>CP106729.1:62742880-63942880 GCA_025506655.1 Gossypium rotundifolium | reverse complement strand
TGAATTAATCAAAATTGAGAAATCTCAATCAAAGTGTTTATGAATTTTTGTCATTATTATTATAATAATATTTTATCCCTTTTATTGTGGTCCCCGCATATCGAGATCCCTCGGATCCAGCCGTGCTACGCGCATCATGGGATTCATTGCACCACCACTCTTCCCTACACATCACCACATTTTATCAGCCCTCCTCGTATCAATATCTCGTCGTTCCATCTCCTTCCCGATATATTCCTCAAAAATCTCGTCCAACATCTGCCTCTACACGCTCTTCCATACACCCGTTTTCTGCGGCTCCGCTTCGTTGCCGACGGATAAGATCTCCCCTTCACACCGTCCATCATATGGCCCGCATCTCTCCACCACCACGTGTCTCTATCTTAAGCGTCCATTAGTTATCCCCACACAAAAAATTGATACCCTCATCTTTCCTTTCGCTATAATTCTGATTTAGTCCCCGGTAATACTAAAATTTGACATTTAATCATTTTATTTTATTTTAATTTGATATGATTTGTTATAAATTTTTTACAATATCACCCTAATTGGCTATCTTTTCCAATCGCTTGGCTTCTTACTGGTACTTTTATAATGTTGTTAGTGTATTTAAATTCGATAAAATTGTTTATTGAGATTGTTAACGTGTTGACGTAAAGTAGTTTTTTTTTTTGTATTATACTATCATACAGTTTATATCACATAAAATTCAATCAATCATGTTTAACCCTTTGAGAGATAAAGTAACAATTGAGGTTGTCAATTTGGATTTACTAATAAAGTATAAAGTTATGTAAAAAAAACATGAGAGATAAATTTCAAAATTTCAACATAGTAAAGGGACTAAACGTAGAATTAGACCTAATTTGACAAGACATATTTAACCATTGTTAAAATCTAACCCTTCTTCTGAACACATCAATAAAAATTCTTATCCTCTCTCACCTTGTATCTGTCATATCACTTCACTTTCTCTCTCTTTATAGCTCCTTAACGTCTGCTCTCACTGTAAGCTTCATTAATGGCGTTTCAGATCTGAATATGAAATCTAAAGCTTAAGAAAACCCCAATCTTCGGCCAAACCAGAAGGCAAAAAAGAGTATCTTTTTTTTTGTATATTTTAATCCAAAAAGGCTTAATTTCACTTTGCGTGTGTGTGTGTTTTTTGTTTCTCTTTCTCGATTTTTCAAAATGCAGAAGAAAACGGCGTCTTCGTTCCCCGACGAGATTTTGGAGCACGTGTTCTCGTTCATACAATCGGGCAAGGACCGGGACGCAGCGTCGGTGGTGTGCAAATCGTGGTACGAGATCGAACGGTGGTGTCGGAGGAAGATATTCGTGGGGAACTGTTACGCCGTCAGCCCTACGATGGTGATCAGACGGTTCCCGGATATCAGATCCATTGAGCTAAAAGGGAAGCCACACTTCGCGGACTTCAATCTGGTACCGGACGGTTGGGGCGGGTACGTACTTCCATGGATATCGGAAATGGCTGGAGCCTATCCATGGCTCGAAGAGATCCGGCTTAAGCGAATGGTTGTCACGGACGAGAGCCTAGAGCTTGTTGCCAAGTCGTTTACGAATTTGCAAGTGTTGGTGCTCTTTTCTTGTGAAGGGTTTTCAACTGATGGACTCGCTGCCATTGCTTCTAGCTGCAAGTGAGTTTGATGAACTCTTTTTTCACTTCGTTTGTTTGGCTTTTTCTTTGCTTTTCAGTTAGACAAAGAATTGAACCTTGGGTCTTTGTTAGATTCAATTTTTGTTTTTGGTTTTAACTACATTTCTGTTTTCTTTGTAATTTTTGATAAGGGTAGAGTTTTGTTCACTTCAAATGCCCTTTTCCCTAGGATTCCTTGTTCTTGTTTGCTATCCCTAGATTCTTTTTCGGGGGTTGTTTTCCAGATTTTAAACGGTTACTTCTGGGAAACGTGGGCTTTGCTTTTGCTGTATAAACGATGAATAATATATTTTGTAAATTGAGGATGTAGGGACTGATTTTCCAAGTTGGTACTGCAGAATCTTATGGTTTTTCTTTTTTCAAAATTTTTCCATTTTTATTTATTTATCCTTCTTTGTATGTTATTTTAATTCCATCTTGGGATTTGTTTGTTTTTTGTTCCTAGATTAGAACTTTATTTTCTTGTATGGTTTGAGCAATTAGATGCTTAAAGAATATGCAAATTTCTTCTCTTGTAAGTTCAATTGTAAAAAACGAAACTTTCTTCTTGATTTTGTATTTGATTTGGTCGATTTTTTTAATTCCTTGTTTATAATGAATCAAATCTGGTTTTGTGATACAGGAATTTGAGAGAGCTGGACTTGAGAGACAGTGAAGTGGATGATTTGAGTGGGCATTGGCTCAACCATTTTCCTGACACATACACATCCCTTGTGTCTCTCAACATTTCCTGCTTAGGATCTGATGACGTTAGTTTCTCGGCCTTGGAGCGCCTAGTTGGTAGATGTCCCAACTTGAGGAGGCTTTTGCTCAACCGTGAAGTGCCCCTCGATAAGATTGCCAACCTTTTATCCCGTGCACCGCAGCTGATTGAATTTGGCACTGGCACTTATGCAGCTGAGCTACGGTCAGACGTGTACTCGAACTTGGCTGAAGCTTTTTGTAATTGCAAGGAATTAAAGAGCTTGTCCGGGTTTTGGGATGCAGTCCCAGCTTACCTTCCAGTTATTTACTCTGTATGCTCTAGATTAACATCATTGAACTTAAGCTACGCTCCCATACAAAATCCTGATCTTACCAAGCTTGTAAGCCAATGTCCGAGTTTGCAACGCATGTTGGTAAGTCCATTACGGTATCATTATGCATTTGAATTTATACCAATAGTAAAAAGATTAGGACTGGCGTGAGATAAGACCGTATTGTAAACATTAAAACATTATGTGGCCTATGGATCCGATTTAAACCGTGCTGGGAACATGTTCTGATAATTGAATTGTTTCTTGCTTTTATTTCTGTTATTTTTCTTAAGCTAGGTTGGTTGTGCTCACAGGTACTTGATTACATCGAAGATAGTGGACTCGAAGTGCTCGCATCTAGTTGCAAGGACCTACAGGAATTGCGGGTGTTTCCATCTGATCCATTTGGGGAAGAGCCAAATGTATCCTTGACAGAAAAGGGCCTTGTCGCCGTTTCTTCGGGTTGTCCTAAGCTACAGTCGATTTTGTACTTTTGCCGTCAAATGTCTAATGCAGCTTTAGTCACCATTGCTCAGAACTGTCCGAACTTCACTCGTTTTCGTCTTTGTCTTCTTGATCCAAAAATAGCCGATTACCGGACCTTTCAGCCACTTGATGTAGGTTTTGGAGCCATTGTTGAGCACTGCAAGGATCTGAGACGCCTTTCCCTCTCTGGTCTCCTCACAGATCGTGTGTTTGAATATATCGGGATGCATGCGAAAAAGCTAGAGATGCTGTCTGTGGCTTTTGCAGGAGAAAGCGATTTGGCACTTCATCATGTGCTTTCTGGGTGTGAAAGTCTCCGGAAACTGGAGATTATGAACTGCCCCTTCGGGGACAAGGCTCTATTAGCGAACGCTGCAAAGCTGGAGACAATGCGATCCCTTTGGATGTCTTCTTGCTCTGTGAGTCTCGGAGCATGTAAGATACTAGGTCAAAAGATGCCCAGGTTGAATATCGAAGTTATGGACGAGAAGGGACCTCCAGATTCAAGAGCAGAAAGTGACCCGGTCGATAAGATCTACATATATAGATCTGTTGCCGGGCCGAGGTTCGATATGCCTCCATTTGTTTGGACGATGGACGAAGATTTTGCATCAGAGCTGTCTTGAGAATTAGGCAACATGTTAGTAAAAACTCTTTTAATCTCAAGAATCAATGTATCAGGTACATGCTCCTTTATGTTACTCATGATTCCCTTAGCTTAATCTAATTGCAGACCTTATTGAAGGGTGTAAAATGGTTTTGAGCTCCATCGCCGTTCGTTTTAGTAGTGGCTGGCGGAGCCATCGGAAACACAATGATCAATAAAGAGATGGAAACTCCAGTTGTGGATTAATCAAGAGTTTTTATTTTATTTTATTTGTTTCCCCATATTTACCATGCATAATGTTGGATGTTTATGCAATTTGTATTTATCCTTTCGGGGTAGTAAATCTTAATTATTATCTGTTCTCTCAATGCTCAAATTATGTTTTGGTCCATCGACTAACCTCATTGAATCTGTATCAAAGCTTTAGGTTCTTAAATATTTTCAACCCTTAAAAAATGATGCATTCATTAACCTTCAATATTTTTGTTAGAATTTCATTGCTATTTTCATTTAAAATTTAATTAGTCTGATATTTTTATTTTGGTAATATTAAAATAGTTATATATATTTTAATGATATTTGAATTAAATAATCTTATTTCTTATTAAACATATGGCGATGTAGTATATTCATATAAATCATCAAATTATTTGATTGAATTAGAGAACAGCAAAAACAAAAAGATTTAGAAGGATTAATTTTATAAAATAAATACATATTAGAGGGGCTTTATGTAGAATTGGGCCAATTAGAGGAAGAGATGATGATGATGGGGGCACACACACGTTGGGGGGTAATTTATGAAGGGATGGGGGGATCATGCTTCATCATTAATATTCTCTCTGTTACTTATGATTGTTGCCGCTGACTGCTGATTTCATCTCTTTCAAAACTCTCTCTGCTCATCACCCATCACCATTACTAATAAGCAGAGGGTCAAATGCTTTGAGGTTACAGTGCCTCCAGGATATGGGCGTCAGTGCTTACAATGATGGGCTCACAGTTCTGTTAAAAGTGAACCCCGCCCCCCCCCCCCCCTCATTATTAAAATAATAAAGATCAAAGTTGGTGGTGTCATTACAGACTTATATATTTCTGCAAAATTAATTACATACTACTGCTATTGCTGATAACAGTAATGATGCTTTTATCACCACTTTTTGTTGCCTGCCCCCTTTTTATTGGTTTCTATATTTGAGTAAGGACGTGTCATATCCAAATAAATTCCTATTCTTTGTTTTTATTTTATTTATTGGTATTTCCAAAAAAATATACGTAAGAAGAAAGTATAATAAAATATATTAGTTTGAAGGTTTAAACTACTGAATTTGACCTAGAACTAATGCCTTTAGTGTCTCCAACCTATAGCAACTACTACCGTGGGATTGATGAGACTATTGGATGTTTGTAGGAGATCTAATTGGAGGTACTAATTTCTTCCTATTCTCTTCCAATTCTTTACATATCAACTATTAATTTCTGCAACTTGTGGTATAATGATAAAAGATCTATACATAAAATCTTAGTTGAAATCAAATCCCGAATTCCATCCGTGATACCCTCATCCAAAAAAAAGAAAAACTTGTTTCCCAGATTTTGTCTAAACCCTCCAAAAATTGTAATTTCAATTACTCTTTTTTTTTTTTTTTTTAATTTCCTGCACAATCTATCAGCTTACAAAGTCAAACAAGGGCACACAGCGACATACAAGGATATTTTTTTTCGAATTTTCAGCTTTCAAGTATTTATATATAAAGTTCTACAAATCAAAATAACATGTACAAAAAGCTAAACTCTACAAGTAAAAAACCAACCTGGTATATATACCCTAAAGCTTTGGCTTAAGGAAGAACAACTACAGAAGGGACAAACATTTTCTAGTAACAAAAGAGCTAACCCAAGTTTACCACAATGGTTTTCAATGCTTTACCTTTGCGAAACGGCCTTTAATTCTTGTCCTGCTTTCAGCTCGAGCTTTTCTTGATTCATACCTTACGTGCTTATCATATCTGTAATGGTTTCACATAAACAGTGTTTTGCTCAACCAAATACATTCATCATATGTGAGGTTTTTATGTGTATGTAACATTTCTTTATGAAATACAATAAAAATGTATGTGTTGGGTTATGTTTCCTAGACTCTGGATATGAGTATGCATGGCAAAAAGTATATTCAATACACCTATGTCAGGTACTCACACCCAATTTCGAGTAACGCTGCTACTTAATTACTAATAAAGGTTAATGATATCAGTGGTAAGGAACAAAGTGAAGCAAAAAAATACCTCCTTGTTTTCTTTTTCTCCTTGTAACGTGAGATTGCAGTCTCTCTCGCCTGGCTATTTAACTCATGGACAGCAACCTTTGGAAGTGCTGATATGGTTCCTACACCAGTTTGGCCATCATTCACATCTATATTCCTGCTACAATCTACATGTGTATTAGCAACCCTAGCATTTTCCTCGGTAAATAGGAGTGCTTGATTGGTGATCTCAACATTATCATTGAATTTCAAGCACTGTAACGGACTTGTCTGCATCAAGAGAAACTGGATTAGCTGTTCTGTTTTCACTAATCACAGAAGATTAAATGCTGAAATCCATCATCACCATAAACTTTAAGCCATATCAGGCTTCAACCTGAATATGTGATGGATCTTAAGTGACAGAGCATGTTCACCGATTCCTTATAGCTTAATCTGACCCGAATGCATGCCCCATTCATCTACTAAATGTGAATATTCAGGTTAAGCTACAATAAGTAGAATCCACATGCCACGCCATATTTCAAACTAAAACCACATCATAAAATCAATAGCTTTTTCAACTATTACAACACTTGTTTTTCTAACTTACAAGGACCTTTGTGCTCAGTTTAAAAGTGAATAACATGCACTCTGCTCTATGGTACAAGGACCTATAGTGTACTTTTGCCGCAACAATAAGTTTTGTTTGTTTAGACATAAAATAAAAGATATGCTTTTCTGCTGATCTAATTGTCAACTTAAACTCTCCTAAATGACAACAAAGACCAATAAACAAACATCTATTGATCTCGAATCAAAAAAAAAAAAAAAAGACCCAATGTTGTATATTGAGAATGTTCCATAGAATGTTTCATATATCAAGAGAAGACAACAACATACGAGTTAACAGGAGAGGAAAAGAAAATGCAAACCTCTAAAGCAGGGCATGAAACAGGAACTGCATCATTATTGCAACTTGTTTGCATACTTGCTGGCTGAAAATGATCAGTCTCAGGTATCAGCGACTGCAAATCAGTTTTTTGAAAGGTGAGGGTGGGATCTGATTTTGCCAGTTCATGCAGCTGATGGAATATCTCCTCTTTATGTTGTCCACAAGATGAATTACGATTCTGATTCAAAAACAGTTCATTCAAGTTAATTGCCAATTTCATCATTTATATGACACGGTGCAGAAAAAGCTAAGAAATTTGCAGTTAATGGTAAACAATTCATCCATTTTTTTACTGGAATTCCTAAACAACCATATCCAAAAAAAAAAGGCAGCCAAATCTCAATAAAATCACCTTACCAACTCAAACACAAAGACATAACCTAAAATTTTTCGTCTAAGTGGTAAAATGGTTTGGGTTCGAACAACGGCATGAGTGTTCTATCCATATAGAGCCTAATGGTTGCGTCCTTCAACGGCTTTAAAAGTGCTCCGATGCTCTCTTCCGAGTCGTAGAAAAAACTTGAGAGTGTATCTTTTTTTTAGTAGCACTCAAAAGAGAAAAATACTTCACAATATCCTCTAATTTATCCATACATGTACGTTCAGTCCAGGGCAAAGCTAAAACAATTTTTTTTTGGGGGGTCAAGTGATAATGTCTATATCTTTATAATTTTAAATGATTAAATCAAATTTTTATAATTTTAGGAGGCCAAAATATAATTTTACTTTTACTAATTTAAAACTTTAAAAAATTTTAAAGGGCTTAAATAACAATTTTTCATTTTAGGGGGTCAAGGCCTTGCCAGCCCCTAGATTCGTCTCTGGTTCAGTCTTCTTTATAATAGAATTAGCATTTCGTTATAACAAAAGTTTTTATAGAAGCAACAGTTATAATTAATTAATTATTAAATTAATTTTTTATAACATTATATTGTTTAAGTAAAATTATAGTTATTCCAATAACATTTAAGAATTATTGGGAAAAAATCATTGTAAATTAATTAAGGAACCCATAGGTATGTTAGTCAGTTAGGGTATAGCACGATTTCGTTTGCTGGTTAGCACGTTATTCGGTGTTTGTCTAGGTTTTAACAATTTTTCTAAGGGCTATTCGAACCTAATGATTCTTTTGCTAATGGGTAAAATGGAGGAGGATCTGACCAACTTGAATATTTCTGAGGAAGAAGAAGCACCATTCTGGGGGTAAGGGAATGCGGATGTGATTGAAGAGGATTACAGGTTTTGCTTGGTGGGATGTGTGTTAAGAGATAGTATGGTGCACTTCCCTTCAATGAGGAATGTACGCTTGCAGATCTATGGCATCCACTGGAAGGAGTTACTATTTTAGATATTGGGGAAAAGATGTACTTGCTCCGATTTTATTATGAAATAGATCTAAAAGGATGAGTGAAGGCATGCCCCGGACGTTTAATAGACGCTTGATTATTTTTCACAAACTGGAACAAGGGGAGGACCCTTTACAAGTGCCTCTGATTTATTCAGTTTTTTGGGTTCAGATCCACAATCTATCAATAGGATTCATGTCAGAGGGTATGGCGCGCCAGTTTGGAAATTTCATCGGTACTTTTCTGGAGTATGACACTGCTTTGATCTCAAGGGGGATCATTCGGTTTATGAGAATATGTGAAAATATAGATGTTCAGATTCCACTGAAGTGGAAGAAGAGAACTGTGTTGGATCAAAATCGTTCGGTTTATGCTTATTTTCAGTATGAGAAGTTGACATTGTTTTGCTTTCTGTGTGGGAAGGTTGGTCATGGAGAGGGCTTTTGTCCAATGAGGGTAACACTTGAGACACAAGTAGTGGAGTTTAGATGGGATATTTGGCTAAAGGAGACATCAATAAGGGGGCCGGCGACAGTGAGTAAATGGTTACAGGAGGAGACTACGGGGAGACCCTTTAAGAGGAAATTTGGGTGGAAGAGGGGTGGTAGAAATTTGCAAGAGATGCAAATCCCAAATTCAAATGGGTAGGGAGGGAGTGTTTGAAGGGACTAATTTGGAAGGGAGTATGAAACTGGGTTCAGACAAGAAGGATAACCCTTTGGAGGTGGTTGATAGAAAGAAGAGACAACGTACTCATGCAAGAAATCTAAATGGTCTTGTTAATATGGGTTCATCGGAGTTGGGTGCTTCTAATGAATTATAGGCGCCCGCTTTCAAGTAGGTTGGTAAAAAACAATGAAAATCCTTAGTTCAAATGTCCATGGATTGGGGCATCCACGGGCAGTTAGATGTCTCAAGAACAAACTGAGATAGATAAAGCCCTAAATATTGTTTCTAATTGAAGTAAAGCTAAGTGCTAGGAGAATGAACCAGATTAAATAAAGGTATGGGTTTTCTAATGGTATAAAGGTTGATGCGGATGGTTCTAAGGGTGGACTATGTTTGGGTTGGAATAACGGGTGTACTATTCAACTAAAAAGCTACTCGATTTCGCATATTGATGTTGATATTGATAAAGGGGATGGAACGGACAAATGAAGGTGTACTAGGTTTTATAGGGCTCTAGATGAGAGAATAGATGAATTAAGAAACCTTTTAAAAATGTTAGGTAAGGATACTTTGCTGTCATGGTTGGTATTGAGAGATTTTAATGATATCATGTATTCTTTCAAAAAGCGAAGGGTACAATTTAGGGAAGAACGGAGAATGGAAAGGTTTTGGATGGCTCTTGAGGAGTGTAATCTAAGTGACTTGGGCTTCTCAGGTCAATGGTTTTCCTGGAAAGAGGATGCCTACAAGAAAATAATGTACGAGAAGGGTTGGATCAGTGGGTGGCAAACTCGACTTGGTAGGGACTTTTTCCAGGTTATAATGTTAAGCATCTCACTCACAGCTTTTCTGATAATTGTTCAGAGTTGAATTTCTGGTTAGAAGAGTTGAATTCAGTCGACCCCAATGAGAGTTGTTTAATTAAGTTAACTAAAGTCAAGCTTGCATTGAATACGGAGGCAGACATAGAAGAATTGTTCTAAGAACAACGAGAAAAAGCAAACTGGCTCAAATTTAGAGATCAGAACATGACTTACTTTCATAGATGTGCATCTTCTCGTAGGAGAAAGAATATTGTTAAGGGATTGAAAAATATGATGGGGTATAGGTAACAGAAAATGAGGAGATGGCGGATATTGCGACTGATTGTTTTAAGGAGTTATTCACGGCCACTTCGGTAAGAAGATATGCTTACGTGTTGTCAGGTGTACAACCTAGTATTTCAGAGAGCATGAATGAAGAGTTGGCAGTGGCTTTTAAAGAAGAAGAGGTATGAGAGGCAGTTAAAGGTATGGCGCCTTTGAAGGTAGCAAGTATGGATGGGTTCTCAACTTTATTTTTCCAGAAATATTGGCATGTTGTTGGTAAGGAGGTATTTCAATATTGCATTGATGTTCTAAATAGGGTAGGGAGGTTGATGTTATAAATTATACGAATATAGTTCTCATACCTAAAGTAGGAACTCTAAATGAAATGTCACAATTTAGGCCTATTTTGTAATGTTCTTTACAAGATTGTAGCCAAGAGAATAGCCAATAGATTGAGAAAGGTTCCGGATGTTTGTATTGATGAAGCTCAATGGGTGTTTGTCCCTCGAAGAAAAATATCAAACAATATAATTATAGTATATGAGTTGTTGCATGCTTTCAAGAAGAAGCAGAGGGGTTCGAGGGGATCGTTTGCATTAAAACTGGATATGAGTAAGGTCTATAATAGGGTAGAGTGGGTTTTTTTTTGGAAAGAATGATAGAACATATGGGCTTTATTAGGGGCTGGATTGAGCTTGTGATAAAGTGTGTGAAAACGGTTTCATATTCGATTATTTTTAATAGGATTAAGGAGATTTTTTTCGACCTACTCGTGGACTAAGACAAGGGGATCCCTTAAGCCCTTACTTATTTCTCATCTGTGCAGAGAGGGTATCGAGCTGGCTTAATTTGGCGAAAGAGGAGGGATCAATTTTGGGAGAAAGGGTGGGAAGGCGGGGTTTGATAGTGACTCATTTGTTTTTTTGCTGATAATAGTATTCTTTTTGGTAAAGCAAGTGAAGAGGGTGCAAGTGTGATAAACCGTAATTTACACATATTTTAACCCCATGCTTAGCTTAATTTTGGATGAATATTCATTAGATTTGATGAATTCGATGCTCCTAATCTCTTAATTTAATGTTTTATACTCAAGAGAGCTTAGGGAGTCGAAAAGAACGAGAAACGGGCCAAAAAGGGACAAAATAGGCCTACATCAGATCACACGACCTGGGCTATCGACCACGAGCAGATCACACAGCTGTGTGTGGCGAGCAGGATTGAACACGGCCAAAGGAGTCCACCATGGGCGTGTCACACGGGCGTGTCCCTACCGAAACTAAGAAGAGTTTTATTCAGAATAGGATACTTGTGGGCCAAGTAAGGCATCTCAAAGCCTATATAAACACCTTAGGGGGCAGCCTAAAAGAGGAGTTCGACAGGATGTCGAATAGACGCCGAGTAGAAGAAGAAAATACTCCAAGACAGCCGTTAGGAACAGCTTAGGAGAAAGATTTCCATCAAGACTGAGGATCTCCCATCAAGTTCTTTAGAAGTTTTTGGGTTTTCTTATGTTTTGTTGTTTTTCCTCTTTTATGATGTTTTCCTCTTCTAGTATGAACTAAATCCCTTATATACCTAAGGGGATGAAACCTGTGACAGATCTTATTATTATTTGATTTATGGGATAAATACTTGTGCTAATTCTTAATTGTGAGTTTTACTCTTGTTTTGATAATTCAGGTTATTGATTCAAGTCGAATGTGCTTATTCAGTGGAGCAAAAATCACTGTTTAAGAGTAGATCAACACAATTAAGCGGAGTTGATTGCAACCCTAGAAATAGGGCGACGAAAATCTGTCGGATTAGGATCACACCTAATATGGGAATCCATAGATCTAATTAATGTGACAATAGGGTTTTAATTAGAAAGAGATTTCAATTAATCAACCTAGAGTCAATTGTTAGTAGTCTTGAAAGAGGTATTAATATAATTCAGGGATTTCTACGGATTAAGTCAAGTGAATAAATCACATGAATCAAAAGTAATAAGTGAAGTCTAGGTGGATCCTTCCTTAGGTGTCGTCCATCTCATATAAATTGTCCAAAGTATTTTCTCAATTTACTCTCTGTCGCACTCATAGTTAGTTGAATTAGCTAGTTAAATTTTAGATTAAAAATAAATCTCCTTTAATTATTAGGCTAGATAATAAAAAGAAAGTTAATACTAGTACTCTTGGTCCTTGAGGATACGATATTCGGACTCACCACAACTATACTACTGTTCGATAGGTACGCTTGCCTTTGTCGAAATAATAGTTAGTTTTGAGCTCCATCAAAGTGCAATGAAAGTGATTCTATTAGAGTATGAAGGGGTTTCTAGCCAAGTAGTTAATATTGATAAGTCACTTGTTTATTTTAGCAGGAATGATGATAGCATGTTGTAGGAGCGAATTCGGGATGTGTTGGGTGTTCGGGTTTTCAGTAATCTAGAAAAGTAGTTGGGTTTGCCAACAATTATTGAGAGGAGCAAGAAGGAAGCGTTTGTTACTTTCAAAGAAAGGTTTCTCAAGCATATAGAGAGTTGCAATGTGCGACTTCTTTTGACAGGGGGAAATGAGGTATTTATTAAATCAATTTTGCAAACAATCCTGATATATGATATGTAGTGTTTTCTATTGCCGATTACTTTGTGTCGGGAGTTAAAAGGGTATTATGAGTAAATTTTGGTGGTGCAATAGTAGAACAAAGAGGAGGATACATTAGTGCCAATGGAAACTATTATGCATGTCGAAATGTGATGGTGGCTTAGGCTTTTGGGATTTAGGTAAATTTAATATAACATTATTAGCGAAACATACATGAAGACCATTGACGAAGCTAGATAGTTATAACAGCTAAATATTATTAGACAGGTGATTTTATGAGTTCAAGATTAAGGTCTTACCCTTCATATACCTTTCGGAGCATTTGGGGTGCTCGAAGGCTTTTAGAGAATGGCTATCGGTGGAGGGTAGGCAGTGGGGATGTGATAAATATTTGGAATGATTCATGGCCGCCATGACCTGGATAGGGAAGGGTAAGGGGTCAGGATATTAATATTAATTATACATTAGTGGCAAACTTGATTGATGCAAATTTTGCTACTTGGAAATTGGATGTGTTGAATAAGTTATTTGATAGTGAGCAGGTGAATAGAATTGAGTCAATTCCACTCTCCCTGTTTGCTCGAACGGATGAGCTGGTGTGGCAGGGGGATAATATTGGGGTTTATTTGGCCATGAGTGGCTACAAGTGGCTCATGGCACAAAATAGTGATACAACAACAAATGATGCAACAAATCAAAATACAATGCTAAAGGTTTTTTATAAAAAATTGTGGAGCCTAGATGTTGCTAACAAAATCAAATTTACATGTTGGAACATTGCTAATATTATTTGCCTACTCTTGGTATTCTTTAAGCAAGGAGAATTGTTGCGGTGAGCTATTGTCCTGTCTGTCGGAGGGCTAAGGAGTCGGTCGAGCACGTGTTCAGAGAGTGCCCAATTACAAACCAAATTCTACAGAAGCTGGAAATGTCATTTTCATCCTCCAACAGAACAAACAATTGGAAGTTGTGGTTAGCCCAAGAATTTGTGAATAACAGTTTAGGCACATGCAAAATGTTGGGGATTATTTTTTGGGTAGTATGGTATAATTGCAACATTATTTACCATGAAAGGGCTCATCAAAATGCATTTGGGGTGATAGCTTTTGTGAAAGCTTATGTTTAAGAACTTGAGAATTTGAATGGGGTGATGTCAACCTTTCAACAATCGATTATTTTCAGATGTGAGCCACCAATCGGAGACATAATAAAAGTTAATTTTGATGCAATATTTCAACGATTCTCAAAGCATGTGACAGTTCGGGCCTTATTTCGTAATAATGAGGGATTAATAATGGCTGCGTGTACATACCCATTTGAAAATGTAGCGAATCCAACAGTAGCAGAAGCCAGGGCATGTCTGCAAGTCGTAACATTTATGAAAGAACTTGTGTTTCCAAAAATCATCGTTGAAGGGGATACACTGACAATCATTAAAAAACTCAGGTTTGATGAGAAAGACATATCGACAGTATGTTTTTTGATTAATGAGATTAAAGAACGTGTTAATAGTTTTATATCAGTGAAATTCAGATACATACCACGCCAAGGGAATGACGCAGCCCACTTGTTAGCCGAACAAGGAAAAAGGTACACGACTCCCATGTTTTGGACAGAGGCACCAAGGGTCGTGGAAGCGGAAGTGGAAAGGAACAGAGAAGCCATGCAAGGTGCGAGGTGAGATGGGTTTTCTTGCTGCTGGAGGATTTGTTTGGTTTTTGACTCTGACGATGGAAAATTGAAAGGAGCAGACTAGGTTTTATAAGACAGATGCCATTTCCGATGATGTTGGATGGTCGGAAGCTCTATTTGATGATTGATGATAGGTGGGGTGGAAGAATTTGTAAGGTCGTTTCATTTTTACAGATTGGGAAGGGAGGTTTCTTTAGTGCTAGTTTTTTGTTTCAATTGTTTTTGTGGTTGTGTTTTTTTTTTTAGGATTTCTGATTTGTTTTTCCAATTAAAGTGCTTTTAGGGCATCGACCCTTTTAACCAATCACGTTGCGGTTAGGTGGGATGTAACGACCACTTTCATCACTAGAAGTTTTTTTTTTAAAAAAAGAGTAAAATTTTAATTATTTCATATAAGTAAATTTATTAATTATAATTTATTAAATAAAAATTATGTTAGTTAAAATATTATTTTAATAAAATGCTTAAATATCACATGGAAAAATATTAATAATATTTTATTAAATGAAATAATCTACCATCAATTTAATAAATTATTAAGTTCCCTAATTAAATATTCTATTATGAATTTAGAATATCATAAATTTATAAATTGAATACTTAAATTTAATAACTCATGATTAATTAATTAATTAATTTTGATAACTCATACTAATTAATTAAAGTTAATAGATTTATAAACTTTATAATTAGTTAAATGAAAGAATGTAAAATAAAATATGCATAAAAGTAATGATAGAAGCACTTGCTATACATCTATTAATTTTGTTATAGGTATATAATAGCCACCTCTCTATAACAGATAAAATCTTGGCAAACAAATATGGTCGTTGTAGAGAGAGTTGATTGTATAATGTGTTTGACTGAGTTAATATCACAAGTCAACTCAACACCAACTCAGTTGGGGAAATTACTAAAAAACTAGTTTTTAATAAAGAACTGGTTATTAATAATATGATGTTTTCATCTTTTTACTATTGGGTTAAATCACTATTTGGAGTCTAAACTTGGAAACAACTTTCACATTGGGGCTTGAACTTTCTTTTTGTCCAATTTAGTTCATGAACTTGGTAATTATCCTCATATTGGAGCTTGAATTAGGCACTTATTCCCATATTGAAGCCTAAACTTGGTAAATATTCCCAAGTTATGGCCTAAACTTTAGGGTTTTTGAAGAAAATATCATGGATTAGCTTGGACCCAAAAAAGTTCATGTCTCGATGTAAGAAAATTGCCAAGTTCATAGGTTAACTTGGAAAAAAAGTTTAGGCCCTAATATGAGAGTAGTTGTCAATTTAGGCCTCAAAAATAATTTAACCCATTACTATTTTTATATGAAATGCTTAAATAAAACAACTAAATATGAGAAGTTTAAATATTAAACCCAAGCCTAAAGAAGAGTTATTTACTTTACCACTCTCTATATATAATACTTACTTTTACCCATAACCCTTTCTCAACCCTTAAATTTATACATATCTATATATACTTATATAATGTGTTTGATTGAATTGGTGTCATAAGTTAAGTTGACATTAACTTAGTTAGATAAGTTACTAAAAAATAATTTTAATAAAGTAATGGACATTAACATAACAATATTTTCATCTTAAACTATTTTTATATGAAATGCTTAAATAAAATAACTAAAAATAAGATATTTAAAAATTAAATATGAGCCTAAATAAGATTTACTTATTTTACCACTATTTTTTTCTAGTATAATACTTATTTCTACTTTTAACCCCTCTCCAACGCTTAACCTTTGTTTGGATGGAAGATGGGGAGGGGAAGGAAATGAAAGACTTTATAAGTTAGTTACGGAAAGTAAAAGAAGTGAGTATCCCTTCTTAAAGTTAAATTTTTTATCTACCCCAATTTGGGTGGAAGGCTAAGGAAAGGAAACAAAATAAATTTTAAGATATAAAATGTTTTTTTTTGTTATTTTTCTCTTATAATTTTATGAAAATGTTATAATTGTAAAAATTGATTATAATTAATCATTTCCTTTCCTTTTCATTGTTTATCCAAACAAAACCATTAAAATGACTTAACTTTCATTTCCATCACTAATTTAAACTATCCAAACAATATAATGAATAATTATTTACTTTCTTTAGCTTTCTATTCTTTTACTTTTTTTTTTCCTTTACCACATTTACTAAAGATAATGTTAAATAAGAGAAATAACGCGTTGAAATTTATGCCTATTAATTGTTGCAATACTCACTCTACTTATAATTCAATTCTTGAATTTTTTATAAATATAAATATAATATTAATCTTTTTCTTTCATACATATCACAAATTATAAAATCAAGGGTTAATACATATAGAGGTACCTAAATTTTGTAATTTGTACCTATTTAATACATAAACTTTTTTAGACTTAACTAGCATCTAAATTTAAAATCGAAAATCAACTTGATACTTTTTAAGGTACCTGACTAATGTTGTTAAAATATGTTGATGTGACACTGATGATCAATAGTATGATGACATGTGGCAAAAATAAAAAATAAAAATGTATATTTTTAAATTTTCACGTGTCACTATATTATTGATTGTCAATATCATATAAACATTATATCAAATTTTTAACGATATTAGACAGATATTAAAGAAAATACTAATTTAATTTATGATTTTCAAGTTTAAATATTAATTAAATTAAAAAAAGTTATGAAATACAAGTAGATGTGTATATATTATCCTAAAATGGGGATGTATCTATTTTTTAACAAGGCTGAAAAGAGGAAAATACCTGAAGTTAGGTTATATGAACGTAAGATGATTAAAATCCCAAAATTCCGCAGCTCACTACAAAAGTTGAAGGTGTATACATTCTCGAGGAAAATGGTTTTGCATTATGAGCAATACATACATATCCCAAAATTCCAAACTTGGTGAATTTTTAACTTTTTCTCATTTTCTAAAACCACGTAAAGGAGTAAACTTGATACTAACCTTAGGTAGAGGAGGAACATCCGTAGCCTTAAACCCATGATCCATATCATTCGGAACAATCACTCCATCAAACCCAGAAATCAAAGGACATTCCCAAGTCAAAAAATCCAGAAACCCATCATCTTCTTCACTACAACAGGAAGCTTTATCGTTACCCAAATCCTCGATCCCAAGAAAACTCAGCAACTCACTCACCGAAGGGCACCCGGTGAGGACTTCTACAGGCCTCCTATTATGCAACGAACACCTGTGGCGTTCCCAATCACAATTGGAGCAAAACACAGACTGCTCCGTTTCGCAAAAGAGGGAAGCAGGTGATTCGTCACAGGCGTCACACAACTGTGACCGAGAGTGCTTAGTAAACAGTTGGTTAGCTGAGTGAACTTCCCTATCGCATGAAAAACAGAGCTTGGCGGAATCAGCTCTGCAATATAACAGAGCTGTGGATTGGTTACAGTAATCACAGAGTCTCCTCTGTATCTGGGTATGACTCTCATCACTCATGTTGTAGAATTGATGTGATGGGGATTTTGGTGATTAAAAGTATAGGAAAATTTTATGGAGCAAAAGGAATGGAGCTTAAAGTAGGGTGAAACTAAAAATGAGAGACAGTGATTGAAGCAGGATAATCTTATCGTTTTATTTTATTTTTGGGTCAATGTTACCCACCACGTCTTAATTCTAATGCTTGCTTTTTCCATTTATCCTGATTAATTAAATCGAAATTTCTTCAAAATTGACTACTACAATGCTCAGGTGATTAAAACGTGGTCCATAAATTTTAAGTTATTTTCAGTCCATTTTTAAAATTTAACTGGGTAGATAAAATAAATTATTAAAAATAATAAAAATTGTTCAACCAATTATTCAATTGATTCGTCTTTGCGGAATTAATATCAGGCTGATTCTTATCCAATCGACAAAATCAGAAATTGTTTTGAAGGGTAAATTTTAATTTGGTAAATTCCATTAGATTTCCTTTTGGTTGTTACTTAAATCTATTCCATTCAATACAATTTTTATTCATAAATTAGCAATGCCATGAAATTCAATTTGATTAAATTACCTTTGATTTTTTGAACACCAATTGTATATAAAATATTTTTATTTATTTTACTATGAGATTTTTTTAAATACAATTATGAAAGTAAGAAACACAGAATAACACAGTTTGAATTTAGGAGTGTTTCGCTCAAAAATGTTATGAGATATTTTTTTGTATTTTATAAATTTTATAGTGATTATATATTTGTCTCATATTTAACTTATCTTTTCATATTACATTATAACAGTGGCGTAGCGAGGTATGGCATGGTACGCCCCCTAAAATATAAAATTGTTTAAAAGGTTATTAGAATTTTTTAAAAAATTTAAATTAATAAAGGTAAAATTACACTTCGACCCCTCTAAAATTATAAAAATTTAATTTAATTTTTTACAAATTATAAAAATATAGACTATAAGAAAATTAAAATTTTATCCGACCTGCCCTAAAAAATTATTCTGACTTCGTCCCTGCATTATAATTTGACAAAATGATTGTCACTGTGAATGAGAGTGCATCGCTGGAAGGTTTGATAGACTGTGAAATATTAATTAAAACTATTTTTAAAGTTTAGAAGTATAATTATAATTAATAAATTCAAATAAATACAATAAAACTCAGTCATTACATATATATATATATATATAAATATAATTAGGTTGCTAATTGAAATATCCGAAACTTAAATAATAATAAAAATGACAATATGATGATATTTAAATAAAAATAAAAAGAAATCAAATATCACTTTAATTAAAACTATTTACGGCTCATGTGACTCATGCTCAATGCTCGGGTCTAGCTAGATACAACATCAAAATTAATAGAGAGCAACATTTCTGCATATACACGACACCGCTCGTGCTTCATTTTACTATATATATATATATATATATATATATATATATATTAAAGAATACTTTTAAATATTTAATAACTATTCCTTTGAATAATATCTTAACATTTAAGTGGATTTTGTTTTAATTTTTTTGAAGAATAGATATTTTTGCTATGACCAGTTGAGAATTAGGAAGAGCATGCTCACAGATTAAAGAATAACACACCCGCACGAATTCAGCTTTTGCACATCCTCCTTGCTCTTTTCTGCAATGCACCCAAAACAAAAGGAAAAAGTAAGAAGTTTTTATCATTTGGCCATCGTTAGATAAACAGATCAGATCATAGGCCAACGAAAATGCAAATAAAAAGAATTGTGAGCTAACCAAAAGCATGAAAAATGTTATTATTGGAAAATAGGGTTTAGGGGTTTGTAAGCTCTATCATTTGTTTTTCTTCTTTTATACAACTTTTCCCCCTTTTGAAGGCACAAGAAGAAGTTAGTATAACTAATTTATGCAGTTAGTAGAATCCAAACCAAAATAATACCTAGAAAGGTTAAACTCAAGTATGAGATTCAACTGTCAAATATATTCATCTCTAAAAGAAACTTATGCAGTAAGATCAGTGTCACGTAGTAAGTTAAAAACATAACCTTCAAAGACTAGTGCTTGTGTATATATCTATACTATACATTAAGTCCTTAATTGAGTTATTATCACAAATTAATCGAGTACCAATTTAATTGGATAATGACAGGTGTAATAAAAAAAATAAATTTAAGAGGACAATTAAATTATATATTTTTATGAGAGTTAAAATATAATTTCAGTGTTGTATTAGTTTATATCTTTATGGTTTTCAAGCGGGCAAAGCCCTTGCCTATCCCCTCCTTTTCCTAGTTAATGACTAAAATACCCCTACATGTTGCAATAAGTGGGGTTGGGGGAGGGTTGTTTCATGACATGAATTCAACAAGGATTTAAATGCATCTCTTGTATAAGAGGAATAAAATAAAGGCATGATAATTCTAAGCAAACTCAAACACCAAAAAGATTTCAAGAAAGAGAGCTGGACAAACCTGTTTTCTTTTTTGTTGTAGCTAGCTGCACTACCACATGCATTATAATGAAACCGATAGGAAGTTCATCAAATGTTATCCTGAAATCAGCGAGTGTTTTGTTGTTTTCGAGAACTTTACCAGCATGTATAAGTTTCAGATCATTTATTGACTTTGGTGTGACTGTTTTCTCTGAAATTACATGAAGGCTCCATTAACTCAAACTCAGGTAGTTGTTTCTGGGGAGGAGCATAATCCAAGACATAAAAATTCCAATTCCATCATTATAAATTCTCATAAACATGACACATGCATACATGAGTTCATATATAATGGCCAACATTAGTCATTTTCTTCAAGCCGAATGGTATCATCAAAATGAAAAATTGTGGTTGATTTTGTTTAGATGCATAAACATTGTGGCTAAATTAATGTCATTCAAATTAGCATAGAGCAATAACAAACTTTTAAATATACCATGCAGGTTATGATCATTACTGGATTGATTCTTATCAATGAAAAGTCAACAACAGACAACATAGAAAATAAACTCAAAGAAAAGGCCTAAAATACTGATTTTTTTTTTTTTTTTTTTTTGGGTAGAATCAAAGTTTACCTTACAATCTAAGAGGAATGTGATGTTAACATCTTGAGCTAACAACATAGAACTTTTAACATTGTGGCTAAATCAATGTCATTCAAATGAGTATATAGGGACAACCAACTTTTTAACATACCATGCAGACAATGATTATCGAATTGAATCTTATCAATGATAGGACAAGGAACAGACAATATAGAAACTTAAATACTAATTTTTTTAGTACAATCAAAACTTACATTATAATTTAGAGAGAAGAATATTAACATCAGGACTTGAACCTTGAACGTTGAGATGCCAACACAAAGCTTTCAAGCATTTGCTTGAAATATTGAATTGTTACTAATAAACTTAATAAAAACAATCAAACCGAGCACCTAAGATGGGACTCCCATAAGAGTTCAACAAAGAGTAAGTTAAGAGGAGGAAACATTAAAAGATAAATAGATTAATAACCTCGAGGCCACTCAGCAACAATCTTTTGCTTAAGATTTGCAACAGTCATAGATGATGTGTAAGTATTGTGTGCTATATCTGTCCCATCATAAATGCGAAATTTAAGCTCAATAAGCTCCTCCTCATTAGCCATAGTAGTCTCTTTTCTCGGTTTCTCCACTTTCAAGTCGAATGCCACAACAGACGAACAATCTTAGTCTCAGAACACAGTCTCCCCCAACTCACCTGAAGAAAGAACAATAATTCCATGTATCTAAGACTCAAACCTAAAATATTCACATTGCAGAAAAATTATACTCTAAATCTTGACTAATCAACTCAATTGTCAATCCTAGATATATTAGGCTCACAAATTATTAATAATATATTCTACAATATCAACTAGAAAGCATAAAATGCAGAGCTTCTTATTATCTTTTTTTACTATTGTTTTTCATACTCATTGAGAGAAACACCTACTCTACTTCAAATTACATTATATCAAACTAACCTCAGTGAATCCTTTAAGAAATTTTTTTGGTAAAAGTGTATGCAAATCTACTGCCAGAGAACCTCGCCAATAGAGTGAGCACTTCATAGGATCTAACTGATAACTGAATAAGGTTCTTTGTTACTAGCTCACAACCAATGTTCCTTTAACAAAATGCAGAACTCAAATTCAAGAACAAAAAATAATCATAATTAATAATAATATAACAATAAGTTATCAGTATGAAGCTATATTCTGATCGGAGAAGAAAATTGAAATCAAACAACAATATTTCTATAAATATCAAAACAATACAGTAGAATCTGAAAAAAAAAAATGTAACTAAAAACCTAATGGAGATGAATTCGATAAGATTTCTGGTTTTCGCTTGCTCTTTTTCTTTCTTTTTCCTTTTTCTGTTTCATCGATCCATTAAATGAATTAACAAAATCATAATACACATTGTCTCTTTTTTTTTTTTCCCTCTCTAATTCTTTTCGACTTCTTTTCTTGCTCACCAACTAAATTACAAAACAAATCAAAGGAAATGTCAGGAAACAGTAAAAGATCATACATGCACAAAAAATTGAAAGAGAAAATACCTAACCAATAAGCCATTGATGGAAGGTCAGTGTGTATTGTGTGTGTATGAGAGAGAGAGAGAGAGAGAGAGAGAGAGCAAAAGCCTTTGTCTGTCGACTACGTAGGTGTTTGATCCAAAAAAAAAATTTTTTTTTTTCTTTCTTTGCTTTTTTTTTTAAAAAAAAGAAAATTTCGAAGATGTCTGTGATAAGATGTTAAAAAATCAAAATAGATAAAAATGGTGGATCCAAACTAGAGCCAAATTTATACTAGTAACTCTACAATTTTACAGGCTTAGTTATCCTATGGATGACAACAGAATAAAGATATTGAAACTCACATTATTTGCTTACCATGTCAAACATAGGGTTTTTCAAAATGAAAAAAGTAACCTTACTCTTTACATGGTGCTGCATAATTGGTTTCTCCTATAATTAAAGGTCGTTACCAACTGATAGAGAAAATGAAGGTCGTCGTTATTGTTAGTTATTTCCCCCTAAACTCTTTCAACTACTTTTTCTTTTCATTTTTCTTTTTGTCTTTTTAGTTAAAAAATAAAAAATAGTTGAACAAAAAAAGTCATTTTAATATATATTTTTTCAAATGAAAAAAAAAAGTAAAGATTTTTTTTTAAAAAAAAAAGTTAAATATAATCTTGTCATTATTGATCTCTAGAGAAATCAACACTAAAACAACAAACAAATAATTAGAATACATACTAATGTGTTGTGTCTACAAGTAAGACAGGTCAGTTATAATATAATTGTACAATGAGGTATGGAGTACTATGAGGATCGAACCTAAAAGAGTCGATAATTGAACAAATTCTAGCTACGAGCATGCAAAATAAAGAGTCTAACTAACTAATTGCTAAACACTATAGTACAACAAACCATAAAATCAAGAGTAATTATACTAATTTACCAACTAATTAACGCAATGACTAAAATTGTAAAATATGCAAAGTTACTAAATTAACCAATGAATAACAAATTGTGGTTGATTGATTTCGATGTGGTTCACTAATCTTTGAATTAGGGATCTAAATTGCTTAAACTCGTAAAGTGGTTTCGTTTTACCTCTCGGTCTCAACTTTACCAAATCAAACAAATTAGTCTGGTTTATCTCTCAATCTCACCGGTTAACCTAGGACTAATGAATTGATGCTCAACAAGATTACCTCTCAGTCTCACTTTCCTAATATTCCCTAAGGGTGTCAATCCTAAGATTTTAGGTTTATTCAATTTAGTCTAATTTATTACAACTTAGTCCCTTATCCAAATATTAGCTTACCCACATCTCCAGTAACCAACCCCTTTAGAGTTTAGTTACCCATACTAAAAACTAAGCTAATAAACATGAAAGAAAAGGAAATGTCAACCATTAACATGAAGTTTAAGAAAAAATATAAAGTTTTGATTTTTAATCTAGAAAACTTAAAAGTAAAGTAAAGATGAGCATTCAACAGTAAAATGAAAAACAAGAAATATAACAGGTAAAGTTTTTAACAATTGAAACTAAAGGAAACTAAAATACATTAAGCTAAAGGCTAAAATGTCATTACAAGCAAAGGAAATGGACTAAAAATGAAAATAAACCCTAGCTACAGTGATAACTAACTGTAACGGCCCGATTTAGGGGCTAGTTAGAACAGTGATCTCGGGATCACTAATCCGAGGTTGGAGAAATTTATTCCATGTTATTAATTGTTAGTGATGGGCTGTGTGCAATACCATCAACAATATTATTAATGGTGGGTTGTGTGCATTACTACCTTATCCTTTGTTACCGATGGGCTGTGTGTAACAACCCAATTTTGAACCTAATCGGAATAGTAGTTTCGAGACCACGAATTCGAGTCTAAATTTTTTTAATATTATTTTATGTGTTAATTATATGTGAATTTACTTTTGTGAAAGTTTCGTAAATTAATTTTATTGTTTGGTTGCTTAATTTGATAAAAGGGCTTAATCACGTAAAATAAAATTTTGATGGTTAAATAAGAAAGTGCCTAATTGTTGTTGTATTTGTAATTTGGAGGCTTTATGTTGTAATTTAGCCATAAGTGAGAGTAGTGGACGACATTATGTCATATTATATAGCTTATTTTATTATGAATAATGGTTTAAAAATAATAAAATAATATAATGTTAATATAATAAAACAAACATAAGTTAAAAAGCCATTATCATCTTTTTTCTACTAGCTGAATGTAAAAGAAAAGAAAAAAGAAAAGAACAAGCTTAGGGTTCGGCCATTGTTGAAGCTTGATTCAAGGTTAGTCCTAGTTCGGTTTTTGATAATTTTTACGTTTTTGATAATTTTTACGTTTTTGAGATCGTTACTTCGAGTACTACAAGACCCATGCTTGAATTTTTGAAATTGATGATGATTTTGCATTTTTCCATTGATGATAGCTTGTGATTTTTGTTGTTTGATGATGAAATATTAAAGATATGTGCAAGATTAACATGTTTTGTCTTTGGATTTTTGATGAAATTGAGCAATTAGGGCTAAATTGTGAAAATAATATTTTGAGGGACTAAAATATGAAAAAATGAAATGTATTGACTTGTTTGGAGTTAATGAATATTCGGCCCTAGCATGATATATGTAAATTTTGTGTATTTTGTATTTTATGCAATAGGGACTAAATTGTAAAAGTGTGAAATGTCAGGGGTAAAATGGTAATTTACCCATTTATGTATTTTTGGATTTATTTGAATGAATGTGTGTTTAAATTAGTTAAATTTGAATATATTTAGATCAAGAACAGAAGAAAACAGAATTAGATTGGGGGAAGTCAAAAGTAGTCGAGTAGTTAATTTCATCTGTCGATATCCGAGGTAGGTCTATAAGCATATAAATGTTGTTAAATTGAAAATATATATTTGTTATGTGATGAATTGAATTTAAAGAATATATATATGTGCATTGGCAGATTGTGACTAAGCTTGGAAGATAAGCTACGAGTACGATTCGATCGAGATTCGTTATCAACAATCCCGTACGAACCCTAGGAATAGATAGGATACATATGTCATGACATAGGATTTTCGATATGTGTTATCGTGTAAGACTACGTCTGGGATGTTTGTATCGACTTGTGTTTACGTGTAAGACCATGTCTGGGACATTGACATCGTATTTGATTCGTGTAAGACCATGTTTGGGACAGAGGCATCGATATGTGATTACATGTAAGACACCACGTCTGGGATGTTGACATTGTACGAGCTTCGACTATCCCTGTATCCTTTTTAATTTCGAACGGTTCAACAGGCAATGTAAAGTAAAGACTGAAGGTGAAATCGAATTAAAAGGTTCAGGTATGTATTCATACTATGTTATGAAATTAAGGTAAATTGTATACTTGAATTAATGATTTAAAGTTATGTGAAATATGAATTATGTGTTAGCATATTTAAACATATAAGTGATTAGGCCTATTGATGTATTTGTGATAATATAGTGATTCGGCCTATTGATATAGTTGTGATATTTAAAAGTGATAAATATATGTGTTTATGAGTATTTGTGCATTTAGCTATATGATGTTAAATGCTAATGTAAATTTGATAACATACAAACTTTAGAGTGTGATATATGTATATTTAATTAAGGTGTGGATTGACTTGGCTAATTGGTTTAGTGTTAATGTTCATATGATTATTGTTTGCTTATGACTTACTAAGTTTAAATAGCTTACTGTGAGTGTGTTCTTGTTTACCTCTGTTTTATAGATTTTGGAGTCAAGTTACAAGCTCGGGATCGTCAGCAAAGTTTATCACACTATCGACTAACTTCAATATTTTATAAGCTGAAATTTCTTTGAAACTATGGCATGTATAGGCTAGCTTTAGAGTTAGTTTAATTCGAAAGTGTGTGTATAAAAGCCATGTTAAAATGGCTTAATTTCCTTCCTTGTGTTCGGTTTCGGTTTAATTATGGCTTAAGTTTATTTTTGGTCATGGTTTAATCTTATATGGTTAGTAATCACATGGTATGGAATATATATATATATATATATATATATATATATATGGTGGTGTTTTATTCATGTGCTTCAACAATGAGGTAAATAAGGTATGTTTGGTGTATTTTAGTAAGATAAATAATGTTATGTAACAGCCCGATTTAGGGGCTAGTCAGAACAATGATCTCGAAATCACTAATTCGAGGTTAGAGAAAATTATTTTCATGTTATGTTATGTGTGATAACATGTTTATAAGGATGTATGAAAATTTTGGTGCCTTAATTTTAACAGTTTTTAGCTAAATTGTGAAAAAAGACTAAATCGCATAAAGTGCAAAAGTTCCATTCTATAGGCTAAAGGTACCAAATAGCCATGAAATATTAATTGGAGGTCTTTAAAGTGCAATTAGGCCAATAATAAAGGGTTGGCCGTCCATATAGACAAGAGGGGACAAGAGCTTTTAATTTTGGTCAAAAGTTTGTGGGTTAAGTTGATGTTTTATAATAAAATAAAGAAAGGAAAAGATATCATCTTTTTCTCTCTTTCTTCTCCATCGAAAGTTGCAGCAAACAAGGGGTGTTTGAAGCTCAAAATTTCAGCAACTCATTTCCTCCTCAAGTAAGTGATTTTGATGGCATTTCTTGAAGAAAATTGTACTTTTATGATCCCTAAAGCTTAAGCTTTCTAGAGAGGGGACTATTTTGCATTATGGTAGAAAGTTTAGAGAGTTGCCATGAGAAATTTTAAGTTATTGGCTGAGTTTTTATGGAAGAAAAAGAATGTTAGGATGGTGATAAACAACTTTTGTGAAAGGTGTTGTTATGAAAACACCTAAATGGAACTAAAATGCAAAAGTTGTAAATTGTTCATTAAGGCATGAAATAGTTAGAATTGTAGATTGTTATAAGAGGATTAAAGAATCAGCTAAGCTTGTTTAATAAGAAAATGTGATAAAAATTTATTTACGAGCATAGGGGCAAAATCATAATTTTGCCAAAGTGTAGGGGGTAGATTATGGTGTTTTATGATTTAAAAGTGATTAAGTTAGTAAATTTAGTTGTTCTAGATTAAAGAAATTGAGTTTCGAACCTAGAACGGGTGAAAGAGAAAGGTGGGAAAAAGTTCCTTTTCGGCCCTTTCGGCATCGAGGTAAGTTCATGTACGAATGTTGCAATTACGCATGAGTTAGTTTGATATTCCAATGTTGAATGGAATGTGTGTTCACTATATGAATGTATGAAATATTTTTGATAAGATGTCAATAGAATTGAATTTAGAGAAATGGTAAAAGTATATAGTATGAGATGATAGTGGTTAAAGTCTCGAGTAAGACCATATTGGAATATGGCATCGGTGTAAGAATTAGTATAGGACCATATCAAGGACATGGCATAGGTATGTTAACGTAAGTAAAACCCTATTGGGGTATGATGTCAATGTGACAATATGTATGAGACTTAAGAATGTTGAATGTATGTGGTTGTACCACTAGAGGCATAGGTATGTGTTAGAACTGAATCGTGATGAACTCAATATATGATGAACCCTTCGTGGGATATGTATAACTAATGCACCTTAGTTGCATGAGATAGGTTTATTGACGTAATGTGAGAATGTTAGCGAGTATGGAAGAATGTTAAGTAAGAATAGAAGTGTGTGTAAATGTCCTCGGATGAACATTTAAGATAGAGATATATTTGTGGTTTGTTATCCATGAACGATAAATGACGGTAAACTATGTGCGATATCACCTCATTGCTGGTAATGATGGGCTGTGTGCAACACCATCAGTTGTATTAATATTGGTGAGCTAAGTGCGAAATCACGATAGTTATAGATGATCGATGGGCTGTGTGCGTTACCACCTGATTAACTGATAATCGATGGGCTATGTGCGATACCATTGCTTATAAATGATTGGTGTGCTGAGTGCGAAAACACCATAAGTATAACGAAATGGTGGGCTGTGTGCGATACCACCCTATTAGAGATGTAATAGTGGGCTATGTGCGTAACCACCGAGAGATTAGTAATATCAGTAGCTTATTGAAAATGGTTGATGTGTTATTTTAGGCGATTAAATGGTAACCATTGCAGGGATGAATGCTATTCAGCACGAGCAGTTGGCTTGTGATACGGTAAGAATATGGTAAAAGATTGAATGAGTAAGTTTCAAAAATGGTTGAGTAAGTAACTAAGGGTTTATGAGAGAAACTCTTTATGATATGTTATGGTTATGTTTATCCAATGAATATAAGAAATTATCAGTTATACATATGAACTTACTAAGCATTATTGCTTACTTCATCTTCTTTACCATCTCTTATAGGTAGATCATCTACTAGCTCGAGTTGGAGGCCGTTGGAGATGTATTCATACTATCGAGCAGACACTTGGTATGAGGTATCAAGTCCTTATGAGCCATGGCATGTATAGGGCTAGAATGTAAGGTTGATTAAGTTGCGGTAATTGTATGGGAGGAAAACCTTATTTTCATGAATCAAATGTATAAGTTCATGTATTTTAGTTGATGATGTGAGTTCCCATTGAATTAGTATATGTATGTATGCAATTGAGTGTGGTAGAAGGCTTGGTAGATAGCCTCTGAGTGCCCACACGATTAGACACACGGGCGTGTGTTTAGGCCGTGCGTACCTTGCACCTTATTATTATTAGATAGAATAGGCCACGAGTTAATCCCACGGCTGTGTGCATGAGCCGTGTAAGACACACGGTTTGAGCATGGGCGTGTGCCCAAGTCGTGTAGATTAAGTCAGTAGCTCCCTACGGTTAGGCGACACGGTCGTGTCAGGGTCGTGTGGACCAAGTTAGTAGCTTTTCACGGGCATTGGACACGGGGGTGCCTTAGAGGTACACGGGCGTGCCCTTGGACTAACACGGACGTGTGCCTTGGCCGTGGAGCATTTGGTAGAATGCTCGAATTTTAAGCATATGTTTGGGGACATGGGTGTGTGTGTGTCTACACACGGGCGTGTTTCAACATGCACGGGCGTGTGAGCCCAAAATAAAAGAGAAAAATTTAAGAATAAAAAAGCTCCGTGATAGTCTCGAGAGCCCTTGGGAATATGAGTGAGACTTCGTATGTCAAAAACGAAGTTGTAAAGGTGGCTTAAGTGAGTAGTCACAATAAGCCTAAGTGGCGTCATGAGGTTTTAGTACGGTAATGCCTCGGGCCTGGTTCCAGCGTAGAACCCGGGCAAGGGGTGTTACATTTAGTGGTATCAGAGCTATGGTTTTGTCGGTTCTAAGACTAACCTAGCGAGAGTAAGAGTCTAGCTATACATGCCATATGTGGACCGTGATAGTGTGATGTCTCCCGGCTCTAACAAAATTATTTTGTTAAGACAGTAATGATTCTAATCGAGCTAATTTCAGTAAGTTTGTATGATTTCTAAGTTTTATGATTTTTATCATTAATTTGCTTAGTATAATGTATAATAATTATATGAAATGATCATGTTATGTTGAAGCAAGAAATCACGATAATATGTACAAGCAAGTCCCGATTGAGGATGAATTTCCCAAGATACTTGATCTACCAAGCAAGCTATCATGTAAGTCCAAGGTAAGCTTGGCATTGATTGAAGAACAGATATTCCATGTAAGACCATATCTAGGATATGGCTTTGGCATCAAGTTATGTGGAACGAGATTCAGTATCCTTGGTTATTCATAGTAATTCATCGGGTGAAAGAGTAAAGCTTAAATGAGATAGCAAGAAAGTTAGTAGTAAAGTTGATATTATGTCATGCTAGTTAAAGCTGACTAAGAGTATTATTAATGTTATGAATAATGATATTGAGATTATGCTTATCATAGCAAAATATGCTGATCCATGTGATCGAGTAATATGGGTGTCTTGTTTACCTTACAAGCATGAGACTAGTAAGTACCGAGAGGTATGAATAGGAGTTTATGATCTATGTGTGATAATGCATGAAACAAGAGTTATAAAGTGATCAATAAGACCATGGTTGGACCATGGCGGTACATGTGATCCCATGTAAGACCATGTTTGGGACATGGCATTGGTGACGAATAGTGATTCCGTGTAAGACCATATTTGGGAAATGGCATTAGCGTCAAATAGTGATTTCGTGTAAGACCATAGCGAGGCTATGGCATCGTGATAACTTGTAAAGAAATAGCTGGGCTATGATGTTGTGATACGAGTAAGACAATAGATGGACTATGGCAATCAGATAAATAATGTACTCAAACCCGTAAGACATTCTTTAATTGATAAGTGATAGTAAGAGAAAACAGAATCAAATACTGAGTACTCAAGCAGATATTAATGTGGAACTTGAGTAAGTGAAGTTATAGTTCTAAAGTACAAATGATAGAGATAATTGTGGCGTGATAAACGTAGAAACCCACTTGGAGTGAGTTGTGTGACTATGATGAATATTAAATCATATGTATGTAGTCATGAGAGTCAAGTTAAGAGGCTCTGTGACCTCACCCTCCTTACCACTGCTGGATTATGATAAGATGTTATGAGAGTCAAATTGAGTAAGTTGTATGTGGTTAATGCAACATTTATATCAGCATTTGAGAATGCTTTATATCACATTGATGTATGATACTCTACTAGATAGAGTAATTATCGTTGAACATGGGGTTGAAGTCTTCAAGGGACTAAAATGAAAAGACTGTCATTGAGATGTGAAATAGATAAGGTCCCGGGTAAGACCATGTTCGAGGCATGGCCCCATCACCAAGTTATGATTTCGTATAAGACCATATTTAGAATATGGCTTCGAAAATGGATATGAGAATCGTATAAGACGATATTCAAAATGTGGCATCGATACTTGACGCAAAAGTCCATATAAGCCCTTATCCGGGATAGGGCATTGGCATTTAAAGTTGACTCAATATAGGACCACCTTGGGGATGTGACATTGGTTTGGTACCTACGTGAATGAGGGTAAATATGTGTCTTTGACTACCCATAGTGATCAATTGGACATATAGATGAGTGTAGAGGTAGAAGTGAGGATTGTAATAAAGTTATGTGAATGAGTGAATATAGGCACTCGTGAATGAGTCGCAAGGGAATGAGTATAGAGTGTGGCACGGTATGTGCTTAATAAAGGTAATTGTAAGAAAGTATGTCCAAATGCTTTAACGATTGTATTGATTATACGATGTTAAGAACAAGGAGAAAGTTAGCCTAGGCTATTGACTCAAGTGAGTAGAGAGTTTGAGGAGTATGTTTATCGAGTTCTTCTTCAATTGATGTTCATTAATGAAAGGAATTGTTAAGGAGTTTGAGGACGAAATGGTTAAAGAAACAATGTTGAACTGTGAGAGTGTTCAATTATGATAATCATAGTTGTATGGATCATAATGATCTTTTTAAGTATTACGTGTTAATAACTGTTGCCTTTTAGGGGCGATGTAGTTGTTTATCTCATAAATTGAGGTAGTGTGAGAATGGTAGTTGATAGTGAGAATCAGATAGAACAGTTGTCGTTTTAGTTAATTGAAATTGACGTTCCTTTATATCCTTGTAACCATGTATGGGTACTTTGAGGAGGAAGTCCGTGATGATTCTAGTATAAGAAGTGAAATCATGAGTTTCACGTTGTATGATGAAATTTCGGGTAAGCTAAATAGAGTCAATAGATTCGATCAAGAAGTCCCTAATGTTGTGAGACATGACACTAGTAAAAGTTTTAAATTAGCATGGCAAAAGAAACTCAGATGAGAGTGTGCTAGAAATGTTCTCTGTGTGGAGAAAGGAGTAAATTAATGTGTTGACATATGATTCAAGTTCTGCGTAGGTTCACGCATGAATCAATAAAGAGAATAATTTCTGTGTGATCGTGAGTAAGGAGCACGATACAAAGATATGCTCATGGAAAGGATCGTACCGTGACGGTCGAGTTGAAATCTATTGACGGAATTATTATTTGGAAATCCTAATTGAGTTCTATCTGAATTTTGAAATAATGACCAAATTGGTGATCTCGAGGCGATCACTTTTGTATCTGTATGAGGACATCTTATTATAATAAGATAGTGAAAATGACTTGAGATTTTACTATAGTGGGTATAGTTGCTATTATACTTCTCAGATAGTAGACATAGTATTGGTGTGAGTGAAAGATCCATGTTAAGCAAACGAGTTGGTTACTCGGTGAATCTCAGTCGGTAATATCTTAGTTTCAACAAGGTTAATGACTAGATTGAGTTTCTCTTCAAAACAAAAGGGTTCAGAAGAGATATAGTAAATGGTATTTTAAAGAAGCTCTGAATGAGTTTATTTATGATGATGAATCCAAAACTTATACAGAGTTTTGGTAAGAGATTTAGTGGTAGCATATCTACTAATGCAAGAATAGGGAAATGCAGTTATGTGCATAAATGTTTTGACAGTAGAGTACATTTCATGATATAATTGAGTTCATAGTCAGAAGTAGTGGACCACTAAAAGCTAAGTATTCAAAGGGTACAAGTCAATACTATTACAGTTGGTGAATGCTTTAATGAGAAATTGAGATAAAATCTTATAGATTTCAAATTTAGTTTGACAAGATTTCCAATGAGGGAGAATAACCTAAGTCTCAAATTATGCTTCGATCTTGTGTGTGATAGCTTAGAGATCGTTGACAGAAGAAACTTGTGGATAAGTGAATTTGTGATTTTTGAAGAGTTTATGAAAATGTTTTAAGAATGTTGGTAACAACTCCTCCTGGTTAGATTTTCGGGGACAAAAATCCTTAAAGGGGGGAAATTGTAACAGCCCGATTTAGGGGCTAGTCGGAACAGTGATCTTGGAATCACTAATTCGAGGTTAGAGAAAATTATTTTCATGTTATGTTATGTGTGATAACATGTTTATAAGGATGCATGAAAATTTTGGTGCCTTAATTTTAACAGTTTTTAGCTAAATTGTGAAAAAGGACTAAATCGCATAAAGTGCAAAAGTTCCATTCTATAGGCTAAAGGTACCAAATAGCCATGAAACATTAATTGGAGGTCTTTAAAGTGCAATTAGGCCAATAATAAAGGGTTGGCCGGCCATGTAGACAAGAGGGGACAAGAGCTTTTAATTTTGGTCAAAAGTTGGTAGGTTAAGTTGATGTTTTACAATAAAATAAAGAAAGGAAAAGATATCATATTTTTCGCTCTTTCTTCTCCACCAAAAGTTGCAGCAAACAAGGGGTGTTTGAAGCCCAAAATTTTAGCAACTCATTTCCTCCTCAAGTAAGTGATTTTGATGGTATTTCTTGAAGAAAATTGTACTTTTATGATCCCTAAAGCTTGAGCTTTCTAAAGAGGGGACTATTTTGCATTATGGTAGAAAGTTTAGAGAGTTTTCATGAGAGATTTTAAGTTGTTGTCTGAGTTTTTATGGAAGAAAATAAATGTTAGGATGGTGATAAACAACATTTGTGAAAGGTGTTGTTATGAAAACACCTAAATGGAACTAAAATGCAAAAGTTGTAAATTGTTCATTAAGGCATGAAATAGTTGGAATTATAGATTGTCATAAGAGGATTAAAGGATCAGCTAAGCTTGTTTAATAAGAAAATGTGATAAAAATTTATTTACGAGCCTAGGGGCAAAATTGTAATTTTGCCAAAGTGTAGGGGCAAAATAGTCATTTTTGCCTAAAGTGTAGATTATGGTGTTTTATGATTTATAAGTGATTAAATCAGTAAATTTCATTGTTCTAGATTAAAGAAATCGAGTTTCAGACCTAGAACGGGTGAAAATAGAACTGTGGGCAAAAGTTCCTTTTCGGCCCTTTCGGCATCGAGGTAAGTTCATGTATGGATGTTGCAATTACGCATGAGTTAGTTTGATATTCCAATGTTGAATGAAATGTGTGTTCACTATATGAATGTATGAAATATTTTTGATAAGATGTCAATAGAATTGAATTTAGAGAAATGGTAAAAGTATATAGTATAAGATGATAATGGTTAAAGTCTCGAGTAAGACCAAATTGGAATATGGCATCGGTGTAAGAATTAGTATAGGACCATATCAAGGACATGGCATAGGTATGTTAACGTAAGTAAAACCCTATTGGGATATGATGTCAATTTGACAATATGTATGAGACTCAAGAATGTTGAATGTATGTGTTTGTACCACTATAGGCATAGGTATGTGTTAGAACTAAATCGTGATGAACTCAATATATGATGAACCCTTCGTGGGATATGTATAACTAATGCACCTTAGTTGCATGAGATAGGTTTATTGACATAATGTGAGAATGTTAGCGAGTATGGAAGAATGTTAAGTAAGAATAGAAGTGTGTGTAAATGTCCTCGGATGAACATTTAAAATAGAGATATACTTGTGGTTTGTTATCCACGAACGATAAATAATGGTAAACTATGTGCGATATCACCTCATTGTTGGTAATGATGGGCTATGTGCAACACCATCAGTTGTATTAATATTGGTGAGCTAAGTGCGAAATCACCATAGTTATAGATGATCGGTGGGCTGTGTGCGTTACCACCTGATTAACTGATAATTGATGGGCTATGTGCGATACCATCGCTTATAAATGATTGGTGTCTGAGTGTGAAAACACCATAAGTATAATGAAATGGTGGGCTGTGTGCGATACCACCCCATTAGAGATGTAATGGTGGGCTAAGTGCGTAACCACCGAGAGATTAGTAATATCAGTAGCTTATTGAAAATGGTTGATGTGTTGTTTTAGGCGATTAAATGGTAATTATTGCAGGAATGAATGCTATTCAGTACGAGCAGTTGGCTTGTGATACGGTAAGGATATGGTAAAAGATTGAATGAGTAAGTTTCAACAATGGTTGAGTAAGTAACTAAGGATTTATGAGAGAAACTCTTTATGATACGTTATGGTTATGTTTATCCAATAAATATAAGAAATTGTCAATTATACATATGAACTTACTAAGCATTATTGCTTACTTCATCTTCTTTCCCATCTCTTATAGGTAGATCATCTACTAGCTCGAGTTGGAGGCCGTTGGAGATGTATTCACACTATCGAGCATACACTTGGTATGAGGTATCAAGTCCTTATGAGCCATGGCATGTATAGAGCTAGAATGTAAGGTTGATTAAGTTGTGGTAATTGTATGGGAGGAAAACCTTATTTTCATGAATCAAATGTATAAGTTCATGTATTTTAGTTGATGATGTGAGTTCCCATTGAATTAGTATATGTATGTATGCAATTGAGTGTGGTAGAAGGCTTGGTAGATAGCCTCTGAGTGCCCACACGGTTAGACACACGGGCATGTGTTTAGGCTATGTGTACCCTGCACCTTATTATTATTAGATAGAATAGGCCACGAGTTAATCCCACGGCCGTGTGCATGAGCCGTGTAAGACACATGGTTTGAGCATGGGCGTGTGCCCAAGCCGTGTAGATTAAGTCAGTAGCTCCCAATGGTTAGGCGACATGGTCGTGTCAGGGCCGTGTGGACCAAGTCAGTAGCTCCCCACGGGCATTGGACACGGGGGTACCTTAGAGGTACACGGGCGTGCCCCTGGACTAACACGGACGTGTGCCTTGTCCGTAGAGCATTTGGCAGAATGCTCGAATTTTAAGCACGGTTTGGAGACATGGGCGCGTGTGTCTCTACACACGGGCGTGTTTCAACATGCACGGGTGTGTGAACCCAGAATAAAAGAGAAAAATTTAAGAATAGAAAATGCTCCGTGATAGTCTCGAGAGCCCTCGGGAATATTACTGAGACTTCGTATGTCGAAAACGAAGTTTTAAAGGTGGCTTAAGTGAGTAGTCACAATAAGCCTAAGTGGCGTCATGAGGTTTTAGTACGGTAACGCCTCGGGCCTAGTTCTAGCGTAGAACCCGGGCAAGGGGTGTTACATGTTAAGTTTAAGTGATTTTGGTTATGTGTTATATATATTTATAATATGTGTGGTATGTTTGGATTTGGTATCTAAGTGAGTTTGGGTTATGACATATGAATTGAAATATGCATATGAAGGTTGGAGACTATCTATATTTTGACTTGGTATGTTTGGATTTGGTATTTAAGTGAGTTTGGGTTATGACATATGAATTGAAATATGCATATGAAGGTTGGAGACTATCTATATTTTGACTTATTAATGGGGTAAAAGAATGATTATATATTCAAGTGTGTATTGAATTAAAATTTGTGGTTTTATTATTGAGTTGAAATGGTATGTTTTAAATGGGTAAATTGGTTTAGAAATGATAATTTAATTGTATATGTATATTAGGATAAGGAGATGGCTTAAAATATAAGCATGATATTTGGTTTATAGCATTATATAAAGTTACTATGGATTGGATGATATACAATACCGAATATGTAATGACTAGCTTTGTAGTGATAATGAAATATGGACACTCGAAAATGGCTCTATTGTGTACACATTTACGCAAGCTTGTAAATGGGAAGTATGCATGTTTTTGGTTCTTTGAAAGGTTAAATAATTGTGTATGTTACTTATGATCTTGGTCATTAAGCTTTATGTTATGATTTGTTAAATTTACTAAAAGTAGGTATCCTATTAAGCAAAAAGGATTTTTGGTGATTATTATTATTTGGATATCATTGTAATAGTGATAACATATTTCGTATAGTGCATGTGCATATAATATGGTAATAGATTATGTATATCATTAATCTATTAGTTGAGGTTAAATATGGTGCATTATTCTATGACTTAAGAAATTGTATATAATATGTTCGGTCATGGTATTATATTAATTAATGCCATATATATGAATCTGAAGAAAATAAAAACTAGGCCATGTAATATGGTTGTTATATTTTTAATATGTGCATGTACAGAAAATAAAAAAAAATGATATGATTAACAGTTAGTCTATGAGATAATTGTACTGACAATTATTCGATGCATGAAATGTAAAGATATATGTTTGAACATGTATTCAGGAAGCAAATGCCAATACTGTTGACGTCATATAGTTTGAACCTTATATGTATTAAGTACATATAACATGGCTTTGTTGCATATTAGTTATTTCGAATATGTGGACAAATAATTGATGTTGACATGCTTAAAATTTTTAAAGCATGATTTGCTAGTGAATTTTAAGTAATGAAGCATGATTGGGTTTTAGTTGGTTAAGTGAACTATTTGTATAATAATTATTTGAATGTGTTTTGATTTATAAGTTGTGTGATATTATTATTAAATATAAAATGTATGTGAATTGATGTGATTAAATTACGAAACAAGAAAGGTAGTAAATGTCTGTCCTGATCTGTGCTATGTCCATAATACCTTGTAACCCTAATCCGGCGACGGATATGGGTTAGGGAGTTACATATGATTGGTGTCAGAGCTGTGGTTTAGTTAGTTCTAGGACTACCATAGCGTATGTGAGTCTAGCTATACATGCCATATTTAACATGCGATAGTGTGATATCTCCCGACTCTGACCAAAATTGTTTTGATCAGACAGATATGTTTTCCAACCGAGCTAATTCTAATTGTACAGAAGTACATACTCAAATATTTGAGTGAAAATGTGTTGATGATGAGTTGAGACTCATAAAGGTATGAATAAGAATACAAAATATTCTGTTGTTAATAAATGCTGTAATGATATGAGTATATGAGTTGTGATATATAACCTAAGAATACTATTTGAAATCCTTTGATTATGAATTAGAGATTTGAATTGGCATATGAACTATGTGGTAAGAACAAAAGTGATTAACAACAAAAGTTTATTAAATGATTTGAGAATGTGAAATTAGTAATGAACTGGTTTTTTGTGATAGTATGTGTTATGTGCGCTTATGTGTAAGTTAAATTTGAGGCTTTACTACCCTCACCCCCCTTATCAGTGAAATGTTATAATGAAATTTATAAGATTTGGGTTGAATAAGCTCACGAGTGTGGAGTTATAGAAGTTCATTTTCGAAAGATTAATAACGCGGCCAGAAAAGAGATTGAATCAGCAAATGAAGACAGTATTAAAAGAGATATTGGATAGTTCTGAAAACTATTTAGATTATGTAAAGTCACTATTACAGAAGAAGTTAACTTCGATTAAATGACCTATTCAGGTATGTTATCTAAAGAAAGTATTAACTTGAAGCTTCTCTGGATTGATTTCTGTTATTGATGGGATAATATGAACTTAATGATGACAGAATTAGATAGTTTAATAATGTTTGAATTGTATTGATCGCTGAGTGCAGTGGTTATGTTATAGTCGGGCAGTTACTATGACTTCTTCTAGGCATTCTACGTGCACATTTATCCTCAGAAATATATGTAACTGTTTAATTTCAGAAGGAATTCTTATCGTATGAGAACATTAGGTAAACATATTAATGGATGAAAGTATCGTTGGTCTGTTTGGGTTATGTTCGACATTACTATGTCTTTCTCTGGTATTTATTCCCTTGTGTAAATATAAAAAAAATTGATTGTAAAATTTGTATCAGGCTAATATTCTGTTTCTACTGGTTATTGTTCTGTTGAATCTACGTGAATATTATATTGCTTCTGTTACTGTGGATTTCAGTATTTATGAGTGACATTTTTCTTTCTGGACATTCTCTAGGATATCATTGGAATTGATATCATTCTATATGGGTTGTGATTTTCAGATATCCTATGTAACTCCATATGTTAAAATTTTGCTATTTCGATTTTCTTATAATTCCATGTGATTATCTGCAATAGATCTTTATTTGACAGAGATGACTATGTCTATTATGATTTTAAATTCTAACTTGAAATGTGAGAGTACAATGGTACCGTCCTCAAAGTTATAGAGGTTGTGTTTCTGCAATGATTGCTATTTAAATCATATTTGATACTTCTTTGTGTTCATATGCTTAATTAACAGTTGGGATAATATCTATTTATAGGGTTGAGACATCATTCTTATTAAGGCCTAATGATTTCTGTAATATCCTGGATTATGGCTTATGCATTAAATTGCTTAATTATATGAAATAACATGCTCGTGTGTGTTGTGAATGTGCACTATGAATTTTGTGAACCTTAGTACGTAGGTGAGCACTTTAGAAATTACTCGATTTTAAAGTTGAAAGAGGGAATTGAAGCAAGGTGGCCTTAAGAAAATTTATAGAGGAAATATGACACACAAATAGGCTTGGAAAAATGGCTTGGAGGTGCCACTTAGGGCCTCTGGAAATGATGCCATATGCTAGGGGAAGGACTTGTGTTCGAGTCGCGTGGGAAGCAAAAAATTTTTTTTTTAAGGTTTATTTTTCTTAGTGACGTCAAGGAGGGGGGAGTAGGGGACGGCACCAAGGCTAGATTTTAGGAGCTTAAATTCTTTTATTTTAGAGATAAATGGAGGATAATGGATGGATTATTTTTATTAATTTTAAAACGAAGTGATAAAGGAGGAAAATGTGGGAGAAGTGATGGCCAAGTAGGGACACTAAGCTTAGTAATTTCGGCTAAACTAGTAAAAGAGATAGATAGATATTCATTTTTTCCTTTGTTCTCTTTATTCTCTCAACTCTTGCCTAGAAATTATCAAAAATCACCATATTCATACTTTTAAGACTTGTCGAAATCTAGGACTAATCTCATTAATATTTTGTTAGGAAGAAGGTGTAACCGATTTGAAATTTGGAAGGATCTTTCTTGTCTTTTTTAGTAAAATCGGCATTAATACAATAGGGGATCTTGATTTTAAGAACCCAAGGTAAGCCATAAGTGAAATTGACCATAGGCCATTCTATTATGTCTTAGTGTTAGATTAAATCTAACATATGTGTATAGGGCTGTCGACATCTCTATAGTCAAGTGGTGTTTTCGGGATATTAGGATTCACAAGGTAAGTGAATCTGACATTCGGCCAAGGCTTATTTAGCAACCTAGATCTATTCTTTATTTTATTAAAAAGCCGGAACTAACCAAGTTAAGTGATTTAACATTGGCCGATTGAAGAAAGGTCACAGATTTTTGGGATTTGACTAATAATCAAATCGGCATCAAAGAACCTAGGATCTAAAGCGTTAGATTGGGTTTTTCGGGATTTCCATAAAGCGTTAAGTATATCAGGTGTGTACCCTTCCCTAAGATTTATTAGATTTAAGGCATTAAGATTATTATATGTGTCTATAAGAATGTGTAAAATATGGCTAAGGTACCATGCAATGGTACAAAGTACTCAGGTACGTTTTCCTACTCCTACTAGGATTATGATAAATATCTGTTATGACACACATATGAAACTATAAGAAAGTGAATTAAGAATTTGGCATGTTTTGCATGACATGGGCATACGGATTATTGTGAAAGGGGAAGTGAAAGTGGTGGTTTATACCACAATATCTGAATGTGGTGACTTCAGTCACATTATCTGAATGTGGTGACTTCGATCACAATTATTTAATCTGGTGGCTATGCCACGAATTTTATAAGGGCGATGAGCACGTCATTCGCAACGATCGCCTTTGATGGTGTGTAGCGGATGGAGGGTTGACTTAGTAGTCCCTACGGTGTGCAGGATGGTACGAGTGATGTGTAGCGAATGACATATAGGTTTGGGTTCGGGTTGCATCATTATTTCCTATCTGTTATATGAATATGTGTGTGATATGATAATGTATGCCTGAATTGTTAAATCTTAGTGTGGGTTACACATTGAGTCGGTTTGACTCACCCCGTTGGGGAACATTTTCTTCCAGGTGATGATCAGTGATGGACCGGGTCGGCAGGAGCTTAGTGGTGGCCATGCGAAGTTCAGATTTTACTTTGTTTTGGACTCTTTTTATTTTAAGTACTTTGAATTTAATTTTGGGATTTATTTGATGTAATAAGGCCATAGTTGAATTATTTTATTTTACTTCCATTTATCATGTTACGAAATTTTTTTTATTAAAGACTAAGTAAAATAATCATAAAATAAACTCTAAATGTTTTGTCACCTAAAATCAAGGGATTTCAAGTATAAAATTAACTTGTTTCCAACTCAAGCCCAACCCCAAAACAATCTTTCTTTCAAAACACACCGTTTTTCCAAAGTCACAAAAGAATTTTGAATCGGATTACATCGAGAAACATACCAGATCCGGTTAAGGCTCGTGGGCCAGGTTTGGGGTGTTTCAGTTTGGTATCAGAGCCAAGTTTTAAACTCTCGGCCTTGGGTTTAAGGCCCAAAACGTTTCAAATCGAGCCCAAGTGAGTATTGTAAAAATAATTTTGCAAATTAAGCAGGTTTTTCTGGCATGGCACCTAAGTCTCCTACCCGAAGTCCACCAGGTAAGTACCCCCATCCATTGTGTGTATTGTAGTATGATTTGTAAAAGGGTAGAAATGGAACGTAGAATAGAGATTAAGTACTTGAACCCTAGGACTAGTGTACCCCAACAAATACATAAAACTTAAATGCCTAACTAAACAAACCTGTGGTTAAGTCGCCGAGTTAGGGTGTGGCAATCATTGTGAGTATGTCTAGGATTGGTATTCGGTGGGAGCTTGGTATTTAAGCAGTCTGCGTGACTCACCTCCTCTCCACTCGAATCCTACCTGGTGCGTAGCTTCGGTTCACCCTAACCAAGAGGACTTATTCACGGGCTAAACCCCTAACTAAAACTCGGAAGGGACTAGTCGTATTTTTATGGAAACCCTAGTTTTAAAATTACTAAATTACCCTTTTGATTTGTAAAAGCTATTCTATAAATTTTTTCCTGAAATATTTTTTAATTTACAAAATTACTAAAATACCCCTAGTGGTAAAATTACAAAAATGCCCTTGGTTTATGAAATTTCCAAAATACCCACAGTTCTTATCAAAATTTTATTACTTTGTTCAAAAACCCTAATTTGCAAAATATCGAAATACCTTGATTTGGAAAATTTACGAAATTGCCCCTAACTTACAAAATTACTAAAATAACTCTGATCTCCAAATTTTTTTTAACATCACTGATTTGGAAAACAAATTCTCAAAAACAACCCCCAAGTTTTGTAAATTCCAAAATACCCCTGTAGGACAAATTACGAAAATGCCTTTGTAGGATAAATTACGAAAATACCCCTGGGATAGGAACGGACAGAAATGTCCGAAGAGTGAATATGTATGGGAGATACTAGGGAATGGATGTGCTTTTCTGTGAATTAGGATAGAAAACTTGAAACTTTGATTGATCGAAAGAACTGCTACTAAACTCTTTACATAAAACTTCTTCGCGGATAATCAGTGGAACAAACGCTAATTCATAAAATTTCTTAATTAGTTTAAAGCGCAATCGTAAGAATGAGCTCTAGGGGACGTGGACATAATATGCGAGGACGCGATCGAGGCAGAATGACCGTATCGAAACCTGTTAGATCGGGTCAAGGATTTGACAATGAGGTACCACCGCCACCACCACCACTGGTGTTGAATATTGGCAGGAGATGCTGACAGTATCGCAATTATGGATGAGTTGAATTTGACTCTTGGAGGAAATAGGAGCTCGAAAGAAAGGAATGGTGGTGCGTGGAGCTACGTGATGAAGCATATCAATGGTGGCTCATGAGGAGTTTGGGATGGTGCCACGTGATGAAGCATATCAATGGTGGCTCACGGGTCGGGAGGATCTAACTTGGGAGTATGTGAAGGGGCATATCGGAACAAGTATGTGGGAACGGATATATTGATGAGCAGAGGAAGGCATTTTTGGGGTGGTCCAAGGGAATAAGTCATCAGCAGAGAGAATGAAATTTGAATTTACGAGGCTAAGCCGGGGTATGCTCGAGGAGTAGTGGCTACGGAACATGAGCGATGTGTCCGATTTGAGGACGGACTAAGGGATGACCTGAGATTGTTAATCGCTCCACATCAGGAGCGGGAGTTTTCGGCATTAGTAGAGAAGGCTAAGGTAGCCGAAGGAATTAAGGACTCTGCAAGGTAAACTCTGATCGGAATAGAAATAAGAGAGGTTTTGAGTTGTCTGGATCAGCTGGGAGTGTTCAGAAGAGGCCTTGAGTTGATGGGCCGCGAGGTCAGCAAGCTGCTACTGGAGGGAAATATCGTACTTGTGATTAGTGTGGGAAAAAGCACTTAGGCGAATGCTGGAAGAAGACAGGGGGATGTTTCAAGTGTGGGTCAAAGGATCATATGATTAAGGACTGTCCAATGAAACTCGATGGGAATCGACCAGAACTCGTAATGTTAATCAATTTGGTAGAGATGAATGACCTCGGTGGTCGTGGTTCAAATAACGAGAGGAAATGGTATCTTGGTAGAGGCGTGGAACACCGGGGTGAGGTGTTACTATCTTGAGGCAAGGCAACCGGGTTTGGTTTATGCGATTCGCTAGAGGGAGGATGGAGATGCACCGAACATCATAACCGGTTCGTTCCTTATAGCAAACAAGCCTTATTTTGCTTTGATTGATGTGGGCTCGACCCATTCTTATGTTGCATGTAGAGTAGTTGAAACTCTAGATCTAGCCTCTGAACTTTCTGATAGAGAGATGACTGTAGTAAGCCCACTAGGTCAAACTGTAGTGGTGAATAAGGTCTTTCGAAGTGTACCTTTAGAAATTCAAGGTGTAGTATTTTCTGATGGAACTTCCCTTTGGAGAGTTCGATCTCATACTTGGAATGGACTGGCTAGTGGATCATCGGGCTGTGTTGGACTGTGCAGCTAAGCGAATGGAGTTAAGGACCCGGGAGGATGAGGTGGTCATTATGATAGGAGAAAGAAGAAACTACTTGTCTAATGTAGTTTCGGTGCTAAAGGCTGAAAAGATGGTTCGTAAAGGGTGTAAGGCATTTTTAGCCTTCGTAAGTGCGTTAGATGGAAAGGTAGAAGGCGTTAGTGGAGTTAGAATGGTAAGGGATTTCGAAGATGTGTTTTCGAAGGAATTACCAAGAATACCCCCAAATAGGGAGGTGGAGTTTGGAATTGACTTGCTGCCGGGAACAGCTCTTGTGTCAATCGCTCCGTACAGAATAGCACCGAAGGAGTTGGTTGAACTCAAGGATCAGATTCAAGAATTACTCGATCGTGGGTTTATCCGACCCAGTGTGTCTCCATGGGGAGCACCGATCCTATTTGTGAGGAAGAAGGACAGAACTATGCGTATGTGCATAGACTATCGTCAGTTGAATAAGCTGACCATCAAGAACAAGTATCCTTTCCAAGGATTGATGACTTGTTCGATCAGCTTAATGGGGGCGGCAATGTTCTCAAAGATCGACTTAAGGTCAGGATATCATCAGTTGAAGGTGAAGGAGGCAGATATCCATAAGATAGCTTTTAGGACAAGATACGGCCACTATGAGTTTGTGGTAATGCTGTTCGGGTTGACAAACGCCCCAGTCGCATTTATGGATATGATGAACCAAGTTTTTCAACCTTACTTGGATTGGTTTATCGTTGTGTTCATCGACGACATCTTAGTGTACTCCAAGTCTGAAGAGGAGCATGATGAGCATCTCCGAATTGTGCTGTAAGTGTTAAGGGAGAAGAAGCTCTATGCCAAATTTAGCAAGTGTGAATTTTGGCTTAAGGAGGTTGTATTCTTAGGACACGTGGTATCTGCTGAAGGAATAAGGGTGGATCCTAAAAAGGTTAAAGCAATGTTGGATTGGAAACCACCTAAGTCAGTGGCAGAGATTCGTAGTTTCTTGGGATTGGCAGGCTATTACAGAAGGTTTGTAGAAGGGTTCTCGTCAATAGCAACGACTTTGACAAAGTTGTTGAGGAAGGAAGTACCTTTTGTATGGACGGATAAGCAGCAGGAGAGCTTTGAGAAGCTTAAGGAAGTGTTAACTGAAGCTCCGGTCTTGATTGAGCCAGAGGCAGGAAAGGATTTGTGGTGTACTGTGACGCTTCTTATATAGGATTGGGATGCGTACTGATGCAAGATGGGAAAGTAGTCGCGTATGCGTCTCGGCAATTAAGGCCACTCAAGGTTAACTACCCGACGCATGACTTGGAATTGGCGGCAGTGGTCTTTGCCCTTAAGGTGTGGAGGCACTATTTATATGGAGAGAAGTCGGTAATCTACACAGACCACAAGAGCCTTAAGTACTACTTGACTCAGAAAGAGCTGAATCTGAGACAGTGAAGGTGGGTGGAATTATTGAAGGACTATGATTGTTCGATAGAGTATCACCTGGGCAAAGCAAATGTAGTGGCGGATGCCCTAAGTCGGAAGGTAGTGTCGGATCTGAGGGCGATGTTCGCGTATCTAAGCTTGTATGACGATGGAAGTCTGCTGGCAGAGCTGCAAGTTAAGCCAACGTGGTTGAATGAAGTGAAGGAGGGACAGTTAGTGGATGAGGATCTAAGTGTTAAGTTGCGACAAGCGCAGAATGGAGAGTTGGAAGGTTATGGTGTTAATGACGAGGGAGTATTGTGCTTCAAAGGTAAGGTGTGTATGCCTAAGGATAAGGAACTTAGACGAAGGATTCTTCAGGAATCGCATAGTAGCCCTTATGCTATGCATCCTGGAGGCACTAAGTTGTACAGAGATCTAAGGGAACAGTTTTGGTGGCCTGGTCTGAAGAAGGAAGTTACAGAATTTATCGGCAAGTGTTTAACGTGTCAGCAAGTTAAGGCTGAACACCAAGTTCCGTCAGGATTGCTTTAGCCAATCATGATTCCGCAGTGGAAGTGGGAGAGAATTACCATGGACTTCGCTAGTGGGCTTCCCCTTACGCCTACTAAGAAGGACTCGGTATGGGTAATAGTGGATCGGTTGACTAAGTCTGCGCACTTCATTCTAGTGAGAGTTGACTATTCTCTGCAAAAGTTGGTGAAATTGTATGTGGCTGAAATTGTAAGGTTGCATGGAGTTCCACTATCGATTATTTCGGATAGGGACCCAAGGTTTACTTCTCGATTTTGGAAAGCTCTACATCAAGCTTTAGGCACCAAATTGGATTTCACTCTGACATTTCATCCAAATCGACGGGCAATCGAGCGAGTAATCCAAGTGTTAGAGGACATGCTGAGGGGATGTGTGATAGACTTTAGAGGAAGTTGGGAAGACTATTTGCCTCTAGCAGAATTTGCATACAACAACAGCTATCAGGCCAGTATTAAAATGACACCGTACGAAGCACTGTATGGATGAAAGTGTCAGACTCCTACATGTTGGACGGAATTAGGGGAACGTCGAGTTTTGGGTCTAGAGATTGTGGCAGAATCTGAAGAGAAGGTTAGTGTAATTTGGGCACGGTTAAAAGAAACATCTGATAGGCAGAAGTCGTACGCAGATCTCAAACGGAAGGAAATAGAATTTGATGTGGGGGATTAAGTGTTTCTTAAGGTTTCGCCTTGGAAAAAGGTAATGAGATTTGGTCAGAAAGGGAAGTTAAGTCCAAGGTTTATAGGACCTTATAAGGTTTTGAAGCGAATTGGACCAGTGGCATATCAGTTGGAGTTGCCACCGGAGTTGAAGCAGATGCACGACGTATTCCATGTTTCCATGCTACGTCGTTATCGATCAGATCCATCACATGTAGTGCCGGTTGAAAAGGTGGAGATAAGGCCAGATTGTCCTACGAGGAGGAGCCGATTCAGATTTTAGAACGAGATGTGAAAGTGTTACGGAGGAAATCAGTTCCTCTAGTCAAAGTGTTATGGCGTAATCATGGATTGAAGGAAGCTTCGTGGGAGCCAGAAGAGGCAATGCGATAGCAATACCCTCACTTGTTTTAGCCAGGTAATTTCGAGGTTGAAATTATTTTAAGGGGGTAGAACTGTAATATCCTGGATTATGGCTTATGCATTAAATTGCTTAATTATATGAAATAGCATGCTGGTGTGTGTTGTGAATATGCACTATGAATTTTGTGAACCATAGTACGTAGGTGAGCACTTTAGAAATTACTCGATTTTGAAGTTGAAAGAGGGAATTGAAGCAAGGTGGCCTTAAGAAAATTTATAGAGGAAATATGACACACAAATAGGCTTGCAAAAATGGCTTGGAGGTGCCACTTAGGGCCTCTGAAAATGATGCCATATGCTAGGGGAAGGACTTGTGTTCGAGTCGCGTGGGAAGCAAAAAAAAAATTTTAAGGTTTATTTTTACTTAGTGACGTCAAGGGGGGGAGTAGGGGACGGCACCAAGGCTAGATTTTAGGAGCTTAAATTCTTTTATTTTAGAGATAATGGAGGATAATGGATGGATTATTTTTATTAATTTTAAAAGGAAGTGATAAAGGAGGAAAAATGTGGGAGAAGTGATGGCCAAGTAGGGGACACTAAGCTTAGTAATTTCGGCTAAACTAGTAAAAGGAGATAGTCGAAATTATCAAATAGATATTCATTTTTTTTCCTTTGTTCTCTTTTATTCTCTCAACTCTTGCCTAGCCAAAATATTTTCTCCCTAAAAAAAATCACCATTGCCAGTTTCTCCTAAGTCCCATACTCTTCCATTGAAGCCGAATCTCCATCGTAAATCTTCTCCTTCTTCTTTTGCAAACCCAATCAAAATCAAAGATAAGTTTCAAGACCATAGCCGATTGTTCATCAAGTCTCTAAGCCGAATCTCTGTGGTGTCAGGAAGAAGGTGTAACCAATTTCATCATTAGGGAGTAAGAGCAAATTTGATTTTTATTCCTTTTCTTTTAAGACTTGTCGAAATCTAGGACTAATCTCATTAATATTTTGTTTTCTGAAATTTGGAAGGATCTTCCGGGATTTTTCAGTAAAGTCGGCTACAATAGGGATCTTCGGGATTTCAAGAACCCAAGGTAAGCCATAAGGGAAATTCGGCCATAGGCCATTCTATTATGTTTTAGTGTTAGATTAAATCTAACATATGTGTATAGGGCTGCCGACATCTCCATAGTCAAGTGGTGTTTTCGGGATATTAGGATTCACAAGGTAAGTGAATCTGACATTTGGCCAAGGCTTATTTAGCAACCTAGATCTATTCCTTATTTTATTAAAAAGCCGGAACTAACCAAGTTAAGTGATTTAACATTGGCCGATTGAAGGAAGGTCATAGATTTTCGGGATTTGACTAATAATCAAATCGACAGCAAGGAGCCTAGGATCTAAAATGTTAGATCGGGTTTTTCGGGATTTCCATAAAGCGTTAAGTATATCAGGTGTGTACCCTTCCCTAAGATTTATTAGATTTAAGGCATTAAGATTATTATATGTGTCTATAAGAATGTGTAAAATATGGCTAAGGTACCATGCAATGGTACAAAGTACTCAGGTACGTTTTCCTACTTCTACTAGGATTATGATAAATATCTATTATGACACACATATGAACTATAAGAAAGTGAATTAAGAATTTGGCATGTTTTGCATGACATGGGTATACGGATTATTGTGAAAGGGAAGTGAAAGTGGTGGTTTATACCACGATATCTGAATGTGGTGACTTCGGTCACATTATCTGAATGTGGTGACTTTAGTCACAATTATTTAATCTGGTGGCTATGCCACGAATTTTATAAGGGCGATAAGCATGTCGACTGCAGCGACTACCTTCGATGGTGTGTAGCGGATGGAGGTTGACTTAGTAGTCCCCACTGCAAAAGTGCGAGGATGGTGCGGTGATGTGTAGCGGATGGCATATAGGTTTGGGTTCGGGTTGCATCATTATTTCCTATCTGTTATATGAATATGTGTGTGATATGATAATGTATGCCTGAATTGTTAAATCTTAGTGTGGGTTACATATTGAGTCGGTTTGACTCACCCCGTTAGGGAACATTTTCTTCCAGGTGACGATCAGTGATGGACCGGGTCGGCAGGAGCTTCGTGGTGGCCATGCGAAGTTCAGATTTTACTTTGTTTTGGACTCTTTTTATTTTAAGTACTTTGAATTTAATTTTGGGATTTATTTGATGTAATAAGGCCATAGTTGAATTATTTTATTTTACTTCCATTTATCATGTTATGAAATTTTTTTTATTAAAGACTAAGTAAAATTATCATAAAATAAACTCTAAATGTTTTGTCACCTAAAATCAAGGGATTTCAAGTATAAAATTAACTTGTTTCCAACTCAAACCCAACCCAAAAACAATCTTTCTTTCAAAACACACCGTTTTTCCAAAGTCACAAAAGAATTTTGAATCGGATTACATCGAGAAACATACTAGATCCGGTTAAGGCTCGTGGGCCGGGTTTGGGGTGTTTCAATTTCTATTTGGTTAAGGTTATTTCAGTATAATTCAGAGTTTTGATGATTAATATATGAGATAGCTTCATTATAAACTCTTTTCTAGTTCTCGTGAAGGTTCGATATTGATAAAAGTGAAAATGATAGAAGAATAATATCAAATGTGTGAAACAATATGTCTGGGTTATCCTTTTTAACAAGAAGAAAAGATTTATTTGAAAAGAATGATTTTGTGGTTTAGTCTGATTTGAATTATTTGATTGAAAAGATAATTGGGTTATATGTGTCTTAGTTTATCCACCTGATTGGAAATAAACTTTGAATGTACATGTGTGAATTGAGGGATTGTCTGGAAGAGAAACTCGTATTATTGAAGAATTGGTACCGAATTATATCCATCAGAATGATTCTATCTGGAAAATGTTGTGATAAATTAAAGTTAGCTGATTGTTGAAGTTTTTTTTACACGAAGATAAATTCAATCGAAATATCAGTTCTGGTTCAGTTTGAGTTCAATAAAGAGATTACAATTTTTGTCCTTATGTTAATAAATAGTTCGAAATGTATTCTAATACAAGAATGTGCAAAGATATCTTATGATTAAAAAAGAGTTATGTGAAATAGTTGATGATTATAAAAGTTTAAAATGTTTAATGTCAGAGAAAGATCTAAACTTGGCACAGCAAGGCTAGTTTCAATCGTCGAAAAACTTTTAAGTCTGTAAGTGATTTTTATTCGAGGAAAATGATTATAGTTTTGAATGTTTTGATTGGGCAATGAATACGTGATTGATCTTATCAGGTAATGAACAGTTGTTAGTTGAATTAGAGGCAAAATAAATATTTATATAGTGAAGTTGTGAAATTCAGAAATGTGTCAGCGAATTATAAGTTATAAAAGAGTTCAATATAAATTGATTTCTGATTTAGAACCTCAGATGTGGTATCCATGATTACTTGTTATTTCAAGACAGAGTGTGCATACTGAAAAAGTTCTATGAATATACAACAATTGCTACAAGAAACTCTCAGTGGTGTTCATATATGATTAACAAGATGAGCAACAGTCCGAGATATGATACAGATGATGAGTATGAAATGGGATATTTCTGACTTGGTTGATTATAAAAATGGAGGGTTGATGAATTTTGTATCGAGATTATCTTTATCATTGAAAAAAAGATAGAGTTATCTGAAATATGGTTAACTGTCTAAAGAAATCTCTCGGTAAGTTTAGATTTTCTTTTTTGATCAAACAGTTAAATTATTTGTTTCTGTGTTGGTAAATATGTCTATGGTGTCAGTTATCATTGGTTTGGATTGAAATCTTAAATTTATATGATACTTTTAAGAGAGAGATTACAGTAATCTGTGAGTATGAAATTGCATTGAAATCAGAAAATGCAAACCAAATTATCAAAATATTTATTTGTCATTATGTTTTAGAATTTCAAAGTAACTAAGAAAGACTGTTGCTATTATAATCGGTTATCAAACTTCGTTACTTCAGGTTCGAGTTTTGTGAGAAAATGATTCACAGGATTAAAATCGTCAGAGAATGTGAGTAGAAAATGGAAACAATTTAATACAGATATAAGCAGTTTCAGCTAGGGATGATGTACAGTGAAAGTCAGATTAGATTTTTAGTTGTGAGATTAAAGAGATTTGAAATTCGAAGCTATGTGTGAATTTGAAATATATGATGTGAAAGTGATTCACGATAGTCTGAAAACAGCATTGAATTGTCAGAAATCATATGCAGACTTGAAACGAAAAGATATAGAGTTTCAGATTGAAAATAAAGTGTTTTGAAAGTCTCATTGTGGAAGAAAATACTCAGATTTTGGTCGTAAAAGCAAGATGAGTCCGAGGTATATTGGACTGTATGAGATTATAGAGCGTATCGGGCAGGTTGCTTATAGACTACTGTTGCCACCTGAGCTAGAAAAGATCCACAATGTATTCCATGTTTCGATGCTTCGTAGATATCGATCTGATTCATCACATGTGATTAGTTTGACAGAGATTGAGATTAAGCCCGATATGACATATAAAGAAGAACCGATTCACATTCTGGCTCGTGAAATTAAAGAATTGAGAAATAAGAAAATCTCTGTTAGTTAAGGTACTGCGGCATAAACACGGAGTTGAGGAAGCAACTTGGGATACAATAAAAGAGCATTATCCGAACCTATTCACCGATAAGATTTTCGGGGACGAAAATCCCTAAGGGGGAATAGTTGTAACAACCTACTTTTGACCCTAATCGGAATAGTGGTTTTGGGACCACGAATTAGAGTCCAAAAATTTTTTAATATTATTTTCTGTGTTAATTATGTGTGAATTTACTTTTGTGAAAGTTTCATAAATTAATTTTATTGTTTGTGTGCTTAATTTGATAAAAGGGCTTAATCGCGTAAAATAAAAAATTGATGGTTAAATAAGAAAGTGCCTAATTGTTGTTGTCTTTATAATTTGGAGGCTTTATGTTGTAATTTAGCCATAAGTGAGAGTAGTGGACGGCATTATGTCATATTATATAGCTTATTTTATTATGTATAATGGTTTAATAATAATAAAATAATATAATGTTAATATAATAAAACAAACATAAGTTAAAAAGCCATTATCATCATTTTTCTACTAGCCGAATGTAAAAGAAAAGAAAAAGAAAAGAACAAGCTTAGGGTTCGGCCATTGTTGAAGCTTGATTCAAGGTTAGTCCTAGCTCGATTTTTGATAATTTTTATGTTTTTGAGATCGTTGCTTCGAGTACTACAAGACCCATGCTTGATTTTTTGAAATTGATGATGATTTTGCATTTTTCCATCGATGATAGCTTGTGATTTTTGTTGTTTGATGATGAAATATTAAAGATATGTGAAAGATTAACAAGTTTTGTCTTTGGATTTTTGATGAAATTGAGCAATTAGGGCTAAATTGTGAAAATAATATTTTGAGGCACTAAAATATGAAAAAAATGAAATGTATGGACTTGTATGGAGTTAATAAATATTCGACCCTAGAATGATATATGTAAATTTTGTGTATTTTGTATTTTATGCAATAGGGACTAAATTGCAAAAGTGTGAAATGTTAGGGGTAAAATGGTAATTTGCCCATTTATGTATTTTTGGATTTAATTGAATGAATGTGTGTTTAAATTATTTAAATTTTAATATATTTAGATCAAGAACAGAAGAAAATAGAATTAGATCGGGGAAAGTCGAAAGTAGTCGAGTAGTTAATTTCATCTGTCGATATTCGAGGTAAGTCTATAAGAATATAAATGTTGTTGAATTGAAAATATATATTTGTTATGTGATGAATTGAATTTAAAGAATATATATGTGCATTGGCCGATTGTGACTAAGCTTGGAAGATAAGCTACGAGTACGATTCGATCGAGATATGTTATCAAAAAGTCCCATACGAACCCTAGGAATAGATAGGATACATAGGTCATGACATAGGATTTTCGATATGTGTTATTGTGTAAGACCACGTTTGGGACGTTGGCATCGACTTGTGTTTACGTGTAAGACCATGTCTGGGACATTGGCATCGTATTTGATTTGTGTAAGACCCTGTCTGGGACAAAGGCATCGATATGAAATTACATGTAAGACCACGTCTGGGACGTTGGCATTGTACGAGCTTCCAACTATCCGTGTATCATTTTTAATTCCAAACGGTTGAACGAGCAATGTGAAGTAAAGACTAAAGGTGAAATCGAATTAAAAGGTTCAGGTATGTATTCATACTATGTTATGAAATTAAGGTAAATTGTATACTTGAATTAATGATTTAAAGTTATGTGAAATATGAATTATGTGTTAGTATATTTGAACATATAAGTGATTAGGCTTATTGATGTATTTGTGATAATATAAGTGATTCGACCTATTGATAAAGTTGTGATATTTAAAAGTGATAATTATATGTGTTTATGAGTATCTGTGCATTTAGCTATATGATGTTAAATGCTAATGTAAATTTGATAACATACAAACTTTAGAGTGTGATATATGTATATTTAATTAAGGTGTGGATCGACTTGGCTAATTGATTTAGTGTTAATGTTCATATGATTATTGTTTGCTTATGACTTACTAAGCTTAAATAGCTTACTGTGAGTGTGTTCTTGTTTACCTCTATTTTATAGATTTTGGAGTCAAGTTAGGAGCTCGAGAATCGTCAGAAAAGTCTATCACACTATCGACTAACTTCGTTATTTTATAAGCAAAAATTTCTTTGAAACTATGGCATGTATAGGTTAGCTTTGGAGTTAGTTTAATTCGAAAGTGTGTGTATAAAAGCCATGCGAAAATGGCTTAATTTCCTTCCTTGTGTTCGATTTTGTAACACCCCAAACCCGGCCTATGCATTAAGCCCGGATTTTGGCATGCCACACAATTTTAACGAACATTCAAAACATTTAACGAAGTAAAAATCAAATTGCAAAACGATTAAGAACATTAATTTATCGAAAAATCGAGGTTTATTTGAAATGCTTGATTTAAAACACAAGAATTTGTCGTTTGATATATATAAAGTAGTAATCGATAAAAACTTTAGATTTATTAAATCGGAATATTTCATCAAAAAGTTTTAAAAGAATTTTCTAAGTTTCTAGATAAGAAAACTTTTATTTGAAACGAGAGTTATAGAAAATCATTTATGAAAAACAAAATCAATCCAACTTAAATAAACTAAAACATAAATAAATCCATCCACACAATAAAATCCATAATTAAAAAAGCCTTATTACATCGCCATTAATAATACTTAATAGAAATTATAAAAGAAGTCTCAAAGTTTTATGAACCACCATTTGTAGTATAGCCACCCCACGAAGTCATCTCCGAACAAAGTCTCCATCAATTGTTATTACCTGAGAGGGGTAAAAATAATGGGGTGAGTTACTTAGAACTCAGTGTGTAACTCACTTACCATAGTCCACTGGGTCAAGACCATTTAAACATTTATTTGGGCCTAAGCCCATTTCAAAATATAATAATTTAGTATTTAAAAAAATAATGCAAATGATATGCAATTCCCAAAACCAAACCTAGATTTCCATCCGCTACACACCCTGCACCCAATCAAGACACTGGGGAGCTTTAGTCACCCACCCCGCCATCACACCGAAGTAGGCTTTAAGCCCAATATCATATTTGTGGCAACGGCCATTTAAATAATTATGGTAAAACCACCGATCTAGATTTTGGGCAACGGCCATTGTGACAGAGTCACCTATCTAGAATTCTGGCATTTAGCCGTTCTTCTCTTTATCATTGATCCCAACCCATGCAATCATGTTTATGCATTGCAAAATATTTGTAAAGAAAACCATATTATAATTTATGAATTTTGGCCCATTAAAAACACATTTCACATATAGCCCATTTATCCATGATCATAAATGGCCCAATTATAAATTTTCACTTAAGGCCCATTTATCGATTATCACATGTGGCCCAAATTCTCAATTATCACATATGGCCCAATTTGCCAAATAACACATATGGCCCAAATTTGCCAAATAACACATATGGCCCAAATTTGCCAAATAACACATAGGGCCCAAATTTACCAAATATCACATATGGCCCAAATTTGGCAAATAACAAATATGGCCCAAATTTGTCACTTATTATCGTTTTAACCATTAAGGGCGATTTTTAAAATTTCACGATCTTACTACCGATTTCGAGATTTTAACACTAAGTGTCAATAATGTCATATTTTCGATTTCACCAACTTTGAGATTTTTAAATCCAACTTAAACCATTGTATAGTCATCTAACCCATGAGATATAGTGTGAGATTACACACCTGATTATGGTGAGAACTACACTCTCCCGCTCGTCGATATCTAAACACACATTACGAAGGATTAGAACACTAAAATTTGATATTAAACTATTCTAATATTGAGCGATCTAAATCTTACCCTCGGGATCTCGAATAACCACTATTTGTAATTTCTCTCCGATCAAAGGTTCAATACCCGAGTAAACAGTGGTTCGGGAGTACGTACGACTTTGAATATTTTATTTTCGCCAGATGAAGGTCCACAACCCGGTGGAAAATCTCGGATTTTCGAAATAGTCCTTCTCTTAAACTTAGGGGGATTAATAGAACCACCCCTCTTCCAAGTACTATTTACTACCCTTTTCGTCCCTATTTTGATTGTCTTCAAAGACAAAGAAACATTAGTCCTAACAATAAACTATCGAAAATCTTAAAACTAAAGACTTGAAAGTGTAATCGGTTTACCTTGAAAATCCTTTACCTTGACTGATGAAATCTCCTTTTTCACCCGATCTATAATAGCTATAATCACTTAAGATGTAGAAAAGAAATTGGCACTCCACTATACCACTAAAAAGAAAGAAGAATTTGTTTGAAGGAGAAAAGATTAAAATAAAAGAAAAGAATGATTCGGCTAAGGTTTTACCATCAACATTCGGCCATAATGAAGAATGAGAGAGAGGATGATATTTGAGAGTCTTTTCAAAAAAATGAAAGAACAAAAAGACTAGAGAGAGAGTTTATGTATCTATTTTCCAAGGATGAAAGATGAGCAAAGGAATGGGTTTTGAAGTTGGTGTATATTCGGCCAAAAGAAAGAAAAAGAGAATGAATTAGGTTTCTTCAAAGTAGCATGGTTTCGGCACAAAAGAGAAAAAGAAGAAAATGATACTAATTTGTCAAAACAACCAAAAATTTGCCAATGGTTACAAGTACATTCGGCTAGAGAAAAGGGTTTTGGAGAGAATGAAAAAAAATGCTCATGTTGCTAAAGAAATTGACCAAACTAGCTACTAATCCCTATCAAGCTACTAACAAAAATTCGGCCAACCTCCCTAGCCCCAAAAATCGTCCAAATACATGGACAATAGGCCAGTAAAAAGTTTCCAAAACATCTTCCCTTAATCCAAGCCTCATGTCCCCTTATCATACCAAAACTTCTTGATTCCATACCTTAAGTTAGTACTTACCTTATTCCCTTAGTCTACTTTCCATAAATGAAAAAGTCCATCCTTACCATAAGTATTTCTTGACCGACACTTGCCATACAAGTGCAAAAATAAAAATCAACTAATTGCTATCCAAGGGATTCAACATCTCCCTCATGCAATTACTCATGCGCCAACACCACCTTGCCAATTACTCATCTTAGGCTAAATTTAGACACTTAAATTTACTTAAACCTCAAAATCACTTGATCCACTTCAATTAAATACTCCTTACTAGAATTTATTCTAATTCCGAATAGTTCTCAAGTCTTCTCAAGACTATACTAAACATGAAAAATTTTACTATACACAAGTTAAGCACTAAAACATGCATCAAATAAATACTTCAAATTTTAGGATGTTACAGGTTTTGGTTTAATTATGGCTTAAGTTTATTTTTGGTCATGGTTTAATCTTATATGGTTAGTAATCACATTGTATGTCATATATATATGGTGGTATTTTTTCATGTGTTTTGGCAATGAGGTAAATAAGGTATGTTTGGTGTATTTTAGTAAGATAAATAATGTTAAGTTTAAGTGATTTTGGTTATGTGGTATATATATTTATAATATGTGTGGTATGTTTGGATTTGGTATTTAAGTGAGTTTGGGTTATGACATATGAATTGAAATATGCATATAAAGGTTGGAGACTATCTATATTTTGACTTATTAATGGGGTAAAAGAATGATTATATATTCGAGTGTGTATTGAATTAAAATTTGTGGCTTTATTATTGAGTTGAAATGGCATGTTTTAAATAGGTAAATTGGTTTAGAAATGATATTTTAATTGTATATGTATATTAGGATGAGGAGATGGCTTAAAATGATAAGCATGATATTTGGTTTATAGCATTATATAAAGATACTATGGATTGGATGATATACAATACCGGATAAGTAATGACTAGCTTTGTAGTGATAATGAAATATGGACACTCGAAATTGGCTCTATTGTTTACACATTTACGTAAGCTTGTAAATGGGAAGTATGTATGTTTTTCGTTCTTTGAAAGGTTAAATAATTGTGTATGTTACTTATGATCTTGGTCATTAAGCTTTATGTTATGATTTGTTAAATCTACTAAAAGTAGGTATCCTATTAAGCAAAAAGAATTTTAGTAATTATTATTATTCAATATCATTGTAATAGTGATTACATATTTCGCATGTGGATGTGCATATAATATGCTAATAGATTATGTATAACATTAATCTATTATTTGAGGTTAAATATGGTGCATTATTCTATGACTTAAGAAATTGTATTATGTTCGGTCATGGCATTATATTAATTAATGCAACATATATGAATAAGAACAAAATAAAAACTAGGCCATGTAATATGGTTGTTATGTTTTTAATATGTACATGTACAAAAAATTAAAAAAAATGATATGATTAACAGTTAGTCTATGAGATAATTGTACTGACAATTGTTCGATTCATGAAATGTAAGGATATATGTTTGAATATGTATTTAGGAAGAAAATGCCAATAATGTTGACGTCATATAGTTTGAACCTTATATGTATTAGGTACAGATAACATGGCTTTGTTGCATATTAGTTATTTCGAATATGTGGATAAATAATTGATATTGACATGCTTAAAATTTTTAAAGCATGATTTGCTAGTGAATTTTAAGTAATGAAGCATGATTGGGTTTTAGTTGGTTAAGTGAACTATTTGTATAATAATTATTTGAATGTGTTTTGATTTATAAGTTGTGTGATATTATTATTAAATATAAAATGTATGTGAATTGATGTGATTGAATTACGAAACAAGAAAGGTAGTAAATGTCTATCCTGATCTGTGTTATGTACAATAATACCTTGTAACCCTATTCCGGTGACGTATATGGGTTAGGTGTGTTACACTGTGTGCGATACCATCGAGTTTATTGATTAATGGTGGGCTATGTGTGATACCACCCTATTAGAAATTGATGGTGGGCTATGTGCGATACCACCCTATTAGAGATTGATGGTGGGCTAAGTGCGAAACCACCGAGTGACTGGTAGTATGAATAAGTCATTCATAAGTTACAATGTGTTGCGTCATGTGACTATGTGGTGTTAAGTTGTAACATCCTAAAATTTGAGTATTTAATTGATGCATGTTTTAGTGCTTAACTTGAGTATAATAAAAGTTTTCATGTTTAGTATGGTCTTGAGAAGACTTGAGAATTATTCGGAATTAGAATAAATTTTAGTAAGGAGTATTTAATTGAAGTGGATCAAGTGACCTTGAGGTTTAAGTAAAATTAAGTGTTAAAAACTAGCACAAGAGAAGCTAGTAGCAAGGTGGAGTTGGCGCATGCATGTTTGCTTGAGGGGAGAGGTTCGAATCTCCTTGCATGCAAGTTGAAGCTTTTATTTTTCTTTTCCTTAGCAAGTGTCGGTCATGGATAAGGATTGACGAGTTGGATTAATTTTTTTTTTGGCAAGAAGATCATGGGAATTAGGCAAGTGATAACTTAGGGAAAGGAATCATATGGAAAAAGCATGTAAGGGGGACATAAGACTTAAAATAAGGGCTCTGTTTTGGAAAGCTTTGAATGGCTAATTGTCCATGAACTTGGATGGTTTTAGGGGCTAGGGGGGATGGCCGAATTTTTGGTTAGCATTGGGTAAGGTAGATGCTAGCTTTGGTCATTTTCATTTTGGCATTTTGGTGTATCAATAGTTTTCTCTCAAAATCTTTCTCTCCAAACTTATTCCCTAAATTAATATGTCTTGAACAATAGGTAAAATTTGTGTTTTGTTTTGGCCATTTCATTTTGACCATTTCGGTATTACCTTACTTTCTCCCAAAAATCTTTTTCTCCTTGTTCTGAAACCATACATTCTTGAAGGGCATTTTCTTTTCTTTTTCTTTTCACCCTTGCTGAATGTACCATTTGTCTTAACCACTCTTTCTTTGCTTTTCTTTTACCATTGATAAAAGAATTATAAACCTATCATCTTCTTTCTTTTCTTTCTCTTTCTCTCTTGAAACCGAATCAACATCATCTCTTTCTTTCATCTCTCATGGCGAATATTGCTAAGCACTATCTCCTTCAATTTTTCCTTCATAACCGAATCTTCTTTCTACTCACAACTTAATCAATCGGTAAGTGGCTAGTATAATATTTTGGAATTTGTTATTCTTTTGTGTCGAATCTTGTGATGTGGGATGATCTTTTGGATTGAGATCATCATCATACCATATCTAATTCCAACCTTTTCTCTATCATAGAAATTTAGCGGAGGGCCAAAACTCAAGTGTTCGTAAATATCGTGGATCGTTGAAATCGGATTTAAAGTGTTAAAGGTAAAGGATTTTCAAGGTAAACCGATTACACTTTCAAGTCTTTAGTTTTAAGATTTTCAAAAAATATTGTTAAGACTAATGATTCCTTGTCTTTGAAGACAATCAAAATAGGGACGAAAAGGGCAATAAATAGTGTTCGGAAGAGGGTTGGTTCTATTAATTCCTCTAAGTTTAAGAGAAGGACTATTTCGGGAATCCGAGATTTTCCACCGGGTTATGGACCTTTATCCTGTGAAAATCAATTATTCAAAGTCGTACGTACTCCCGAACCACTATTTACTTGGGGTATTGAACCTTTGATCGGAGAGAGATCGTAAATAGTGGTTATTCGAGATTCTGAGGGTAAGATCTAGATCGCTCAATATTAGAATAGTTTATTATTAAATTTTAGTGTTCTAATCCTTCGTAATGTGTGTTTAGATATCGACGAGCGGGAGAGTGTAGTTCTCACAGTAATCAGGTGTGTAATTTCACACTATATCTCATGGGTTAGATGACTATACAATGATTAAAGTTGGATTAAAAATCGCAAAGTTGGTGAAATCGAAAAATATGGTATTATTGACACTTTAGTGTTAAGATCGTGAAATCGGTATTAAGATCGTGAAAATTTTGGAAATCGCCCTTAATGGCTAAAACATTAATAAGTGATAAATTTGGGCCATATATGTGATATTTGGCAAATTTGGGCCATATATGTGATATTTGATAAATTTGGGCCATATAGGTGATATTTGATAAATTTGGGCCATATGTGATATTTGATAAATTTGGGCCATATATGTGATATTTGGCAAATTTGGGCCATATGTGATATTTGGCAAATTTGGGCCATATATGTGATATTTGGCAAATTTGGGCCATATGTGATATTTGATAAATTTAGGCCATATATGTAATATTTGGCAAATTTGGGCCATATATGTGATATTTGGTAAATTTGGACCATATGTGATAATTGAGAATTTGGGCCATATGTGATAATCGATAAATGGGCCTTGAGTGAAAATTGATAATTGGGCCATTTATGATAATGGATAAATGGGCTATATGTGAAATGTGTTTTAATGGGCCAAAATTCATAAATTATAATATGGTTTTCTTTACAAATATTTTGTAATGCATAAACATGATTGCATGGGTTGGGATTAATGATGAAGAGAAGAAAGGCTTAATGCTAGAATTCTAGATAGGTGACTCTGTCACAATGGCATTGCGTCAAATCTAGATCGATGGTTTTACCATAATTATTTAAATGGCCGTTACACAAATATGATATTGGGCTTAAAGCCTACTTGTGTGTTGGCGGGTGGGTGACTAAAGCTCCCCACAGTGTCTTTGGTTGGGTACGGGTGTGTAGCGGATGGAAATCTAGGTTCGGTTTTGGGAATTGCATATCATTTGCATTATTATTTTTAAATGCTAAATTATATTTTTATATTTTGAATGGGCTTAGGCCCAAATAAGTGTTTAAATGGTCTTGGCCCAATGGACTATGGTAAGTGAGTTACACACTGAGTTCTAAGTAACTCACCCCATTTTTTTTACCCCTCGTGTAATAACAATTGATGCAAACTTGGCCTGAGATGATGACTTCGTGGGAGGCTATATTACAAATGGTGGTTTATTAAACTTTGAGACTTCTTTTATGATTTTTATTAAGTTCTATTTTTAATGGCGATGTAATAAGGCCTTTTTTAATTATGGATTTTATTATATGGATGGATTTATTATGTTTTAGTTTTATTAAGTTGGATTGATTTAGTTTTTTTAAATGTTTTCTATAACTCTCGTATAAATAAAAGTTTTTCTTAACTAGAAACTTAGGAAATTCTTTTAAAACTTTTCGATGAAATATTTCGATTAAATAAGTCCAAAATTTTTATCAAATACTTCTTTATATATCAAACGACAAATTCTTGTGTTTTTAATTATTGTTTCCAATGAAATTCGATTTTTCGATAAAGTCACTCTCTTAATTGTTTTGAAATTTGATTTCTAGATTGTTAAATGTTTTTGAATGTTCGTTAAACTTGTGTGGCATGCCGAAATCTGGGCTTAATGCATAGACCAAGTTTGGAGTGTTACATTTTATGGTATCAGAGCTCAATTTCAAAACTCGATTGTGGTTTGGGTTCAATAATGATTTTTGATTAAAAACCACTTAAATTTCTAGATTTTATGTTTTAAAGGTAGTATGGCACCACGAGCATCCGACACCAAGTCAAGTAAGTATGTTCAGTAAGTATTTGTTTATTAAATGTTTATTATTGTGATGAGACCTAAGGAACACTCTAGAACTTCTAGTTTTAGGTGTTGAAAACGATAGAGATCGAGACTATAGGATGTGATGGCGAAAACAACCCTATCTCTTATATCTCATAAAATATCGTTAATAAACACTGAAATAATATTCTGATTCATAAAACTTTTAATCAGATTAAAGCAAATTAGTCAATATGAGCAATAGAGGACGTGGTTGTGGAGGCGGTAGACGTGGCCGTGGTAGAGGACGAGGTGCTGCGTCTGAAGCGCCGGGTCACATACCGGAAACGGATGCACCTGCGTCATTCAAGAGCGAAACTGGATCTTATGACCATGCCAATGAGGATAATGCTTTGACTCAAGCAATGTTGCGAGTCTTAGAAAGAGTAGCTGGAGCTTAATCGGGCCAAGAATCTCGGATCAATATCGAACGACTCAAGTCTAGTGGTGCGTAAGTTTTAGAGGTGTCTCCGTGTAGCTCGAATGTGGCGTAATATTGGCTTGAGGTCAGAGAACGAATTATGGATGATTTGGAATGCACCGTCGAAAGCGTAAACTAAGAGGAGCCGTGTCTTTACTAAGAGACGAGGCGATCAATGGTGGCTTATCGTCCGAGAAGGCACCGAGGTCGCATTGGTTAATTGGGATTTCTTTAAAGTCGCTTTCCAAGGAAAGTACATCGGGACAAGTTATGTAGATGCTCAAGGAAAGAATTCTGAATTTGGTTCAAGGAAGTAAGGCGTGGCGACCCACGAGGCGTAATTTCTTCGTTTGAGTCGTTATGCTCGTACTATAGTGCAGACTGATCATGAGCACTGTAATGATAAGTTGTGGGTACTGATAGCCCCATAACAAGTGCGGACTTTTACCTCGCTTGTAGAGAAAGCTAAGATAGCCGAAGAGGCTAAGGATTCAGAACGCCAGAATCGGAAAAAAGTAAGAGGCAAGAGGGATTTTAAGTATTCTGGTTCTTTTAAAAGGTTTCAAAAGAGGCCACGAAATGATGAGCCAGTTCAAGTTAGGGCACTTGTGACTACCAATCAGATTTGAGAATGTGCTGACTGCGGTAGACGACATCCCGGGGAACGTTAGAGGAAAACTGGAGCCTGTTTTAAATGTGGATCCAAGGATCATCAGTTTAAGAATTGTCCTCGACGGACTGAAACGACTCAGGAAGCTCGTAACCCTGAGGCTTAGCCAGCTAGAGGTACTCAGCAGCCACTAAGAGGTCATGGACCAGGTCGTGGTGGTAATGGTAACGAACGTGGACAAGGTGCACCGGGTCGAGGTAATGGTTTTAGAGGTAACACAGAGGCAAGACAGCCAGGATTGGTCTATACTGTCAGGCGTCGTGAGGACGGCGATGCACCTGATGTGATAACTGGTACGTTCTTCATCTCTAATGTACCTGTTATTGCTTTGATAGATATCGGATCTACCCATTTGTATGTTGCTAGTGCTATATTTGGAAACCTAAATATTAGATCTGAGATTACCGATAGAGAGATGACAGTAAATAGTCCTTTAAGACAGTCGGTAATAGTGAATAAATTATTCAGAGATGTGCCCTTAGAGATTCAAAGAGAGGTATTTCTAGCAGACTTGATGGAATAACCTTTTGGTGAGTTTGATCTCATTTTGGGCATGGATTGGTTGGTGAAGCATCGGGCGCAATTGAATTGTACCGAAAAGCGGATGTCAATTAGGACTGTGGATGATGAGGAGATAATAATGATAGGCGAGCGAAGAAATTTTTGGCAAATGTGGTATCTCGCTTGAAGGCGTAAAAGTTGGTGCGAAAAGGAATAGAGCATTCAGTAGCATTCATTAGTGCTTTGGATGCCAAGGATTTATCAGTAGAAGGTGTGAGAAAGGTGAAAGAATTTCTAGATGTCTTTCCCGAAGAACTTTCGGGTCTACCTCGGATCGAGAAGTAGAATTTGGCATTGAGCTTTTACTCGAATCGCCCGTGTCCATTGCTCCTTATAGAATGGCACCGAAGGAGTTAGCGAAGCTTAAGGCTCAAATTCAAGAACTGCCAGATTGGGGAATTATTCGACCAAGTGTGTCTCCGTGGGGAGCACCAGTTTTGTTCATCAAGAAGAAGGATGGGTCGATGCGTATGTGCATTGATTATAGGCAGTTGAATAAATTGACGATCAAGAATAGATATCCATTGCCGAGAATCGATGACCTGTTTGATTAGTTAAGAGGAGCTTCAGTCTTTTCCAAGATTGATTTGAGATCGGGTTATCATTAACTCAAGTTTCTTGGGTTTGGCTGGTTATTATAGACACTTTGTTGAGGGGTTTTCGTTGATTGCTGCACCCCTAACTAAGTTGTTGCAGAAGGAAGTACCGTATGTATGGACCGATAAACAACAGGAAAGTTTCGAGAAACTGAAGAAGATTTTAAGGGAAGCGCCAGTACTGATTCAACCAGAGGCCGAAAAAGAGTTTACTGTTTACTGTGATGCGTCACACACGAGTTTAGGATGTGTACTGATGCAAAGTGGAAAAGTGGTAGCTTATGCTTCTCGACAGTTGAGGCCGCATGAAGTCAATTATCCTACTCATGATTTGGAGTTGGCTGCGGTAGTGTTTGCATTAAAGATTTGGAGGCATTATCTATTCGGTGAGAAGTCAATTATTTATACGAACCATAAGAGTCTTAAGTATCTGCTTACCCAAAAGGAGTTAAATTTAAGACAACGAAGATGGGTGGAGTTATTAAAGGATTATGATTTCTCAATCGAGTATCATCCCGAAAGGCTAACGCCAGGCGTACGCGTTGAGTCGAAAGGTTATATCGAATTGAGAGCAATGTTTACTCATCTCGGTTTGTATGAGGATGGCGTTTATTAGTGGAACTTCAGGTGAAGCCTCTGTGGTTGGAACAAATCAAGGAAAAGTAATTATCCGATGAAAAGTTGAGTCCTTTAATACAACAAGCTGAAAGTGGTGTAATAGGAGATTTTGGTTTGAACAAAGATGGTGTCTTGTGTTTTCGTGGAAGGGTTTGTATGCCCGAGGATTGATTTGAGGTAAATGATTCTTCTAGAGGCGATAGTAGCCTTATGCTATGCACCCTGAGGCAATAAGATGTATCGGATCTCCATGAACAGACAGGCCAAAGTTAAAACAGAAGTTACCGATTTTGTGGGAAAGTGTTTGACTTGTCAACAAGTAAAGGCGAACATCAATTACCGTCGGATTGTTGCAACCAAGAAAGATTCCATTATGGAAATGAGAGCGGATAACGATGGATTTTGTTAGTGGGTTACCCTTAACACCTACTAAGAAAGATTCATGCGGGTGGTAGTGGATCGATTATCAAGACCGCCATTTTCTACCGGTCAGACGGATTACTCGTTGCGAAGTTGGCTAAACCGTATGTATCTCGAAATCATGAGGTTGCATGGGGTACCTAGTGTTCATCATATCTGATGAGATCCTCGGTTTACATCACGATTTTGGAAAGCTTTACATGAGGCTCGGGTACAAAGTTAAACTTTAGTACGGCTTTTCACCCTCAGTTAGATGGTCAGTCGGAAAGAGTGATCCAGATTTTGGAAGACATGTTAAGAGGTTGCGTGATTGATTTTAGAAGTAGTTGGAAAGATTTTCAACCGTTGGCAGAGTTTACGTATAACAACAGTTATCAATCCAGTATTCAGATGGCACCTTATGAAGCGTTATATGGTCGTAGGTGTCGTACTCCTACTTGTTGGACTGAATTAGGGGAACGATAACTTTTGGGTCCTGAATTGATATCAGAGGCGGAAGAAAAAATAAAGGTGATTCGAGCGCGGTTAAAGGAAGCTTCAGATAGACAAAAGTCATATGCAGATCTGAAGCGTAAAGATATCGAGTTTGAGGTGGGAGATCAGGTCTTTTTGAAAGTTTCACCGTGGAAAAAGATTTTTAGATTCAGAAGGAAAGGCAAGTTAAGCCCTAGGTTCATTGGACAGCACCGTGTGTTGAAGCGTATAGGGTCAGTGGCCTATCAACTTGTTTTACCTCTGGAATTGAGTCAGATTCATAGTGTTTTCCATGTTTCTATGCTGGGACGCTATAGATCGGATCCATCGCACATAGTACCAGTAGAAGAAGTGGAATTAAGGCCAGATTTGTCTTTTGAGGATGAACCAGTGAGAATCTTAGACCGAGATGTTAAGGTGTTAAGAAAGAAGACTGTACCGCTGGTCAAGGTTTTATGGCGTCACAGAGCGGAGGAAGCTACGTGGGAGCCTGAGGATGCAATTCGACAATAATATCCTCATCTCTTTTAGCCAGGTAAATTTCGAGGATGAAATTTTCTTTAAGGAAGGTAGAGTTGTAACATCCTAAAATTTGAGTATTTAATTGATGCATGTTTTAGTGCTTAACTTGAGTATAATAAAAGTTTTCATGTTTAGTATGGTCTTGAGAAGACTTGAGAATTATTCGGAATTAGAATAAATTTTAGTAAGGAGTATTTAATTGAAGTGGATCAAGTGACCTTGAGGTTTAAGTAAAATTAGTGTTAAAACTAGCACAAGAGAAGCTAGTAGCAAGGTGGAGTTGGCGCATGCATGTTTGCTTGAGGAGAGGTTCAATCTCCTTGCATGCAAGTTGAAGCTTTTATTTTGCTTTTCCTTAGCAAGTGTTGGTCATGGATAAGGATTGATGAGTTGGATTAATTTTTTTTTTGGCAAGAAGATCATGGGAATTAGGCAAGTGATAACTTAGGGAAAGGAATCATATGGAAAAAGCATGTAAGGGGGACATAAGACTTAAAATAAGGGCTCTGTTTTGGAAAGCTTTGAATGGCTAATTGTCCATGAACTTGGATGGTTTTAGGGGCTAGGGGGGATGGCCGAATTTTTGGTTAGCATTGGGTAAGGTAGATGCTAGCTTTGGTCATTTTCATTTTGGCATTTTGGTGTATCAATAGCTTTCTCTCCAAAATCTTTCTCTCCAAACTTATTCCCTAGCCGAATATGTCTTGAACAATAGGTAAAATTTGTGTTTTGTTTTGGCCATTTCATTTTGACCATTTCGGTATTACCTTACTTTCTCCCAAAAATCTTTTTCTCCTTGTGCCGAAACCATACATTCTTGAAGGGCATTTTCTTTTCTTTTTCTTTTCACCCTTGCCGAATGTACCATTTGTCTTAACCACTCTTTCTTTGCTTGTCTTTTACCATTGATAAAAGAATTATAAACCTATCATCTTCTTTCTTTTTCTTTCTCTTTTCTCTCTTGGAAACCGAATCAACATCATCTCTTTCTTTCATATCTCATGGCCGAATGTTGCTAAGCACTATCTCCTTCAATTTTTCCTTCATAACCGAATCTTCTTTCTACTCACAACTTAATCAATCGGTAAGTGGCTAGTATAATATTTTGGAATTTGTTATTCTTTTGTGTCGAATCTTGTGGTGTGGGATGATCTGTTGGATTGAGATCATCATCATACCATATCTAATTCCAACCTTTTTCTATCATAGAAATTTAGCGGAGGCCAAAACTCAAGTGTTCAGAATATCGTGGATCGTTGAAATCAGATTTAAAGTGTTAAAGGTAAAGGATTTTCAAGGTAAACTGATTACACTTTCAAGTCTTTAGTTTTAAGATTTTCAAAAAATATTGTTAAGACTAATGATTCCTTGTCTTTGAAGATAATCAAAATAGGGACGAAAAGGACAGTAAATAGTGTTCGGAAGAGGGTTGGTTCTATTAATTCCCCTAAGTTTAAGAGAAGGACTGTTTCGGGAATCCAAGATTTTCCACCGGGTTGTAGACCTTCATCCTGCGAAAATCAATTATTCAAAGTCGTACGTACTCCCGAACCACTGTTTACTCGGGGTATTGAACCTTTGATCGGAGAGAGATCGCAAATAGTGGTTGTTCGAGATTCTGAGGGTAAGATCTAGATCGCTCAATATTAGAATAGTTTATTATTAAATTTTAGTGTTCTAATCCTTCATAATGTGTGTTTAGATATCGACGAGCGTGAGAATGTAGTTCTCACAGTAATCAGGTGTGTAATTTCACACTATATCTCATGGGTTAGATGACTATACAATGATTAAAGTTGGATTAAAAATCGCAAAGTTGGTGAAATCGAAAAATATGGTATTATTGACACTTTAGTGTTAAGATCGTGAAATCGGTATTAAGATCGTGAAAATTTTGGAAATCGCCCTTAATGGCTAAAACATTAATAAGTGATAAATTTGGGCCATATATGTGATATTTGGCAAATTTGGGCCATATATGTGATATTTGATAAATTTGGGCCATATATGTGATATTTGATAAATTTAATATATATGATATTTGATAAATTTGGGCCATATATGTGATATTTGGCAAATTTGGGCCATATGTGATATTTGATAAATTTGGGCCATATATGTGATATTTGGTAAATTTTAATATATATGTGATTTTGGCAAATTTAAATATATGTGATATTTGATAAATTTAATATATATGTGATATTTGGCAAATTTGGGCCATATATGTGATATTTGGTAAATTTGGACCATATGTGATAATTGAGAATTTGGGCCATATGTGATAATCGATAAATGGGCCTTAAGTGAAAATTGATAATTGGGCCATTTATGATAATGGATAAATGGGCTATATGTGAAATGTGTTTTAATGGGCCAAAATTCATAAATTATAATATGGTTTTCTTTACAAATATTTTGTAATGCATAAACATGATTGGATGGGTTGGGATCAATGATGAAGAGAAGAAAGGCTTAATGGTAGAATTCTAGATAGGTGACTCTGTTACAATGGCCGTTGCCCTAAATCTAGATCTGGTTTTACCACAATTATTTAAATGGCCATTGCCACAAATATGATATTGGGCTTAAAGCCTACTTGATGTGTTGGCGGGGTGGGTGACTAAAGCTCCCCATGTGTGTCTTTGGTTGGTATGAGGTGTGTAGCGGATGGAAATCTAGGTTTGGTTTTGGGAATTGCATATCATTTGCATTATTATTTTAAATGCTAAATTATATTTTTTATATTTTGAATGGGCTTAGGCCCAAATAAGTGTTTAAATGGTCTTGGCCCGGTGGACTATGGTAAGTGAGTTACACATCGAGTTCTAAGTAACTCACCCCATTTTTTTACCCTCTCGTGTAATAACAATTGATGGAGACTTGGCCTGAGATGACTTCGTGGGAGGCTATATTACAAATGGTGGTTTATTAAACTTTGAGACTTCTTTTATGATTTTTATTAAGTGCTATTTTAATGGCGATGTAATAAGGCCTTTTTTAATTATGGATTTTATTATATGGATGGATTTATTATGTTTTAGTTTTATTAAGTTGGATTGATTTAGTTTTTTTTAAATGTTTTCTATAACTCTCGATAAATAAAAGTTTTTCTTAACTAGAAACTTAGGAAATTCTTTTAAAACTTTTCGATGAAATATTTCGATTAAATAAGTCTAAAACTTTTATCAAATACTTCTTTATATATCAAACGACAAATTCTTGTGTTTTTAATTATGGTTTTCAATGAACTTCGATTTTTCGATAAAGTCACTCTCTTAATTGTTTTGAAATTTGATTTCTACATTGTTAAATGTTTTTGAATGTTCGTTAAACTTGTGTGGCATGTCGAAATTCGGGCTTAATGCATTGGCCAGGTTTGGGGTGTTACATAAGTGCAGGAATGTAAGTTAATGAATGCGAGCCTTAAGCTCGAGGTATGGTTAGAATGTGGTAAGAGACAGAATGAGTAAGCATTATGAATGATTGAATTGGTAACCATGAGTTTATGAGTAAAACTCATTATAATACCTTGAGATGGTGTATAAACAATGAGTATCAATAATTGATTAGTATTTGCATATGAACTTACTAAGCATTATTGCTTACTTCTTTTCTTTTCCCATCTCTTATAGGTTTGCTTAACTAGCTCGGGTTGGAGATCGTCGGAGATGTTTTCACACTATCGAGCAGACGCTTGGTATGAGTTTTCAAGTCCTTATGAGTTATGGCATGTATAGGGATAGTATTTGAAGTTGATTAAGTCATAGTTGATATTCCCAAATGTGTTAGCCTAAGAGAGTTTATGGTTCGATTGTGTATAGCCATAGATGATGGCTTAAGTCATTTGTAATTATACCAGAAATAGTTCTCCCTCGTGTATGAGATGAAGACTTCCTTTTATAGTTTAAATGTGATAATTCAAGAGTTATGTTTGGTAAAATAGAAGTTTATGTGACGGTGTATGAATGTTTGCAAGTGAGGGTGGCTAAAGGGCTTGGTAGATAGCTTGCTAATTGTCCACATGGGTAGACACACCGGCGTGTGTCTAGACCTTGTGGGAGACACGGCTAGCACATGAGTGTGTGCCTAGGCCGTGTGAAGTCTGCACCTTGGACTTGGAATTTAAATTGTCACATGGTTGAAGCACACAGCCGTGTGTATAGGCCGTGTGGTTAAGTCAGAATACCAAGGTTTGGCACACGGGCCAGGGCCACGGCCATGTCAAGGCCGTGTGAAATTAGTCAGTGTCGACCACGGGTGGAAGACACGGGCATTTCTTAGGGGCACATGAGCGTGTCCCTAGTTCAACACGGGTGTGTGGCCCTTATTTTGATGAAAGTTTTTCATGTTCGTAAAAGTCCCCGATTAAATCCCAAAAACTCTCGGAGGTAAGTTTAGGGCCTGAGAATGGGTAAGAAATGGGTTTTGAACAAAATTTTATAGCCGTGATTACACGCTCAAGTAAGGTTAAATGTGGTAATGCCTTGTATTTGGTCCCGTCGTCGGACACGGGTAAGGGGTGTTACATTTAGCGTGAGTAGGAGTTTAGCTATACATGCCATATATAGACCGTGATAGTGTGATATCTTTTGGCTCTAACGAAATTATTTTGTTAAGATAGAGATGATTCCCAATCGAGCTAATTTCAAAGATATTGTAAGTGATAGTGAAGTAATTGAAATGTGCTTATGTGTTGTTGAAATTCAGAGAGGTATGAATAGTAGTTTATGACGTGTGGGTGATAAGGAATGAAATGAGAGTTATGAAGTGATAAGCTAATCTATATTGGTTTGATATGCATATGGTGTTATATACTCGACCAATTGGGTTAAGTGCATACAGTGAGTAATCTTACCCAGTGAACGAGATATGTGTGTATGTATGACTGATTGAATGATGTATGATCAATATGTCCACATAGTTGAATGTCATGTGCAACTGTAAAGTAGAGGATGTATAATGTTTTGTTTTATGACTCTGTTGTGAAGCCATAATTGTTATTATAATATAGAAGTTAAACCGGAGTAGTTAAGCTAAATAGAACGCAGGTGATGAGTACGATCGTTCAATGGTGTTGTGATACGAGTAAGACCATAGTTGGACTATGACAATCAAGTAAATGACATACTCAAACCCGTAAGACGTTCTTTAATCCGATAAGTGATGGTAAGAGGAATCAGAGTTGAATGTTGAGTACTTGAATAAATATTAATATGAAGCTTCAGTAAGTGTAAAAATTCACTTGTAGCGAGTTGTACAATTACAATGATAATTCATTAATGATGAATGTTAAATCATATGTATGTAGTCATGAGAGTAAATTTGTACGTGATAGATTCAACATTTATGTTAGCATAATTGAGAATGCTTGGTATCATATTGATGCATGATACTCTATTAAATTGAGAAATTGATGTTAAATATGATGTTGAAGTCTTAGTGGACTATAATAAATATGAGAATCGTATAAGACCATATCCGGATATGTCATCGATACTTGGTGTGAAAGCCTATATAAGACCATGTCCGGATATGGCATTAGCATCTAGAGGTGACTCCATGTAAGACCACCTCGGGGATGTGGCATTGGTTTTGTACCTACATCAATGATGATGATTATGCATCTTTGAATATCCCTAGTGATTAATGGGATAAGTTGATGAGTTTAGAAGTAGAAATGAGATTTTTCTTTATGAGAGTCAAGTTGAGTAAGCTCATGAGTACAAAATAAAAGAGTTCAATGGTGAAACAATCAGTAATGTGTATAGAGATGAAAGTAGTTGAAAGTTGAGAACAATTTGGGAAGAATATCTGAATGTTTCATAGATTGTACTAATTTTGCGAAGTTACGAGCAAAGAGGAAGTTGGCCTCGGCTAATTGACTTAATTGAGTAGGAAGCCTAAGGTGTACTTATCGAGATCCTCCCAATTTGATGTTCATTAATGAATGAGTAATAGAGAGGTTTATGATGATAGAAATGGTTAGAGGAACCATATTCAAACTGTAAGAGTGTTTAAATATGACAACCATAGTTGAATGGATTATAATGATCTCTCTGAGTATTATGAATAAATATCTGTTTTATTTTAGGGGTTATGTAATTGTTCTTTTTATGAAATTGTGATCGCGTGAGAAGGTTAGCTGACTGTAAAATCAGACAAAACGGTTGTCGATTTGGTTAATTGAGATCAACATTCCTCTATCTATTTGTAACCTTATTCTGGTACTTTGAGGAGGAAGTTGGTGATGAAACTTTATGTGAGATTTCTCTTATATTCTGCTGATCATGGTTATCTTTAAAGTGTGTATTCTTTGAGTTGTGATAGTTATATCTACTATAATTGCACTTTTGATTTGATCATAGAAAGGTGATAATTCTAGAATAAAAAGTGAGATCACAAGTTTCACGATGTGTGATGGGTTTTCGAGTAAAGCTGAATAGAGTTAATGTACTCAATTGAGATGTCCCTGCTATCTTAAGATAAGACGATAGTAAAAGTTTTAGATTAGCATATCAAGAGGAACTCAAACGGAAGTGTGTCCAAAATTTATTCTCAGTATGGAGGAAAGAGTAGATTAATGTATAGAGATATGACTCGAGTTATGTGTATATACGCATGAATCAATAAAAAGAATAAAATTCCATGTGTACATGAGTAGAAAGCACGATACAAAGGTATGCTTATTAAAATATTATAACCGTGATGGTTAAGTTGAAAGCCATTAAAGGTACTATTAACTGAAAATTTTAGTATCAAGTTCAGTTGAATTGGGGGAAAAGTGTTTTAATACCAGTGTGTAAAGGTATAGTTTACATTTTTGGGTGATTAGAGTTGCATCGGAAAGAATTGTTGGATTGGTGATCCTGAGACAGTCACTTTTGTGTCTGAGTTGTGAAATAGAGGTTATAATATGATTTGTGAAAAAACGTCATGTATTTTTCGAATCCTGATAAGATGGTGTTTCTAATGCTGCAGAAAATTTGAATGTGAGTTAATGAAAATGGCTTGAACTATTACAATGGTGTGTATATTTATTGAAATACTTCTTAGATAGAAGACATAGTACAGATGTCTGGAGGAAAATCCTTGTTTAAGCAATGCGAGTTAATTAATCGATTGACTTTAGTTGCTGATATCCTAGTTTCAGTGAGGTTAATAACTAGAGCGAGTTTTCCTTCGAGACAAAGGAGTTCAGAAATGAGATCATGGATAGTATTTTAAATAAGATCTGAGTGATTTTGACTAAGATGTTAAAATTTAGGGCGGATAAGATTTCGTTGTTGATGTTACCTAGAGATAGAAATTGTATGTTGATGAATTTAGAACTTATGAAGTAAGTTTTGGTATGAGACTTAATAGTAGCAGGTCTACTCATGCAAGAATAAGAGAATGTATTGATATATGTATATATGTTTTTGACAACTGAGTACACTTCATGATATGATTGAATTTATGTTCGGAAGTAGTTGATCGGTAAAAGTTGAATTATCAGAGTGTTCAAAGTTGGGACTATTATAGTCGGTGATTATTCTAAGGAGAAAGTGTGATAGAGTACTATAGATTTTGAATTTGGATTGACATGACGTCCCAAGGAGAGGGATGTCATCTGAATTGTAATGATTTATGCGACAAAGATTTGAATGATCATTTTGGCATGTGCAAAGTTCACAATTGTCAGATTACTGAGTATATGTGCTTTGGAGAAAGAGTAATCTAGGTTTAAAAGTTGTGCTTTGACCTTGTGTACTACAGTCTAAAGGTTTTTGGCAAGAGAAATTTGAGGATAAATCGATCTATGATTTCGAAGAGTTGGTGGAAATGTTTTAGGGATGTTGAAATAACTTCTCCTGGTAAGATTTTTGGGCGAAAATCTCTAAGGGGGAGAATTGTAACGGCCTCCGAACAGTGATCTCGGGATCACTAATCCGAGGTTGGAGAAATTTATTCCATGTTATTTTACGTGTTATAAAATGTTTATAAAGAGGCATGAGAATTTTGGTGTTTTAATTTTAGCGATTTCATGCTTAATCGCGAAAAAAGACTAAATCGCATAAAGTGCAAAAGTTCTATTATACAAGGTATAGGTGCCTAATAGCCATAGAACGTTAAAGTGGAGGTTTTGAAAGTGAAATTAGGCCAATAATAAAGAGTTGGCCAGCCATGTGGACAAAGGAGACAAGAGCATTTATTTTTGGTCAAAAGTTGGTGATATTAGTTCAATAAAAGAGAAAAATAAGACGATATAAGCAAAAGGCTATCATCTTTTTATTTTATTCTCTTCTCCCACCGAAAATACAAGCTAGAATGGGGATTCTTGAAGCTCAAATATTTAGCCTAGCAATCCTCTTGCAAGTAAGTGATTTTGATGGTTTTAGTTGATAATTTTTGTACTTTTGGAGTCCCCAAAGCTTAAGCTAGCTAATGAGGGGACTAATTTGCAATATGGTTGAGAGTTTAGGGACTTGCCATGAGAGATTTTAAGTTAGTTCTGAGTTTTTATGGAAGAAAATGAATGTCAAGAAGATGAGAAGCAACTTTTATGAAAAGTGTTGTCATGAAAACACCTAATTGGGACTAAGATGCAAATGTTGTAGTTTGTTCATTAATGCATGAAATGGTTGGAATTGTGGATAGTTGTTAGAGGATTAAATGTTCAGCTAGGCTTGTTTAATAAGAAAATGTGATGAAAAGTGATTTACGAGCTTAGGGGCAAAATCATAATTTTGCCAATGTATGAAGGCAAAATAGTCATTTTGCCTAAGTGTAGATTATAATGTATTATGATTTATAAGTGATTACATGAGTAAATTTTATTTTTCTAGATCAAAGAAAATGAGATTTAGACCTAGAACGGGAGAAAAGAGACATATTGACAAATAGGTTTCTTTCTACCTTTTTCGATATCGAGGTAAGTCGTGTGCAAATGTTGCAATTACGTGTAATTTATTTAATATTCCAATGCTGTATGGAATGTATATTTACTTTATGAATGTATTAAATATGTTTTGATGAGATGTTAAGAGAATTGACTCTAATAATAATGGGAAAAGCAAATAGCATGATATGATGATAGTTAAGGTCTTGTGTAAGACCATATTGGAATATGGCCTCGGTGTGTGATATTGAATGAGACCATGCTAGGGAAATGACATCTATAAGATAATTAGCATAAGACCCCATCGGGGGCGTGATGTCGATGTGATGTTATGTGTATGCGACTCAAGAGTGTTATCTAACAATTTGAGTGATTCAACAGATATGTTGAAAATGAGAAAGTATGTGGTTATACCACGAGAGGTAGAGGTATGTGTTAGAACTAAATTGAGGTAAATTTGGTATATGATGAACCCATAGTGGGTCCTGTGTAAATGATGCATCCAAATTGCATATGTTGTATTTGTAAATGTATTGCATGAAAGCAAATGATTATTGTAGAAATCTAAGTAAGAATGACAGTGTGTGAGGATGTTCCCAAATAAACATTTGAAATAGGGAAATGCATTTGGATAAATATCCGTGAATATATAATAACAGTGGGCTATGTGCGATACCACCTTATTAATTGTTAGTGATGGGCTGTGTGCGATACCATCAATAATATTATTAATGGTAGGCTGTGTGCGTTACTACCTTATCCTTTGTTACCGATGGGCTATGTGTGATACCATCGAGTTTATTGACTAATGGTGGGCTCTGTGCAATACCACCCTATTAGAAATTGATGATGGGCTATGTGCGATACCACCCTATTGGAGATTGATGGTGGACTAAGTGCGAAACCACCCAGTGACTGGTAGTATGAATAACTCATTGAGAAGTTACGATGTGGTGCGTCATGTGACTATGTGGTGTTAAGTGCAGGTATGTAAGTTAATGAATGCGAGCCTTAAGCTTGAGGTATGGTTAGAACGTGGTAAGAGACGGAATGAGTAAGCATTATGAATGATTGAATTGGTAACCATGAGTTTACGAGTAAAACTCATTATAATACCTTGAGATGGTGTATAAATAATGAGTATCAATAATTGATTAGTATTTTCATATGAACTTACTAAGCATTAGTGCTTACTCCTTTTCTTTTCCCATCTCTTATAGGTTTTCTTAACTAGCTCGGGTTGGAGATCGCCGGAGATGTTTTCACACTATCGAGCAGACACTTGGTATGAGGTTTCAAGTCCTTATGAGTTATGGCATTACAGGGATAGTATTTGAAGTTGATTAAGTCATAGTTGATATACCCAAATGTGTTGGCCTAAGAGAGTTTATGGTTCAATTGTGTATAGCCATAGATGATGGCTTAAGTCATTTGTAATTATACCAGAAATAATTCTCCCTTGTGTATGAGATGAAGACTTCCTTTTATAGTTTAAATGTGATAATTCAAGAGTTATGTTTGATAAAATAAAAGTTTATGTGTTGGTATATGAATGCTTGCAAGTGAAGGTGGCTAAAGGGCTTGGTAGATAGCCTACTAATTGTCCACATGGGTAGACACATGGGCGTGTGTCTGGACCGTATGGGAGACATGGCTAGCACATGAGTGTGTGCCTAGGCCGTGTGAAGTCTACACCTTGCAGATGGAATTTAAATTGCCATATGACTGAAGCACACGAGCGTGTGTTTAGGCCGTGTGGATAAGTCAGAATACCAAGGTTTGGCATACGGGCCAGGGCCACGAGTATTTTAAGGCCGTGTGAAATTAGTCAGTGTCAACCACGGGTGGAAGACACGGGCATGTCTTAGGGGCACACGGGCGTGTCCCTAGTTCAACACGGGCGTGTGGCCCATGTTTTGATGAAAGTTTTCAAGTTCGTAACAGTCTCCGGTTAAATCCCAGAAACTATCGGAGGTAAGTTTAGGGCCACATAGGCTGAGACTGGGCAAGAAATGGGTTTTGAACGAAATTTTATAGCTGTGATTACACGCTCAAGTCAGGTTAAATATGGTAATGCCTCGTATTCGGTCCCATCGTCGGACACAAGTAAGGGGTGTTACACTAACTTTGCTAACTTAAAGAGTAACAAGAATAAGAAGAAAATTTGTAGAAAAATAAACTCTATAGTTAAGGAATATGAAAAATAAAAAACCCTAAAAATGAAGAAGAAAACTTAAGAGAAACTAAGCTAAACCTAAGCTTACAAGTTGTGTCCCTTTCTCCTCAGTCAAAATTGGCTTTTTTTAGCAGCAAAATTTGACCTATTTGTTGACTAAAATGCTCTTGAATGGGCCTTATTTGATTGGTGTTTTGGTTGGACAAAGACTACCCCTGGTGTCACTTTTTGTCCTCTTCACGATATGGATATCGTGATACTCAGGGTAGGATATCGCGACATTGTTGACAATCTTAAAATAGGGTGCTTCTTGGCCGGTAGGTATCGCGATACTCTGGGTAGAATATCGCGACATTGTTGACAATCTTAAAATAGGGTGCTCCTTGGCAGGTGGGTATCGTGATATGCAAAGAGGATATCGCGATACCATTGTAGGTGGTTTTCATCTCGGGCCTGTTGGACGTATCGTGATTCCGTGCTTTGATGTCATGATACCCCTTTCTTTAGTTATGTTTTCGCGCAATTTTGGGCCACCATCGAGTACCTACAACACTCAATCAGACAATAGGGCCCCCTATGATACAATTGGCCAATTTGGGTCTCAAAATAAGTAAAAAGGAGACATTTACGCTTATTTAATTGCAAAAACTAAAATTAAGCTAAACTAATAAAAAGACCCTTAAATTGCTTAAAAACAAGGTTGTTAAGTGACACGAGGAGCCTAATTTGACATATCAAATTATGATAGATAAATTATATGTTACTTTTATTTAATAAAGGCTTTTAGTGATTCAATATATTTTATATATTGCATTATATGACACTTAGAATCTATATATCTATCTAGGGGTGAGCAAAATTTGACTTTAAAAAATCGAAAAAAAATTAAATTTTGAGTTAATCGAATCGAGTTATTTAAGTCAACTTGAATAAGTAATTCAAATTTTGAGTTTGAGTCGAGTTGAATTTTACAATTCGAATAACTCGAATAATTCGAATAACAGATTGGTGTAAATACCTTTTTGGTCCCTATCAATCTTGAAAATTTGAAAATGAGCACATTGGTTTCTTTTAACAAAAATTACAAAAAAAATTCAAAATAATTTTCAAACATTAAAAATAATTTTAAAATTTAAAATATTTATAAAAATCTAAAATTTATATTTTTAAAAATTCTAAAAAATATATAAAGAAAGTTAAAATTTAAAATTTTCTAAAATAATAATTTTGGGACCTAAATAAGTTAATTAATTATTCAAGTTTATCATACTAAAGATCTTATTTTTATTATTATTTTTCTTTGAATTTTTTTTCAAATATATATGATTTTAAATTTATGTGCTTTAACATTGAATTAGTTATACTATAACAATAGTTTAATTTGATATGTGTAGTTTTTTAATTTCAGTTGATTCGAGTGAATTCGACCAAACTCGAATTTCATTTCGCTTGACTCAATTCGAAAAAAAATTTAAATCAAGTTAAGATGATAAAATAGGTCTTGTCAACTCGATTACATTGAAATTTCTTCACTTGATTCGGTCGAACACTCACCTCTATATCTATCTATACACATATAAAGCTCTTGACTAAGTTAATGTTATGAGTCAACCAGACACCAACTTAGCTAAAAAAAGTGTAAAAACCCTTTTTTAGAAAACAGTAACGTAACATCCTGAAAATCCCCTTAACTGTAAGAAGTGTAAACTCATGAATATATGTGCTAAGATTTATTAGAGTAAATAAAATGTGAATTATCAATGTTAGTAGAAAAGAGTAACATACATTGAAAGAAGTTAAAACAAGTAATATGTTGTGAGATAATGCTTTGAAGCAAGGAATAAGTTGTAAAGAAGTTAAAAGTAATAAGGTCAAATCATAAATACTAAAAAATTGAGGATTCAAAGTAAAAAATAGAAAATTATAGGGACTAAATTTATAATTTTGCCAAAGGTTTGAATGGTGAAATTGTAATATTAAAAGTGTTAAGGGCAAAATAATCATTTTGCGGGAAAGATAGTTTTTGGAAAAATTACTAAAATGCCCTTGAGTGTATGGATGAATCATGGCTGTAACATCCTAAAATTTGAGTATTGATATGATGCATGTTTTGGTGCTTAACTTGTGTATAATTAAAATTTTGCATGTTTAGTATAGTATTGAGAAGACTTGAGAACTATTCGAAATTTGAATAAATTTTAGTAAGGAGTATTTAATTGAAGTGGAGCAAGTGACTTTGAGGTTTAAGTAGATTTAAGTGACAAAAACTAGCATAAGATGAGCTAGTAGCAAGGCGGTGTTGGCACATGCATGTTTGCTTGAGGGGAGAGGTTCGAATCTCCTAGCATGCAATTTGAAAGCTTTTATTTTTGCTTTTCCTTAGCAAGTGTCGATCATGGATAAGGATTAGATGAGTTGGATTAATTTTTTTATGGCAAGAAGACCATGGGAAAAATGCAAGTGAAAACTTAGGGAAAGGAATCATATGGAAAAGGCATGTAAGGGGGACATAAGGCTTAAAACAAGGGGAGATGTTTTGGAAAGTTTGGGTGGCTAAAATTTGACCATTTGGACATGCACTTGGATGGTTTTAGGGGCTAGGGGGGATGGCCGAATTTTTGGTTAGCATTTGGTAAGGTAGGTGCTAGTTTTGGTCATTTTTCATTTTGGCATTTTGGTGTATCAATAGCTTTCCTCTCCAAAATCTTTCTCTCAAATTCTTCTCCCTAGCCGAATGTGTCTTGAGCAATAGGTAAAATTTGTGTTTTGTTTTGGCCATTTCATTTTGACCATTTCGGTATTATCTTTCATTCTCCAAAAAAATCTTTTCCTCCTTGTGCCGAAACCATACAATCTTGAAGGGCATTTTTCTTTTCTTTTCTTTCTTCTCTTGCCGAATGCACACTAGCCTCAAGATGTTTTCTTTGTTCATCTTCCATTCTTGAAAGAAGACCCGAAACATAAACACCCTATTTTCTTCTTCTTTTCTTCTTGCAAAAAACTCTCAAACATCACTCCTTCTTTAATATTTCACCATGGCCGAATGTTATTGATCATCATCCTCTCCAATATTTTCACTATAGCTGAATCTTCCATCTTCCATTTAACCCTCTTTTTCATTCGAGTGGTCATCTTTGAACAATTGGTAAGAACACTCTTTTCAATTCTTTTATTTTTCCTCTATTGCCGAAATTCATATGTTGACTTGGGAGGGTCTTTTTGACCGAAATCATCATCTTTTCTCTTTCAAACAAAACCTTTCTTCTTGTAGTGGTATAGTGAAGTGCCGATTATTTTGACATCGCTTAAACGACTCTAGCCATAGGAAGATCGTGTGAAAAAGGAAAATTCATCGTTCAAGGGACTCTATCACTCGATTTTCATCCTGTGAATGAAAGGATTTTGTGGTAAGCCGACTTTGCTCATAAGATCAATCGGTTATAATAACGAATATTAGTTTGGACTAATGATTCCTTGTCTTTGAAGACAATCAAAATAGGGACGAAAAGAGTTGTTAATAGTGTTCGGAAGAGGGGTGGTTCCATTATTCCCCCTAAATTCAAGAGAAGGACTGTTTCGGGAATCCAAGACTTTCCAACGGGTTGTGGACCCTCATCCGGTGAAAATCAATTATTCGAAGTCGCACGTACCCCCAAACCATTGTTTACTCGTGGTTCTGAACCTTTGATCGGAGAGAAATCGCAAATAGTGGTTGTTCGAGATTCCGAGGGTAAGATCTAGATAGCTTAATATTAGAATAGTTTAATATTAAATCTTAGTGTTCTAATCCTTCATAATGTGTGTTTAGATATCGATGAGCGGGAGAGTGTAGTTCTCACCGTAATCAGGTGTGTAATCTTACACCGTATCTCATGGGTTAGATGACTATATCATATAAATCGTTGGATGAAATCACAAGTTAGTGAAATCGGGAAGAATAACATAGTTATCATCTTAAAGATAAGATTTTGAAAATTGTATTAAGATCATGAAAATTACGAAATTTCCTTAACGAGCTAATTCGATAAAAAAGCCATATGTGATATTTGACAATTTGGGCCATATGTGATATTTGACAATTTGGGCCATATGTGATATTTGACAATTTGGGCGATATGTGATATTTGACAATTTGGGCGATATGTGATATTTGACAATTTGGGCCATATGGGATATTTGACAATTTGGGCCATATGTGATATTTGACAATTTGGGCCATATGTGATAATCGATAAATGGGTATAAGTGATAATTGATAATTGGGCCATTTATGATAATTGATAAATGGGTTATATGTGATATGTCATTTTATGGGCCAAAATGCTATTTTGATTAATGGGCCAAAATTTATAAATTGTAATATGGTTTTTTTTTTTTACAAATATTTTGTTATGCATAAACATGATTGCATGGGTTGGGATCAATGATGAAGAGAAGAAAGGCTTGATGCCAAAATTCTAGATAGGTGACTCTGTCACGATGGTCGCTGTCTGTAATCTAGATCGGTGGTTCTACCACAATTATTTAAATGGCCGTTACACACATATTATATTGGGCTTAAAGCCTACTTTGGTGTGTTGGCGGGGTGGGTGACTAAAGCTCCCCATGTGTGTCTTTGGTTGGTATGGGTGGTGTGTAGCGGATGGAAATCTAGGTTTGGTTTTGGGAATTGCATATCACTTTCATTTCATACATGCTAAATTATTATATTTGAAATGGGCTTAGGCCAAATAAATGCTTAAATGGTCTTGGCCTAGTGGACTATAGTAAGTGAGTTACACACTGAGTTCTAAGTAACTCACCCCATTTTTTTTACCCCTCTCAAGTAATAACAATTGATGGAGACTTGGGTCAGAGATGACTTCGTGTGGAGGCTATACTACAAATGGTGGTTTATAAAACTTTAAGACTTCTTTTATAATTTTTATTAAGTACTATTTTTATGGCGATGTAATAAGGCCTCTTTAATTATGGATTTTATTATGTGGATGGATTTTATTGTGTTTTAGTTTTTCCTAAGTTGGATTGGTTTAGTTTTTATAGATTTTTTTTTCTATAACTCTCGTATAAAATAAAGGTTTTTCTTAAATATCATTGAAACTTAGGAAATTCTTTTAAAACTTTTCGATGAAATATTTCAACTAAATAAATCCAAAGTTTTAATCAATTACTACTCTATAGACCAAACGATAAACTCTTGTGTTTTAAATCATGGTTTTCAATGAACTTCGAATTTTTTTTTGATAAAGTCATTCTCTTAATCATTTTGGAATTTTATTTCTACTTCGTTAAATGATTTGAATGTACGTTTAATTTGTGTGGCATGCCGAAATCCGGGCTTAATGCATAGGCTGGGTTTGGGGTGTTACAATGGCCATTGGATTTACTTGGAGATTAAGGAGAGGAATATGGACTCTTAGATTATAATTATGATGTTGGTGATATTTTATTATTATTTTAAATAATATTTTATTAAGATATTTTATTATTTTAATATAAATGATAATTATAAAGGAATTATGAAGAAAATTATTACTTTCACAAAGCTCCCAACGTCCACAAAAGAGAGAAGAAAGAAAGTTTGTACTTTATGCAATTTAGTCCTTTTCTATTTAGTCCACCATTTTCACCCAAATTTTATGAAATTTTCTATAACCACCAAAAAGGAAAAGTGAAATAGAGATCCTAGAGAGTTTGATTATCATTTTGGAAGCAAGGAAGTGGGGTTGGAAGTGGAGGAAGTTAAGAGAAGTTAGGAAATCAAGGTATCAAGGCTTGAAGATGAATATAGAAGTGTGAGGAAGCATGGGTATATGAGGAAATTAGTTAAGAAATTAAGGCAAGTGGTTTAAATTGTTATGTTATATTTATTTGAGTGTTTAATTTGATGAGATATTGTAAGAATTAATTTTGTATAATTATTTTCTATGTTCTAAGTAAAGAAAATATTATGTTTATGTATGAAGAGAATGATGGATGATTTTAGGAACAATTGGATGGATGATTTTAAGTGAATAACTAAAACAAAGTAAGTGTGAGCAGCTTTAATTATGAAAATTTGTAATTCAAAATTTATTAGTGTAAATGATGAACTATGTATTTGTGACATGGAAAGTGTGAAATAGTTATTTTGAATATTATTTGGATGAGCAAATTGAAAAATTATTTGTTAATGTGATTAATTTGATAAAAATCGAAATAAGGACTAAATTTTAAATTTGGAAAAAATTTTAAATTAAGGATTTAAATAGAGAGATTAAGTTTTGGATTTTTACGATAAGACTATATGTTAGGGATCGACTGGTATACGCAACGAACAAGAACGAAAAAGAGAAAAGAAAATTGGACACACAAATATTTATGTGGAAAAACATCTCCGAAGAGGATAAAAAACCACTGGCAAAGTAGACTTCACTAAATGAGCAAATAATTTGAAAGATTACAAGATGGAGTAAACAAAACAGAAAACCTGAATCCTGGGAAAAACAAAGCTCTTTGACTATAACACGAAATTCCTTTAAACTCTTTTAATCTTAATGTGATGAAGATGTAAATTCTAGGGTTACTAAGGCCCTTTTATAGGCTAAAATTCATGTAAATATATGACTAAAATATCCCTAGAATAATCAGAGTTCAACTTTGAAAAGATAGCAGAGCTTAACTAGAAGAAGAAATCCAATTTAATTTGAATACACGTTGCAACATCGTGACATGGCATATCACCTCGTCGAGATGTCGTCCATCCCATCGTCATAATGTCAATTCTTTTTTGTCTCTGGTTTGCTTGAAAATGCGAGGCACACCCCACAAATCTCCACCTTGACTCGTATTTTCATAATGCCTTCTTTGCCGAGCCCCTTCTATAACTGCCCGATTTCAGTGGTGTCAGAAACGATGGTTTTGGGACCACAATTTCTAACAAGGGAATCAATAAATATTATTAATTTAATATTTATGGACATTTAGTAAATTCATATTAAACTTTAGCTAGGAAATTTAAATGTTTGAACCATTAATTAAGCAAAAAGGATTAAATCGTAAAAGTAACAAAAGTTAAACCCTATTAGTTAAATATATCGAATAGCCATGAAAAGAGGAATAGGTGGACTTAAAGGGCAATTATACCTTAGCATAGATTAGTGGACAGTGGGTGAACAACTATTAATATTTTATGAGTTAAATTATAAAAATAAAATAGTAATGATTGGTATTAGGTAAAAAAAGGAAGAAAACAATTTCAAGGGTATTAGTTCTTCTTCTTTTTCAAAAGAAAATCGCGAAACCCCACTATTGAGTAAGAGGAGTTTTAGCCAAGCTTCCTACCTTGATTTGGGTGAGTCTTTTTGGTCCATTTCTATTGATTTTTATGTTTTTGAGTTCATTTTAGCTTAGTTTATCTAACCCAGGGGTTGATTTGTGAAATCGTTAGAAGTTTAGGAACTTACCATGAATGCAATAAGTGTATTTGTAAACTTAGTTATTAAATCCTTGAGTTGAAGGTTAAATATAAGTATTTTAATAAATAATTTTTGATGATTTTGAGTTTAAGAACCTATTTGAGAGTATAGTAAAATGCAATGTGAATAATATCAAATGATAGAAAATTTGGGTTGAATTGAAAACATAGAAAAATTGGCTAGTTTGGTTTTTGCATGGATTGTGATTAAATTGTGAATTTCGATTTAAGGACTTGATTGTACCAATGTCAAAGTGTTGAGGGTAATTTTGTAAAATCACCTTAAAAAGGGTTATGGGTTTGAATTAGTTATTCTAAGCTGACTTTGAATGATTTAATTGAATAAAATTATTATTTAGATCAAGATATGCAACAATCAGACTTGAATCGTGGAAAGGCCAAAGTTTCAGATTAGTCGTTGGTACCTTTCTGTGCAGTTGTGTAGTCAAGGTAAGTTGGTTTAATGGTAAACAAACCAATTTTTTAAATTGATGGAAAATTTATTTATGTTGCGCTTTGTATAATTTCTTTGTATATAGATTGTAAATTTGTTATTTGGGCGATATTGTAAGATAGTGTAATTTAAGATAATGTGTGTAAAACATTGAAGATTAGGGAATGATATGGGAACATGCTTTGTTTAATTCTTATGAATGCTCAGGATAAAAATGACACGTCATTAGGGATTATACGTTTTCAGATGCTGGTCTTAGGTGTTCTGCCAATGGCTAAGGTTTTGCATTAGTTACGGATTCTCCACAGCTCGTGTGAGTAGCACCATGCAGTCTAACATCCCAACCCACAACTTGTGTGAGTAGGCCCATTCCACAGCTTGTGTGAGCATTACATGATACTGTTATTCTTACATGTATAGGCACCCTTTGTGTGAGCATGGTTCCCTTGAATCCTAAGTAGATTCGTTTGGTTCAATGGATATTAAAGTTTAAACAAATGTTTGAGATGTATAAATGTTACATTAGATATATGTTGAATGTTATGTACCAGTTCACTAACTTGTGAGAATGATGATTGAAATTAGAAATCAATTATACATATAAGCATGCTAATGGAATAATGTATTAACTTTATAAATTGAGCCTACTTGGTAAGTTTTTGTTTAAGTTTATATGTGCTTACTAGGTATTATATGCTTATGTATTTGTCTTTCTTTTCTTGTATATCATCTGAAAGATTGATCGGTTGGAATTTCGTTGGAGCCCAATCACACTATCCAATCATCTTTTTGGTAGCTTTCGGTAACTTTGGTTAAGGTTATAAATGGCATGTAATTGGCCTTAAATATTATCTTGGTTTGTTTTGATTAGTTGCCAGGCCTATTTGTGTTTATTTCCCTTTTTGAGGATGTTTGTAAACATGGTATAGATATGTGATGTTAAATTCATATGCATGCCCTTTTTAAAGTGAATGGTATTGGTTGCTTTGGCATGTTTTATGCTTATTTAAATGTGTTTTTAAAGTATGGAAATGGTTGGTTTTAATTTGGTTTGGAACCTAGGTGTTGGATAAACGTTTGCCTTGTTTTAGAAGCTTTTTAAGGTGCACACGACCTGGGCTGTTCCACGCGGCCTGACCACATGGTCATGTGTCTTGTTAAATTTAGGTGTAGGATTTTTCACGCAAACACAGTTAGTTAAATGGTAAAGCCACATGGCCATGTGTGAAGCTGCACGGCCTAGGCTATTCCACACTGTCTGTGACCTCTGTTTGCAAAATTGTTTCAAATTTTTGTATATTTTTCTTTTTTGATTCAAATCAGCCATAGATTATTCCCAAACTATTTTTAGGGCTCCGTAAGCTCGATTTCAGGCCCGTAAGTGTATTTTTACCCTGATTTTTAAAAGCTATTGAATGTTATCATTTATTTTATATTTTTATTTCTGTTTGATGATAAATGTCCTGATTTGTACTGTAACGCTTCGTAACCCACCAATCCAACGACGGAGATGGGTTAGGGGTGTTCCACCTTCAAGGGCCTAACTTGATTTTTCACGATACTTAATGATAACTCTAAAAAATATAGAGTTATCTTAAGCTCTTTTTGTAACAGCTCGATTTTGGGGCTAGTCAGAATAGAGGTTTTGAAACCACTAATCCGAGATCAAAGAAACTTATTTTTATATTATTTTATGGGTCATGGCATGATTATATGAGTGCATGAAAATTTTGGTGCATTAATTTTAGTGATTGCATGTTTAATTTTGAAAAAGGACTAAATCGCATAAAGTGCGAGAGTTTTATTTTACAAGCTAGAGGTGTTAAATAGCCGTAGAACCTTAAATTAGGGGTCCTTAATGTGAAATTAGGCCTTTCTAAGGGTGATAGCCGGCCATAGGGGACAAGAGATTCAATTTGGTCAATGTTTGGTGACATTAGGTGACTAAATGAATAAAATAAAATAAAATGAAGAAAGCTATAATTTTTTTCCCATCATCTTCTTCTTCCACCGATTTTTCACTCAAGCATAAGGGTTTGGAAGCTTGAAATTTTTAGCAACTTACACTCCTTACAAGTAAGTGATTTTGGTGATCATTCTTGATAATTTTTGTACTTTTGGGACCATTGTAGCATGATCTAGCTAATGAGGGGACTATTTTGCAAAATGGTTGAGAGACTAGGGTTTTTCCATGTGAGTATTCATGTGTCTGCTGAAATTTTATAGAAGAAAATGAAACTTGGTTATTAAATAAATAACTTTTGTGGAAGGAGTTTCCATGAAAACACCTAAAATGGACCTTTTTGTAAAGGTTGTAAAATAGGTAATAAATGTGTGAAATAATTGAAATAGTGAGTTGCTACAAGCTTATTATATATTCGACTAGGCTTGGTGAAAAAGGAAATTTGATGAAAATCGATTTACGAGCCTTGAGGCAAAATCATAATTTTGTAAAAGTCTAAGGGCAAAACGGTAATTTTGCCAAAGTAGGAATTTTGAAATGTCTCAATTTACGTGATGATTAAATGAGTGAATTTTATCATTTTAGATCAAGAAAAATGAAGCCCAGACCTAGACCGAGGGAAAACTAAGCTAGTAGATTAATTCAATTTAGTCGCTTACTTTTTGCATACTGAGGTAAGTTGTATGTAAATAATACGATGTTATTAAATTTTTGCATTAAACAAATAGTATTGCATGAATTGTTTGGTTAATGCTATGATTACACATAATTAGAATTGATGTGATATTGTAATATCCCGGATTAGGGCTTATGCACTATTGCTAAATTATATGAAATAGCATGTCTTTTGAATGTGTTATGTAAATTTTAGAATCTTGAAACATAAGGAAAATGCCTTAGAAAAATATCGAGTTTTAAGTCTAAAAGAGGGAACTGAAGCAAGGTGGCCTTAAGAAAATAAATAAGGGAAATATGACATATAATTGGGCTCAGGTTTGGACTTTAAAACCTGGGTTAAGTGGCTGATGAATAAGTGTTAGTAAGTAATTGATGTTGGATTATTAAATTAGTAGCAAGTTGGGCTTGCGACCCAAAAAATTTAGTAAAGCTAAATTAGGCATGAGGGTGGCGTTACGTAGGGGGATAACTTGGGCCTAGTATGGCCACATGAAGCCCAAAATAATGGGTTAAAATTTGGCACTCCTAAGGTAAGGAGATGGATGGCATAGGGAGACTGAGGAAGGAGTTTAAGTTGAGGTCAAATTCTTTTGGAATTTCGGCTAAGGTAGGAAAATAAGGATATGAGAGTGATGGCCAAGAAGGGGACTCTAGGCTTAGTAATTTCGGCAAAAGGAGGAAAACTAAGGCCATTCAACATTCTTTTTCTCCTTTTCTCTCTGCTGAATTCTCTCTTCCATTATTCTTCTTTTCTTTTCAATTCTCCACAAAGCCGAAAACACAAGTAGTCATAGCCGAATTTCCCCTCTACCTCTCTCAAAGACTTCTTTTTCTTTTATCTGTTCTAGCCAAATACCCTCCTCTCAAAACCCCCATAGTCGAATCTCTCTAAGCCTCAAAGCCAAATCTACAAGGGTGGTTTAGTTTCCCGAAGGTGCACCATAGGCCGCATGTTCCTTAGTGATTCGGTAAGTTTCGGGATTTCTTTCCTTTGTAATTTCTTCTTTTCTTTTCATCAAGATCTAGCCTGAATCAATTGTCTATGCCTATCAATTCCTTATCTTTATCTCTAGAAGTTAATCCTATTTTACAATAGCGGAAGTGCCGATTTTGGAAAAGTCAAGGTGAGTGGTTGATGGTAGGTGGCGAATGGCCCTTCTCATTCTTTTCTTTTGACCAAATTTAACTATGGACATTTAGGCAAATCGATGTGGGTATACAAGGATTTTGGGATTTCAAATCGCAAGGTAGGTCCTAATGTACAATCGGCCAAGGCCTATTTAGGAACTTAAATTTATTTCTTACTTTGGTTAAAAGCCGAAAACTAACCTGTGAAGTGATCTAGTGCTTGGCCGATTACAAGAAGGAACATAGCAAAGTTTGGATTTGATCCTTAATCCAATCGCCACAAGGTAAGTTTTGGTTTTGATAGTCCTTCAGATTTAATTAATTAGCCGAATATGCTTTGCTAATATAATGGCGAATATAGGAAATAAAGATCTAAGCGATTGATTGGAATTTTCGGATTTGGAGTGAATTTGCTAAGTAAATCGTGTGTACCCCACACTAAATCTTGATAGATTACTACTTTAATTTATTATATGTGCTAATATAAAAGTGTAAAATTATGGCTAAGTTACCATGTAATGGTACAAAGTACTCAAGTATGTTTCCCTACTCCTACTATGAGTATGATAAGTTTTGCTATGGCATATACATGAAATTATAAGAATGTGAATAAGGAATATGATATGGTTAATGCATAATTGTATGACATGGGCATATGGGTGATATGTAAAGGGGAAGTGAATTGGTGGTTTTATACCCCAATATAAGTATGTGGTGACTTATGTCACAATATAAGAATGTGGTGACTTTTGTCACAATATAAGTATGTGGTGACTTATGTCACGAATTTATATATGGTGGCTATGCCACGAAATCATAAGGGCGATGAGCACGTCGACTGCAGTGACTGCCTTCGATGGTGTGTAGCGGATGGAGGGTTGACTTAGTAGTCCCCACGGTGTGATGGTTGGTACGGGTGATGTGTAGCGGATGGCATTTAGGTTTGGGTTCGGGATTGCATCATTTTTAAATGTTATGTGAATATGTATGATTTGTTATGCCATATCTATTGTGACTTAGTGTTGTGGTTACACATTGAGTGCATTTGACTTACCCTTGTGGGACTATTTTTCGGTGATGATCAAGAATGGAGCGGTCGGGAGAAGCTCATGGTGGCCATGCTCAATTTGACGATTATTATATTTTGTTTTAATAGTTTAAAATTTCCAAGTTTTGAATTATTTCGGTTTATTTGATGTAATAAGGCCATCAAGACTAAATTGTCTATGCATGCTATTAAAGTACTTAGTACGATATAATTATTGCCATATTAAAGATTAAAAGTAAATTTTCTTAAGTATAAATATCAAATGTTTTGACACCTAATAGAACGGAATTAAATTTCGAACTCAACCCAAATCAAGTCTTTTAAAAAATATACAAGTTTTTAGCAAAGTTTCCAAACATGATTTAAACGGATTTTCTTTAGAAGCATGCTAGATCCGGTCAGGGCTTGTGGGCCGGGTTTGGGGTGTTTCAGTTTGGTATCAGAGCCCAATTTTAAACTCTTGGCCTTGGGTTTAAGGCCCAAAACGTTTTCAAAGTTAAGCCCAAAAGGAATTTTGTGAATTAAGCAGGTTTCTCTGGCATGGCACCTGAGTCTCCGGCCCGAAGTCCACCAGCTAAGTACTTCTAACTATTTTGTGATTGTATGTGGGATTTATAGGGACGTAGATTAGTATATTAAGTTATTAAACCCTAGGATTAGCTTACTCAAACACCAAGATACATAAGACTTAAAATCAACCAAACACACCCGTGTCTAAGTCGTCGAGTTAGGGTGTGGCAACCATCGTGCGCATGTCTAGGATATTTTCGGTGGGAGCTTGGTATTTAAGCAGTCCGCGTGACTCACCTCCTCTCCACTCGAATCCTAGCTGGTGCGTAGCTTCGGTTCACCCTAACCAAGAGGACTTAGCCACGGGCTAAACCCAATAATTAAAACCCGAAAGGGACTAGCCATATTTTTATGGAAACCCTAGTTTTAAAAAGTCAACAAACTACTCTTTTGAAATTATGAAAATTATTATTTTGGAAAAACTTTCTAAGAATTTTTAATTTACAAATTACCTAAATACCCTTAGTGGTAAAAATTATTAAAATGCCCTTGATTTTCCAAAATTACCATACTACCTCCGATTTCAATAACAATTTTTGGTTTTGCAAAAATATCCAAAAACTTCACAAAATATCAAAGACACCCTGATTTGAAATTTTTTTTACGAAATTACCCCTGACTTACAAAATGACAAAAATACCCTCAGTAAGGAAAAATCAACGAGTGCCCTCAAATTAGAAATCTTCAAAAATGCCCTTGCTTTGAAGGTCACCAGGAACCATATCTTTGCAAAAAATTACCGAAATGACCCTGACTTGTAAAAATACAAAAATACCCCTAGTGTATAAATTACCATTTTACCCTTGAAATTTTTCCAACAAGTATTTTAATTTTGTAAAATATCAACAACCTCTATTTTATGACATTTTCAAATACTCTAATTTGAAAATTACCAAAATACCCCTATAGGATAAAATTACAAAAATATCCTTGGGTAGTGGAAAACAACAAACAACGACAATTATAACATTTCTCTGTAATGAACGCAAGTTCATGTGTGTGACTAAATGAATGATGTGAGACTGTATGTGTATGAATCGAAAGAACAACTTCTTAAAACTATTAAACATAAAACTGTTCGTGATAAATCAGTGGAACCAAACTAATGTATAAAACTCTTTAACCAGATAAACGCAAGTATGAATTCAAGGGGACGTGGTCATAACGTGCGAGGCCGTGGTAGAGGCTGAATGACTGTGTCTGAACCCGTTAGATCGGGTCAAGGATCTGAAAATGAAATGCCACCACCACCACCCCCAACCACTGATGTGGAATATCAGGACCAGACGGGGGATGACGCAGTGTCACAAGCGATACTGCGGGTCTTGGAAAGGGTAGCAGGAGCAGGTGGAGGCATGGGAGCTCGAAGTTGGTACCTGAGTGACTCCGAGCCAATGGAGCTGAAGTGTTCCGCGGTGTATCAGGTGTAGCACCCAATACCGCTAAGTATTGGTTAGAGGCGACTGAGCGGGTTATGGATGAGCTCGACTTAACTGACGAGGAAAAGATGAAAGGATTGGTGTCGCTTCTCCGCGATGAGTCATATCAATGGTGGCTCACGGTGCGAGATGGTGCTACAGCTGAGGAACTCACGTGGGAGTATGCTAAAGTAGCATACCAGAAGAAGTATGTTGGCACTCATTATATTGATGCCTAGAGAAAGGCTTTTCTAGGACTGGTTCAAGGGAACAAGTCCGTAGCTGAGTATGAAGCTGAATTCCTAAGGCTGAGCCGTTATGCTCGGGCCATAGTATCTACTGAGCATGAGCGGTGTGTCCAGTTTGAAGACGGACTAAGGAATAACCTGAGGTTATTGATAGCCCCGCAATAGGAGCGGGAGTTTGCTGTGTTGGTGGAAAAGGCCAAAGTGGCCGAGGGTATCAAGGATTCTGTAAGACAGAACTCAAATCGAAATAGGCAGAAGAGAGGATTTGATTCATCAAGGCCATCTAGGAATGAGCAAAAGAGGCCTAGAGTTGAAGGTCCACAAGATCAGCAAGCTGCTACTGGAAGGCAGTACCCTACTTGTGATCAATGTTGGAAAAAGCACTTAGGTGAATGCTGGAAGAAGACAGCGGGATGTTTCAAGTGTGGGTCAAAGGACCATATGATTAAGGACTGTCCGATGAGACCAGATGGGAATCGACCGGTAGCTCAGAATGTTAATCATTTGGTAGAGAGGGGACAAGAACCTCGGCGAGGTCGTGATCTGAACCATGGAGGAAATGGTTTCGGTCGTGGTCGAAGAGCACCAAGCGGAGGTGCTAAAGGTTCAGATACGAGGCAACCAAAGTTGGTTTATGTAGTCGGCTGTCGTGAGGAGAGTGATGTGCCAGATGTGACAATGGGTAAGTTCTTATTTGTGGAAAACCCTTCATTGCCTTGTTTGTTATAGAGTTAGTTCATTCTTGTAATGCTAGTGAAGTGTATGAAACCTTGGATGTGAATTTTTGTAGGAAATGTGTTAGTTTTAAGATCAGAGTGCGCAACAGTAGTGTAGTGTGGTGAGTTAGGATGTATGATTTTTTGTTAGCAAGCAATTTCGAGGACGAAATTATTTTAAGGGGGGTAGAACTGTAATATCCCGGATTAGGGCTTATGCACTATTGCTAAATTATATGAAATAGCATGTCTTATGAATGTGTTATGTGAATTTTAGAATCTTGAAACATAATGAAAATGCCTTAGAAAAATATCAAGTTTTAAGTCTAAAAGAGGGAACTGAAGCAAGGTGGCCTTAAGAAAATAAATAAGGGAAATATGACATATAATTGGGCTCAGGTTTGGACTTTAAAACCTGGGTTAAGTGGCTGATGAATAAGTGTTAATAAGTAATTGATGTTGGATTATTAAATTAGTAGTAAGTTGGGCTTGAGACCCAAAAAATTTAGTAATGCTAAATTGGGCATGAGGGTGGCGTTACTTAGGGGGATAACTTGGGCCTAGTATGGCCACATGAAGCCCAAAATAATGGGTTAAAATTCGGCACTCCTAAGGTAAGGAGATGGATGGCATAGGTAGACTGAGGAAGGAGTTTAAGTTGAGGTCAAATTCTTTTGGAATTTCGGCTAAGGTAGGAAAATAAGGATATGAGAGTGATGGCCAAGAAGGGGACTCTAGGCTTAGTAATTTGACCAAAAGGAGGAAAACTAAGGCCATTCAACATTCTTTCTTCTCCTTTTCTCTCGCCAAATTCTTTCGCCATTATTCTTCTTTTCTTTTCAATTCTCCACAAAGCCGAAAACACAAGTAGTCATAGTCAATTTCCCTCTACCTCTCTCAAAGACTTCTTTTCTTTTATCTGTTCTAGTGAATACCTCCTCTCAAAACCCCCATAGCCGAATCTCTCTAAGCCTCAAAGCCGAATCTATAAGGGTGGTTTAGTTTCCCGAAGGTGCACCATAGGCCGCATGTTCCTTAGTGATTCGGTAAGTTTTAGGATTTCTTTCCTTTGTGATTTCTTCTTTTCTTTTCATCAAGATCTAACCCGAATCAATTTTCTATGCCTATCAATTCCTTCTCTTTATCTCTAGAAGCCAAATCCTGTTTTACAATAGCCAGAAGTGCCGATTTTGGAAAAGCCGAAGGTGAGTGGTTGATGGTAGGTGGCCGAATGGCCCTTCTTTGTTCTTTTCTTTTTGACCGAATTTAACTATGGACATTTAGGGGCAGTCGACAAGGGTATACAAGGATTTCAGGATTTCAAATCGCAAGGTAGGTCCTAATGTATAATCGGCCAAGGCCTATTTAGGAACTTAAATTTATTTCTTACTTGGTTAAAAGTCAAAACTAACTCGTGAAGTGATCTAGTGCTTGGCCGATTACAAGAAGGAACATAGCAAAGTTTCTGGATTTGATCCTTAATCCAATCGGCCACAAGGTAAGTTTTGGTTTCGATATTCCTTCAGGATTTAATTAATTAGCCTAATAGGCTTTGCTAATATAATGGCCGAATATAAGAAATAAAGATCTAAGCAGGAGATTGGAATTTTTGGGATTTGGAGTGAATTTGCTAAGTAAATCAGGTGTGTACCCCACACTAAATCTTGATAGATTTACGCTTTAATTTATTATGTGCTAATATAAAGTGTAAGATTATGGCTAAGTTACCATGTAATGGTACAAAGTACTGTGCACGTTTCCTACTCCTACTATGAGTATGATAAGTTTTGCTATGGCATATACATGAAATTATAAGAATGTGAATAAGGAATATGATATGGTTAATGCATAATTGTATGACATGGGCATATGGGTGATATGTAAAGGGGAAGTGAATTGGTGGTTTTATACCCCAATATAAGTATGTGGTGACTTATGTCACAATATAAGTATGTGGTGACTTATGTCACGAATTTATATATGGTGGCTATGCCACGAAATCATAAGAGGCGATGAGCACGTCATTGCAATGACTTCCTTCGATGGTGTGTAGCGGATGGAGGTTGACTTAGTAGTCCCCACGGTGTGATGGTTGGTACGGTGATGTGTAGCGGATGGCATTTAGGTTTGGGTTCTGGATTGCATCATTTTTAAATGTTATGTGAATATGTATGATTTGTTATGCCATATCTATTGTGACTTAGTGTTGTGGTTACACATTGAGTCTGTTTGACTCACCCTTGTGGGACTATTTTTCGGTGATGATCAAGAATGGACCGGTCGAGAGAAGCTCGGTGGTGGCCATGCTCAATTTGACAATTATTATATTTTGTTTTAATAGTTTAAAATTTCCAAGTTTTGAACTATTTTAGGTTTATTTGATGTAATAAGGCCATCGATTAAACTGTCTATGCATGCTATTAAAGTACTTAGTACGATATAATTATTGCCATATTAAAGATTAAAAGTAAATTTTCCTAAGTATAAATATCAAATGTTTTGACACCTAATCAAAACGGAATTAAATTTCGAACTCAACCCAAATCAAGTCTTTTAAAAAATATACAAGTTTTTAGCAAAGTTTCCAAACATGATTTGAACAGATTTTCTTTAGAAGCATGCCAGATCCGGTCAGGGCTTGTGGGCCGGGTTTGGGGTGTTTCAGATATACTTACGGTTGGACCTTAGGAATAGATTGGATACCCAAGTTATGACATTTGAGTGATATGTGCTAGTGTAAGACCATGTATAGGACATGGCTTTAGCCACATTGTGGAAGCCAGTGTAAGACCATGTCCGGACATGGCATTGGCATTGAGACGAGAGCTAGTGTAAGACCATGTCTGGGACATAGCATCGGCCTCGACATTTGAGCTAGTGTAAGACTATAACACCCCTTACCCGTATCCAACATCGGAACCGGGTATGAGGTATTACCGTACTTAACTTACTCAAACATACAATTTCATTCATACTTAAAACATCTCATTCTAAACCATAACGTCCCTCATATAGTTCTACTGGACCTAAAACATACATATGAAATGGTTCGAGACTAAATTGAAAACTTTTGAACACTTAGAAATTTTTTACACAAAACAGGGCCGCACGCCTATGTGAAGAGGGACACACCCGTGTGAGCAGGCCGTGTAATCACACATACCCATGTCTCTAGTCCGTGTGGATTTTATTTTTCATTTCGAACCTATAAGGGTTTTTAAACGGCCTGACACACGCCCATGTCCATAGCCCGTGTCATTCACACGGCCATGACAAGCCCGTGTCTTCACCGTGTGTGAAAACCTTGACATTCTGTTTATGATGTCATATCTCAATAAGGTTACACGACCAAGGCACACGCCTGTGTCCTTATACCATGTGTCGAATTAAATTCTTAATTCCAGGTGCAGACTTCACATGGCCCAGGCACATTCCAGTATCTCAGGCCGTGTCTCCTACACGGTTGAGATACACGGCTGTGTCTCAGCCTGTGTGTTTACTACTAGGCATACTGACTTACAAACTTAGCATGCAGGGGTGCACACGGCCTATCAACACGCCCATGGGGCTGACCGTGTGTCACACACGGCCTAGACACATACCTGTGTGTCTACCCGTGTTGACAATTATAAGGCTATCTACCAAGCCAATTGCCACCATACCAAGCAACCACACTTATACCATTTCAATACAATATACACCATGACCATAAGGCACTTCCAATGCCCAAAATCAAGACATCCATGCATAGGTTTACACTATGTTCAACATGCATATTCTTTACTCAGTTACTCATCCCATCACACAAGCATGCACTTCATGAACTTCATCTTCATTGAATATATAAACTTATCAAGTATTGGTTAATTTCCAATGACCATTTACAAATGAATTTAATGAAATTAATAGACACACATTGGGTAACAAATATGACATAAAACAAAATAACCAGGTTCCTATACATGCCATACTAAAAATTAATCAAACTATGCTATACCAAAGAGAAGTTGATAGTGTGATTCCGAACTCCGACGTCCCACGATCCTCGAGTTAGCTTGGCGATACTACGAGGAAAAGGGAAATGAGAGGGGTAAGCATGAAGCTTAGTAAGTTTGCATGAAATAAATAGTGGCATAAAGGCTCATAATGTCATCCATCCATTGTATGGGATAAAGAATAACACAAAGTCTCAAGCACATTGCCATAACTTACTCATGCTTACTTTTACCAACTACATGTCATGTCACATATCGTAAATATTTCTCATGAATTACTCACATGTACTTGTATCACTTCATCACATAGCTTTAGCACTAATTTCATCTCTATTATAAGCTTAACTATTTATCCCGATGAATCACTTGGAATACCCGAGGATACACAATCATCATCATACACATAAACACGTCGCCAATGCCATACCCTAGATATGGTCTTACATGGGGTCACATCTCGATGCTGATGCCATATCCCAGATATAGTCTTATACAGTATCTCATATCGAATGCCGATGCCATATCCCAGATATGGTCTTATACGATTTTCTTATTCGATGCCGATGCCATATCCCAGATATAGTCTTCTACGGAATCTAAATTCGGTGCCGAGGCCATGTCCCAGACATGGTCTTATATGGGACCTTACCAATCTCATGTCTTGATGATGATATCCTCTCACTTCTTAAAGTCCAACTGGGACTTCAACATCATAAATTTTCATCATTTTCTCATGTAACATCATTACTCAATTTAATAGAAATAATATACATCTTCACGGAAATCAAACATTTTAAAACTTAATAACATGATGTTGAATTTATTACACATAAACTTACCTCGATTCCAAAATAGGAAAATTTGCCGATCTAGTTCGAAACCTTGCCTTTTCCTCGGTCAAGGTTAATTCCTCATTTTTATTGATCTATAATAACAAATTCACACATTTAATTACCACATTAATCAATGCATTTCAATAATCATACTTTGGCAAAATTATGATTTTATCCTTAGGCTCGTAAATTGATTCTAATCAAATTTCCTCGTTTGATAGGCCTACCTGAACATTTATTATTTTTATAGCAACTCCCAATACTCATTATTTCACACATTTACCACCTATTTTACAACCTTTACAAAAAAGTCCTTTTAGGTGTTTTCATGGTAACACTTTTCACAAAAGTTGTTTATTTAACAACTAAGACTCATTTTTCCATAAAATTTTAGAAATTAGCACTAATGCTCTCATGGAAAAACCCTAGGTTTTCAACCATTTTGCAAAATAGTCCCCTCATTAGCTAGCTCAATCTACAAGGTCTCAAAAGTACAAAAATTATCAAAGAATGACCATTAAAACACTTACTTGCAAGGGGAAAAGCTTGGCTGAAATTTTTGAGTTCTCAAACCCCTATTTTGTTGCTAATTTTCAATGGAGAAGATGTAGAGAAAGATTATATCTTTCTGTTCTTTATTTTATTAATACAATTCAATTTAATCCACTTAATCCAACAACTTTGACCAAATTTTAACATTGTTTGTCCCTTATGGCCGGCCACTCCATCTTCTAAAGGTCTAAGTGCACAATAAGGGCCTCCAATTAATATTCTACAGCTATTAGACACCTTTAGCTTATAAAATAGAACTTTTGCACTTTATGCAATTTAGTCCTTTTTTGCAATTAAGCATAAAATCGCTAAAATTAATGCACCAAAATTTTCATGCACTCTTGTAATCACACTATAACACATAAAATAATATAAAAAATAATTTTCTTTTGACCTCAGATTAGTGGTTCCAAAACCACTATTCTAATTAGCCCCTAAATCGGGCTATTACAATTCTCGCCCCTTAAGGATTTTCGTCCCTGAAAATCTTACCGGTAAAAAGGTTGGGATATTGGTTTCTCATAGCCTCCTCGGGCTCCCATGTAGCCTCTTCTTCTCCATGTCTTTGCCATAGTACTTTCACAAGGGCTATACTTTTGTTTCTCAACTGTTTGACTTGTTGTGCCAAAATCTTAACCGGTTCTTCACCATAAGTCATGTCTGAACAAATCTCAACCTCTGTTGGTGAAATCACATGTGATGGGTCAGAACGGTATCGGTGCAACATAGATACATGCAAGAAATTATGAATCTTTTCCAATTCATATGGCAAAGCCAAATGATAAGCTACTGGCCCTATCCTCTCGGTAATCTCATACGGTCCGATAAAGCACGGACTCAATTTGCCTTTCCGGCCAAATCTGAGGACTTTATTCCATGGTGACACTTTCAAAATACCTTATCACCAACTTGAAACTCAATCTCTTTCCGTTTCAAATCCGCGTAGGACTTTTGTCCATCTAAGGTAGCTTTTAAATAATAGCATATCACTTTTACTTTCTCTTCAGTTTCTCTGACCAAATCAACCCGTGAATCTGGTTTTCTCTGAGTTCGGTCCAATACAAAGGCATTCAGAACTTACACCCATACAATGCCTCATAAGGCGCCATCTTCAAACTCGACTAAAAGCTGTTATGGTAGGCGAATTCCACCAACGGTAAGTGTCTTTCCCAATTGCCTTGGAATTCCAAAACACAACATCGAAGCATGTCTTCAAGTATCTGTATTACCCTATCTGACTGCTCGTCAGTTTGTGGCTGGAAAGCTGTACTAAAGCTAAATTTTGTGCCTAAGGCCTCTTGCAACTTTTTCCAAAACTGTGATGTAAATCTCAGATCCCTATCCGATATGACCGACAAAAGCACTTCGTGCAATCTCACAATCTCAGAAATATACAATTTGACCAACTTATCAAGCGAATAATCAACCCATACCGGTATGAAATGGGTTGACTTCGTAAGTCTATCAACCATGATCCATACGGCATCCTTCTTTTTCAGTGTCAACGGTAAACCCGTCACGAAGTCCATAATAATACGGTCCCATTTCCACTCGGGAACCATAATAGGCTGAAGTAGACTCGAAGGTACTTGGTGTTTAGCCTTCACTTGTTGACAAATTAGGCATCTCGATACAAACTTGAAAATGTCTTTCTTCATACTCGGTCACCAATACCATTCCCTCAAGTCATTATATATCTTTGTATTGCCTGGATGTACGATAAACATCCACTATGTGCTTCATGAAAAATCTTCGAGTAAGCTCATCATTCCTCGGTACACAGACTCTGTCTCGGAATGTTAAACACCCTTTAAAATTAATCCAAAAATCTAACTCAGCACCCGACTTGCATTGAACTCTCTTGGCTTGCAAATCTCTGTCGCCTTTTTGAGCTTCACAAATTTCTTGGAGAAACACCGGCCTAGCTCTCAACTTGGATAGAATAGAACCATCATCTGACAAAGCTATCCGTGTATCCATGGCTCTCAGCGCAAACAGGGATTTCCTATTCAAGGCATCAGTGACCACGTTCGCCTTTCCCGGATGATAGTTAATTACTAACTCGTAATCCTTTATCAACTCTAATCATCTCCTTTTGAGTCATCATGTACTTTAAGCTCTTACAATCAGTGAACACCGACATTTCTCACCATATAAATGGCATCTCTGAATTTTTAGTGAAAATACAATTGCGGCTAACTCTAAATAGTGGGTCGAGTAATTTTTCTCATGTGACTTTAATTGTTTAGAGGCATATGCTATCATCTTGCCTTCTTGCATGAGTACACAACCCAATCCATTTAAGGATGCATCACTATAAACCATAAATTCTTTTCTTGGTTCGAGTTGTACTAGAACTGGAGCCTCAGTCAACAATGCCTTCAATCTCTCAAAACTCTGTTGGCACTTTTTTGTCCACTCAAACTTCACATATTTTTGCAATAGCCTCGTCATTGGAATAGATATCATGGAAAATCCCTTGACAAATCGTCTATAGTAGCCAGCTAGGCCTAGAAAACTCCTAACCTAGCTTACATTCCTTGGAGGTTTCCATTCAAAAATCGTTGAAATCTTACTCGGGTCAACTCGAATACCGTCACCCGAGACAATGTGCCCCAAAAATCCAACTTCCTTAAGCTAAAATTCACTTTTACTAAACTTGGCATATAATTATTTATCTCTCAAAATTTGTAGAACCGTTCTCAAATGCTCAGCATGCTCGTTCTCATCTTAAGAGTAGATTAATATATCATCAATAAAGACTATAATAAATTTATCCAAATATGACTGAAAGATGCGATTCATCGAATCCATGAAAACTGCAGGGGAATTTGTTAAACTGAAAGGTATGAAAAAAATTCATAGTGACCATACCTTGGTAGAAATGCAATTTTCAGCACATTCGAGTCCTTGAATCTCAACTGATAATATCCAGACCTCAAGTCTATCTTGGAAAACACCGTGGCTCCCTTCAATTGGTCAAACAAATCATCGATTATTGGCAACGGGTACTTGTTCTTCACGGTTACCTTATTAAGCTGCCGATAATCTATGCATAACCTCATGGAACTGTCTTTATTCTTCACAAATAATACGGGAGCACCCAACAGAGAATAACTCGATCTTACAAAGCCTTTGTCCGTCAACTCTTGTAACTGTGCCTTCAGTTCTTTTAACTAGGCTAGAGCCATTCTGTACAGAGCAATCGATATAGGCGCAGTACCAGGGGCCAACTCAATCACAAATTCAATCTCTCTATACTCAGAGGTAGCCCTGGAAATTCCTTTGGGAAAACATCTGGATACTCACATACTATGGGCACTGATTCAATTCTTAACTCAGTCTCTTTAGCATTCATCACAAAGTTAAGGTAAGCTTCATACCCTTTTCTCAGGTATTTCTGAGTCAACATGGAAGATATCACTACAGGAAATCTGTCTTGCTCATCTGATTCAACACGAAGAATATCCCTATTTTCACATTTTAACTCAATGAATTTCCTCCCACAATTCACTATCACATCATGAGTATTTAACCAATCCATCCCAAGGATGACATCAAATTCATCAAATGGCAGTAGCATGAGATTAGCTGAAAAATAATGACTCCTAATCATCAAAGGGCAACGTTTGCATACTCTATCGACTAACACACATTTGCCTAGGGGATTTGACACTTTTATCACAAATTCCGTAGACTCTACAAGCATGTTCATACTAGAGACTAATTTCATGCAAATATACGAGTGGGTAGATCCCGGATTAATTAAAGCTATAACATGAGTATAATAGAGAGAAAATGTAACCGTTATCACATCGGGGGAGGACGCCTCTTCACGAGTGTGAATAGCGTAAGTCCTCGCAGGCGCTTTACCTTCAGATCTTGCAGTCTGCTCTCTAGGTGTATTCTTACTACTTGTTTCATTTCTCGGGTTTCTTTGTGGCCTTCTTCTAGCAGTACTTCTAGGTCTTGTACTCTGATGTTTCTCTTTCTCACCCACCTCGGGGCAATCTATAATAAAATGGTCTAGGGATCCACACTTGAAACAAGCATTCTCATTTGCTCGACACTCCCCGGGATGACATCTGCCACATTGTGGACATTTCGGTCTACTTGGTCGAGTGTTGCCAACATTAGCAACCGAAGTGGTCTGAGCTTTAGATCACGAGTACTGCTTACCCTTACTTCTATTTGAAAACCCAGCCAAGGTGGCCGATTGAGTAGTAAACTCTCTTGATTTCTTGGATGATGATTGAAATGATTTGCCCAACTGTCTCTTCCTTGAGTCACGAGACTCGATTTCAGCTCTTCTTTTCTCTTTGACCAGTTCTTCGACCTTACAGGCTCTATCCACTAACACAACAAATTCTTTTAGTTCTAGTGATCGTGTCAAATAGTCGAGTTTTAATATTTATAAAAGAGTGATCAAACCTGTAGACTAACTGTGACAACGATAGAGGCAAGTGCACCTATCGAATAGTAGTATAGCTCAGGCAAGAATATCTTATCGAGCCCAAGGGAACCTAAAAGTACTACTACTCACTTTCTTTCTATTATTTAGCCTGAAATATGGAGTGATTGGTTTATGAAACTAATGAAAAAACTAAACTAGATGCAAAGACAAAAGAATGAATGGGAGAAAGACTTTAGGAAAACTCAGTTGATGAAGACGATACCCTCAGGAAAAATCCACCTATGACTTCACTTATTATTTATTCTCCAAACCATATGATTTCTTTACTTAGCTTGATCTGTGAGACTCTCTAACCTACATTAAACCCTCTCTCGAGGCGAATAACGTCTAACCTTAGGTTAATTAGTGGAACTCTCGTTCTCTTATAATAACCCCCTAAGGAAGTAGTAAATCGATCAATGGATTCCCATATTAGGTTTCACCCTAATTCGGTAAAATCTCGTAACCCTATCTCTAGGCGCCTGATCAACTCCGCTCAATTATGCTAGATCTACTCTTAGGTAGGGTCTATTCCTCCTTCACCTAAGCACATCAGATTAAATTAAGCAACATAATTAAGAACAAACTAAGTATTTATCATATAGTTTAGAAATTAAATAACAAAATCCATCATAGGTTTCATCCCCTTCAGGTATCTGAAGGGTTTAGTTCATAACTAAATACGAAAACATCTCAAGAGAAAAGAATAAACAAAACATAAGAAATACCTAAAACCCCCTGAAGGAATTAAAGGAGAGATCCTCCGTCTTGAATGGAGTTTAACTTCTCGAGATGGATCAACTGGCTATCTTCAAGTGACTCCCTAAAAGATGAAAGCTTCGACAAAAGCCTCTGCAAAAAACTCTCCCTTTATGTCTGCCTTGGGTTGTTTATATAGGCTTTGGAATGCTATACTTGGCTCCTAAGTATCTCCTTCAACTAGAATTACTATTAGGGTGTTAGAGTAGACTTAGGAGTATGTTTCTTTGGCTTCAAGCATCCAAATCTGAGTGAAATTACTCTCTCCTGCGGCAGAGGCACGGCCATGGCACACGCCTGTGTAAATCATGGTTGGGCCATATCTCAATTCTGTCGTTTTGGGCACGGCCGTGTAAGTTTGGATTCAGGCCGTTGCTTCGGGTCTATCGATTTAGACACGGCCATGCAGATCACCAGGCACGTCGTGTGAGAAATGGATGATGCACGGCCGTGTGTGATGGAGTTAAGGTCGTGCTCTAGGTAATCAACGAGGCAAGATCATGTGGGCTTTGGGCTAGGCCGTGTTGATTTCCGCTAAGGCCCAATTACTCTGTTTTAAGCCTGTTTTGTATTCTTTTTATCCTCGGGTGCTTTCCTGAGTATAAACATGAAAAGAAAGGATTAAAAGTACCTTTTTACATAAAATCAAGGGTGAAATCATCCAAAAGCCTATTAAATATGAGGTTAAAATATGTTACTTTTACGGTTTATCAAATACCCCCAAACTTGAGCTTTTGCTTATCCTCAAGCAAAATTCTCAACTTACAATTAAAACGAACTTCCCATAATTCATAATTCCTATCGACAATGTCTCATCATAATTCATAGAAAATTTATATGGATAATTCAACTCAAAGAACCCTAAAGATTCAATTACGATAAGTCATACCTTTATAGCACGAAAACATTGGTGTCTTCCCTTATCTAAGTGATTACCTTTAATTCAAAATCGACAAGAACTGACATCCTCACTAAAGATTCACTCAAATTACTAAAAGGTGTTTAAGGTTCAAGAATAAGCACTCTAAGTCGAACCTGAAAAGTTAATCCTATAGGCTTGCCTGAAAATGAAGTCTCCACCATTGTATATAAGATGATACACAAATCAAAAGGTCTTTAATTAGGGTTGTAATGGGGCTTGGGTTAAAAGGTGTGGATACAGGATGAATTAGAGGTTATAATCGAGATTGAATTGACTAATTACCTAATCTAAAAATAATGAACTAAATATGAATATTTACATTGAATGAAAACTAACAATATCTACTATTGATAAATACTCTATAACAAGAGTATTTTTATCACTTAAAATTTGATAATACATTAATACGAGCTTTTTCTTCAACAATTGGAGTTTAAATGCTCTAAGCTCTTTTATATACTACTAATATTGAATATACTTGGGTTTTTTTTAAGAACAAACTAAAATAAACATAATAGAAGGAACTTTGATGATTGAAATAACCTAATTCGATAATTGATCAAATCAATTCTCGATAGAGGGGTAGTTAAAGGAATGTTGATAACAAATACAAAGGGATTTTGGGTTAAGATTAGACGGTGAGTCAATAAAAAGGTTGTTAGGATTCAACGGGGTTCACTAGGGGTTAATTTGTATGGGTAGGCTTTTTAGTGGATTGAACGGGTTAAAACCTAGGTGCCTTTATCATCTCAGTATATCAAATCATTAATGTGGTCTCGACATGCATAAACGAGGCAAGTTCTAGAATGACAGTTCAAAGTTGACACACTCATAATCAATAAAGTGAGCACGAAAAAGAATATATGCTCTATAAGGCTCAAAATCTCACAAAATTATGGGTGTTTTGACATCAATCCTTATAAATTTTGAACTTCAAGGTTATACTCAAATTCAGTTCAACGACCTATCAATTTTAATTTTTAGAAAGTATACTTATCATGCTCGATCCTCTAGCATTCTTCAAATTTAATCATCAATGCACAATTAACTATGACTCATTCAAAGACATATCAATAAAAATCATAAATCATTAGAAATTTCACCCTAATTAATAATATGAGAAAAATACTTAAGATCAAGACTAAATTCAGGGTTTTGATGCAAAAAGTTAGGCACTATTACCCCCACACTTAAGATGTACATTGTCCTCAATGTACAAAGATAGATAATGATAATTAGATACCAAGTCAAAAAGATAAGTGGGGAAACTAATACTCCCTGAAATCTGGATGATCCCTGGTGTCTTTGGTGGCGGTGATGGTGTTTTCTATGGGATTGGTGGCGTGGCTACCAAAAAGTAACTTGCTAGATGAAGAAATTGGGTGGCCTGCGAAGATATAGCCAAGAACTCTAGAGAAATAATAATACTATACTAATAATATAATTAAAGACTAAGAAAATAAAGAGAAGGAGACTAAGAAGAAAACTAAAATTTAAAGAACTAAGAAGTCCTTATTAGCGGTGGTTTGTGAGGTGTGTATGATTTCTAAGGCTACGAGTGTTGGTGATGGTGGAAGTGGCGTGATTCCTAGCGACCTTTAGAACCTAAAACCAAGAAACTAATATGAAATAAATTAAATTAAGCAGAAAATAAGTATAGATAGGGAAAATAAAGGAGAGGAGAAAAGAAAAATAGAACCAAAAGGTTTTGAGACCCTTGGCATGTCAATTAAGTGAAGCTGTCGGCATGAACTCATGTTGAGGTCTCCTCTGAGGAGACGATGTTTACCTTCTTACGTTTCTTCGGCATGATTTTTATGTTGCTCGAGAGTCTTGGACCTTTTCTATGGACAGAGAAGAATTGAAAGAAAGAGAAGGAAGAAAGAAGATGGGAGAGAGGGGAAGGCTGTGGGGATTTAAATAAGAATTCAAATCTGGCACATTCCCACGCCCGTGTGTCGAGGGTGAGTCGATTCACACGGTCGCCTCGCACGGCCGTGTTGTGGAGTGTATTATTCTTCCACATCCGTTTGTCGATTGGCACCCCCGTTTCTAAAAGCTAGTATGTGAGCACGGTTGGAATGCACGGGCGTGGTCTGCCCATGCTCAATAAGTCAATATCTTAGCACGGTCGTGAGGCACGGCCATGCTATTTTTGTTAGTGCCCGTGCTGTGGGTGGTTGGATCTATGACGTTAGGGGGTGGTTGGACTGACTTGCATGGCTCTGCTCTCTGTAGTGTGTTAATTCAGGTGGTCCACACGGCCACGGGCACGACCATGTGTAAGGTCGTGTGGTCTGGAAACCTGCATCTTTATTTTAAATGTGGAGGGAGAATAGAGAAGAAAAGAAAAGAAAAACAATAATTTTGAAAAATAAAAAGTGTTAGTGCTCGGCTTGCCTTCCGAGAAGCGCTCGTATATAGTCTTAAGCTAGACTGTCTTAGACTTTGAAAATTTTAGGGAAGTTTAAAGGTTTGAATATTTTCCCTCCTACTGACAGTTTTATTTTCGTGAAAAAGTTTAGGTCGAGAAGCGTTTACATTGAAATTGCCGAATATTGGATTGCTTACCTCGACTATTTCATGTGGGAAAACATCATGTACCTGAAGGAGCATTTCTTCCCTTTTCTTCAGGTCTGTTGAAGTGATGTGAGGATGCTTTGTCTAACAGCACCTGGTCTCCTATTTTAAAGTGATTTGATGTCCCTATGAGCTCTTTTGGTGGTTCCTTAGGTTTTACTTCGTGTGGATCCGGCTTTTCTTTGGTGTGTATCTTTTGCTCTTCTAAATTGTCAATTTTACGATTTAGTTTGTAGTGTGATTCTTCTGTGATGACTTGGTGGCTATGAGTTGGCTCAGGTTTGATGTATTGTGATGTTTCCTACGATGAAGGTTAAACAATTTGGTTATATATTGAAATGACGTTCTTACCTTAATCTTCTGTTGTTTTGGATGAGTCGAGAGCTTGAAGATTGACCGATTCTTCTCCTACGTGAAGTATGAGTGCACCTGTAGCAACATCAATTTAGTTCTAGTAGTTGCTAGAAAAGGTCTTCCTAGAATTAAGGGAATTAAATTGTCCTCATCCATGTCTAAAACAACAAAATCTACTGGGAAAACAAATTTATCGATTTTTACAAGCACATCTTCAATAATGCCCCTAGGAATTCAGCTAGTTGAATACTCATCCTAGTTTGTTTGGGCTTCCCTAGACCTAGTCATTTAAACAATGTATAAGGCATGACAATTATACTTGCCCCTAGATCGATTAATGCATTATCAATAGTTAAACTACCAATTAAACATGGAATCATAAAACTCCCTGGATCTTTTAGTTTTGTGGTAGTCTATTCTGTAGCATTGCTGAGCATGTTGTGTTCAATTCCACATGCTGCTCTTCGTCTATTTTACGTTTGTTCATTAAGAGCTGTCTTAAGAATTTCCTTGAATCGGGCATCTGAAAAAGAGCTTCAAGAAGAGGTAAGTTAATATGTAATTTCTTTAGAAGTTTTAGAAACTTACCAAATTGTTCCTCTGGGTCCTCTTTTTTTCAATGCTTTGGGATAAGGTATGCGAGGTTGGTATTCTTTGATTATCGGTTTTGGCTTTTCGTGAGCTACCTCTATTTTACCTTTTTCTTCCTTGGTTTCTTATGATGATGTGGGCTTGTCTACCTTTGTACCCTCTTGAGATGTGATGGCTTGGATTTGTTCTTTTGGGTTTATTTCTGTGTTGCTTGGTAGACGTCCTTGTTGATGTTCAGAAATCAGCTTTGTAAGATGTCCCACTGACCTAGTAAGTTCTCCAACTTGATTCTTGATCCCTTTGATCGATATTTGTTGTTCATCACGTGTTGCTTCAGCCTTTTGGAGACGAGAATTTGTAGCTGCCATGAATTTTGTCAGCATTTCTTCAAGGTTTGATGTCTTTTCCTATGGATAGGGATGATTTTGGTAAATTGGAGTAGGTTGTTGCCTTTGATTTCCTTGATTTCCTTGTCCTCCTCACGAAAAATTTGGGTGGTTCCTCCAACCTGCATTATAAGTGTTACTATAAGGATTATTATTAGATCGGAAATTGTTACCTATATAGTTTGTCTGCTCGGTTTCTATTCCTGGTTGGTAGGGTGGGTACTCAGAATTCGCCACATTCCCACTTGCTTCGCATTGCATGACTGGATGTACCTGTGAAGAACATAGATTATCAAGATTTTTATTCATTAACTCCACCTGTGTTGACAGCATTGTCACTACGTCCATGTTAAAAACTCCGGCTAATTTTGTCGGTTTAGCTCTTGTAATCTGCCATTGATAGGTGTTCAATGACATCTCCTCAATAAAATCGTAATCCACTTGTGAGTTTTATTATTCAAAGTTCCACCTAGGTGATGAATCAATCATTTGCCTAGTTGGAGAATTCACACCATTGTAAAAGTTTGGACTTGAAGCCACAAAGGTAATCCGTGGTGTGGGCATCTCCTTAGGAGATCCTTGTATCTTTCCTATTCATCATATAATGTTTTTGCATCATTTTGCACAAAAGAAGATATGTCATTCCTAAATTTAGCGTTTTGGTGGTGGAAAATATTTAAAAGAAATTTTTAAGTCATTTGATTTTGGTGATTGACCTCGTGGTAACGAGTTCAACCACGCTTTTCTTTGTTCCTTAATGAAAAGGAAAAATCGAAGACGTATGGCATCATCAGAAATGCCATTTATTTTGAAGGTATCACATCATTATAAAAAATTAGATATATGAGTGTTTGGATCTTCATCCTGCAAACCATCAAATTGAACAAACTGTTGAATAATTTGTATTGTGTTAGGCTTTAATTTAAAATTATTAGCAGTTATAGCGGGCCTGTAACATCCTGAATTTATGGGTCTATGCATTTAGTATAGGAATATGTTTAATATGGTGAAAGGGGTTTAAATTTGGGCTTAGAATTAGGCAAAGGCCCATATTAAATTATTTTAAGGTGGCATCATTAACAATTAAAAGGAACAAGTTTTGGGTGCAAGGAGCCCATGTTTTAGGCCAATTTGGCACTTTAAATGAAAATAGGGTGACGCCACATACAAGAAATTAGGGCCCAAATATTAAGTTTAATGAGGCCTAATCTTTTAATTTAAGTAAGTTAAACTTGACATTAGGGTTAGTAGAGGTGGAATGGCTACAAGGCTCAAAAATAGGAGAAATTATGTGGATTTTATAAGTGATAATATCATAGATAAAAAGGAGAAAAGTTAGGAGCTTACCTTCAAGGGAAGTGTTGGCAGAAAATCCACTACCTAGAGGAGTGTAAAATTCGGCTACTACAAGGCAAAGAGGGTGTCAAATTTCCCCTCTCTTTTAGCTTGAATTTAAGGGGGTTTTCAGTTTTTAGTAGTAGGTGCCGAAATATCTATAAATAGGAGGGGCTAGCTCATTGTTTTGACACTGAAAACCCTAAATTCCTCTCCCATTGTGTCGAATTTCCCTAGCTTATCCCTCTCTAATTTCTTTTCTCCAATTTCTTCAAAAGCCGAAACTCTTCTCCACTTTTTCCTCCTTGTGCCGATTTCTCTAAAAAGCCGAAGCATCTATAGTCTTCTCTTTTATTCATCTTATTTGAGAATTAGTTCCATACTTCTGGCATTTAAATCTTCGATTGGCATTGCCGAATCCTCTTTCTAGTGCTAGTCGAATCTCCTATGCTAAGGTAAGTGTCGATTTTTGATTAGTTCTCATGATCTATTCCTGGTTTTGAAAGGCAAAAGCGAAAGCTAATAGTTTAATGGTTTTATGATGGGTGGCAATTCGGATTTGAAGAAAGTTTGGTCAATTAGATCTAAAAGCCGAAAATAGCTAGTCTCCACTTTCAGGATTTTTAAGGTAAGAAGATTTCCCTAGATTTCTATTAGATTTGATCATTATATGCAAGATCTGAAGGTTATAATGAGAATAATGATTAAATATTGTGATAGTAGTTCTGATAAGGACTTGTGATGGAATTAAATATGGATCAGGCAAAGGAGAAAATCCTAAGTTTAAGAAAAGAGCAAGATATCGCCATTCGAGATTGGCCACTTGGTTATGGGAAGCTCGAAAGACACCTTAGGCGATAGCGATGAGTGTTGACTAAGGATAGCGTCGACATAGAAAGCATCGTCTTATCGTAATTAGGTGTGTAGATCTCTAACACACTAATAAACCTGTATGTATGACTATATATATGTTATAGGCTTAAAAGCCGGAATGAGGCTGTATAGATAGTTGAATGGAACCCTAAAAGGGTTAGGCAAGGATGACAGGTATGTAAACATAGAACTCCCAATGTGTATCGAAAAATATATATAACTGCATGATGTTTTCTTTATGTGTATGCATGGGTTGGGAATATGATATAGAAGGGGAAGTGCATGATAGGTCACTTGGTGATCGGTGGTGGAAATCCCACATATACAAATGTTAGGTCACATAGTGATCGGTGGCTATGCCACATTCAATGATTCCTAATTAATAGGAATAGGCAGTGCGGCTGTCGTTTTGGTGTGTAGTGGATGAAGGGTTGATTGTAGAAATCCCCAAGGTGTGATGATTGGTACGGATTGGTGTGTAGAGGATGAAAACCTAGGATGGGTTGGGTTATTCATTATTTATCGTTTACCATGTGATTACGATAGTTACCTTCATGTATGGGCCAGGGCCCATAATGTGTTTGTGGGCTCGGGTCGTTGTGTGTTTTGAGATTTATACACTGAGTCTTGGTGACTCACGCTTTCCTTTTCTCTACTCTTCCAGATGAGAAGTAGATCGTGGACATGAGAGCCAAGATAGACTCGAGGGGCCATCAAGCTTTATTTCTACAAATTATTTTTGGGATTTCTTTAAATTTTATTTTATTTTATTTGGGAATATTTATGTAATAAGTCCCCTAGTTTTATTCAACTAAGAAGTTTTCAATGTTATGCAACTTATGAATTCATGATAAGGTTTATTTATACCTAATAATAGTAATATAGGGGATTTTAAATTTTAAAATGTCACTTATTTATCCAAATAATGTCCAATTGACTTATGATTTCCATAATGAACAAAGCAAAAGATTTCAATGTACAACTCGTAACATACCAGATCTGGTCGAAACGCATGGGTCGGGTTTAGGGGTGTTACATTTTGGTATCAGAGCCCAGTTCAAAACTCAGGCTGTGAAATGGGCCTAGAGGTGTTTTAGAAAAAATTTAGAAAAATGTCGGTTTGAGGATATGGCTTTGAGTCACTAGGCACCGATCCATGCAGTTAGTGTTCTGAACTCTCTGTGTGTTATATATCTATGCGGGCTTGATGGGCTTTATAGGACGTAGACTAATTAGATTTAGAACTTGATGGACTCTAGGCTTAGCTGAAATAACTCCTTAAATTTCATAAGACTTAACCTCACTAAACAAAACCCATGAACGAGTCGCAAGACTATGGTGTGGCAATAGGCATACGCATGTCTAGGAATAGATCCGGAAGAGCTTGGTATTTAAGCAGTCCTAGTGACTCATCTCCTCTTCGCTGGAATCTTACCTGGTGTGTATTGGTTGTTCACTCTAATTATGAGGACTTGTTGATGGGCCAAACCTATAATTAAAACCCGAAAGGGACCAGCTACCCTATTTTGAAAACAAAAACCCCTAAGTTTTATAAATTTCCAAAGAGATACACTTGATTTGTGAAAATTTCCAACCAACAGTGAATTTGTAAAATGCCTATGTTTTGAAAATTTACCCAAAAACTGTATGTTTACAAGAGTAACTAGATTTTTTTTTCAAAATACCCCTTCGGATAATAATAAAAAAAAATGCAATGACAACAACAACATCAAAATATCCCTAATTTGAAAAATTACCGAAATACCCCTGGATGTCAAAAGTATTGAAATACCCCCGAATCTCAAAAATTACCGAAATCCCCTCAGATTGCAAAATTACTAAAATACCCTTATTTTGCAAAATCACCAAGGAACCTTATTTTGAAAAATTACGAAAATACCCCCTGTAAAATAAATTACAAAAATACCCATGGGTAGTAAAACAACAACAACCACAACAACAACACTTTTCTGTGATGAACGTAAGTTCATGGATGTTGATGATTGAATGTATGTGTTTCTAGAGGATATGAACTTGAGATCAGATTGTGAATACGAATTCGAAAGAACTACTTTTAAAATTATTATCCATAAGACTGTTCGTGGTTAATCAGTGGAAGAAAACTAATAGTTCATAAAATTTCTAATCAGATAAACGTGAAGTGGTAGAATGAGTACAAGGGGTAGAGGACGTCCGCCACGTGGTCGGGGTAGGGGTAGGATGACTATGTCGAGCCCGATGGGATCTAGGAATGAGATGCAGCCCACTAGGCTGAGGAGGAATTTCAAGATCGGATCACGGAGACGATACGGTATCTCAGGCGATGCTAAGGGTTCTAGAGAGGGTTCTTTGAAATTTGGTATGGGCACAGAGCCTGAAAATCAGGTCTTGGGAGCGGCTTAGGGCCAATGGGGCAGAAGTGTTTAGAGGAATTTCAAGTGTAGCCCCAAGTTCAGCTGAGTATTAGTTGGAGGCGGTAGAACACATAATGGATGATTCAGACTTTATGGAGGAGGAGAAGTTGAAAGGAATTATATCTCTATTACGGGATGAAGCCTACCAATGATGGCTTACGATTAAGGATGGAATAGCGGCTGACCGTATTACCTAGAATCTCTTTAAAACAACATTTTAGATTAAGTATATTGGATCAAGTTATGTGGATGCGCAGCGCAGAGCATTTCTGAATCTGGTGCAAGGGAGTAGGTTAGTGGCTGCGTATGAAGCTAAATTTTTACATCTTAGCCGTTATGCTCGTGGGATGGTAGCCACGGAGCATGAACATTGTGTTAGGTTCGAAGATGGCCTGAGGGATGATTTGCGTGTTTTGATAGCCCCACAGCGAGAGAGGGAATTTGCTGTCCTAGTGGAAAAGGCTAAGATAGTCGAGGAGGTAAAGTGAACCAAAAAATTAAATCGGGATAGAGATAGGGGTGGAAATAAAAGGAATTTTGGGTCATTCGAGCAATCGGGCGATACTCGAGAAAAGGCCAGTCTCAAGGATCGAAATGGGAAGAGAAACTGTCATGTTAACTGACACCAAAGTATGCTCGATGTGGTAAATTTCATGCCGGTGAGTGTTGGGTAGGCAGTGGGAAGTGTTTTAGGTGTGGATCTACGAATCACCAAGTTAAAAGCTATCCGCAGAAATGGGACGGTGAAGGGACCATGGGTCGAGGGAATGCTCAGCTTGGCAGAGGAGGTCAGCAACCACAAAGAGGTCGTGGTGCAGCCAGAGGTGGTAATGGGGCTGGTCGAGGTCATGGAGCATCAGGTCAAGGGGCAGGAAACACTGAGGCAAGATAGTCGGGGTTGGTCTATGCTGTCAGACGTCGAGAGGAGTTGATGCACCGGATGTCATAACCGGTACGTTCCTAATCTTTAGCTTACCTTACACTGCATTGATTGACATTGGGTCGACGCATTCGTATGTAGCTAGTAGCGTATCTGGAACTTTAAAGTTAGAATCTAAAATTACCCCTAGGGAAATGACTGTAGTTAGCCCGTTAGGACAATCTGTAGCAGTGGACAAACTCTATCGGGAAGTACCTCTAGAAGTTCAAGGGATATTCTTCCGAACGGATCTAATGGAATTACCATTCGGGGAGTTTGATTTAATTTTGGGCATGGATTGGCTTGTGAAGTATCAAGCTAATCTAGATTGTGCAGCCAAGCGTATGGTGTTGAAAACCCCCGAAGGTGATGAAGTGTTGGTGATAGGAGAAAGGGGGAACTGTTTGTCGAATGTAATAACTGCCCTAAGAGCAGAAAGGATGGTGAGAAAAGGGTGCGAGGCGATTTTATGGTTTGTACGGGCTCTAGAAGCCAAGGACCTGACTGTTGGAGACGTCAGGACGGTAAATGAATTTCTTGATGTTTTTCCTAAAGAGCTTCTAGGGTTACCCCCCAGAGCGTGAAGTGGAGTTTGGTATCGATCTTCTTCCGGGAACAGTGCCGGTATCCATTGCTCCATATAGGATAGCGCCAAAGGAGTTGGTGGAGTTGAAGGCACAGATTCAGGAGTTGCTGGATACAGGGTTTATTCGACCAAGTGTGTCGCCTTGGGGAGCGCCGGTATTATTTGTTAAGAAGAAGGATGGATCAATGCATATATGCATTGATTATCGTCAGTTGAATAAGCTAACAATTAAGAATAAGTATCTATTGCCAAGGATCGATGACTTGTTCGATCAATTGAAGGGGGCCTCAGTCTTTTCAAAGATAGATATGAGGTCAGGATACCATCAACTTATGGTCAAGGAGGAGGATATTCATAAGACGGCTTTTAGGACTCGCTACGGTCACTATGAATTTATGGTGATGCCATTTGGATTAACCAACGCGCCAGCAGTGTTCATGGACATGATGAACAGAGTGTTCCAACCCTACCTAGATCGGTGTGTCGTGGTGTTCATCGACGATATCTTAGTTTATTCAAAGTTGGAGGAGGAGCATGATGCTCATCTACGAATAGTTTTGTAGATTCTAAGGGAGAAGCAGTTGTATGCCAAATTCAATAAATGTGAATTTTGGCTAAGGGAAGTTACGTTTGTAGGGCACCTTGTGTCGACAGAAGAGATTAGGGTTGACCCTCGAAAGATTGAAACAGCGCTATATTGGAAGCCACCCAAGTCTGTGGCTGAAATTAGGAGTTTTCTTGGTTTAGCTGGGTACTACCGAAGGTTTGTTGAAGGATTTTCTTCGGTAGCGGCCCCGTTGACTAAGTTTCCATGGAAAGGAGTTTCGTTTGTTTGGTCCGACAAGCAGCAGGAGAGTTTCGAGAAGTTAAAGGGGAATTTAATGGAGGCTCCGGTGCTGATTCAGTAGGAGGCAGGGAAAGAGTTTGTAATTTACTGTGATGTGTCACACACAGGATTAGGATGTGTGTTGATGCAAGAGGGAAAGGTGGTTGCATATGCATCTCGACAGTTAAGATCGCATGAATCGAATTATCCCACTCATGACTTGGAATTGGTGGCCGTGGTATTTATCTTAAAAATATGGAGGCATTATTTGTATGGGGAGAAATCTATCATTTACACAGATCATAAGAGCTTAAAGTACCTTTTGACTCAGAAGGAGTTGAATCTAAGGCAGAGAAGGTGGATCGAGTTGCTAAAGGATTATGACTGCTCAACCGAGTATCACCCAGGAAAGGCTAATATGGTGGCGGATGCTCTAAGTCGTAAAGTGGTCTCTGACTTAAGAGCAATGTTTGTACACCTCAATTTGTATGAGGTTGGATGTTTGTTAGCTGAACTTCAAGTGAAACCCTCTTGGATCAGTCAGGTGAAGGAGAAGCAACAAACCGATGAGTTGCTGAAAGGGAAATTACAGTTAGTCTCAAGGGATGGGCCAGCAGAATTCAGTATGAATGAGGAAGGGTTGTTATGCTTTCAAGGGAAAGTTTGCATGCCAAGAGATCCGGAGTTGAGGAGTAAAATTTTGCATGAGGCGCATGGTGGTTCATGCGCTATGCACCCTAGAGGAAGTAAAATGTTTTGGAATTTGCGAAATCAGTTCTGGTGGCCGGGGTTGAAGCAAGAGGTAACTGAATTGGTGGGTAAGTGTTTGACCTGCCAGTAGGTCAAAGCGGAACATCAGTTACCATTAGGATTATTACAGCTAGTAAAGATTCCACAATAGAAGTGGGAAAGAATTGCCATGGACTTTGTTAGTGGGCTTCCCCTTATACCCACTAAGAAAGATACGGTTTGGGTAGTTATTGATCGTTTGACGAAGTCTGTACACTTCATACCCATACGTGTTGACTATTCCTTGCAAAAGTTAGCCAAGCTGTACATAGCAGAGGTAGTGAGGTTGCATGGAGTACCGATTTCGATCATATCTGATAGGGACCCTAGGTTCACCTCACGATTTTGGAAGGCGTTGCATCAAGCATTGGGTATGAAGTTGGATTTTAGTACAGCATTTCATCCTCAGACAGATGGACAGTCTGAGTGAGTGATCCAGATCTTAGAAGACATGTTGAGGGGATGTGTCATTGATTTTAGAGGTAGTTGGGAAGAGTTCTTACCATTAGCAGAATTTGCTTACAATAATAGCTACAAGTCAAGTATTCAGATGGCGCCCTACGAAGCTTTGTACAGGCAAAAGTGTCGTACTCCTATCTGTTGGACAGAACTAGGGGAACGTCAGATTTTGGGTTCGGAGTTGGTGGCCGAGGCAGAAGAGAAAATTGAATTGGTTGGGTTTGGTGAAAGAGGCATCGGGCAGACAGGAGTCCTATGCTGATTTAAAGCGTAAGGACATAGAGTTTGCAGTAGGTGATAAAGTATTCCTAAAGGTGTCGCCGTGGAGGAAGGTACTAAGGCTTGGTCGAAAGGGTAAATAAAGTCCCAGATTTATCGGACCATATCGGGTGATGAAGCGAGTAGGACCAATAGCCTATCAGCTGGAGTTACCTCCGAAGTTAAGTCAAATTCATGATGTATTTCACGTTTCCAAGCTAAGACGTTACCGTTCGGATCCGTCTCATGTTGTGCCTGTGGAGGAAATCAAGGTGAGACCTGATCTATCCTTCGAAGAGGAACCGGTAAAAATTCTAGATCGTGATGTCAAGGTGTTGCAAAGGAAAATAGTTCCATTGGTTAAGGTGTTATGGCGCAATCATGGTTCCGAGGAGGCTACGTGGGAACCCGAGGAAGCAATGAGGCAGCAATACCCTCATCTTTTTTGATCAGGTAATTTCGAGGACAAAATTTCTCTAAGGGGTAGAACTGTAACATCCTAAATTTATGGGTCTATGCGTTTAGTATAGGAATATGTTTAATATGGTGAAAGGGGTTTAAATTTAGGCTTAGAATTAGGCAAATACCCATATTAAATTATTTTAAGGTGGCATCATTAACAATTAAAAAGGATCAAGTTTTGGGTCGCAAGGAGCCCATGTTTTTAGGCCAATTTCGGCACTTTAAATGAAAATAGGGTGACGCCACATACAAGGAATTAGGGGCCCAAATATTAAGTTTAATGAGGCCCAAATCTTTTAATTTAAGTAAGTTAAATTTTGGCATCAGGGTTAGTAGAGGTGGACGGCTACAAGGCTCAAAAATAGGAGAAATTATGTGGATTTTATAAGTGATAATATCATAGATAAAAAGGAGAAAAGTTAGGAGCTTACCTTCAAGGGAAGTGTTGGCTGAAAATCCGCTACCTAGAGGAGTGTAAAATTTAGCTACTGCATGGAAAAGAGGGTGCGAATTTCCCTCTCTTTAGCTTGAATTTAAGGCGTTTTGATTTTTAGCAAGATGGGTCTTGAAATATCTATAAATAGGAGGGCTAGCTCCTTGTTTACGACATCGAAAACCCTAAATTCCTCTCCCATTGTGCTGAATTTCCCTAGCTTCTCCTCTCCAATTTCTTTTCTCCAATTCTTCAAAAGTCAAACTCTTCTCCACTTTTTCCTCCTTGTGCCAATTTCTCCAGCAGTACCAAGCATCTATAGTCTTCTCTTTTATTCATCTTTTTGAGAATTAGTTCTATACTTAGGCATTTAAATCTTCCATTGGCATTGCCGAATCCTCTTTCTAGTGCTAGTAATCTCCTATGCTAAGGTAAGTGTCAATTTTGATTAGTTCTCATGATCTATTCCCGCTTTTGAAAGGAAAAAGCGAAAGCTAATAGTTTAATGGTTTTATGACGGGTGGCAATTCAGGATTTGAAGGAAGCTTGGTCAATTAGATCTAAAAGCCGAAAATAGCTAGTCTCCACTTTCGAGATTTTTAAAGTAAGAAGATTTCCCTAGATTTCTATTAGATTTGATCATTATATACAAGATCTTAAGGTTATAATGAGAATTAACGATTAAATATTGTGATAGTAGTTCTGATAAGGACTTGTGATGGAATTAAATATGGATCAGGCAAAGGAGAAAATCCCTAAGTTTAAGAAAAGAGCAAGATTCGCCATTCGAGATTGGCCACTTAGTTGTGGACCTTCCGAACAACACCTTAGGCAGATAGCGATGAGTGTCGACTAAGGATAGTGTCGACATAGAAAGCATCGTCTTATCGGTGAATCGTTGTGTATATCTCTAACAAACTAATAAACCTGTATGTATGACTATATATATGTTATGGATGCATCGAATGGAACCTAAAAGGGTTAGGCAAGGATGCAGTACGTAAACATAGAACTCCCTATGTGTATCAGAAAATATATATAACTGCATGATATTTTCTTTATGTGTATGCATGGGTTGGGAATATGATATAGAAGGAGAAGTGCATGATAGGTCACTTGGTGATCGGTGGTGGAAATCCCACATATATAAATGTTAGGTCACATAGTGATCGATGGCTATGCCACATTCAATGATTCCTAATTAATAGGAATAGGCAGTGCGGCTGTCGTTTTGGTGTGTAGCAGATGGAGGGTTGATTGTAGAAATCCCCAAAGTGTGATGGTTGGTACGGGTTGGTGTGTAGAGGATGGAAACCTAGGATGGGTTGGGTTATTCATTATTTATCGTTTACCATGTGATTACGATTGTTACCTTCATGTATGGGCCAGGCCCATAATGTGTTTGTGGGCTCGGGTCGTTGTGTGTTTTGAGATTTATACACTAAGTCTTGGTGACTCACGCTTTCCTTTTCTCTACTCTTCCAGATGAGCAGTAGATCGTGGACATGGGAGCCGAGACGGACTCGAGGGGCCATCAAGCTTTAATTCTACAAATTATTTTTGGGATTTCTTTAAATTTTATTTTATTTTATTTGGGAATATTTATGTAATAAGTCCCCTAGTTTTATTCAACTAAGGAGTTTTCAATGCTATGCAAATTATGAATTTATGATAAGGTTTATTTATACTTAATAATAGTAATACAAGGGATTCTAAATTTTAAAATGTCACTTATTTATCCAAATAATGTCCAATTGACTTACGATTTCCATAACGAACAAAGTAAAAGTTTTTAATGTACAACTCGTAGCAAACCAGATCTGGTCGAAACGCATGGGCCAAGTTTAGGGGTGTTACATTTTGGTATCAGAGCCCAGTTCAAAACTCGGGCTGTGAAATGGACCTAGAGGTATTTTGGAAAAAAATTAGAAAAATGTCTGGTTTGAGGATATGGCTTTCGAGTCTACCAGCACCCGATCCACGCAAGTAAGTTTTCTAAACTCTTTATGTGTTATATATCTATGTGGGCTTGATGGGCTTTATGGGACGTAGACTAATTAGATTTAGAACTTGATGGACTATAGGCTTAGCTGAAACAACTTCTTAAATTTCATAAGACTTAACCTCACTAAATAAAACCCATGAACGAGTCACAAGACTAGGGTGTGGCAACAGGCATACGCATGTCTAGGAATAGATCCGGAAGAGCTTGGTATTTAAGCAGTCCTAGTGACTCACCCCCTCAGGAAGAATCCACCTATGACTTCACTTATTATTTATTCTCCAAACCATATGATTTCTTTACTTAGCATGATCCGTGAGACTCCCTAACCTATATTAAACCCTCTCTCGAGGCGAATAATGTCTAACCTTAGGTTAATTAGTGGAACTCTTGTTCTCTTATAATAACCCCCTAAGGAAGCAGTAAATCGATCAATGGATTCCCATATTAGGTTTCACCCTAATTCGAGAAAAAATCTCATAACCCTATCTCTAGGCGTCCGATCAAATCTGCTCAATTATGCTAGATCTACTCTTAGGTAAGGTCTATTCCTCCTCCACCTACGCATATCAGATTAAATTAAGCAACATAATTAAGAACAAACTAAATACTTACCATATAATTTAGAAATCAAATAACAAAATCCATCATAGCTTTCATCCCCTTAAGGTATCTAAAGGGTTTAGTTCATAACTAAATACGAAAACATCTAAAGAGAAAAGAATAAACAAAACATAAGAAATCCCTAAAACCCCCTGAAGGAATTAAAGGAGAGATCCTTTGTCTTGAATGGAGTTCTGGCTTCTTGAGATGGATCAACTGGCTATCTTCAAGTGACTCCCTAAAAGATGAAAGCTTCGGCAAAAGCCTCTGCAAAAAGCTCTCCCTTTATATAGGCTTTGGAATGCTATACTTGGCTCCTGAGTATCTCCTTCAAGTAGAATTACTATTAGGGTGTTGGAGTAGACTTAAGAGTATGTTTCTTTGGCTTCAAGCATCCAAATCCGAGTGAAATTGCTCTCTCCTACGGCAGGGGCACGGCCATGGCACACGCCTGTAAATCGTGGTTGGGCCATGTCTCGATTCTATCATTTTGGGCATGGCTGTGTAAGTCTGGATTCAGGCCGTGCTTCAGCTCTGTCGATTTGGACACGACCATGTAGATCAGCCGGCACATTCATGTGAGAAATGGATAATGCACGGCCGTGTGTGATGGAGTTGAGGTCGTGCTCTAGGTAATCAGCGAGGCATGGTCGTGTGGGCTTTGGGCCAGGCTGTGTTGATTTCTCGCTAAAGCGCAATTTCTCCATTTTAAGCCTGTTTTGTGTTCTTTTTATCCTCGGGTGCTTTCCTGAGTATAAACATGAAAAGAAAGGATTAAAAGAACATTTTTACATAAAATCAAAGGCTAAATCATCCAAAAGCCTATTAAATATGGGGTTAAAATATGTTACTTTAATGGTTTATCACTAGGACACCAACAAATAAACGAACATCCTCATTTAACCTGTCCTCGAACCTTTTGCACATAATGGCTTCTGTCGATACGCACTCCTGAGTGTATTTACTAAGTTTTATGAACTCACGCTCATATTCGATCACTATAAATCGACCTTGCTTTAGCTCTAAGAATTCTTTTCTTTTCTGGTCAACGAACCTTTGACTAATATACTTTTTCCAGAATTCTTCTTGGAAAAATTCCCAGTTAACTTTCTCCTTTGGTACAACCGACACAAGGGTGTTCCACCACTAATAGGCCGAATCTCTCAAGAGAGATACCACACACTTCATGCACTCTTTAGGTGTGCATGACAACTCATCGAATACCCTGATGGTATTCTCAAGCCAGGATTTTGCCCTCTTCAGATCATCATTTTTACTAGCTCGAAATTTCTCAGCTCCTTGTTTTCGGATTCTATCAACTGGAGACTTTTCTCTTCTTACTACTTCCACAACTTGGGGAGCTATAAGTGTAGGTTGAGGAATAGGTGGGGGGTGGAGGGGTTGAGCATTTGGATTTGCTCGAATAAGCTTAGTGTACTAGTTGCTCATCATATGGAGAAAGACATCTCGAGCCTCTTCTCCCTGACCCATAGTATCGGGTTTACTTTCTACTGGCGTGGTCCCTTGCACAGGAGTCGGCACATTACTTGCAGCATCATCGACCGTAGCTCAGTCGGGATCCATTTACTATATAAAAACACAATTTAAATCGTCAGGAGTTGTCACACTATCATTATTCAAATACTCATATGTATGCCATGTATAGCTAGACTCATACTTACACTACGTTAGTCTGAGAATAGACTAAACCATAGCTCTGATACCACTAAACGAAACTCACCTTACCCGTATCCAACGTCGACACCGAGTATGAGGTATTATCGTAGTTAACTTACTCAAACATACAATTCCATTCCTACTTAAAACTTCTCATTCGAAACCATAACATCCCTCATATAGGTCTACTAGACCTTAAACATACCTATGGAATGGTTCGGGACTAAATCAAAACTTTTGAACACTTAGAAAATTTTTACACAAAACAGGGCCACACGCTCGTGTGAAGAGGGACACACCCGTGTGAGTAGGCCGTGTAATCACACACGCCCATGTCCCTAGTTAGTGTGGATTTTATTTTTCATTTCGAACCTATAGGGGTTTTCACACAGCCTGACACACGCCCCGTGTCCGTAGCCCATGTCCTTTACACAGCCATGACACGCTTGTATCTTCACCCATGTGTGAAAACCTTGACATTCTATTTATGATGTCATCATCTCAATAAGGTCACACTGCCAAGGCACACACCCGTGTCCTTAGACCGTATGTCGAATTAAATTCCTAATTTCAGGTGTAGACTTTACACGACCAGGCATATGCCCGTGTCTTAGGCCGTGTCTCCCATACGGTTGAGACACATGGCCGTGTCTCAGCCCATGTGTTTACTACTAGGCATACTAACTTACCAACTTAGCATACAGAGGTGTACATGTCCTATTAACACGCCTATGGGGCTGATCGTGTGTCACACACAGCCTAGACACACGCCCGTGTGGACAATTGTAAGGCTATCTACCAAGCCAATTGCCACCCTACCAAGCAACCACACTTATACAATTTCAATACAATATACACCAAGACCATAAGGCACTTCTAATGCCTAAAATCAAGACATTCATACATAGGTTTACACTATTTTCAACATGCATATTCTTTACTCAATTACTCATCCCATCACACAAGCATGCACTTCATGAAATTCATCTTCATTGAATATATAAAATTATCATGTATTGGCAAATTTCCAATGACCATTTACAAAATGAACTTAATGACATTAATAGCCACACATTGGCTAACAAATATGACATAACACAAAATAACTAAGTTCCTATATATGCCATACTCAAAATTAATCAAACTATGCTATACCAAAGAGAAGTTGATACTGTGATTTCGAACTCCAACGTCCCACGATCTCCGAGTTAGCTTGGCGATACTACAAGAAAAAGGGAAATGAGAGGGGTGAGCATAAAGCTTAGTAAGTTTGCATGAAATAAATAGTGACATAAAGGCTCATAATGTCATCCATCCATTGAATAGGATAAAGAATAATACAAAGTCTCAAGCATATTGCCATAACTTACTCATGCTTCCTCTTACCAATTACATGTCATGTCACATATCGTAAACATTTCTCGTGAATTACTCACATGTACCTGTATTATTTCATCACTTAGCTTTAGTACTAATTTCATCTCTATTATAAGCTTAACTATTTATCCCGATGAATCACTTGGAATACCCGAGGATACACAATCATCATTATACACATAAACACGACGCTAATGCCATATCCCAGATATGGTCTTACATGGGTCACATATCGATACCGATTCCATATCCCAGATATGGTTTTGCACGGGATCTCATATCAATGTCGATGCCATATCCCAGATATGGTCTTATACAATTTTATATTCGATGCCAATGCTATATCCCAGATATGATCTTATACGGAATCTCAATTTGGTACCGAGACCATGTCCCAAACATGGTCTTATACGGGACCTTACCAATCTCATGTCTTGATGATGATATCCTCTCACTTCTTAAAGTCCAACCGGGACTTCAACATCATAAATTTTCATCATTTTCTCATGTAACATCATTACTCAATTTAATAGAAATAATATACATCTTCACGAATATCAAACATTTTAAATCTTAATAACATGATGTTGAATATATTACACATAAACTTACTTTGATTCCAAAATAGGCAAATTTGCCGATCTAGTTCGAAACCTTTCCTTTTCCTCGGTCAAGGTTAATTCCTCATTCTTCTTGATCTATAATAACAAATTCACTCATTTAATTTCCACATTAATCAATACATTTCAATAATTATACTTAGGAAAAATTATCATTTTGCTCGTAGACTTTCACAAAATTACAATTTTACCCTTAGGCTCGTAAATCAATTCTAATCAAATTTCCTCTTTTGATAAGCATATTTGAACATTTATTATTATTATAGAAACTCCCAATAATCATTATTTCACACTTTTACCACCTATTTTATAACCTTTACAAAAAGGTCCTTTTAAGTGTTTTCATGGTAACACCTTTCACAAAAGTTGTTTATTTAACAAGTAAGACTCATTTTTTTCCATAAAATTTCAAAAATCAACACTAATTCTCTTGGAAAACCCATAGGTTTTCAACCATTTTGCAAAATAGCCCCCTCATTAGCTACCTCAAGCTACAAGGGCCTTAAAAGTACAAAAATTATCAAAGAATGGCCATTAGAACACTTACTTGTAAGGGAAAAGCTTGGCTGAAATTTTTGAGTTCTCAAACCCCTATTTTCCTGCTAATTTTTGGTGGAGAAGATGTTAATCTTTTCTTTATTTTATTAATACAAGTCAATTTAATCCACCTGATCCAACAACTTTGACCAAATTTTGACATTTTTTACCCCTATGGCCGGACGCTCCATCTTATAAAGGTATAATTGCACAATAAGGGCGTCCAATTAATATTCTATAGCTATTAGACACCTTTAGCTTATAAAATAGAACTTTTGCTCTTTATGCGATTTAGTCTTTTTTCGTAATTAAGCATGAAATCGCTAAAATTAATGTACCAAAATTTTTATGCACTCTAGTAATCATGCTATAACACATAAAATAATATAAAAATAATTTTCTCTGACCTCAAATTAGTGGTTCTGAAACCACTATTTTGACTAGCCCCTAAATCGGGCTGTTACAAAGACCATTGCTAGGACATGGTATCGGCATTTACCCTCTTGTGTGAGGCTTGTCGGGTATCCTTTGCTATTCCAATTGGTTCAACGGGTAAGTTAAAGTTTGTTTCAAAAGTGAGGAAAGTGATGATTATGTTATAAGTGATACAGGTACCTACATGAGATTCATGAAATTTGCGTTTGAATTATGATTTATGATTAGTAAGGGTGAAAATGTGCAAGTTTATAAAATGCTATGAGCATGATAATTCATGGTAGTTGTTGATAATTATTTACCTATGACTTACTAAGCTTTATGCTTACTCTTTTTCCTTTCCATTTTCTTATAGTATTGCTATGCTAGCTCGGGGATCAAAGGATGTCAAAGGCTTGATCACACTACCAATTGGGATATTTGGTATAATTAGACTTATCTTTTTGAGTATGGCATGTATAGGGACTCAATCTTTGTAAAGTTTCATATTGTTTTGGCCAAATATGTTGGCTTATTTTAGAGATGAATTCATTTTGTGTAAGGCAATAATTGATGGCTAATTCTTATTATTGATTTATGAAAATGATGATGTTTATCATGTATGTGCAAATTTCATGGTTGAGTAATTGGTATAGATATGCGTGATTGAATATGTTGCTTAATATAGCTTTTGTAGGTGCAAGTAGGGGTGGTAGAAAGGGCTTGGTCAATAGCCTAGTTTTTGTCCACACGAGTAGACGCACGTGCGTGTGTCTAGACCGTGTGTCCCTATGGGCATGTGGTTTGGCCTTGTGTCCCTCTGCATTCTAAGTTTGCAAAGTAGAATGTGCAGTATTAACCACACGAGCTGAGACACGGTCGTGTGTCTCAACCGTGTGGGAGACACAACAATAGGACATGGGCATGTGCCCAGGCCGTATGAAGTCTGCACTTGAATTTAGGAATTTAATTCACCACATGGTCTAAGGACATGAGTGTGTGCCATGGCCGTGTGGCCTTATTGGGTTGATGACATCAGAAACAGAATGTCAAGGTTTTTGCACACGGGTTAAGACACGGGTGTGTCTTGGCCGTGTGAGGGACATGGGCCATGGACTCGGGCATGTGTCAGGCCGTGTGGAAACCCCTGTAGGTTCAAATTGAAAAATAAATTCAAACGGGCGTGGGACACGGGTGTGTCCCTATATGCTTAGGCTGTGTAAATCACACGGTTTGTCAACATGGCCATGTTATCAAGTCACACCGGCATGTCACCCTTCCATACGGGTGTGTGCCCCTATTTTTAAAGACATTTTCCAAGGTTTTCCAAAAGCCTAATTTGATCTCGAAATGTTTCTAAGATGTATTTTGGGTCTCGTAGGCCCATTTTAAGGATGTTAAGAGGAAGTTTGAAAAGTTTTAAATTTGAACAAACTTTTATGATTTAAAATTAAGAGTATGCATGTGTTTATGATAGGTAATGCCTCATACCCTGTCCCGACGTCAGATACGGGTAAATGGTGTTACATTTAATGATATCCAAGCTATGGTTTAGTCGATTCTTGGACTAACCTAACATGTAATGAGTCTAGCTATGCATGCCATATATGAATTATGATAGTGTGACGACTCATGATGATTTAAATTTTATTTTCATATAGTAAATAGATCCCGATAGAATAGAGGCGGGTGATGTAGAAAGTAACGCACCGGTCCCCGCCCAAGGGACAGTGCCAACTAAAAATGAGAGTAGGCCAGCGACTGTGGTATACGGAGCTCGTTCGAATGAACCCAAACACGTAACCCCCTCCAGCCCCACCTATTTCTCAGCTTGCCCCTGTAGCTCCCCAAGTTGTAGAAGTAGTAAGAAGGGAAAAGCCCCCTGTTTATAGCATCCGAAAATAAGGAGCTGAGTAATTTTGAGTTAATAAAGATGATGATCCGAAAAAAGTAGAGTTCTGGCTTTAAAATACGTATTTGATGAACTATCTTGCACACCCGAAGAGTGCATAAAATGTGTCGTGTCTCTCTTAAGAGATTCGTCCTACTAGTGGTGGAACACCCTTGTGTCGGTTGTACCAAGGGAGAAAGTTAACTGGGAATTTTTCTAAGAAGAGTTTCGAAAGAAGTATATTAGCCAAATATTGATCGACCAGAAAAGAAAAGAATTCCTTGAACTAAAATACGACAGAATGACGGTAACTGAATATGAACGTGAATTTGTAAGGCTTAATAAATACGCTCGAGAGTGCGTATCTACCGAAGCCATCATGTGCAAAAGGTTTGAGGATTGATTAAATGAGGATATTCGATTGTTTGTTGGTATTCTAAAACTAAAGGAATTTATTGTGCTAGTAGATAGAGCTTGCAAGGCCGAGAAATTGGCCAAAGAGGAAAGAAAGGCTGAGATTGAGTCTCGTGACTCAAGGAAGAGACAATGGGTAAGTCATTTCAATCCTCATCCAAGAAATTAAGAGATTTCACTACTCGATCAGTTGCTTTGGTGAGGTTCTCAAACAGAAGTAAAGGAAAACAGTACTCGGGTTCTAAAGCTCAAACCACTTCAGTTGCTAGTGTTGGTAATGCTCGACCGAGTAGACTAGAATATTTACAGTGTGGTAAAAGTCACCTCGGTGAGTGCCGAGCAAATAAGAGGGCTTGTTTCAAGTGTGGTTCCCAAGATCACTTCATTAGAGATTGCCCCGAGATGGTTAAAAAAGAGAAATTTCAGAGTGCAAGATAGGGAAGTACTACTAGAGGGAGGCCATAGAGAAATTTGGGAAATGGGATGAGTAGTAAGAATACCCAGACTAAAAGATCCGAGGGTAGACCACTTGCGACGACTTATGCCATTCGCACTCGCGAAGAGGCGTCATCCCCTGATGTGATTACAAGTACATTTTCTCTCTATGATACTCATGTTGTTGCTTTAATTGATCTGGGATCTACCCACTCGTATGTTTGTATGAAATTAGTATCTAGTATGAACATGCCTGTAGAGTCTGTAGATTTTGTGATAAAAGTGTCAAATCCCCTAGGCAAATGTGTGTTAGTTGACAAAGTATGCAAAGATTTCCCTTTGATGACTAAAGGTCATTATTTTCTGGCTAATCTCATGGTATTGCCGTTTGATGAATTTGATGTAATTCTTGGTATAGATTGGTTAACTGCTCATGATGTGATAGTAAACTGTGGAAAGAAATATATTGAATTGAAATGTGAAATTGGGGAAACTCTTCGTGTTGAATCAGATGAAAAGGACAGATTGCCTGTAATGATTTCTTATATGTCTACTCAGAAATATGTAAGAAAGGGATATGAAGCTTATCTTACCTTTGTGATGAATGCCAAAGAGACTGAGTTAAGAATTGAGTCAGTGTCGATAGTATGTGAGTATCCAAATGTATTTTCAGAAGAATTGCCCGGGTTACCTACGGTTAGAGAGATTGAATTTGGAATTAAGTTAACTCCTGGTACTGCCCCCAGTTCAATTGCTTCGTATAGGATGGCTCCAACCGAGTTGAAAGAATTGAAGGCATAGTTACAAGAGTTGGCGAATAAAGGTTTCACAAGACCAAGTTATTTTCTGTGGGGTGCTCCCGTATTATTTGTGAAAAAGAAGGATGGTTCTATGAGATTATGTATAGATTATCGACTACTTAATAAGGTAACCATAAAGAACAAGTATCCCTTGCCAAGGATCGATGATTTGTTTGACCAACTGAAGGGAGACACTGTGTTTTCCAAGATAAACTTGAGGTCTGGTTATCACCAGTTGAGAGTCAAAGACGTAGATGTCGAAAACTGCATTTTAGACAAGGTATGGACACTATGAATTTTTAGTCATGCCTTTCAGTTTAACCAATGCCCCTGTCGTGTTTATGGATTTGATGAATCGCATCTTTCGGCAATATTTGGATAAATTTGTTGTAGTATTTATTAATGATATATTGATTTACTCTCGTGATGAGAATGAGCATGCTAAGCATTTGAGAACGATTTTGCAAACTTTGAGAGATAAACAATTATATGCCAAGTTTAGTAAAAGTGAATTTTGGCTTAAGGAAATCAGATTTTTGGGGCACATTATTTCGTGTGACGGTATTTGAGTTGACCCAATTAAGATTTCAGCGATTGTTGATTGGGAACCACCGAGGAATGTATCTGAGGTTAGAAGTTTTCTAGGCCTAGCTGTTATTACCGATGGTTTGTCAAAGGATTTTCCATTATAGTTACCCCGATGATGAGGCTACTACAATAAGATATGAAGTTTGAGTGGACAGAAAAACGCAACATAGTTTTGAGAAACTAAAGGCATTGTTGATTGAGCTCCAATTTTAGTACAACCTGAACTGGGAAAAGAATTTGTGGTCTACAGTGATGCATCCTTGAATGGATTGGGTTGTGTACTCATGCAAGAAGGCAAGGTGATAGTTTATGCCTCTAGACAATTAAAGCTGCACGAGAAGAATTACCCGACATATGATTTAGAATTAGCTGCCATTGTATTTGTATTGAAGATATGGAAACACCATTTGTACAGTGAGAAATATCGGGTATTCACTAATCATAAAAGCCTAAAGTACTTGATGACTCAAAAGGAATTGAATCTAAGGCAAAGAAGATGGTTAAAGTTGATAAAGGATTACAAGTTAGTGATTGACTACCATCCGGGAAATGCGAACGTGGTCGCTGATGCCTTGAGCAGGAAATCCTTGTTTGCACTGAGAGCCATGAATACATGGTTGGTTTTATTGGATAATGGTTCTATTCTAGCTGAGGTGAGAGCTAGACCGATGGTCTTCCAAGAGATTTGTGAAGCTCAAAAAGGCGACAGTGATTTACAAGCCAAAAGAGTTTAGGGTGAGTCGGGTATTGAGTTAGACTTTCTTATTAGTTCTGATGGATGTTTGATGTTTCGAGATAGGGTCTGTGTACCAAGAGACGATGAACTTATTTGGAAATTTTTACATGAAGCACATAGTGGATGTTTATCTGTATATCCAGGTAGCATAAAAATATATAGTGACTTGAAGAAATGGTATTGGTGGCCGAGTATCAAGAATGATATTTATGAATTTGTATCGAGATGCTTAATTTGTTAGCAAGTGAAGGCTGAACGCCAAGTACCCTCGAGTTTACTTCAGCCTATTATGGCTTCTGAGTGGAAATGGGACCGTATTGTTATGGATGTTATGATAGGTTTGCCCTTGACACTGAAAAAGAAAGATGTTGTATGGGTTGTGGTTGATAGGCTTACGAAGTCAGCTCACTTTATACCGGTACACATTGACTATTTGCTTGATAAGTTGGCGGATTTGTATGTGTCAAAAATTGTGAGATTACACGGAGTACCCTTATCGATTATTTCAGATAGAGATCCGAGATTTACATCACGATTTTGGAAAAAGTTGCAAGAGGCCTTGGGCATAAAGTTGAATTTTAGTATAGCTTTCCATCCGCAAATAGACGGACAGTCGAAGAGGATAATACAGATACTTGAAGACATGCTTCAATGTTGTGTTTTAGAATTTCAAGGTAATTGGGAAAAGTACTTACCATTAATAGAATTTGCCTACAATAACAGTTTCCAGTCCAGTTTGAAAATGGTGCCTTATGAGGCATTATATGGGCATAAGTGCCGAACGACTTTGTATTGGACCAAACTCAAAGAAAATCAGACTCACGAGGTTTATTTGGTCAGAGAAATTGAAAAGAAAGTAAAAGTGATACGTGATTATTTAAAAGCTACTTCTGATAGACAAAAGTCCTACGCGAATTTGAAATGAAAAGAGATTGAGTTTCAAGTTGGTGATAAGGTATTTTTATAAGTGTCACCATGGAAGAAAGTTCTCAGATTTGGCCTAAAAGGTAAATTGAGTCCGCGCTTTATCGGACCGTATGAGATTACTGAGAGGATATGGCCGGTAGCTTATCGTTTGGCTTAGCAATCTAAGTTGGAAAAGATTCATGATGTATTCCACGTGTCTATGTTACTTCGCTATCGATCAGGCCCTTCGCATGTGATTGTACCAACGGAGGTAGAAATTCAACCGGGCATGACTTATGGCGAAGAGCCAGTTAAGATTTTGGCACGAGAAGTCAAATAGTTAAGAAATAAAAGTATAGCCCTTGTGAAAGACTATAGCAAAGACATGGGGTAGAAGAGGCTACATGGGGACCTGAGGAGGCTATGAGAAACCAATATCCCAACCTTTTAACGATAAGATTTTCGGGGACGAAAATCCCTAAGGGGGAAAATTGTAACAGCCCGATTTTGGGGCTAGTCAGAATAGTGGTTTCGAAATCACTAATTCGAGATCAGAGAAAATTTTTTATTATGTCATGGGTCATGGAATGATTATATGAGTGCATGAAAATTTTAATGCATTAATTTTAGTGATTGCATGCTTAATTTTGAAAAAAAAGACTAAATCGCATAAAGTGCGAAAGTTTTATTTTACAAGCTAGAGGTGCTAAATAGCTATAGAACCTTAAATTGGGGGTCCTTAATGTGCAATTAGGCCTTTCTAAGGGTGATAGCCGGCCGTAGGGGACAAGAGATTCAATTTGGTCAATGTTTGGTGACATTAGGTGACTAAATGAATAAAATAAAATAAAAATAAAGAAAGCTATCATTTTTTTCCCATCATCTTCTTCTTCCACTGATTTTTCACTCAAACATAAGGGTTTGGAAGCTTGAAATTTTTAGCAACTTAGACTCCTTACAAGTAAGTGATTTTGGTGATCATTCTTGATAATTTTTGTACTTTTGGGACCCTTGTAGCATGATCTAGCTAATGAGGGGACTATTTTGCAAAATGGTTGAGAGTCTAGGGTTTTTACATGTGAGTATTCATGTGTTTGCTGAAATTTTATAGAAGAAAATGAAACTTGGTTATTAAATAAACAACTTTTGTTGAAGGAGTTTCCATGAAAACACCTAAAATGGACCTTTTTGTAAAGATTGTAAAATATGTAATAAATGTGTGAAATAATTGGAATTGTGAGTTGCTATGAGCTTATTATATGCTCGGCTAGGCTTGGTGAATAAGGAAATTTGATGATAATCGATTTACGAGCCTTAGGGCAAAATGATAATTTTGTGAAAGTCTAAGGGCAAAACGATAATTTTGCCAAAGTAGAAATTTTGAAATGTCTCGATTTACGTGATGATTAAATGAGTGAATTTTTATCATTTTAGATAAAAAATAGAGTCCAGACCTAGACCGCGGGAAAGCCAAGCTAGTAGATTAATTCAATTTAGTCGCTCACTTTTTGCATACCGAGGTAAGTTGTATGTAAATAATACAATGTTATTGAATTTATGCATTAAACAAATGGTATTGCATGAATTGTTTGATTAATGCTATGATTATGCATAATTAGAATTGATGTGATATACTTACGATTGGACCTTAAGAATAGATTGGATACCGAAGTTATGACATTTGAGTGATATGTGTGCTAGTGTAAGACCATGTCTGGGACTTGGCATCAGCCATATTGTGGAAGCCAGTGGAAGGCCATGTCCGGGACATGGCATTGGCATTGAGACGAGAGCTAGTGTAAGACCATGTCTGGGACATGGCATTGGCCTCGACATGTGAGCCAGTATAAAACCATGTCTAGGACACGGCATCGGCATTTTACCCTATTGTATGAGGCTTGTCGGGTATCCTTTGGTATTCCAATTGGTTCAACAGGTAAGTTAAAGTTTGTGTCAAAAGTGAGGAAAGTTATGATTATGTTGTAAGTGATACAGGTACCTACAGGAGATTCATGAGAAATGAGTTCTAATTATGATGTATGATTAGTAAGGGTGAAAATGTGTAAGTTATGCCTTTATTAATTCGAGAATCATGTGCATGTTTATAAAATGCTATGAGCATGATAATTCATGGTAGTTGTTGATAATTATTTACCTATGAATTACTAAGCTTTGTGCTTACTCTTTTTCCTTTCCATTTTCTTATAGTATTACCAAGCTAGCTTAGGGATCAAAGGACATCAGAGGCTCGATCACACTATCAATTGGAATATTTGGTATAGTTAGACTTATCTTTTTGAGTATGGCTTGTATAGAGACTCAGTCTTTGTAAAGTGTCATATTGTTTTGGCCAAATGTGTTTGCTTATTTTGGAGATGAATTCATTTTGTATAAAGCCATAATTGATGGCTAATTTTTATTATTGATATATGAAAATGATGATGTTTATCATGTATGTGCAAATTGCATGGTTGAGTAATTGGTATAGATATGCATGATTGAATAGGTTGCTTAATATGGCTTATGTAGGTGCAAGTAGGGGTGGCAGAAAGGGCTTGGTAAATAGTTTAGTTTTTTTCCACACGGGTAGACACACAGTCTGCCTTATGGGCGTATGGTTTGGCCTTGTGCCCCCTGCATCCAAAGTTGGCAAAGCAGAATCCTCAGTAGTAACCACATGGGCTGAGACACGGTCGTGTGTCTCAACCGTGTGGAAGACACGGCCATAGGATTTGGGCATGTGCCCAGGCCGTGTGAAGTTTGCACCTGAATTTAGGAATTTAATTCACCACACGGTTTAAGGACACGGGCATATGCCTTGGCCGCGTTACCTTATTAGGTTGATGACATCAGAAATAGAATGTAAAGGTTTTTGCACACGGGCTAAGACACGGGCGTGTCATGGCCTTGTGAGGGACACGGCCCATGGACACGGGCGTGTGTCAGGCTGTGTGGAAACCCCTGTAGGTTCGAATTGAAAAATAAATCCACACGAGCGTGGGACACGGGTGTGTCCCTATATGCTTAAGCCATGTGAATCACACGATTTTTCAACATGGCCATGTTATCAAGTCACACGGGCGTGTCACCCTTCCACACGGGCGTGTGCGCCTGTTTTTAAAGACATTTTCCAAGGTTTTCCAAGGAACTCGATTTGATTTTGAAATGTTTCTAAGATATGTTTTGGGTCTCGTAGGCCCATATTAAGGATGTTAAGAGGAAGTTTAAAAAGTTTTAAATTTGAACGGACTTTTATGATTTAGAATTAAGGGTATGCATGTGTTTAAGATAGGTAACGCCTCGTACCCTGTCCCGATGTCGGATACGGGTAAGGGGTGCTACACTTTTAACTATAATTCTTGCTAATTCTAGGTACAATATAATTATTTTCCATGTTTAATTTAAAAATATTATTTTATTTAATTAAGACTCATAGGAATTAAATTTATATAAATACTATGCTAAAATTTTACAAATTAATATTTATTTAATAACTAGTGAAATTAATGATTGAAATTGTACAGGCTGGTGATGAATTTTGCAGTCGATTGGGCCTTAGAAGCTCAAGTGTTTGACCGACATGAAGGAGCACCAATTTGGGCCTCTTTAAACATCCAACCTAACATGGAGGAGCTCAGCACATCTCTTGACCCAATGTTAAAGACCAAACTGTGCACATGTAGAAAGAGGGAAGAAAAATCAAAGAAAATCTCAATCAACCCTTTCCTTGATTCAAGGAAACCATTCGAACTTTTTCCTTGATACATGCAAGGATGGAAACCACATGGAGCAAAAGGAGGAATTCCATGCTATTTTTAGCCATGAATGTTGGACGGCTTCAAGTATAAATAAGGGACCAAATTGCCATTCACTTCATCACTTAAGCATTATTCTCTCATCATTCATTCATCAAGCATTTCCATTCTCTTAAGCATTCTCTTATTTTCTTCAAGAGTAGTGAGCATTCTTCAAGTAAGGGTAGTTTAACATTAGCTTTTTTAAGCTTTGCTTGTATAGTTCCAAATGAGGAGGAGAAGAAGAGACGTGTTGTAACAGCCTGTTTTTAGTCAAATCAAAACAGTATTTTTGAGACCACAAATCCAAAGTCAAAATAATTATTTTATTATTAAATTAAGGTCTACAACATGATAATATGTTTGTGTGAAAATTTCGTTAAGAAATTTTTTCGTTTGAATAGTCAATTTGATAAAAAGGACTAAATCATGTAAAGTGTAAAACTTGTGTTCTAATAGCTAAAGGGGTCTAATAGCTATAGAACCTTAAAGTAAGAGTCCTTAAGTGGTAATTAGACCATTTCAATTGTGAGTGGACAATTATGGACATGCATTAAGTGATTTTTTTTGTTTTATAACTAAGGTTATATTATTAAAATGGTTAATAAATGATAAATTAATTAAAACAAAGCCAACTATCATCTTTCTTTCTTCATTCTTCAATCGAAATAGACATAAGGAAGCCATTAACAAAGCTTCAAACATTCGGCCATAGATTTTTGAATGCATGGTATGATTTTTGACTCGATTTTAATGATTTCTATGTTTTTGAGATTGTTGCAACTAGGTCTAGCTAGCCCAGGGACTATTTTGCAAAACTGTTAAAGATTTAGGATGTTTCCATTGAATAATACATGAGTATTTTGTTGTTTAATGATAGATTATGAATGTTTTATGATAGTTATACAAGTTTTGTTAAGTGATTTTTAGTGAAAATGCAAATTAGGGATTAAATTGTGAAATGTGGAAACTTTGTGGTTAAAATGTGAAATAAGTGGAAAATATGGGCTGCTAGAGACCTAATTGTAATTCGGCTAGCATGGGTTTCTGTTGAATTGCATGAATTTTTGTTTTAATGAGATAAGAACTAAATTGTAAAAGTTGTGAAATACTTGGGGCAAAAGTGTAAATGTGTTTTAATAAGTGTTTTGGATTAAATTGAATAGTGAGGCAATTAAATAAGTTGAAATTGATATCGTATAGATCAAGAAAAGAGAAATAAAGACTTAGATCGAGGAAAGAACAAGGTTTTGGATTAATTGACTCGTTTCGCCATTTTTGCGTCGAGGTAAGTTAGTATGTAATAAGTTTCGTTATAAATGTATTTTAAATGTTTTGATTTTGTATAAACTGAATATAAGACTACGGACAGGCTCGAAAATGATTCGAAAATGACTCAACATTGGAAATCTCGGTTGAACTTTAGGAATAGATTAGGATACGACTGACATGTCATTAGGGCTTATTGTGATTATATGATCTGGGTGCTGATCCTGTATGTCCTACCGGTGGCTGAGTATACCGTCATGTGTTGCAGTTACTTGATAGCTTGTGTGAGCAACACCGTGTAGCTACGTCTTGACCCACAGCTTGTGTGAGTAGGTCCATTGATAGCTAGAGTGTAACAGCCCGATTTCGGGGCTAGTCGAAATAGTGGTTTTGAGAACACTAAACCGAGGTTAGGAAAAATTATTTTGATGTCATTTTATGTTTTATGGCATTGAAATATGGCTATGTGAAAATTTTGGTGCTTTAATTTTAATGATTTCATGTTTAATTGTGAAAAAGGTCTAAATCGTATAAAGTGTGAAAGTTCTATTTTTCAAGGTAAAGTTGTCAAATAGCCATAGAATATTAAATTAGAGGTCTTTAAAGTGCAATTAGGCCAATTGGAATGTGTTGGCCGACCATGTGCATAGGGGGGACAAGAGCATTTAATTTTTGGTCAAATTGGGTGAAATTAGGTGAGAAAAAATGAATAAAATATGGTAAAAAGAAAACCTATCATCCTTCACTATTCACTAATCTCTTTCCACCGAAAATTTAAGAGAAAATAGAGCTCTTGGGGGTTTAAACTTTTAGCCACTCAATTCTCATTCAAGTAAGTGATTTAGGTGGTTTTAATTAATGATTTTTATGTTTTTGGAGTCCCTAAAGCTTAAGCTAACTAATGAGGGGACTAATTTGAGATAAGGTTGAAAGTCTAAGGACTTGCCATGAGAGTAGTTATGTTGTTATGTAATATCCGGGATTTAGGGGTTATGCATTTTTCCTTAAATGTGTTCAGTAGCATGTTTTCATGTGGTTTGTATGTGTTTTGGGGGCTTCGGGAACCTTAGGATGTAGGTAGAAGCCTTAGAAAAATATTTGATTTCTAAGCCTTAAATGAGAGCTAAGGGAGCTAGGCCTTAAGGAGTTTAGTGGGTGGATTATGACGCAAGAACTAAGCTGGTAAAGTGGCAAGGGAGGCGCCACTTAGAGCACATGAGAGTGACGCCTCGGGGAGTGTGAAGAGGCCTAGGTTCGAGTAACGCATGTGGCGTTTTGGAGCTTTTATTTTTCGACAAGGAGGTGCAGTGGTGGACGACACAAGGACTCTGAATGGATGAGTGAAAGACCAAGTCAAATCCATTTGAATGTGCGGCTAAGAGAGTGGATGAGAGGTGGACTCATTCAAACTCTTTGAATGAGTGGTGGAGAGGAAAAGTAGGAGGAAAAGAAGGGATTTGAGAAGAGGGGAAGAGTTGGCCGGCAAAGGGACTTTGGAGGGGGCATATTCGGTCATGCATAGGGGAGCTAAGTGCCAAAATTGCTTAAGGGGTTCTAGGTGCATTTTGGTTCTCTTTTCTTTCCCTAGTGTTGTGCTTAAAGTAGTAGTCAGAGAACTTTCAAAACCTTTTTGCATTAGCTGAATTCAAGAAGACCATTAAGGACACTTTCTTCTTCTATTTTCTTCTTCTCTTTACTCATCTTTAGACCGAACCCATCTCCCTCCCTTTTCTTCTCTTTTAATTTGCTTAGGCCGAAACCTCTCTCTCGCAATTTCACCATAGCCGAATCTCTTTAAGCTTCACACTTTTCATTTCCTTTGTTAAAAGTCGAATCGCACCAACCATCAACCTCTTCTTCTTTTTTCTTGTCACGATTCTTCAAAAGTCGAAAGTCCCATTGCATCTTTACTCTTTGAAGCTGACTTGTCCAGTAGCATCAAAGGCCGAATCCTATCATCATTCCATTGTTGATTCAAAATCGATCCTTTTTCCATTTTAACTCTCAAAGCCAAATACCCTTTTTCCCTGTGGCCGAATTTCTCTATGTTTCCAAGCAAGAGTGCAATCAATCTCAACATTGTGAAGTTCTTTCAGGATTCTTATAGCCGACGATTGGAAGGTGATTTTTGGGATTTGAGATCCAAGGTAAGCAGAATGTAACATTTGGCCAAGGGCCATTCTTGTAGATCTTATGCAATAAGACGAATCTGACATAAGTTATGTAGGAATTTCGACATCTTCAAGGGCAAATGATAGTTTCGGGATTTGAGCAAGGAAGGTAAGGGAGTTGTAATATTCAGCCAAAGGCCATGTTGTTTATTAAGGGTTGATCGATTCTAACTATGATATTTTAGGGGTTTTCGATAGAGATAAAGGAGGAGTCTAGGGATTCAGATTTATTTCGATAAGGGTAGTTAAGTTATAGATTGTAATTCGTTTAGATCTTATATGTCGATTAACCGGGTTTTGATTAAGTGTTCCTCAATGGATGCGAGTACCAGTGGAGGAGAGAAAGGGGTAGTTCTCACCCCTAGATTCAAGAAGTGCTCGATTTCTGCTATACGTGATTGGCCACCGGGTTGTGGGCTAGCATCAAAAGGATAAGCGGATCATTTATTATCCCGCTAGCGAGAGTGTCAGATGTCGGAGTGTTGTTCTCAGTGTTATCAGGTGTGTAGCCCTACACTAATTTCCCGATAGATTAATAGTGCTAATGTTAAATGTGTGTTAATAAAAATACGAGTAACATAGCTAAGGGTACCATTCAATGGTACAGTGCATTCAGGTACGTTACCCCTAACTTTCAGTTAATAATGCTTATAGGCATTGATATGGAAATATGTGTAATTTTGTTATGACTTTGGGGTAAGGTACATTGCATGATATTTGAATAATATGTATGTTACATGGGCATAATGGGTGAAATGATAAGGGGAAGTGTTCCGGTGGTTTTTACCACATTATCCGGTGACTTATGTCACATATTATGAATCCGGTGACTCTGTCACATTATCTGGTGGCTATGCCACGATTATAAGGGTGATATGCAGTTGACTGCAGTGACTGCCTTCGAGGGTGTGTAGCGGATGGAGGGTCGATTTAGTAATCCCCACGGTGTGATTGGCAGGTACGGGTGATGTGTAGAGGATGGATATCTAGGTGGGCTCGGGACTGCATTTCATTTTACGTATAAATGTGATTAAATAAGCTATGACTCGATATGCTATGTTACGGGCTTTGTCGAAATGTTATGGTTAAGGCTATAATCGGTTGGGTTTTGGTGTAGCCGTTACACATTGATTCTGTTGACTCACCCTTCGTGGGATAACTTTTTGCAGGTGATACTTAGTGATATGAATCGGGTCAACGGGGACTTTGTGGTGGCCATGCTCAACTCAACATTCCGGGCTTTCTTATGATTAAACTTATCACGTTTTCTTATTATGTTTTAGGGATTTATTTCGGGTTTTGTTTTGTTGTAATAAGGCCATTACTATTTATCTATTTTATTTATGCGTTTTAATTTTTATTCTGATACGATCAACCTCAAACAAATGGTTAAACAATTTTTCATAAAACAACTTCAAATGTTTTAACACCTAACACCTATGATTTTCAAATTAGTGATAAGCTCTAAAATTTGGCATTTCTTTTAACTTGTAATTTTTGAAACATGAAGATAACATTTTAATGAAATACAAACTTTAATAACAACACGATTTTCAACTTGATCATACACAAATCTATTTTCTTCAAAACCACCTAATTTTCCAAAATGACAAAATGAGATTTACCTGCGTTTTACTCAAGGAGCATGCCAGATCCGGTCGAGGCTTGTGGGCCGGGTTTGGGGTGTTTTAACTTGGTATCAGAGCCCGATTCAAAACTCAACTTTAAGGGTTTTGGGCCCCAAATATTTTCCAAAGACGGGCTTTTTTAAACCATGTATTTCTATAAACAAATTTAGGTTTATTCTGGCATGTCACCTATGTCTCCTGCCCGAAGTCCACCAGGTAAGTACCCCTAAACATTGTGTGATTTGTATAAGGAAGAAATGGGTATTACGGGATCATAGATTAGTAGATTAGGAGCTATTGAACCTTAGGATTAGCTTTCTCCAACACAAAATTACATAAAATTTAAAGACCAATCGAACAAACCTGTGAGTAAGTCGTCGAGTTAAGGGTGTGGCAACAATTGTGCGCATGGCTAGGATTGGATTCTGGGGGAGCTTGGAATTTAAGTAGTCTTAGTGACTCACCTCCTGTTCGCTCGAATCCTACCTGGTGTGTAGTGACGGTTCACCCTAACCAAGAGGACTTATTCACAGGCTAAATTTAATAATTAAAACCCGAAAGGGACTAGCTACACTGTTTTATAAAAACCCTAGTTTTAAAATCACCAAATTACCCCTTGATTTGAAAAAACTACCTTAGATCTAAAAAAATTACCGAAGTACCCCGATTTGTAGAAATTACCAAAATACCCCTATAGGACAAATTACGAAAATACTCCTGGGTTAGAACGGACGAAAATGCTCAAAGTGGTGAACATGTGTAGTAAATACTACTCAATAAATATGATTCTGTGAATTAGGGTAGGAGATTAGAACGAAAACTTTGTAATGATCGAAAGAACTACTACTAAACTTCTTTACATTAAACTTGTTCGTGGGTAATCAGTGGAACAGAAGCTAATACATAAAATTTCTTAAATCAGATTAAATCGTGATCATAGACATGAGTTCTAGGGATGTGGTCGTAATGTACGTGGGCGTGGTAGAGGCAGAACGACCGTATCGGAACCAGTTAGGTCTGGTCAAGGGTCCGAGAATGAGATGCCACCACCACCAGCTGCTGGTGTTGAGTATTAAGATCAGATGGGGATGATGTAGTATCGCAGGCGATGCTGCGAGTTCTTGAGAGGGTGGCTGGAGCAGGTGGAGGTATGGGAGCTCAAAAATCTGTATCCGAGTGACTCCGAGCCAATAGAGCTGAGGTATTTTGAGGTGTATCTGGTGTGGCGCCCAATACGACTGAGTATTGGTTAGAGGCGACGGAACGAATCATGGATGATTTGGATCTGACTGCTGAGGAGAAACTGAAAGGGGTAGTGTCGCTTCTCCGAGATGAGTCATACCAGTAGTGGCTCACGGTTCGGGATAGTGCTGCAGCGGATGATCTTACTTAGGAGTATTTTAAGGCGGCGTATCAGAAGAAGTATATTGGGTCTAGTTATATTGATGCGCAGAGGAAGGCATTTCTGAGGTTGGTTCAGGGGAGTAAGTCCGTGGCGGAGTACGAGGCAGAATTCTTAAGGTTGAGCCAGTATGCTCGAGGTATCGTGGCTACGGAGCATGAATGATATGTCAAGTTCGAGGATGGACTGAGGGATGATTTGAGATTGCTGATTGCTCTATAGTAGGAGCGGGAGTTTACCGTGTTGGTAGAGAAGGCTAAGGTAGCCGAAGGGGTCAAGGAATCTGTGAGACAGAGTACGGATAGAAATAAACAAAAGAGAGGTTTTGAATCATCGGGGTCATCCAAAAGTCTCCAGAAAAGACCTAGAGTGGATGGGCCACGAGATCGACAGGTTGCTGTGGGAGGTCAGTATCATTCGTGTGCTCAATGTGGAAAGATGCACCTGGGGGAGTGTTGGAAGAGGACCGAGGGATGTTTTAAGTGTGGGTCCAAAGACCATATGATTAGAGACTGTCCGGTGGATACAGATAGGGGTCGATCAGTAGGTCATGGTTTTAATTAGGCTGGCAGAGGTGGACAGTAGCCGTCGAGGGGTCGTGGTCCGAATGGCAGAGGTAATGGTTTTGGTAGAGGTCGTGAAACACCAGGTAGAGGAGGTGGTAACACAGAGACGAGACAGCCGGGTCTAGTATATGCGGTCCGTCAGAGGGAAGATGGTGACGCACCTGATGTCATAACGGGTACGTTCCTCATTTTTGGATTACCCTTTATTACTCTGATAGATATATGGTCAACTCATTCATACATCGCTAGTGAAGTATCTGGAACTCTGCATGTGAACTTTGAGACTATACCTAGGAAGATGACTGTACTTAGTCCTTTAGGGCAATCAGTAGTGCTAAACAAACTCCTCAAGGAAGTGCCTTTAGAAGTTCAGGGGGCCCATTTTGATTGACTTAATGGAGTTGCCATTCGGGGAATTTAACCTAATATTGGGCATGGACTGGCTAGTGAAGTACCGTGCGAATGTGGATTATGCTGCTAAGCATATGTCATTAAGAACTTCTGATGACAAGGAAGTTGTGGTGATAGGCGAGAGACAGAATTACTTGTCGAATGTAGTATCTGCCCTTAAGGCAGAGAAGATGGTAAGAAAGGGATGTATAGCTTTTCTGATGCTGGTTAGTACCTTGGAGGCTAAGGAAACAGCTGTAGAAGGGGTCAGAACGGTAAAAGAGTTTGCGAATATCTTTCCAGAAGAACTTTCAAGGTTACCTCCGAATCGTGAGGTGGAATTTGGGATTGATTTGTTGCCTGGTACAGCGCTAGTGTCTATCGCCCGCATAGAATGGCACCAAAGGAGTTGGTTGAGCTTAAGGCTCAGATTCAAGAGTTGCTTGATCGTGGGCTTATCCGACCCAGTGTGTCTCTATGGGGAGCACCGGTCCTATTTGTGAAAAAGAAGGATGGGACTATGCGCATGTGCATAGATTACCGGTAGTTGAATAAGCTGACGATCAAAAACAAGTACCCGTTGCCGAGGATAGATGACTTGTTAGATTAGCTTAAGGGAGCTGCGGTATTTTCAAAAATAGATCTAAGGTCGGGGTATCATCAGCTTAAGGTGAAGGAAGCGGATATCCATAAGACAACTTTCCGGACTAGATAAGGACATTATGAGTTCTTAGTAATGCCGTTCGGATTGACGAATGCCCCAGTTGCGTTCATCGATATGATGAATCGGGTTTTCCAACCTTACTTGGATCAGTTTGTCGTTGTGTTTATAGACGACATTCTTGTATATTCCAAGTCCGAGGAAGAGCATGATGTGCATCTTCGGGTAGTATTACAGGTGTTAAGGGAGAAGAAGTTATATGCCAAGTTTAGCAAGTGTGAATTTTGGTTGAAGGAAGTTGCGTTTTTGGGTCATGTGGTGTCTGCGGAAGGTATAAGGGTGGATCCTCGGAAGATTGAGGCAGTGCTAGATTGGAAACCACCTAAGTCTGTGGCAGAGGTTCATAGTTTCATAGGGTTAGCAGGCTACTACAGGAGGTTTTTTGAAGGGTTCTCGTCAATAGCAGCACCTCTGACGAAGTTGTTGAGAAAAGAGGTACCTTTTTGTGGGCGGATAAGCAGCAGGAGAGTTTTGAGAAGCTTAAGAGAGTATTGATGAGGCTCAGCTTTGATTCATTAAAGGTGGAAAAACTTTGTGGTGTATTGTGATGCTTCCCACACAGGACTGGGATGTGTTTTGATGCAAGACAGGAAGGTGGTCGCTTATGCGTCTCGACAATTAAGGCCACATGAGGTTAACTATTTGACGCATGACTTTGAATTGGCAGCGGTTGTCTTTGCTCTTAAGGCATGGAGGCACTATTTATATGGAGAAAAGTCAGTGATTTACATGGATCACAAGAGTTTGAAGTATCTGCTAACTCAGAAGGAGCTAAATTTGAGACAGCGAAGGTGGGTGGAGTTGTTGAAAGACTACGATTGTTCAATAGAGTATCACTCGGGTAAGGCGAATGTAGTGGCAGATGCCCTAAGTCGAAAAGTGGTGTCGGATCTGAGGGCAATGTTTGCACATCTTAGTCTTTATGACGACAGAAGTTTATTAGCAGAGTTGCAAGTGAAGCCGACGTGGTTGAGCCAGGTGAAAGAAAGATGACTAGCGATGATGATCCGAAAAGCTACGGCAAGTGCAGAATGGGAAATTGGAAAATTATGGTGTGAACAAATGATTTGAGTGTTGTGTTTTCAGGTAAGGTCTGTATGCCGAGGGACGAGGAATTAAGGCAGAAAATTCTTGAGGAATTGTATAGTAGCTCTTATGCTATGCATCCTGGAGGAAGTAAGTTATACAGGGATCTACGGGATCAGTTTTGGTGGCCTGGTCTTAAGCGGGAAGTTACAGAATTTGTAGGGAAGTGCTTAACGTGTCAGCAGGTTAAGGCTGAACACCAAGTACCTTCGGGATTACTTCAACCAATAAAGATTTCGCAGTGGAAGTGGGAGAGAATCACTATGGACTTCGTTAGTGGGCTTCCCCTTATGCCTACTAAGAAGGATTCGGCATGGGTGATAGTGGATCGGTTAACAAAGTCTGCACATTTCATACCAGTGTGGGTTGACTATTCGCTTCAAAGGTTGGCAAAGTTGTATGTGGCAGAAATTGTGAGACTACACGGGGTGCCAGTGTCGATTATCTGAGATAGGGATCCGAGGTTTACGTCTCGATTTTGGAAAGCACTACATCATGCATTAGGCACCAGGTTAGACTTCAGTACGGCATTTCATCCGCAGACGGACGGCCAGTCTGAACGAGTAATTCAAGTACTGGAGGACATGTTGAGGGGTTGCGTGATATACTTCAGAGGAAGTTGGGAGGAGTTCTTGCCTTTAGCGGAGTTTGCATATAACAACAGCTATCAAGCAAGTATTCGGATGGCATCGTATGAAGCACTGTATGGACGGAAGTGTCGCACTCCTACGTGTTAGACAGAATTAGGGGAACGTCATGTTTTGGGTCCGGAGATTATGGTAGAATTCGAAGAAAAGGTTAAGGTAATTCGAGCACGGTTGAAGAAGGCATCTGACAGGCAGAAGTCATATGTAGATCTTAAGTGGAAAGAGATAGAGTTTGCAGTAGGAGATCAGGAGTTTCTAAAAGTTTCGCCATGGAAGAAGGTGATGAGATTTGGTCGCAAGGGAAAGCTAAGTCCCAGGTTTATAGGACCTTATCGGGTTTTGAAGCGAGTTGGACCAGTGGCATATCAGTTAGAATTGCCTTCAGAATTGAAGCAGATGCACGATGTGTTTCATGTTTCGATGCTACATCATTACCGGTCGGATGCATCTCATGTAGTACCAGTTGAGGAAGTAGAGCTAAGACCAGATTTATCCTATGAGGAAGAGTCGATTCAGATTCTGGAACGAGATGTGAAGGTGTTACGGAGAAAATCAGTTCCTCTAGTCAAAGTGTTATGGCAGAACCATGGATCGGAAGAAGCTTTGTGGGAGCCAGAGGAAGCAATGTGACAGCAATACCCTCACTTATTTTAGCCAGGTAATTTCGAGGGTGAAATTATTTTAAGGGGGTAGAACTGTAATATCTGGGATTTAGGGTTATGCATTTTCCCTTAAATGTGTTTAGTAGCATGTTTGCATGTGGTTTGTATGTGTTTTGGGGGCTTCGGGAACCTTGGGATGTAGGTAGAAGCCTTAGAAAAATATTTGATTTCTAAGCCTTAAAGGAGAGCTAAGGGAGCTAGGTCTTAAGGAGTTTAGTGGGTGGATTATGACACAAGAACTGAGCTGGTAAAGTGGTAAGGAGGCGCAACTTAGAGCACAGGAGAGTGACACCTCGGGGAGTGTGAAGAGGCCTAGGTTCGAGTAACGTAGGTGGTATTTTGGAGCTTTTATTTTTTGGTAAGGAGGTGCAGTGGTGGACGGCACAAGGACTCTGAATGGATGAGTGAAAGACCAAGTCAAATCCATTTGAATGTGTGGCTAAGAGAGTGGATGAGAGGTGGACTCATTCAAGCTCTTTGAATGAGATGTGGAGAGGAAAAGTAGGAGGAAAAGAAGGGATTTGAGAAGAGGGGAAGAGTTGGTCGGCAAAGGGACTTTGGAGGGGGCATATTCAGTCATGCATAGGGGAGCTAAGTGCTGAAATTGCTTAAGGGGTTCTAGGTGCATTTTGGTTCTTTTTCTTTCCCTAGTGTTGTGCCGAAAGTAGTAGTCAGAGAACTTTCAAAACCTTTTTGCATTAGCCGAATTCGAGAAGACCATTAAGGTCACTTTCTTCTTCTATTTTCTTCTTTTCTTTACTCATCTTTAGACCGAACCCATCTCCCTCCCTTTTCTTCTCTTTTAATTTGCTTAGATCGAAACCTCTCTCTCGCAATTTCACCATAGCCAAATCTCTTTAAGCTTCACACTTTTCATCTCTTTTGTTAAAAGCCGAATCGCACCAACCATCAAACTCTTCTTCTCTTTTTCTTGTCACGATTCTTCAAAAGCCGAAAGTCCCATTGCATCTTTACTCTTTGAAGCTGACTTGAAAGGCCGAATCCTATCATCATTCCATTGTTGATTCGAAATTGATCCTTTTTCCATTTTAACTCTCAAAGCCAAATACCCTTTTTCCCTGTGGCCAAATTTCTCTGTGTTTTCAAGCAAGGGTGCAATCGATCTCAACATTGTGAAGATCTTTCTGGATTCTTGTAGCCGACGATTGGAAGGTGATTTTTCGAGATTTGAGATCCAAGGTAAGCAGAATGTAACATTCGGCCAAGGGCCATTCTTGTAGATCTTATGCAATAAGTCTAATCTGACATAAGTTATGTAGGGATTTCGACATCTTCAAGGGCAAATGATAGTTTCGGGATTTGAGCAAGGGAGGTAAGGGAGTTGTAATATTCGGCCAAAGGCCATGTTGTTTATTAAGGGTTGACCGATTCTAACTATGGTATTTTAGGGGGTTTTCGATAGAGATAAAGGAGGAGTCTGGATTTAGATTTATTTCGGTAAGGGTAGTTAAGTTATAGATTGTAATTCGTTTAGATCTTATATGTCGATTAATTGGGTTTTGATTAAGTGTTCCTCAATGGATGCGAGTACCAGTGGAGGAGAGAAAGGGGTAGTTCCCACCCCTAGATTCAAGAAGCGCTCGATTTCTACCATACGTGATTGGCCATCGGGTTGTGGGCCAGCATCAAAAAGGATACGCAGATCGCTGTTATCCTTGCTAGCGAGAGTGTCGGTATCGAGAGTGTCATTCTCAGTGTTATCAGGTGTGTAGCCCTACACTAATTTCTTGATAGATTAATAGTGTTAATGTTAAATGTGTGTTAATAAAAATACGAGTAACATGGCTAAGGGTACCATTCAATGGTACAATTGCATCTGTGCACGCTACCCTCACTCTCAGTTAATAATGCTTATAGGCATTGATATGGAAATATGTGTAATTTCGTTACACTTTGGGGTAAGGTACATTGCATGACATCTGGATAATATGTATGTTGCATGAGCATAATGGGTGAAATGATAAGGGGAAGTGTTCCGGTGGTTTTTACCACATTATCCGGTGACTTATGTCACATATTATGAATTCGATGACTGTCACATTATCTGGTGGCTATGCCACGATTATAAGGGCGATGTGCAGTTGACTACAGCAACTGCCTTTGAGGGTGTGTAGTGGATGGAGGGTCGATTTAGTAATCCCCACGGTGTGATTGGCAGGTACGAGTGGTGTGTAGAGGATGGATATCTAGGTGGGCTCGGGACTGCATTTCATTTTACGTATAAATGTGATTAAATAAGCTATTACTCGATATGCTATGTTATGGGCTTTGCGAAATGTTATGGTTAAGGCTATAATCGATTGGGTTTTGGTGTAGCCGTTACACATTGAGTCTGTTGACTCACCCTTCGTGGGATAAATTTTTGCAGGTGATACTTAGGATATGGATCGGGTCAGCGGGGACTTTGTGGTGGCCATGCTCAGCTCAACATTCTGGGTTTTCTTATAATTAAACTTATCACCTTTTCTTATTATGTTTTCGGGATTTATTTCGGGTTTTGTTTTGTTGTAATAAGGCTATTACTATTTAACTATTTTATTTATGCGTTTTAATTTTTATTCTGATACGATCAACCTCAAACAAATGGTTAAACAATTTTTCGTAAAACAACTTCAAATGTTTTGACACCTAGCACCTATGATTTTCAACTTAGTGATAAGCTCTAAAATTCGGCATTTCTTTTAACTTGTAATTTTTGAAACATGAAGATAACGTTTTAATGAAATACAAACTTTAATAACAACACGGTTTTCAACTTGATCATACACAAATCTATTTTCTTCAAAACCACCTAATTTTCCAAAATGACAAAATGAGATTTAGCTATGTTTTGCTCAAGGAGCATGCCAGATCCGATCGAGGCTTGTGGGCCGGGTTTGGGGTGTTTCATGTTAGCTGAGTTTTTTTAAGAAAATAAATGTTAGGGAGGTGAGAAACAACTTTTTTGAAAGGTGTTAGCATGAAAACACCTAAATAGGACTTGAATGCAAAGATTAAATTTGTATCATAAATGCATGAAATAGTTGGAATTGTGAGTAGTTGTAAGAGAAACAAATGCTCAGCTAGGCTTGTTTAATGAGAAAGTGTGTTGAAAAATGATTTACGAGCCTAGGGGCAAAGTTGTAATTTTTCTATAGTGCAAGGGCAAAATGGTTATTTTTTCCTAAGTGTAGAAATTGATGCATTATGATCATAGAATGATCTAAATAAGTGAATTTTATTGTTTTAGATCAAGAAGAGCGAGTAATTAACCTTGACCGGGGAAAAGGTAAGGTTTCGATTAAACCGCAAATTAACACATTTTGCACCGAGGTAAGTTTTTGAATAAACGATGCATTTTTATATACACATTGTTACTGCTAATTATTGCATGGTATGGTTGAGAACATGTGTGATTCAAATGTATTGAATTTGGCAGTTATTGAATAATTATCGTATAAATTACGAAATAGATATGTAAATGTGTAATGACAACGCTTAACTGTGGGCTAAGTGCGATACCACCTTATTACGTAACTACAATGGGCTGTGTGCGATACCATCGCTTATTTATCCTTTTGGTGGGCTATGTGCGATACCACCGTAACTATCCTTTTTGGTGGGCTATGTGCGATACCACCGTAACTATCCTTTTGGTGGGTTTTGAGCGATATCACTTTATTAGAGAGTGATAGTGGGCTAAGTACGAAACCACCGAGTGATAAGTAGTATGAATGACTTATTGAGAAATTATGATGTGTTGTATCGTGTGACCTTGTGGTGCTAAGTGCAGGGATGTATGTTAATGAATGTAAGTACTAAGCTTGTGATGTGGTTGGAAAGTGGTAAGGGAGGAAATGAGTAAGCATGACTAAGAATGTGGATTGTTCTTGTTTAGTATGTAATGCTATTTACTGTTTAGCACATACTATAATGATAATTGTTTACATGCAAACTTACTAAGCTTAAAGCTTACTCCCTTTTTCTTTCCCCTTATTTTATAGAGTTTAAGAGCCGAGCTGGATACACCGATAATAAGAAGTTTGCCCACACTATTAGCTCACCTCGGTATATCTAGACTTAGTACTTTTGTGTATGGCATGTATAGGGGTAGACCAGTTAGATTATTTTGTTATTTTGGCCAAAAGTGTGTTGGCCCCTTTTTAAGATAAACTATTTTGTATATTGCCTGGTTGGTGGCTCACTTTGTTATGTATGAAAAGATATAGTCATTCATGGAAGTTTAAATTGCAAAATATGATTTTATTTGATGATATGTTGAATGGATCTATGTTGTGTGAGCTAGAGGGGTGAAAAGAGCTTAGCAAATAGCCTTGTTCTTGTCCACACGGGTAGGCACACAGGCGTGTGTCTAGACCGTGTGAAGTATGCACCTAAAATTTGGAATTTAAATCACCACATGGTTGAAGTACACGGGCATGCGACCGGCCATGTGGATTAATCAGAGGGGACCACGGGCCAGCCATATAGGCGTGTTCCCAGGTCGTGTGAATCAAGTCAGTGTCGACCATCGGTGTCAAACACGGGCATGTGAGATGATACACGGGCGTGTCATCCACCCCCACGGGCGTGTGGCCCCTGTTTAGGTAAAATTTTCTTAAGTGCGTAAAAGTTTCCAAATTATTGTCAAAACCTTTTAGAAGCATGTATAGGGCCTCGTAGGTCCATTATAAGGATGATAGACATATGAATAGAAAAGTTTTAATTTGAAATGAGTTTGATAGCCCAAAGTTGTATGATTGTGCGAGTTAAGTATGGTAACGTCTCGCACCTGGTTTCAGCGTAGAATGCGGGCAAGGGGTCTTACATCAAGAGTGAGCATATATGTGATATGAGATTGAGATAGCATTGGCTATGTATGTGTCACTTTGGTGCGAGTTTCCCGACTATCTGATAGTATTTCGAATGGTTCAACGGTAAATGAAAGACGTGGTTGAGTATGAGATTGATATAAGATGGTATAGGTATATACATGAACCGTATAAGCTTTGAATCGAAGAAATTGTGAAGTTTGCATATAATCTTATGATTTAAGGATGGAAAGGTTTGTTAGTTAATATAAGCTACAAATTGATATATTCAATTTGTTGAATTGTGTATTTATGATTACATTGAGTTTATTTCTTACGAGCTTACTAAGCTATAAAGCTTACTTTGTTTATTTTTTCGTGTTTTATAGTGAAATCAAGCTAGCTCAGATTTTGGGACCGTTGGAGACATCATCACACTATCCTACTATCATTGGGTACTTTTGAACTATGCTATTTTAGTATATGACATGTATATGGATTTGGTCATTTTGATATATGTGTTGTTAATGACTTGGTCATTTGAAATGGATTGTAAATATTAAGTGCTTGGTTTGTATATATATAGCCATGAGAGTTGGCTTATTTTGGTTGTGTATGTGCAAATGGCTCTTGTTATGTGTTTGATTATAGATATGTTATGCTAGTTGGTATTTGGTAATTAGGAGTACTAAATGGTTATAAATTGAGTTGGTATGTTTGTGAGATTTGGCTAAATGATGCATGGTTGAAAATAGTCATATTGATGATTTGAAATTATGAGTTTTTGGTGTAATTTGAATGGAACTTTGTGGTATTGATATGTTTGATATTGGTTAGTATTGAAATGGAATAAATGAAGCTTGGTTAAGGTTGATTTGAATGCCTATTTATGTCTTGTTTTGGTGCCATTTGGCTTGATGTAGGTATATGCAAATTTGGGTGGCAAATGGCTTGGTAAATAGCCTATTTTTGTCCACACAGGCAGAGACACGGGCGTGTGTCTTAGCTATGTGCAACGCATGGTCAGGCTACACGGCCGTCTGTTGATGACATCACGAACTAACTAAAATACGACAAAGGCAAGCGCACCTATCGAATGGTAGTATAGGTATGGTGAGTCGGGAATATTGTATCCACGAGGACTAAAAGTACTAGTAGTTACTATCTTTTTATTATCTAGCCTATAATTAAATGGATTTTTTTAATCTTAAACTACAGTAATTAACTGTGAATGAGAGAGAGAGAGTAAAGAAAGTAATCGAATAAACCAATGACAAAGACAATACCCAAGGAAGAATCCTCCTAAACTTCACTTATTATTATGACTCTGAATCAAATGATTTATTCACTTGTCTTGATCTGTAGAAATCTCGAATTTATGTTAATATCTCTTTCGATACTAAGAACAACTGACTCTAGGTTGATTAATTGAAATCTCTTTCCAATTAAAACCCCTATTGTCACATTAACTCGATCTATGGAATCCCTTATTAGATTTGACTCTAATCCGGCTGATTTATGTCGTCTTATTTCTAGGAGTGCAATCAACTCCACTCAATTATGATAGATCTACTCTTAAACAAGGACTTTTGCTCTACTGAATAAGCACATCAAACTTGAATTAACATCCTGAAAATATTAAAGCAAGAATTAAGAACACATAATCAAGAACAAGAACAAGTATTTATCATGTAATTCAGAAAATTAAATAATAAGATCCGTTATAGGTTTTGTCTTCCCTGGTATTTAGGGAATTTAGTTCATACTCATAGAGGAAAACATTTCAAATTAAGAATAACAACAAGAGATGAAAAACCCAATAAAACTTCGAAGGAAATTTGACTGGAGATCTTCAATCTTGGAGTGGATCTGCTTCCGAGATGATTCCAACGGCGTTCTTCGAGTAACTTCTTTGTTCTATTCTGTGTGTCCCCTTAGGTATTCTTCTCGTGTGTTTTTATAGACTTTGGAATGCTCAAAATACCTAAAATTGGCTTTTTCTGCGTCAAAACGAAACAGGGTTTGGCAGGGACATGGGGTGTGATTAGCCGGTGTAAGAATGCCCCGACCGTGTGCAATACTAACATGGGTTGAAATCGACACGGGCTGGAACATAGGCGTGTGGCCAGCCCGTGTGGTTCACATGGGCATGTGCTTAGCTCGTGTGGGATTGACTTGGCCGTGTGGATCCTTAAGACAACCCATTTTGTCCAATTTTTGCCTGTTTTTCACTCCTTTTGCTCCCTTATGCTCACTTAAGTATAGAAACATGAAATTAAAGAATAGAGCATCAAATTCACTAATTCACATAATAAATCATCCAAAAACATGCTAAGAAAAGGATTAAAATATGTTACTTTTATGGTTTATCAAATATCCCCACACTTAAGCGTTTGCTTGTCCTCAAGCAACATACTCAAATCACAATTAAAATTAATTCTTCTCAACTTATAATTCTCATCAATAATGTTTTATCATAGTTCACAAATAATCACACATTGATAATTCAACTAAAAGAGCACTAAAATTCAAACAATCCAAGTCATACATTTTTATAGCATGAAAACATAGGTATTTCCCCTTATCTAAATAATTACCTTTAATTCAAAACCGAAAAGATTTGACATCCTCACTAAAGATTCACTCAAAGTGTTTAAGGTTCAAAAATTAAGCACTCAAAAGTTAAACATGGAAAGTTATTGCTATAGTCTTGTATGAAAATCAAATCTCCATCACTATAAAATGAGATGATACCCAAATCGAAAGGTCTTTAAAGGGTTGTAATGAGGCTTGGGTTAAAGGAGTGAATAAAGGCTGAAAAAGAAGGTTAGAATCGAGATCGAATTAATAAATTACCTACTAGAAAAATAAGCTAATACTGAATAATTACATCAATCGAAATTATTAAAGAATATCACGAGCTTCTTTTCAGAATATGAAATTTTAAGCTCAAACCAAAGAACTAGTATATAAATATAATTTTTTCTTTCAATGGATAATAAGAGAAAATTTAACAACTGAAACAAAAGAACATAGTTAGCAACTAACCAAATTAAATCTCGACAAAAAGGAGTCAATAAAATGGGAACAACGAATCAAAAAAGAGTTATGGGTTAACATTAATGGGTGAATCAAGAACGGTTTGTTAGACTCAAAGGGTTCACTAAGGGTTGATTATGAAGGTAGGCTTTTAATGGGATAAGTGGGTTAAAACCTAAGTGCCTTTATCATCTCAGTATATCAAATCAAAGGTGTGGTCTTGACATGCATAATCGAAGCAAGTTCTAGAATAACAAATCAATATTGACATACTCATAACCAATAATAAAGTGAGCAAGAAAAGTGTATACTCTTAAAGGCTCAAAATCTCACAAAAATTATGGTTTATGATGTCAATCTTGCAAATTTCAAACTTCAAGGTAATACCTCAATTTAGAGAAACAACCTAAAAATTTTAATTCTAAAAATAGACTTCTCATGCTTGATTCTCTAATGTCTTAAAGTTTAAACAGTCAATGCACAACTACCTATGAATTTAATCTAAAACACATCAATGATAATCACAAATCAGTAAGAATTCATTATAATAGTAATATGAGAAAGATTACTTAATCAAAAGACAGAATTTAGGGTTTTTCTGATGATTATATAAATAACCTCCCCACATTGAAGATGGACATCGTCCTCAATGGTCAAAAATAGAGAATAACAATATAATTAGAAAGTCATAAGAAAGAGAGAGAATTGAAACTGCCCTGAATTTTGGATGAAATCCCTAGAATAGTGAAGAGCGAAATTGTAGATAAAACTAAATAAAGTGCAGGATTATGGGCAACTATTAAGAAAATAAACACAACCATGGAAGAAGATTAAAGGATTACTCGATTAGGAACAACCATAAAAAATAAAATAGAGTTCAAAATATAAAAGACAAGTCTTGAAAAGATAATAAGAAACATAAAAGTGAATAAACTAAAAATAAAAGTAAAAATAAAAATAAAAATTAAATAAAAATTAAATAAAAGAGATGGACTCAAAGGTCCTCATCATCAGACGCGTCGTGAGTTGCCGGCGCCGAAGATGAAATATGGAGATGGTGGCAAATCTACTGTAATGTAGCCTCAAGACTGTCGAACCCCTAAAAGCACTATTGCTCGAAGCGAGTGAAACGCTCGGATATGTCTGTCAAAGTGGTAGTAGGAGAAGGAAGAGGTCGGTGACTCGAGGTGGAGGATGAGGTTGGGCCTCGTGAGAGGGAGGAACATCATTAGTGATGTCCTAAAGTTCATCATGAGCATTAGAATGAGACAATTGGTACTGAGAAGGATCCACTCCACGACGTCGCTCTATCATCCTCATGTGGATCATGGTTGAGAGTCCTTGTGGGGACATCCGGCCAACTAATGTGAGTGACAATTGGGGCCGTGTCTCAATTCTGTCAATTGGGGCACAGCCATGTAAATCGTTGCATGGCCGTGTCTTAGTTAATTGTTGAGGCACGGTCGTGTGGCTTGAAGTCTAGGCCATGTCAATTTTCACTTTGGCCCAAATTTGCCCGTTTTAAGCCCGTTTCTCGTTCTTTTCATCCTCGGGTGCTTTCCTGAGTATAAAACATGAATAGAAATGATTAAGAGCACCTTTTTACATAAATTAAGGGCTAAATCATCCAAAAGCATGCTAAATATGGGGTTAAGTTATGTTACTTTTAAGGTTAAAGAAAAAGCACTCATAAGTCGAACGTGAAAAGTTAATCCCATAGGCTTGCCTGAAAATCAAATCCCAACCACTGTAATATGAGATGATACACTAATCAAAAGGTTTTTAACAGGGTTGTAACGGGGCTTGGGTTAAAGGTGTGGATAAAGGCTGAATTAGAAGGTTTAGAATCAAGATTGAATTGACAAGTTACCTAACTTTTAGAAAAATAATTGAACTAATAATCTGAATAATTACATCACATGAAAATACTAATAATACGAGCTTCTTCTTCAAGATGCTGGATTTAAACGTACAAGCTCTTAGAACATAGAACTTAATAATGAATATACTTCGTTTTTTTAAGAACAAACTCAAATAAATACATAATATAAGAAAGAACTATATCAACTGAAATAAAGTAATTAGGTAACTAATCACATCAATTCTCAGTAGAAGGGTAGTCAAAGGAATGGTGATAACAAATATGAGTGGGGTTTTGGGTTAATATTAATGGGTGAATCAAATAAAAAGGGTTGTTAGGATCAAATGGGTTCACTAAGGGTTAATTTGTGAAGGTAGGCTTTTTAGTGGAGTGAATGGGTTAAAACCTAGGTGCCTTTATCATCTCAGTATATCAAATCAATTATTGTGGTCTTGACATGTATAATCAAGGCAAGTTCTAGAATAACAATTCAGTGTTGATACACTCATAATCAATAAAGTGAGCACGAAAAAGAATATATGCTCTATAAGACTCAAAATCTCACAAAAATTATGGGTATTTGATATCAATCCCTGTAAATTTCAAACTTCAAGGTAATATTCAAATTCAGTTTAACAACCTAGGAAATTTTTGAATCTTGAAAAATAGACTTATCATGCTTGATTCTCTAGTATTCTTCAAGTATAAATCATTAATGCACAATTATCAATAACTTACTCAAAAACATATCAATAAAAATCATAAATCATCAGAAATTTCACCCTAATTAATAATATGAGAAAATTACTTAGGAATAAGACTAAAATTCAGGATTTTGGAATAATGCAAAAAGTTAGGTACTTTTACCCCCCCACACTTAAGATGTACCGTGTCCTCAATGTACAAAGATAGATAAACAATTGTGTGATAATAAATCAAAAGAGAAGGGGAGAAGTAACACTTCTTGAATTTTTGGATGGATTCTTTGTTCCCTTGTCAATTTGGAGGTGGTGGCATTTTCTATGGGCCTGGTGAGGTGGCTACCGACAAACATTGTGCTAGATGAAGAAATTAGGGAGCCTGCAATGATGTAGCCAGGAAATCTAAAGAAACATTAAAAATATAATAATAATATAATTTAAAATAAAGAAAATAAAGAAAATAAGACTAAGAAGAAAATTGAAATTAAAAGAAAAGACTAATGGACTGAAGAGTCCTTATTGATAGATGGCTCGCAAGGTGGGTGTGACTTCTGAGGCTGTGGAAGGGCTGTGGTCGTGGTTCCAGTGTGATTCCCAAGCAGCCTTTAGAACTTAAAACCAAGAAACTAAAATGAAATAAACTAAATTAAGCAGAAGAGAAGTAAAGGTAAGGAAATTGAAGCAAAATAGAAAAGAAAAATAAAAACTAAATTGTCTCAAAGACCCTTGGATTGTCGAATAGCTGAAGCTACCGGCATGAACTCATGTGAATCGGTCTCCTTTGAGGAGACTATGGTTGGCCTTTTACACTTCTTCGGCATGGCTTTTGTGTCTCAAGAGTTATAGGAATGTTAGAAGAAAAGGAGAGAGAGGAAATATGATAAGAAGAACGAATAAAGAAAGGAGGAAGGAGGGTGAGGAAGAAGAGGGGGTGGGGTTAAATAGAAGTTTGGCTTTTGCATTTTCCCACGCCCGTGCACCGAGGGTGTGTTGAATTACACAGCCATATCGCATGACCGTGTGTCTAGGCATGTTGGTTCACCCACGCCCGTTTTTCAGATGCCACGGCCGTTCCTGAAAAGGCAGTGTGTTGGCACGGTTGGGTAGCATGGGCATGTCTTTCCTGTGTCTAGTAAGTCAGTAGCTTCACATGGTTGTAGAGCACAGCCGTGCCTCTTTACTGGTGCCCGTGGGGGAGTGGTTGGATCCGTGACGTCAAAAAATAGGTGGGATTTGATTTGTACTGCCCCTGTTCATGTCAGTACGGAGATTCAGTACTTTGACACGGCCACAGCCACGGCCGTGTTCAAGGCCGTGTGGCTTTGAAATCTGCACTTTTGTGTTAATTTAAAACTAAATTTTCAAAAAGGAAAAGAATTTGAAAGCAAAATGTAAAGACAAATTATGCTAGAGCTCGGGTTACCTCCCGAGAAGTGCTCGTTTATAGTCTTAAGCTAGACTTTCCTTGGATTTGAAAAATCAGGGAGGTTTAAAGGTTTGAATATCTTCCCTCATGCTTACAGTTCTATTTTCTTGATAAAGTTTAAGTCGAGAAGCGTTTACCTTAAAAATGTCGAATGTTGGATTGCTTACCTCGACTGTTCCATATGGAAAGATATTGCGTACCTCAAAAGGAGTGTCTTTTGTTGTTCATGGATCTGCTTTATTCATCCATATCTTATCTCCTATTTTGAAGTGGTTTGATGTTCCTATGAGCTCTTCTAGGGGTTCCTTAGGTTTTACTTCGTGCGGTTCCTATTCCTCTTTGAATTGTGTCTTCCATCCTTTTAGTTTGTCGACCCTAAGGCTTCGTTCCTCATATAATTCTTCTTTGTTGGCACTAGGTCCATGCTTCGGCTCAGATTCGTATCCTTGTGGTGTTTCCTGCAACGAAGGTTGCTCAAATTGATCATTAACTGAATTAACTTTCTTACCTTCATCGATTATAGTCCTAGTCGAGTCAAGAGCTTGAAGACTAATTGATTCATCACCTACACGAAGAATGAGTTCTCCTGTGGCAACATTAATATTAGTTCTAGCAGTTTCTAGGAAGGGCCTTCCTGAAATTAAGGGGATTGAATTATCCTCATCCATGTCTAAGACAACAAAATCTATTGGGAAAATGAATTTGTCAATTTTTACAAGAACATCTTCGATAATACCCCTAGGATTTCTAACTATTTTATCAGCTAATTGAATACTCATCCTAGTTTGTTTGGATTTCCCTAGACCTAGCTATTTAAACATTTTATAAGGCATGACATTTATACTTGCCCCGAAATCAGCTAAGGCATTATCAACTTTTAGACTACCAATTAAACATGGAACTGTAAAACTCCCTGGATCTTTTAGCTTCCGTGGTAGTCTATTTTGTAGAATTGCTGAGCACATTGTGTTCAATTCCACATGTGGATCCTCGTCTAACTTACGCTTGTTCATCAAGAGTTGTTTTAAAAATTTTCTCGAATCTGGCATCTGAAAAAGAGCTTCAAGAAGTGGTAAGTTAATATGTAATTTATTTAAGAGTTTAAGAAACTTACCGAACTGTTCCTCTATATCGTCTCTGTTTATTGCTTCGGGGTAAGGTATGCGGGGTTGGTACTTTTTGATTACGGTTTTGGCTTTTCTTGTGTTACCTCAATTTTGGATTCTTCGTCCTTGTTTTTGCTTGTTGAGATGGGTTCATCTAACCTTACATTTTCCTGAGCTATTATGGCTTGGATTTTCTCCTTTGGGTTGATTTCAGTATTGCTTGGTAGACGCCCTTGCGGTCGTTCGGACATTAATTTTGCAAGTTGTCCGACTGCTTGAGTGACTTCCCCTACTAAATTAGTAAGTTCTCTGATTCAGTTCTTGTTCTCTTCAGTGATGGTTGTTGACTTCTGAGTGTTTTCTCAGTATCTTGGAGACGATTTTCTGTGGATGCCATGAATTTTGTTAACATCTCTTCGAGGTTTGACTTTTTCTCTTACGGATATGGCTGATTTTAGAATTTTTGGGGAGGTTGTTGTCTTTGATTTCCTTGATTCCCTTGACCTCTCCATGAAAATTTTGGGTGGTTCCTCTAACCTGGATTGTAAGTAGTACTATAAGGATTATTATCGGATCGAAAATTATTACCTATATAGTTGATCTGTTCGCTTTCTGTGCTTGGTTGGTAGGGTGGGCACTCAGGATTCGCCACAGTTCCACTTTTGTCGTACTGCATTACTGGATGTACCTGCGAAGAACACAAACTATCAAGCTTTTTATTTATCATCTCTACCTGATTCGATAGATGGTTACTGCATCGATGCTAAAAACTCCGACCGATCTTGTCGGTTTTGTCCTTATAACTTGCCACTGATATTTATTCAGTGACATTTCTTCAATAAATTCGTAGGTTGCTTTAGGGTTTTGTTATTCAGAGTTCCACCAGCAGCTGAATCAATTAGTTTCCTTGTTGAGGGATTCACACCGTTATAAAAAGTTTGGACTTGTAGCCACAAGGGTAAACCATTGTGTGGACACCTTCTTAAGAGATCCTTGTATCTCTCCCATGCGTCGTATAATGTCTCTAAATCCATCTATACAAAAGAAGAGATATCATTCCCTAATTTGGTCGTTTTGGCCGGTGGGAAATATTTTAATAAAAACTTTTCGGTCATTTGGTCCCATGTAGTGATTGACCCTCGTGGTAACGAGTATAACCACCGTTTGGCTTTATTCCTTAATGAAAAGGGAAATAACCGAAGACGAATGGCATCATCAGAAACGCCATTTATTTTGAAAGTATCACAGAACTCTAAAAAATTAGCTATATGAGTATTCGGGTCTTCGTCCTGCAAACCATCAAATTGAACAAATTGTTGAATCATTTGTATTGTGTTAGGCTTTAATTCAAAATTATTAGCAGCTATAGCAGGCCTAACAATACTAGATTCCGCTCCTGTTAAATGAGGTTTAGCATAATCATACATAGTACGCGGAGCATTGTTTTAGGCTACATCTCATGGTGGATTATTCTCATCCACTACACCAAAACAGACTTTTAGTGGCGTTTTAATAAAAAACGCCGCAAATATTATACATTAGCGGTGTTTGAAAGAAAACGCCGCCAAAAGTTGAGCAATAGCGGTTTTGGCCCAAACATCGCTAAAAATGAGCAGTAGCTGCGTTTTTTCCCAAACGGTGCTATAGATTTGAGCATTAACGATGTTTTTTTAAAAATGCCGCTAAAGATTTGAGTATTAGCGGCGCTTTTGTAAAAACGCCACTAAAGATCTGAGCATTATCGGCGCTTTTGTAAAAACGCCGCTATAGATCTGAGCATTAGCGGCTCTTTTGTAAAAACACCGCTAATGATCTGGGCATTAGCGGCGCTTTTGTAAAAACGCCGCTAAAGATCTGAGCATTAGCGGCACTTTTGTAAAAACGCAGCTAAAGATCTGAGCATTAGCGGTGCTTTTGTAAAAACGCCGCTATAGGTCTGAGCATTAGCGGTGCTTCCTTAAAAACGCCGCTATATATCTGAGCATTAGCGGCGTTTTTATAAAAACGCCACAAAATTTTGAGCTTTATTTTTTAAGCTTTAGTGGCATTTTTAGGAAAACGCCGCAAAAGGTAAGCTTTAGTGGCGTTTTTCATAAAAATGCATAAAAAAATATTTTATTTTAGGGTTTAGGTTTAGAATTTAAGGTTTAATGTCTATGGTTTAGATTTTTAGGGTTTATGATATAATGTTTATTATTTTGGGTTAATGGTTTATATTTTATAGTTTATGGTTTAGGGTTTAAGGTTTAAGGATACTGTTTGAAAACTGAAAAACATTTGGAATTTACTGAGGTTCATGCCATTTTGTACTACACCCATATTATTTAATATAAGAATATAAAATATATGTTTTGTACTACACTAACATTGGCCACTTGAATTCCCAAAAATTTGGTCTCGGATTATGGTTTAAGGTTTGCGATTTTGAGTTTGGGGTTTAAGGTTTGGTGTTTGTGGTTAGGGTATAATATTTAGGGTCTAAGGTTTATGATTTAGGGATTATCTTGGATTTTTTAGAATATAAATCAAAATAAGATAAATATAAATTATTATTTTAAAAATATATAAATCAAAATGGGTTAAATCCCAAAAGCATGCATAAACAATGGTTTAGTGTGCAATTGTACACATGAACTTTAATTTGATCTAGATCTTGTAAAATATTAACACAATTATTGATATAATTAACATCATTATTTATTTATCTATTGCATACATAAAATTTATATTTATTCAATATAAAAATATATTAATGTATTTATATTTTAAAATAATGTGTATGATTAAATCAAAATTAAAGTTTCAACATACATTTAAACCACAATTAGAATTTTACATCTAGAATTACACATTAAACCAAAATTCATATATAATTCTAAGATGTATCTATATCAAAATTTAAGTGTATACATATAATTAATGCCATTTATATAAAAATATAAACAACTAATGCAGACCATGCTTAAAAGAATAATGTTGATGTAAAAAGAAAGAAAAAGAAATTAATCCTAAAAGAGTTGATAATGGTAATTAAAATTTTAAAATTTAATAATAAAAATTTAAAATTTAAAACTTAAAAATTTAATATTTAATATTTTAGTTAAAAGTTTAATACTCAAAATATAATAAAATTAAAAAATTAAAAAATAATAATATCAACACAAAAATTTTAAAAGAAAAAACATAGAAAAATATAAATTAAAAAATTAAAATTGTATAATAGTGACATTTTTACAAAAATGCCACAAAAATGGAGCTATAGTGATGGCGTTTTTAATAAAAACGCTACAAAAAATACTAGAAGATGAGAAAGTGAAAAACCCTAGATCAAATATGTAACATCCTGAAAATGGGCCTATGTATTTTTGATTTAATTATACGAAATGGCATGTCTTATGTGTTATGAATGTATGGTGAACATTTTTGGAAACTTGGAAATGTTAAGTTTAAAAGAGGAAAGTGAACATTTTGGAAACTTGGAAATGTTAAGTTAAAAGGAAAGTGAACATTTTCGGAAACCTGGAAATGTAAGGAAATGATTTAGAAATGTTAAGTAAAAGAGGAAACTAAAACAAGGTAGCCTTAAGAAAATTAATAGAAGAAATTTGACACAAACATAGGCTTGTTTATGTGGCTTGGAGGCACCACTTAAGGCCCAGGTAGGTGACGCCACAAGCTATGTAAATGGGCCTAGGTTCGAGCAACGTGGGAAGCAAATAAAGGATTTTATTTTGCTACAAGAAGCAAAGGAGGTGGACGGCAAGAGGGACACTTACAAGATGTGTTTAATTTTTACTAAAATTCGGCTAGACAAGGGATAAATTGTGGGGATTATTTTCTTAAGGTGATAATTAAGAGATAAACTTTATCAAAATAAGGGAGAGTTGGCCGAATAGGGGGAACTAAGTGTAGTATTTTCGGCCAAAAGGAATGAAGAAAGGCCATTTGTTTCTTTTTCTTTTCTTTTGAAAGTCTCTGCCGAAATTCTCTTGTCATCTTCTCTATTTTCTTTTGTTGACAAAACCGCAAGATCCCTCTCAAAGACTCACCATTGCCGAATCCTCCATCTCTATTCTTCTTCTTTGTTTCAATTCATCAAAAGCTGAAACCCCAAAGACAACCCCTAGCCGATTACTCCATCAAGTCCAAAAGCCAAGATCTTTGACAACTATTCAGTCTTCCTAGCCGATTTCTTTAGGACTTCAAGCAAGGGAGGTTGTCGACTACAACACTAAGGGTAAGGATTAGATTGTTGTCATGTTATTACCATTCCCTCTTCTTTTAGCCGAAAGTTTAAGTCTTAACCCAATAATGTTCTATGGCCGAATCTATGAAGGATCTTCCGGGATTTGGGTAGTGTCGACTATAGAAGGAGGAGTTCTTCAGGATTTCAACATTCAAGGTAAGCTACATGTAATGTTTAGCCAAGGGCCATTTAGTGATTCAATGTTACAAATTGATCTAACATGCATTCTATAGGGATTTTGACAGTACTGCAAAGAAGTGACAATTTTCAGGATTTAAGAATCGTAAGGTAAGTGTACCTATAGCATTCGGCCAAGGCCTGTATTGATACTAAGATCTATTTCTTACATGTTAAAAAGCCGAAACTAACCTATGTAGAGATCTAGTGTTTGGCCGAATACAAGGAGGAGAATAGCAAAGTTTTCGAGATTTGAGTGATAAGCAAATCGGCATCAAGGTAAGTTTTAGTGTACAAATCCTACTAGGATTTGATTTCGTGGCCGAATGGGTTTTCATTAAAAACTTTAATATGGGCCGAATGTAGGAAGTTAAAGATCTAAGGTAGTAGATCGGATTTTGGGATTTCAGTGAAATTGTTAAGTTTAATCAAAAAATTCTACACTACTTTTTAATAAGATTTATGGCATTAATTAATATGCATGTTTATAAGAATGTGAATATGGCTAAGGTACCATACTATGGTACAAAAGTACTCAGGTACGTTTCCTACTCCTGCTAGGACTATGAATATATGTTATTTTTAACATGTGAAAAGTGATAAGAATGTGAATTAAGGCATGATTTTGCATATTGTGTATGAAATATGGGGGCATATGGGTTATATGAAAAGGGGAAGTTAATGTGGTGACCTAAGACCACGAAATCGAATGTGGTGACCTAAGACCACGATAACTGAATGTGGTGACCTAAGACCATGAATTCTAAATGTGGTGACCTAAGACCACGAATTTTTATAAGGGCGATGAGCACATCGACTGCAGCGACTGCCTTCGATGGTGTGTAGCGGATGGAGGGTTGACTTAGTAGTCCCCACGGTGTGCAGGTTGGTACGGGGGATGTGTAGCGGATGGCATATAGGTTTGGGTTCGGGTTGCATCATTATTTCCTATCTGTTATATGAATATGCATGTAATATGTGAACATATGCCTAAACTGTTAAATTTTAGTGTTGGTTACACATTGAGTCTGTTTGACTCACCCCTTGTGGGATTATTTTTCAGGTGACGATCAGTGATGGACCGGGCCGACAGATGCTTAGTGTAACACCCCAAACCCGGCCTATGCATTAAGACGTGATTTGGTTTGTTACATAGATCAAACTATCTCAATAATTTAGGTGAAATGGTATATCAAAACCCTTTTTGAAAATAGAGTTTAATAAAACCAAGAGAAACAATTTTAAGTTTAATGTGTTTGAGAAACATAAGTTGAAAATCTCATCATTAAATATTTAATTATCAAAACCTTAAAGTAATTTTTATAAGAGTTCAAAATATTTAAAATTTTAAAATAGACAAAGGAATTTCATATGTTTGAAAAAAAAACAAAGTATTTTAAGAAAACATTATAAGATAAATATAAGTCCATATTAAATATCTAAAACATAATTTAAATCCACCCACACATGTAAATCCATAAAATATTAATAGAGGCCTTATTACATCATACCCAAAATAGCAAATTAAAGAAAATACTTATTAAAGGTTCAAAGTTTATTAAACTCATGTTTGTAGTATGGCCTCCACGAAGTCATCCTCGGCCCAGGTCCACGTCAATTTCCATTACCTGAGATGAAAAATTTGAGGGAGTGAGTTACTCAGGACTCAGTGTATAACTTACTTACTTTATCCACCGGGCTAGATCATCAAATCATTATTTTGGGCTGAGCCCATCAACAGTTTAACAATATAAATAATGAGATGCATGCAAATAATGAAATTTCCCACCCAAACCTAATTTCCATCCGCTACACACCACCAGTATCAACCATCACACTGGGGATCAAGTCAACCCACCCCGCCAACACACCAATCGAGGCATTTAGCCATTTTATATTTGTGGATTGTGACAAAGTCACGAACTAGAGGCATTGAGCCATTAAAATATTTGTGGCAGAGCCACCGAACTAGAGGCAATGAGCCATTTAATTATTTTGTGGCAGAGCCACCGAGCTAGAGGCAATGAGCCATTTAATTATTTTGTGGCAGAGCCACCGAACTAGATTTTGGCAATAGGCCTTTCTTCTCTTCATCGTTAATCCCAACCCATGCAACATGTATGCAAAATAGTCTATGTACATATGATAATTTTTTTCAAAAAGGCCCAATTTACATATGAGTCAATATTTCAAGTTTTTATTAAGGCCCAAAAATTACAAAATAACATTTAGCCCATTTAGCAAATTAGCATCTTAGGCCCAATTAACGATCTAGCAAAGAGTTCGGCCCATTTAACAATTTGTCAAGGTTTTTCGCCCATTTAACGATCTAATAGAGATTTCGGTCCATTTATCGATCTATCAAAGATTTCAGCCCATTTTACTAACTAGCATACTTATCGGCCCATTTTACGATCTAACACATCTTCGGTCCATTTACTCATGAGACATTTAATATACATTTTACCATCTACTCATCGAGGGCATTTTCGTAATTTTCACAATTTTAACCGTTTTCATGTAATTTCACCAAAATACCAATTATTTCGTATTGTACCAATTTTGTCATTTTTACGATTTTGCTCAATACTACTGTATGACATCTAACCCGAGATAAGTGTGAAGTTACACACCTTGATATCGTGAGTACTAAACCTTCCGCTCGTCAACACCTAAACGTAATACGAACCATTAGAACACTTTCATTTATCAAAAATGCACTATTGATAAATGATCTAAATCTTTACCCTTTTTATTTTGAACCACTTCTATTTTTGGTTTCTCCTCGTTTGTTGATTCGTTGCCCGATGAGAATCACGAACGAACAAAAGCTCGGGAGTACGAATAACCTCAAACAATTGATTTTCCTTGGTTGAAGGTCTGCAACCTGGTGGAAAATCCCGGATTCCCGAAACAGCCCTTCGTTTATAATTAGGGGGATTAGCAGAATCGCCCCTCTTTCGCAAACTATAGACTGCCCTTTTTTGCCCTATCTTGAATGTCTCACGATTATCTTCGTTCTTCGAAAAACGATCGAGCGATTATGCCCCTAAAATGAAATTGATTAATGACTAACTATACTAATAAATGAATAAAAATCCTTAAAAGAAAATCACCTTACCTTGATTCTTGAAATCGATTCCAACGATTCACAATACTCAAGAATACTTTGAGTTTCTACCTCCGCTAGATTTCTATGATAGAGAAAAGGTTGGAATTAGATATGGTATGACAATGATCTAAATCCAAAAGATCATCTCACACCACAATAGATTTGCACAGAAGAATAATAAATTCTAGAATACTATGCTAACCACTTACCAATCGATTAAGTTTATGCGTAGGGAAAAGATACGATTATGAAGGAAAAATTGAAGGAGATAATACTTATCAACATTCGGCCATGGTGAAATAAAATTTGAAGAAAATTGTAATGAAGAAGAAAATGAAGAATAGGGAAATAGAATGGTAGGGTTTGGTTTCAAGAGAGAAAGAGAAAGAAAGGAGAAGAAAAGAGAAGAATTAGGTTTTGGAAAATTGAGCATTCGGTTTTGTGAAGGAAAAAGAAAAAAGATTAGCCTTCTTTGTGTGATGATGGTTTCGGCATTAGGAGGAATAGTTGGCAAAGAAGTGATCAAATGATCAAAAAGAAAGAATGGTAAAAGAAATGGCTATAGTTTCCTCAAGGTATTTGGTAAAATTTGGCTAGAGAGAAAGATAGATGAAAAGAAAAATACACTAAGCCTAAGCCAAAAATGACCAAAATGAAAAGGGTTTTCCTAACATCCTAGCTTACCATCCTCTCAACCAAAATCGGCCACCCCCCTTAGCCTCAATGCCGTCCAAATACAATGGTCAAAAGGCCATTAGGAAGTTTCCAAAACATCTTCCTACACTTAAGCCTTTTTCCCCTCCTTTTTCCTTAAGTTGATGAAACATAATCCCTCAATTCAAGCCCTTATCTTTAGCTTTCCAAAACCTTAATCTTCTTACCAAAATAAAAACAATACAACTCATCCTAACCTTATCTCCTTGCCGACACATGCATAGGCTAAAGCAAAAAATAAAAATTCCTAATTGCATGCTAGGTGGTTCGAACCCCTTCCCCCATGTCCAACTTATGGCGCCATCACCACTATGCCATTAACTCATCTTATGCCATCTTTTAGTACTTAATTAATTTAAGTCTCAAGATCACTTAATTTCTTTACTCTAAATTACACTTAACTAATATTTTTATTCTAACTCCAAGTAACCCGAACTAACATTTAACAACATAATGATACTCGAATATTTAGGATGTTACACTTAGTGGAGGCCATGTGAAGTTCAGATTTCTTTTATTTGGACTATTTTACTTTAAGTATTTTGAATTTAAATTTTGGGAATTATTTGATGTAATAAGGCCTTAGTAGAACTATTTTATTCTGCTTTTATTTATTAAACTTACAAACTTTTATTTATTAAAAGATTAAGTAAATCTATTCTTAAAACAAAGCCCAAACGTTTTGTCACCTAAAGTAAAGGATTTTTTTTTTAATAATGAAATAAACTTGTTTTCATCTCAAGCCCAACCCAAAACGATCTTTCTTCCAAATCACACAAGTTTTCCTAAGTAACAAAAGAATTTGAAATGGTTTACAGGGAACATACCAGATCCGATCAAGGCTCGTGAAAATGGGTTTGGGGTATTTCAATTTGGTATCGAGCTCGCTTTTAAACTCTCGGCCTTGGGTTTAATGCCCAAAACATTTTCAAAGTTAAGCCCAAAAAGGGATTTTGTGAATTAAGCAGGTTTTTCTGGCATGGCCCACTAAGTCTCCGACCCGAAGTCCACCAGGTAAGTACTTCTATCCATTGTGTGATTTATAGTATGACTTGTAGAGGGGTAGAAATGGAATGGAACGTAGAATATAGATTAAGTACATTGAACCCTAGGACTAGTATACCCCAACAAAAACATAAGATTTAAATGCCTAATTAAACAAACCCATGATTAAGTCACGAGTTAGGGTATGGCAACCATGGTACGCATGTCTAGGATTGGTTTCGGTGGGAGCTTGGTATTTAAGCAGTCCTAGTGACTCACCTCCTCTCCACTCGAATCCTACCTGGTGCGTAGCCTCGATTCACCCTAATCAAGAGGACTTAATCACGGGCTAAACCCCTAACTAAAACCCGAAAGGGACTAGCCGTATTTTTATGGAAACCCTAGTTTTAAAACTCTTAAAATTACCCTTTTGAATTGCAAACACAATCTTATAAAATTCTCTCAAATATTCTTGATTTATAAAATTACTAAAATACCCTTAGTGGTAAAATTCCAAAAATGCCCTTGGTTTATGAAATTTCCAAAATACCCACAACTCTTATCAAAATTTCATTACTTAATAAAATGTTCAAAAACCCTAATTTGCAAAAATACCTTGATTTTGGAAAATTACGAAATTGCCCTTAACCTGCAAAATTACCAAAATGACCCTGATCTTCAAAACAATTTCTGCAACAACACTGATTTGGAAAACAAATTCTCAGAAACAACCTTCAAGTTTTGTAAAATTTCAAAGTATCCTTAATTTATCAAGATTTACAAATTTACCCGAGTTAATTACCAAAATATCCTCGAATTTCAAAATTTCCCAAAATACCCCCGAGATTTCAAAAATTACCAAAATACCCTTATTGACAAAATCACCAAGGAACCTTATTTTGACAAATTACAAAAATACCCCTGGGTAGTGGAAAAACAACAACAATGAAAACTACAACATTTCTCTGAATGAACGAAAGTTTATAATTGATTGATGGATGTATGAATGTAAAGACTGTGTGTATGTATGAATACGAAAGAACCACTCTTAAAATTCTTTTCATAAAACTTCTTCGCGGTTAATCAGTGGAATAAAGGCTAATTCATAAAATTTCTTAATCAGATTAAAGAGCGTCGTTAGATATGAGTTCTAGAGGACGCGATCGTCATGGATGCGGTAGAGGAAGATTGGCTGTGTCAGAACCCGTTAGATTGGGTCAAGGGTCTGACAATGAGTTACCACCGCCACCACCACCCCCAGCTGTTGGTGTCGAGCAGTAAGCTCAGATGGGGGATGATGCTGTATCGCGAGCTATCTTGTGGGTTCTTGAAATGGTGGTGGTCTTTGGAGGGAATACGGAGCTCGTAAATCAGACCGAGCGACTCCGAGCCAACGGAGCTGAAGTATTCCGTGGAGTATCGGGTGTAGCACCCAATATCGCTGAGTATTGGTTGGAGGCGACTGAGCAGATTATGGATGAGCTCGACTTAACTGACGAGGAAAAGCTGAAAGGGTTGGTGTCGCTTCTCCGCGATGAGTCATATCAATGGTGGCTCACGGTGCGAGATGGTGCTACAGCTGAGGAACTCACATGGGAGTATGCTAAGGCATCATACCAGAAGAAGTATGTGGGCACTCATTATATTGATGCCCAGAGAAAGGCTTTTCTAGGATTGGTTCAAGGAAACAAGTCCGTAGTTGAGTATGAAGCTGAATTTTTAAGGCTGAGCCGTTATGCTCGAGGCATAGTGTTTACTGAGCATGAGCGGTGTGTCCGGTTTGAAGACAGACTAAGAGGTGACCTAAGGTTATTGATAGCCCCGCAACAAGAGCGGGAGTTTGTTGTATTAGTGGAAAAGGCCAAAGTGGCCGAGGGTATTAAGGAGTCCGTGAGGGAGAACTCCGATCGAAATAGGCAGAAGAGAGAATTTGGATCGTCAAGGCCATCCAGGAATGAGCAAAAGAGGCCTAGAGTTGAAGGGTCATGAGGTCGACAAGTCGCTCTTGGAGGCGAAGACTTACTTGTGATCAATGTGGGAAGAAGCACTTAGGTGAATGTTGGAAAAAGACGGGAGGATGCTTTAAGTGTGGGTCAAAGGACCATATGATTAAAGACTGTCCGATGAGACCAGATGGGAATCAACCAGTAGCTCAGAATGTTAATCAGGCTGGTAGAGGTGGACAGCAGCCTCAGCGAGGTCGTGGTCTGAACCATGAAGGAAATGGTTCCAGCCATGGTTGTGGAGCACCAAGCGGAGGTGCTGAAGGTTCAGATGCAAGGCAGCCAAGGTTGGTTTATGCAGTCGGCCGTCGCGAGGAGAGTGATATGCCAGATGTGACAACGGGTAAGTTTCTTATTTTCGGAATGCCTTTATTGCCTTGTTTATTATAGAGCTAGTTCGTTCTTGTATTGCTAGTGAATGGTATGAAACCTTGGATGTGAACTTTGGAATTGTGCATAGGAAATGTGTTAGTTTTATTAAGATCAGAGTGCGCAGCAATAGCGTAGTGTGGTGAGTTAGATTGTACGATTGTTCGCTAGTAAGTAATTTCGAGGACGAAATTATTTTAAGGGGTAGAACTGTAACATCCTGCAAATGGGCCTATGCATTTTTGATTTAATTATACGAAATGGAATGTCTTATGTGTTATGAATGTATGGTGAACATTTTTGGAAACTTGGAAATGTTAAGTTTAAAAGAGGAAAGTGAACATTTTGGAAACTTGGAAATGTTAAGTTAAAAGAGGAAAGTGAACATTTTTGGAAACCTGGAAATGTAAGGAAATGATTTAGAAATGTTAAGTAAAAGAGGAAACTAAAACAAGGTAGCCTTAAGAAAATTAATAAAAGAAATTTGACACAAACATAGGCTTGTTTAAGTGGCTTGGAGGCACCACTTAAGGCCCAAGTAGGTGACGCCACAAGCTATGCAAATGGGCCTAGGTTCGAGCAACGTGGGAAGCAAATAAAGGATTTTATTTTGCTACAAGAAGCAAAGGAGGTGGACAGCAAGAGGGACACTTACAAGATGAGTTTAATTTTTACTAAAATTCGGCTAGACAAGAGATAAATTGTGGGGATTATTTTCTTAAGGTGATAATTAAGAGATAAACTTTATCAAAATAAGGGAGAGTTGGCCGAATAGGGGGAAATAAGTGTAGTATTTTCGGCCAAAAGGAATGAAGAAATGCCATTTGTTTCTTTTTCTTTTCTTTTGAAAGTCTCTGCCGAAATTCTCTTGTCATCTTCTTTATTTTCTTTTGTTGACAAAACCGCAAGTTCCCTCTCAAAGACTCACCATTGCCGAATCCTCCATCTCTATTCTTCTTCTTTGTTTCAATTCATCAAAATCTGAAACCCCAAAGACAACCCCTAGCCGATTACTCCATCAAGTCCAAAAGCCAAGATCTTTGACAACTATTCAGTCTCCCTAGCCGATTGCTTTAGGACTTCAAGCAAGGGAGGTTGTCGACTACAACACTAAGGGTAAGGATTAGATTGTTGTCATGTTATTCCCATTCCCTCTTCTTTTAGCTAAAAGTTTGAGTCTTAACCCAATAATGTTCTATGGCCGAATCTATGAAGGATCTTCCGGGATTTGGGTAGTGTCGACTATAGAAGGAGGAGTTCTTGGGGATTTCAACATTCAAGGTAAGCCACATGTAATGTTCGGCCAAGGTCCATTTAGTGATTCAATGTTAGAAATTGATCTAACATGCATTCTAAAGGGATTTCAACAGTACTGCAAAGAAGTGACAATTTTAAGATTTAAGAATCGTAAGGTAAGTGTACCTATAGCATTTGGCCAAGGCCTGTATTGATACTAAGATCTATTTCTTACATGTTAAAAAGCCGAAACTAACCTATGTAGAGATCCAGTGTTTGGCCAAATGCAAGGAGGAGAATAGCAAAGTTTTCGGGATTTGAGTGATAAGCAAATTGGCATCAAGGTAAGTTTTAGTGTACAAATCCTACTAGGATTTGATTTCGTGGCCGAATGGGTTTTCATTAAAAACTTTAATATGGGCCGAATGTAGGAAGTTAAAGATCTAAGGTAGTAGATCGGATTTCGGGATTTCAGTGAAATTGTTAAGCGAATCAGGTGTGTACCCCACACTACTTTTTAATAAGATTTATGGCATTAATTAATATGTGCATGTTTATAAGAATGTGAATATGGCTAAGGTACCATACTATGGTACAAAAGTACTCAGGTACGTTTCCTACTCTGCTAGGACTATGAATATATGTTATTTTAACATGTGAAAAGTGATAAGAATGTGAATTAAGGCATGATTTTGCATATTGTGTATGAAATATGGGGCATATGGGTTATATGAAAAGGGAAGTTAATGTGGTGACCTAAGACCACGAAATCGAATGTGGTGACCTAAGACCACGATAATCGAATGTGGTGACCTAAGACCACGAATTCTAAATGTGGTGACCTAAGACCACGAATTTTTATAAAGGCGATGAGCACGTCATTGCAATGATCGCCTCGATGGTGTGTAGCGGATGGAGGGTTGACTTAGTAGTCCCCACGGTGTGCGAGTTGGTATGGGGATGTGTAGCGGATGGCATATAGGTTTGGGTTGGGTTGCATCATTATTTCCTATCTATTATATGAATATGCATGTAATATGTGAACATATGCCTAAACTATTAAATTTTAGTGTTGGTTACACATTGAGTCTCATTTGACTCACCCTTGTGGGATTATTTTTCAGTGACGATTAGTGATGGACCCAAATACAGATGCTTAGTGGAGGCCAAGTGAAGTTCGATTTCTTTTATTTGGACTATTTTACTTTAAGTATTTTGAATTTAAATTTTGGGAATTATTTGATGTAATAAAGCCTTAGTAGAACTATTTTATTCTGTTTTTATTTATTAAACTTACAAACTTTTTTTTATTAAAATATTAAGTAAATCTATTCTTAAAACAAAGCCCAAACGTTTTGTCACCTAAAGTAAAGGATTTTTTTTATAATGAAATAAACTTGTTTTCATCTCAAGCCCAACCCAAAACGATCTTTCTTCCAAATCACACAAGTTTTTTCTAAGTAACAATAGAATTTGAAACGGTTTACACCGGGGAACATACCAGATCCGGTCAAGGCTCGTGGGCTGGGTTTGGGGTGTTTCAAAATAAGCTAAATTCCTCCAGAAAGCCCCACCGACAAAACAAATTCCCTCCCTTTCTTTCTCTTTCCAAACCCAAAATTAAAAAAAAGCAAGGGAAAAAGCGTAAGAATCTCTGCCCCAGGCACGTCAATTTCTTGCCCCAAAAAGGTTCCTATCTAAGCCTAACTTCTCATCTCTTCTCAGAATTCAGATTGACCCTAAAAAGGTTCCTCTCTAACCCTAACTTCTTATCTCTTCATTTCGTGATTCTCTTTCTCCCCCACTGTTTCCATGCTCAATAACACATGTTGATTCCATTTTATTAACGGCTTTCTAGGATTTTATTTAGGATTTTGTCGGAGCACTGAATACCTTCCTTTTCCTGGTATATTCCCTTCTTTGGTGTAACTTCTTCTTCTTCTTCTTCTTTCAAGTTTTTATGAAATGAATCCTGAGGAAAAATAGGAAAAAGTTCAGCCGCCATTGAAGAGTTTATTCTTTCGGTACAAAAAATAAATGGAAACAAATGGGTCCCAAGTTTTGGCATCATGTTTTGCCGCATTTAATTTATCTCTCTCAATGTTAATTCAAATTTCGCATGGATTCAGTGGAGTTTACTTTTGCATTACTTATTTTAGCTTCCCTGGTTGTTTAATTTGCTTTCTGTTTCTCTCTTTCTGTTTCCAGCCAATTTCTGTTTCTTGTTGGTAATATGTGTGTATGTGGGTGTTAAATTTCATTCTGAATGTTTAGGTTGGTGTTTAGGCTCAAGAGCAAACTTTAGGGCAAGATAAAGGTTTGTCCATTTCTACAAAGGATGACAATTTTAGAGATTCTGTAGCTATTGATGAAATTTTGGTTAATTCAAATCAGGTATATTAGTTTAGTTGTATTTCTTGAGTGAAATGGAGATGAGGAGATCTGAAATTTTGTGGATGGTATTTTATTTTGTTCTTTGAATGATCTAGTGTTAGGGTTTTATGACATCGATGAGATTTGGATCTAATGCATTTGATTCTTTTTTCTTGTTTCCACACTTTCGATGCAGCTTTATAAATGGTTCTCAGATCTTGAATCATACGAGGTCCGAGGTTAGTTGCAATTTCTTGTTGCGATATATATGAACATGGAGTGATTTAATTAGATATCTATTTATTGCATCTCATTGTTTCTCTCCTTCAGACTGAGGAGAAGTATTAGCACGATGTTGATACTCTAGTAGACCGCATTTAATTAGATATCTATATATATTTTTCTCATTGTTTCTCTTCCTTCAGGCTGAGGAGAAGTATCAGCACTATGTTGATACTCTAGTAGACCACATTCAGACTTGTGATGATATACTTCGACAAGTATGTTCTTTTTCTTTTATATCTCCATGCTTTCTCATTTTCTTTGCTAGCTATTTTATTGGTTATGTCTATATTTTACGCAAAGATTTTAAAGCTAGCAAGTACTTCTGTGTAGGTGGATGAGACCTTGGACCTATTTAATGAACTACAACCGCAACACCAAGCTGTAGAAACAAAAACTAAAACTCTTCATGATGCATGCAATCGATTGGTATGGTTTTCATTTGGAAGAATTCGGATTTAGTTTCATCATCTTGTTTCTAGCTTATTCACTTTGGCTTTATGTTAAATGGCTGTAATCCACTTATTTTTGAGATGGAAAATTTTTCTTGAGTCACAAGCTTGTTTCCATTGCAGGTAATGGAGAAGCAAAGGCTGATTGAGTTTGCTGAAGCACTTCGTAGTAAGCTCAAGTATTTGATGAGTTGGAGAATGTAAGGTTTGAATGCTATCTTAACTAGAAATCCGTTTAATTAAGTGTTACTTCCTTGTCTTTGCTTATTATCCTATTATCCTTTGGGGTTTATGCTTTACTTTATGTTTCTTGATGAATTGCTGTTGGTGCAATAGTTCTGAAATTTATGGTTTGTTTAATTTTACCTCTTCTATATAGATTACTTCCAACTTTTATTCTCCAAAACATGAATGTCAGAAATGCAAATTTTCTCCCACTTTTTAAACGGCTTGATGAGTGCATATTGTAAGTTTGCATTTGAACTTAGTCTGCATGTGCAAAATGTTTGACTGTAATAACTGTCCATATGAGCACATATCATCAAAATATTTTAATCAAAATTTTCCCTTGTAGGTATGTTGAGAATAATCCACAATACGCAGAATCCAGTGTTTATTTGCTAAAATTCTGTCAACTCCAGGTAAGGAAGGAATGACACAATCTTGGGCTTTTTTTTTTCTCTTTTGGTAAGTAAATGAAATGCATGCATATAAGTAGATGTTTTGACTCCTGGAACCTATTTTTACAGTCTCGGGCTCTTGGTATGATTTGCTCTCATGTAGTATCTATTCTCAAAAGCGCATCATCTCAGGTAAAATATCCACCTATAGATGAAATTTGCGTATGTCAGCATGTATTTTTGTATGGAATGAATGCCTCCCAAAATGCTTGTTCTTTCTCTCTTTAGGTCCAGGCAGCAATTTGGAGCAGTGGTGGCAACAAATAATCTCCTTATGAGGGTGTTGAGGCATCAATAATTTATGTTCATTTCAAGGCTGCTGTTAGTGAGGTAATGATTTTATTTTTTGATGTGGGAACTGTCACATTTTGTCAAATCTGAATATTTTCCCAATTTAATGGCAAGTAGAGTTATATCTCTTCTATATGAAGTGGGACTATATACTAGAATTAGATCCCCCCTCAATAGAGGTAATTAACAGTTTTAAACATTTGCAGCTTAAGCCTATATTAGAGGAAATTGAAAGCAAAGCATCAAGGAAAGAATATGTTCATCTTCTTGCGTAATGCCATAAATTGTACTTGTGAATGAGGCTTTCTTTGGTGTGTGGTTACCCCGCATTACGCACGCATCGTTATTTCAATATTCAAATTGGTTTTTAATGTTTGTTAATATACTATTTTTTAAAGATAATAGGTATAGTGCATCAGTGCATATCTGAATTTGCCAAGAAAGACGGTTTTCCATCATTGACCAGATCAGGATGTGCTTACTTAATGCAGGTATAGTGAACTTACTATCATATTTATCAGTTGAATATGGAGATGATTTCTGGAAATTTTATTCAATTAAAGCTAGATTTGTTATTTGAGTTATGCGTCCTTTGCATTGTTGATTTTATTTGGTGATATTTAGAGATGATGAAATGTAGCCCAGCCGTTTGCTTTCTAATTAAACTGTTGTTTTTAAATTGAAGAAACGTGCACTATCTTTATTAACTTCATCCTACACGTTTCTATTGATGTAGGTGTGTCAACTTGAGCATCAACTCTTTCATCATTTTTCCCACCTTCTTCTGAGGATGTTTCAAGTTTGGCTCCATTAATAGATTCTTTGTAAGTACTCTTGTACTTCAATGTTGCACAACTTTTTTCCCTATTTCCATTTTTTATGGTTTCCTTTAGTTCGCTTAATGATGCCTTATTGACATTTATCAAAATAATATCCTGAGTTTGACTTAAGTATCAATATTTTACTATATTACTAAATTGGATTTGTTGCAGGTCTACACACTTGTATGACACATTGCGGCCAAAACTCATTCATGAAGCAAATGTTGGTTTTCTTAGTGAAATGGTTGATATCCTCAGAGTTGAAGTCTTGGGAGAACAACCTAGTAGAAAGAGTGATTCATTGGCAGGGTTACGCCCATCATTAGAAATAATTTTAGCAGACATTCATGAACGCTTGACTTTTCGTGCTTGAACATATATCCGTGATAAGGTTTGTTATTGCTTATGTGTGCTTTCATGTATATGTTTGTGACTTTATTCTCTATTTTTGAACGAACAAATTATTTTAGTTGTCAATCTTTTGAGATTTAAAATAAAATTGCATCTGATTGCACTCCATGTTTACTATGTTGGGAGAAATCAGATTGTGCTTTCTCGAATGTGCTGTCGAGTTAATACCACACATCCCAACACTGAACATATTGCCTTCTTGAATACTCAGATTGCAAATTATATCTCGATTAACGAAGACTTGGATTATCCTGCAAAACTGGAGCATTCTGCATTTGTCATCGATTCTCAGACAATGGAAAGATACTTTCCTGCAAGTCAATTCAGACCCTCATGTAAATGCTCTTTATTACCATTATTTATAGGACCTAACTTGATTTCTACAATTTGTGTTGAGTTATTCTCCTCCTTTTGTGCTCAACTTTAAGTGTTTAGCCAATTTGTTGGATTTTTTGACACCCTAACAGTTGTACATGTAGTTGCCGATATAATTGCTTGAAATTTTTATGGGTTTTTCCTAGTTGGTTGGAAACAACCTAATTGATGACATGTTACCATAATCACTTAGTGAAGTATGCTGTGTCAATTACTGCATCTTCGACATATCTAGATATTGATATTGGTACGATTAGTAGTACATTGCTCATGTCTGCTTGAATTTCTCTTTCCCTTTTTAAAAAATATAATTCTGCCACAATTAACACTACTAATTGCATTGTTTTTCCTTTCTGACTACAAACTAATGCAAACCAAGATGTATTCATAACTTGGTATCCACCCTTGGAGAAAACCATATCTTTTCTCTTAAAACTGTATCGTTCTTTGGAACCAGCTACTTTTACTGGCTTGGCACAGGTGCTTCGAGTCTTTGGATTTTCACTCCTGTTTAGTTCCTATCTACTGAATTTCTAGTAGTATTTCCTTTGCTTATTTGTCTTTTAAAGGATTAATTTTGCGCTTTTTTTTTCTCAGGAAGCAGTGGAAGTTTGTTCTGTCTCAATCCAAGTAAGTTAGCTATACAAACAGTTAATCAAACTATTAAAGTTCTTAAGTTTTTTTTTTGTTTTTATGAGTGTGTTTTTGCTTTAGACTTCAAACAAATTTTATATACCGATAAGTTTGGTTTTAAATTTTAACAAAATCATGTTATCCCTTCTATGAGGAATTTGAAGGCTTATTCCCTCTTTAACATGTTCTCAAACATGCTATGGGCTTGGTTGGTTTTCTAACTATTTGTATTTGTCCCTCTTTAATCTTTCAATTGTACATAGAAAGCAAGCAAACTAATTGCAAAGAGATCCACACCAATGGATGGGCAACTCTTCCTTATAAAGCACCTTTTGATATTAAGGGAACATGTTATCTTTTTTAACCCTCTTTTTCGTTTTTAAAAAATTAATAAGATGTAACTTTTAATGGATTTTGGCCTTGCAGATAGCACCCTTTGACATAGAGTTATCGTTACACACAAAGAACTTGATTTCTCCGATTTCCTGGTAGGCTACACTTTCTTTTAACTGAAACACACTGCTTGGTGCCTACAATCTTTTCTATGTCGTTTGCATTCCTAGGAGGAAGCTTGTTTTTTTATTTTAGCATGATAGTGGGACAAATAAAAAATAGTATAATACTTATTTTCTTAAGATTCCTTTGTTGTTTAGGTTGTTCAACCTTCAGTTTTTTCCATTTCTGAAATTTCATTCATATTTTACCTTTCTTTTTCATGGAATTAAAGCCAGATTTGTTTTCAAATGTCTTTGACAGGAGAACCTGAGATGCATACTTAGAGGTCAGACGTCATTATTTGACTGGTCTGGATCAACATCATTAGAAAGGACCTTATCTCATCGTGTTTTGGAAAGTCAAGATGATGCCAAGAAGGTTACCATTTTTTACCTTTTGATAACTTTATTTACCGTTCTTAATGAGTTGTAAGTGCCATTTGCCATCTTGGGTGCATGTGTTGCTAAAAAAATCCTCAACCCAACGCATTAATTCTCAGGTATAGGAAATGAAAAATTGCTGAGTTTGTGAAAAGTTAATAAAGTAATATATGAATTTTAATTCTTATTCCCTGAAGCAAATTATTGCTTATTAGCAAATAACCTATATTTTTGTGAAGTTATTTGGTCCTGCAACTATTATACTATTTCACTTTGCATCCCACCTTTTCCTTTTTTCTCCCTTTGTCAAAACTCCTCATTGCCTTAGGCATTATTTTAGTTATAATTTACCATTAATTAATGCCATTCAACATTCGTAAACTGCTGCTTTTCTAAACTATGATTTTATTATCTAGTAATCTCAAGGCTTGTGATTCGCTTTTATCATTAGCATAAGATGTCTTCTGCGCTCGTTTACATGCGTGAACCGGAGAAAAGCTTAAAGGTAACTTGTGAAGAGTTTATTATGGCACTACTAAGCAACTAGTGGATCCTATGCTAGCGAAGGAGTAGATATTTCTTGCTAGCGAAATAGTCCGATTCCTTTGATTGGAACAACTTGAAAAGTATTAAGTCCGCTTGAAATGTCGAAATTTGAACTTGGATATGAATATTTACTTCAACTAGTGATGTGATATTTAACATAATACGTTGTATTCATACTTCTGTGAATCAAAGCCTAAGTAATTTTTATTTTTTTAATTTTTTGATATGAAGGAAAATATTTTTTTATTTTTCATGACCAAATTAGCGATGTTTGTAAAAAAAGCGCCGCTAAAGATTATGACTTATAGTGGCGTTTTCTAAAAGCGTCACTAAAGATTATGACTTATAGCGGCGTTTTCTAAAAGCATCACTAAAGATCAAGACGTATAGTGGCGTTTTTTATAAAAGCGTCGCTAAAGACCATGACATTTAGCGGCGTTTTCTATAAAAGTGCCGCTAAAAGTTATGGTCTTTAGCGGCGTTTTCTAAAAAGTGTCGTTAAAGACTAGGACTTTTAGTGGCGCTTTTACAAAAAACGCCGCTAAAGACCATAACCTTTAATGACATTTTTTATAAAAGCGTCACTAAAAGTCATGGTCTTTAGTAACGTTTTTTAAAAAGCGCCGTTAAAGACTAGGACTTTTAGCGGCGCTTTTATGGAAAACGCCGCTAAAGACCATAACCTTTAGCGGCTTTTTTTATAAAAGTGCCGCTAAAAGTCATGATCTTTAGTGGTGTTTTTTAAAATAAACGCCGCAAATTTTAGCGGCGTTATCTATAACGACGTTTTTTGCGGCGCTTTCTAAAGGCCAAAAAATGCCGCAAAAAGTCTGTTTTCATGTAGTGATCCATCCCTTTAGTAGGATTGGATCCGCCTTCTCGCTTTTCTTGGTAATTTAAGGCTCGCCTGATTTCTCTGCAATTCCTACGTGCAGTAGCTTCGATATCACTATCGTATGCTAGAGGTCCTGTTGGGTTCCTTCTAGTCATAAACTAGAGGTACCTGCTAGGAAAAGAAAGAAAGAAAATTAGAAAAATAAAATAAAAATTAATTGCGAAAATAAAAATAATGGCTAAAGTAATAAAAATAGAGTTTTCTTAATATTTTAGTTCCCCGGCAACGGCGCCAAAAACTTGATCGTTGTAAAATTGTCGAGTTTTAAAATTTATAAAGAGAATGATCGAACCTGGAAACTAACTCTGATAATGACTTAGGCAAGTGTACCTATCGAACAGTAGTATAGCTTAGGCAAGACCGGATTATCGAACCCGAAGGAACTAAAAGTACTAATACTCACTTTCTTTCTATTATTTAGCCTAAATATTAAATGATTTGGTTGATTAACTAATTAATTACTAAGCTAAGATGCAAAGACAAAAAAGAATGAATTGGGAAATAACTTGAAGAGAAACTCAGTTGATCACGATGATACCATCTGGAAGAATCCACCTAGACTTCACTTATTATCTAACACTGAACCATACGATTTATTCACTTAACTTGATCTGTAAGACTCCCTAACGTATATTAAACCCTCTCTCAAGGTGAATAACGTCTAACCCTAGGTTAATTAATGACAATATCTTTCTCACTTAATAACCCCCTAGAATAGTAATAAATCGAACTATGGACTCCCATATTAGGTTTCAACCTAATCTGGCAAAATCTCATCACCCTATCTCTACGCGCGCGAACGACTCCGCTTAATTATACTAGATCTATTCTTAGGAAGGGTCTATTCCTCCTCCACCTAAGAACATCTGACTTGAATTAATATCCCGAAACATTAACACAAGAATTAGGCACACATAATTAAGAACAAATCAAGTATTATCATATAATTCAGAAGACAATAACAAGATTCATCTAGGTTTTATCCCCTTCAGGTATCTGAAGGGTTTAGTTCATAACAAATAAAGAAAACATCTCAAGAGAAAAGATAAAACAAAACATAAGAAATCCCTAAAACCCCTGAAGGAATTGAAGGAGAGATCCGCCGTCTTGAGTAGAATTCTGGCTTCTTTGAGATGGATCAACTGGCTATCTTCGAGTGATTCCAACAAAAGCTCGACTTCTGTCGAATTTTGAATGTCTCGGCCTCTGACCCCCCTTTTAGGTTACACTAGGGTGTTTATATAGACTTTTGGAATGCTTTACTTGGCCTCTAAGTGTCCCAATTCAAGTATAATTCCTACTCGGTGTTTGAATAGGCTTTGGAATGTGTTTCTTTGCCTCAAAGTATCCAAATCGAGTACAATTCCTCTTTTCCACGATAGGGGCACGGCCATGGTACATGCCCGTGTAAATCATTTTCAGACCGTGTCTCGATTCTGTCGATTAGGGGCACGACTGTGTAAATTGTTGCATGACCTTGTCTTAGTTAGTTGTCGAGGCACGGTCGTGTGGCTTGAAGTCCAAGCTATGTTGATTTTCACTTTGGCCCAATTTGCCCGTTTTAAGCCCGCTTCTCATTCTTTTCGTCCTCAGGTGCTTTCTTGGGTATAAAACATGAAAAGAAAGGATTAAGAGCACATTTTTACATAAATCAAGGGCTAAATCATCCAAAATCATGCTAAATATGGGGTTAAAATATGTTACTTTTACGATTTATCAATGTCGCTCTATCATCCTCATGTGGATCATGGTTGAGAGTCCTTGTGGGGACATCCGACCGACTAATGTGAGTGACAAGGATTGCGTCAGTGTGTCTAAAAGACTGAAGTGTCGAGCGATACGAGTCATATAAGGACCTAAGCAAATAAGGCCCTTCCTGTGGCGTTCAGTCTGATGGCGAAAGGCGATGGCAATGAAGTATGCCAAGTCAAATACATGCCTTTGCACCATGCTCCATAAGAAATAAACGTCATGAGTATTAACGACACCGATGCTCTCTCACTGACCTGTCAAGGTGTGAGCTAATAGTACGTGAAGGTATCGTAGAGTTGGAGAGAGAGATGTCGCCTTCGAGCGACTCGGATAAGAGAGGCTCGTATTTGCTAGAAGAGTCACCCAACAGGAAGACGGTAGGTAATGAATGTGGCGGTGGAGGTGAGGGAAGTTTTGGCACCCATAAACTCCTCCGTATAAAGCCCCAAGGCAACTTCAAACTCTGGGACACTCAGCTGTTGCACTAAGCTGCCAAGTCGGAATGTAATGGTACCTGGCTCATCATGTGTTGATGTGACTGACTGTAGCTGGAACGTCGAGCACAGTTCCAAAGTGAGCTCCATATATGTGGGCTCGACGATATCAAAGAAACGGTCCCATGAGCTGTAGTCAGAACAGTCTGAATGAGGTCAGTAAGGTGGACCTACTCTAAAGCAGCCCAATCTATGCATCGGCCTACACTGAGTGGTTGTGCGCAAAGAAGCTGAAGTAAAGCATCCTGGGGTCCCACTGAAAATCACAAATAAGGACGGTGATCCTCGGTAGATGCGCTCGAGGAGGTCACAACAGGACCCTTCCACTTTTTTGAAGAGGGACGGTGACCTTGTATTTACCTCATGCGTTGGTCATAGCGTACCTATAAAAAATTGAAAATGAATTTCATTAATACATAAAGAATCACAAAGAAAGTTTGAGATGGCTAATTCTAAGTAGTCCTAACTAACAAATGTTTTCTAAAGAATAAAGAGATCCTAAAAACAAGAGTAATAAACAAAATAGAAACACATAAAAATCCTAATACTAAGCAAAATAATAAAATTAAGGAAGAAATGATCAACATAATTTAATAAAATAAATTAAGAAAATGACTATTATAAAAATTTGCAAGCAGGACATGGATGATAAAATAGACTAAGAATGCATCATAATAATGACTATTCATTAACATAAATAATAAAGAAGGCAACAAATAAGGTTAGCAATTATCATTGAAATAACTAATAATAATAAGTAAAATAATAATAAAATAATAAAAACTAATAGACTAATAATGATGATAACTAAAATAAACTAATTAAAGAAATAACAAAAAATAAAATAAAAATAAAAAAAATAAATAAGCATAATAAAATAAAGAAAATGGTGAAAGGGAACAAAACCAAGGTTTTGGGAGTGCTTGGAATGGTGGTGGTCGAAAATTTTAGTATCAAAGGAATCAGACCAAGGAGGTAGCAATAATTCACTTGGCAAAGTGGAAGGAGGGCGTGGCTTAGTGGCGCCTCATGCATGGAGGAGGAGGTGGGTGGCAACAAGTGGGTTTGTGGCAAGGGCGTTAAAGAAAGGTAAGGAGAAAGGAGGTGGGGTAAAGAATTTTGGTGTTTTTATTTTTCACTGACATTTTGGTGTGGCTATGGGTTTGGGTATTTTGGGGGTGTGGAGGAAGGAAAAGAAGGAAGGAAAATCTTTTGAATTCGGTGGTGGATAGATAAATATAGGATTCTTTTAGTTAGTTTTAAATATTTTAAATTGGAGATAATGGGTGCTATTGGATTGTTTTTTTTAATGTCCTTGGTAGCCACATTCGGTCTTCAAGGGGAGGGGGTCATGGTATGCTTTAAATAGGGAGAGCACCCTTTTCATACTTTTTCTCCTTTTAATTGCTTGTGCTGAAAATTCTAGTCAAGCAATTCATTTAAATCTTTTTTCCCTTTTTCCTTGAAAGCAAAACTCCTCCACCGATCTCAAATTCTTCTAAACTTTTTCTACATTTTATTTCTTTTCTTCTCAACCTCGGTTTGTACCTATTTTGTTAGCAGAATGGTTGATCTTCCTTGGTGACCATAGCCAGAATGTCCACTTGAACCCCCTAAATCTTATATTTTGTCTACTTCTATTTCTTTCATCCTTTAGCCGAATATTCCATCTTGTTCTAAGAAGCCTAGCAAGAAACCTTGACCTCTCTACCTTCTTTCTTTTTCGCCAAGATTGAAGGGAGCTTGTGGGTAAGTGTTTTAGTTACTTGTTTTAATGGCCAAAAGCGAGTGGTTGGCCTTAAGATTTTGGAAGAGCGAATGCTCTTTAAGACCATAGTAATATGTTTTGTTTGTTGTAGCCAACGCTAAGGAGGTCCTCTGAGATTCGACTACTCTAGGTAAGCCACTACAACATTCGACCTAAGGCCATTGTTTATGTTTTGTGTTGACCAAGTGGTGGCTATGATCTTTTAGGGCTAAATCAACAAGAGTAAAGGGATTAATCGTGTGATTACGATTAAGTGTCGAAATGGGAAGGTCCTGTTCCAAACTCTCCACTTGAATCCTATCCTACAGTGCGTAGCTACTGGTTCACCTTAACCAAGAGGACTTGTTCATAGGCTAAACCAATTCTTAAAACCAGAAAGGATTAGCCTTGTTGTTTTAAAATTCTTGGTTTTACAATTTTCAAATTTACCCTTTTTGGTTTGTAAACCCTAAATCTGGTTTTGAAGAAAAAAAAGTGTTTTTCTCGATTTACCAAAATTACCAAAATGCCCTAGCGGCAAAATTACAAAAATGCCCCTATATTATAAAATTACCACATACCCTCAACTTTTGTTAAAATGATTTTTACTTGGCAAAATATTAAAATCTCTAGTGCTCAAAATATCAATATACCCCGATTTGGGAAAATTTACAAAAGTACCCCTGTGTTGAAAATTACTAAAATGCCCCTGACTTTCAAAATTTCTGAGTTAATCCCAATTTTAATAAAATTCTCTCACTTTGCAAAAGTACATAATTTTTGTATTTCAAAATAACACCCCGACTCTTGAAATTTACAAAATTACCCTGGTTGACAACATTACTAAAATACCCCTGGTTTTCAAAATTCTGCTGTAACTCTAATTTGACAAATTTTCAGAAACACCCTCCCGATGTGGAAATTTCAAAAATGTTCTGGTTTGTTAAGTTTTAAAATTTCTCTGGTTTATTACGAAAATGTCCCTGTAGGACAAAATGACGGAAATACCCCTGGGGTAGAAACGGGCAGAAATGTCCGAATAGTGAATGTGTGTGGTAGATACCACTAAATGTGCCTTTACTGAGAAAGGAATATGATCTTGTTGATGAGCGGATGTGTGTGTGAATGTGATTCTTGAACTAGAGTAGTAAACTCGAATGAAACCTTGTGTGATCGAAAGAACTACTTCTAAAATCATCATTCATAAAATATGCTCATGGTTAAATAGTGAAACAATTACTAACGATAAAACTTCTTAATCAGATAAATCAAGACAATAGAGATGAGTTCTAGGGGCCTTGATGAGAGCTAGAATGGTAGCATCGGAGCAAATAGGTCAGCCATGGGTCGAAAATGAAGTGCCGCCAGCGATGGGCGTGAGGAGCAAGATCGACGGGAGAAGATGATGCGATGTCGCGGGCCATATTACTGAGTGCTAGAGCGAGTAGCGGGAGTTAGTAGAGGAAATGGAACTCGGAAGTCGGTATCGGAAGGCTTAGATCGAGCAGAGCCGAGATCTTTAGAGGAGTGTCGGGAGTAGCTCTAAGCGTGGCGAGTATTAGCTAAGCGATTGAAAGAATCATGGACGATTTGGATTGTACCAATGAGGAAAAGTCGAAGGGCTTGCTTACGTTGCTTCGCTGACGAAGCTTATCGTTAGTGGCTCAACGTCAAACAAGGTGTACCGCGGATCATTGGATTGGGATTTCTTTAAGGCCAAGTTTGAAGGGAAGTGCGTAGGAGCCAGTTATTTGGACTCATGAGGAAAGCGTTTCTAAATCTAGTGCAAGGGAATAAGTCGGTAGCGGAATATGAAGTGAGTTTGTGCGACTAAGTCGAGACGCCAAAGGAATTGTGGCTACGATTACGAAAGAAGTGTTCGATTCGAAGATGGGCTCTGAGATGAGTTGCGTGAGTTGATTGCTCGCATGAGAGAGAGAGACTTCAGCGGTGCTAGTGGAGAAAGCTCGGATCGTTGAAGAGGTTAAGAAGACTATAAGGGAAAACCGAGAGAAGAATAGGAGCGAGAATAAGAAAGGTTGGATCATCGATATCGTTTGGTAATGCCCGGAAAAGACTAAGGACCGAGAACCACAGTAAGTGCACTTGTACCGGTGGATCGGAATCGTCCTTGTGCTCGGTGTGGAAGACCTCACGGGAGAGTGTTGGGGAAATAATAAAGAATGCTTTGGTGTGGATCTAAGGCACATCTGGTTAAGAATTGTCCTCGAGCAACGAAGGGTCGTGGTTCTAGTCAAAGTCAACCAAGGATGTGATATCGGGTAAGCTCCTTGTTTTGGAATACTCTTTAATTGTTTTCCTTGTTTGTAAATTAATTCTTTCTGTATGATTTGGATCTCGGTGAGAACTTAGAGACTACGTTTGGGAAGTATGATGATTTGGAATCAGTGGCGCAATGGAGGCGTAAGTAGGGAGTTAGGATTGCATGGCGATAAGTAATTTCGAGACGAAATTATTTTAAGGAGGTAGAATTGTAACACCACGGTTTTAGGGGCTATCTTGGGTTGGGTGTAATTCAGTGTTAGTAGGTTTTGGGAGTGCTTGGATGGGTTTTAGGGGTTTTAGAAATGTTTGGATGAAAGGGAAGGCCTTGGAAAATTTTAGATTTTAGTGGGAAAAGGAATCGGGCCAAGGAGGCCTTAAGAATAATTTTCGGTAATTTATGGCACAATAATTCACTTGGCAAAGTGGCAAGGAGGTGCCACTTAAGGTCTTGAAAGTGGCGCCTCATGCATGCTAAGAGGACTGGGTTCGAGTCGGTGACAACAAGGGTGTTTTATTTTGCATGTTGGCGTTAAAAGAAGGAGGTGAGCAAAGAAGGGTTCAAAGAATTTGGTGGCGCATGTAGGACATAAATAACGCTTTGGCGAATGGCTGGGCGTTGCTTGGGAGCTAGAGGCAAATGTGGGCTGGTTCGAGGGTGACAGACATTTTGGTGTTTTTATTTTTCACGTGTGGCTATGGGCTTGGGTAGGAAGCCTTTAAGAATAAATGTTGGGGCCTTATAGCATAAAAATCAATGTGGCCGAGTGGCCTGGGGCGTTACTTGGCTGCAGGGGTTCTAACAGGTCCCATGTTCGAGACCTATGGGCAGCAGGTGGTTTTCTTTTATTTTGCAGCAGCTGGGCAGGCGTTGGACGGCACCTGGAAGCTTCATTGGATAAGGATTAAACCAAGGTGGTTTAATTCTTTTTGAATTCGGCTGGTGGATAGATAAATATAGGATTCTTTTAGTTAGTTTTAAATATTTTAAATTGGAGATAATGGGTGCTATTGGATTGTTTTTTTTTAATAGGATTAGGTGATAAAATATGAGTTTAATTAGGAGAGAAAGGTGGAATTTTTGAATGTGGAGCAGTAGTGGCCGGCCAAAGGGCTCCTTGGGTAGCCACATTCGGTCTTCAAGGGGGGGAGGGGGTGCCGTATGCTTTAAATAGGGAGAGCACCCTTTTTCATACTTTTTTCTCCTTTTTAATTGCTTGTGCTGAAAATTCTAGTCAAGCAATTCATTTAAATCTTTTTTCCCTTTTCCTTGAAACCAAAACTCCACCAAGATCAAATTCTTCTAAACTTTTCTACATTTTATTTCTTTTCTTCTCAACCTCGGTTTGTACCTATTTTGTTAGCCGAATGGTTGATCTTCCTTGGTGACCATAGCCGAATGTCCACTTGAACCCCCCCTAAATCTTATATTTTGTCTACTTCTATTTCTTTCATCCTTTAGCCGAATATTCCATCTTGTTCTAAGAAGCCTAGCCGAAACCTTCAGCCTCTCTACCTTCTTTCTTTTTCGCCAAGATTGAAGCCGAATCTGTAAAAGTGTGGTGTTGTCGACATCTAAAGCTTGTGGGTAAGTGTTTTAGTTACTTGTTTTAATGGCCAAAACCGAGTGGTTGGCCTTAAGATTTTGGAAGAGCCGAATGCTCTTTAAGACCATAGTAATATGTTTTGTTTGTTGTAGCCAACGCTAAGGAGGTCCTCTGAGATTCGACTACTCTAGGTAAGCCACTACAACATTCGGCCTAAGGCCATTGTTTATGTTTTTGTGTTGACCAAGTGGTGGCTATGATCTTTTAGGGCTAAATCAACAAGAGTAAAGGAAAGCCTTCGGGATCTCAGTGTTTCGGTAAGGATGTTATTAGGTGATTTAAGTTCAATAATAGTAGATTGTGGCTTTGATTGATTAATCGTGTGATTCTGATTAAGTGTCGATGGATGCGAGTGCCAGTCAAGAGGGGAAAGGGAAGGTCCCTGTTCCAAAGTTTAAGAAAAGAGCCGTCTCGGCAGTTCGGGATTGGCCACCGGGGTGTGGTCGTGCAACAGAAAACGATAAGCAGATAACGGTAGTCTCGCTAAACGATAGCGTCGGGATCGAGGGTATTGAGCTTCAGGTTATAAGGTGTGTAGTTAGCCATTGTTTTCGGGATTTGCGTGATATTTGCCTGTTTTATATGTTTGCTAACAAGTGCAGTAAATGTGAAATTGATACCCTTGAAGGGGGTATGAAGATGATCAGGTTAGTAGCAAAGTTGTAAATATGTGATCACTGATATTATCATGTGAGTATGACTATGATTATGTTTAATATGTACATGCACCATCTTGTCATCATTTTATGTTACATGTGCATGGGTGGGTTTTGAAAGAAGGTACAGGTGTACTTGTACGTGGTTGATGTCGACTTTGTGCTACATCGTGGATTGGCGCCGACCGAGGTCGCGTTGTGGATCTTTGCGATTTAGTTGGCGTGGTTACCTTGTGATATCGGCTTATGCCATATCGTGGCTTGATGGATTCTTGTGTGCTCCATCGTGGTTTGATGTTAGCTACGTGCTACATCGTGGATGGCCTTGGTTGCCTTTTTGGAGGAAAAGGAGAGGTGACTCGATAGTCCCCGGTGTGTGGTAAATTTGGTTAAGGGGGTGTGTAGCGGATGGACCTTAGGATTGGGTTGGGTTTCATGTTGCATTGTTTTGTTATGGAATGATATGGAAATGGGTCAAGCCCAATATGACATGTGAATAGGTATGTTTTGGGAACATGCATGGAAATGGGCCAAGCCCGATGTCGATGAATTAATGAGAAAGGGCCTAGCCCAGTGCTTGAACATGATTCGAATGTGGGCCAAGCCCAGATTGTGGAAATGTCTAAACGACTATATTTACATGTAGCATTTAATAATTGGGTTGATTTGTGGCTAACATGTGGGTGGATATCAGTGGTTTAATTACACACTGGGTCATTATGACTCACCCAATTATTTTTCCCAACATTTCAGGTGACTCTTGAGATTGGACCGGGATCGGAGAGGATGCAAGGTGGCCCATGCAGAAGGAGATTTATTTAATTATTTTTAAAGCTTATTTATATTAAGTTTGGTTTAAATATTGGTTGTAATAAAAGGCCTCTTTATTTATTGTTGGGATTATTTTATTATCTTTTTAATTAGGGTTTATATTATACTTAGATTTATTTCCTTCAAATGATTTATAATATAATAAATTATAATAAAGTTTTAATTCACATATTTTATATCAAGCTTATTATTTAATAATTTTTAATGGAAATTACTTCAGAAAATAAACAAAATTTTCAAGTTTTTCCTAAAGACAAAGATTTCCAACCATTTTTCCGCAGTGGCATAACCAGATCCGGTCAAGGCTCGTGGGCGGAGTAGGGATGTTCTGAGTTGGGCGTGGCTTAGGGAGGAGGAGGTGGTGTGGACAGTGGGTTTGTGGCAAGGGGGAAAGAAAGGTAAGGAGAAAGGAGGTGGGGTCGTGGGGGTTTGGGTATTTTGGGGGGTTGGAGGGAAGGAAAGAAGGGAAGGGAAATCGAGTGTAGGGAGGAAAATGGGGAGAGGGAGGATGACGGTGCGGGGCTGGGGAGGTGAACAGTTGCCAGGAAATGGGTGGGCTTTGAGCATTGAATTGTATAGCAAAATAAGATCTCTGGCTGCAACCTGCTTAGGTTGCTTCAAATGAGCAACATGGCGTTGCTTTGTCGCTTCTTTGTATAATCGTGAATTCTCATAAGCATTTGCTTGCCACTCTTCTAGCTCGTTCAATTGCATCAATCTTTTCTCACTTGCAAGTTTAGGATCATAGTTTAGGAATTTTATAGCCCAAAATGCTTTGTGCTCTAATTCAAATGGTAAATGACAGCTTTTCCCTTTAAACAAGTCTGTACGGAGATGTTCCTATAAGAGTTTTAAAAGCGGTTCTATAGGCCCATAAAGCGTCATCTACTTTTATTGCCCAATCTTTCCTATTTGATTCTACGGTTTTCTCTAGGATACGTTTAAGCTCTCGGTTTGCCACTTCAACTTGTCCACTAGTTTGAGGGTGATAAGGGGTAGCTGTTCTGTGGTACACTCCATATTTTTTTAGGACTTTATCAAATTGATCATTACAAAAATGAGTACCCTTATCACTAATAATTGCTCTAGGTGTTCCGAATCGAGAGAAGAGCTTCTTAAGAAATCTCACTACCACTCTAGCATCATTAGTAGGTAAAGCTTGAGCTTCCACCCATTTTGACATATAATCAACCGCTACTAAGATGTATTTATTCTCAAATGAGCTAGGGAATGGACCCAAAAATCAATGCCCCATACATCAAATATTTCACATGATAGCATATATGTTTGAGGCATTTATTCGCGTTTAGAGATATTACCTGTTCTCTGGAATCTATCACAAGAAGTAACATACCTGTTAGCGTCTTTGAATAGTGTGGGCCAATAAAAAACTGATTCGAGCAATTTATGTGCTGCTCTAGTTCCACTGTAATGTCCTCCTAGTGGTCTGAATGGCAATGTTCTAGGATTTTGCTTGCCTCTGACTTTGTAACACATCTTCGAATTAATTGATCTGTACATATACGAAAAAGAAAAGGATCCTTTCAAAAATATTTTTTCACATCGGCAAAGAATCGCTTCTTTTTATGATGTGTCAACCCTTTTGGTAGGATGTTAGTAGCTAAGTAATTTGATATATCCACAAACTAAGGTACCTCATAGTCAGATATAACCAAGAGTTGTTCCTTAGAAAATGAGTCATTTATCTCACTCTCATCGAGCTCTTTGAGATGTGGATTTTCAAGCCTAGAAGGTGGTCTGCCGCAAGATTTTTAGCCCCTTTCTTATCCTGAATTTCCAAATCAAATTCTTGCAAAAGTAGAATCCATCTTAGGAGATAACAAAGAGCTGAACGGTCAGTGTAAACAACAACTTTATATAATATCACATATTGTCTAAATTTATCGAATGCAAAAACCACAACTAGCCATTCTTTTTCTGTGGTAGTGTAGTTTTCTTGTGCGGTCATCAATGTCTTGCTAGCATAATAAATTGGTTGAAAAAGCTTGTCTCTTTGCTGTTTAAGAACCGCAGCTACTGTAAAATCACTCGCATCACACATCAGTTCAAAGGGAAAATTCCAATCAGGTGCAATTATAATTAGAGCATTGATTAATTTATCTTTGAGTGTATTAAATGCTTCTAAACATTCCTGATCAAAATTGAAAGGCACATCTTTTTCTAGTAGTTTTGTAAAAGGCTTAGCTATTTTAGAAAAATCTTCAATAAATCTTCTGTCAAACCCAGCATGTCCTAAAAAGCTTCTAATAGCCTTAACTAAACTAGGAGGAGGTAATTTTTCTATGGTCTCAATTTTTGCTTTATCAACCTCAATCCCTTTACCAAAAATTTTGTGACCTAACACAATCCCTTCTCGAACCATGAAGTGACACTTTTCCCAATTAAGCACAAGGTTCGTCTCCTCACATCTCATTAGAACTTATTTTAAAATTTTAAGGAAAAGGTGGAAAGAATTACGAATACTGAGAAGTCGTCCATAAATACCTCCATAATATCTTCCACAAGTTCATCAAAGATGGATAACATGCAGCACTGAAAAGTAGCAGGAGCATTACTAATCCAAAAGACATTCTAGTATAAGCAAACGTACCATATGGACATGTAAATGTTGTCTTCTCTTGATCCTCAAGAGCCATTGGAATTTGGAAGTAGCCAGAGAGTCCATCTAAGAAGCAATAATACATATGCCCAGATAATCTTTCCAACATTTGATCAATGAATGGTAAGGGGAAGTGATCTTTTCTCGTGGCATCGTTCAACTTCCTATAGTCAATGCAAACTCTCCAACTTGTGACTGTTCTTGTTGGAATTAATTCATTCTTCTCGTTGGCTACAACAGTCATGCCTCCTTTCTTTGGAACAACCTGCACAGGGCTCACCCAAGTACTATCAGAAATAGGATAAATAACTCCAGCATCTAGAAGCTTAATTACCTCAGCTTTAACAAATTCTTTCATATTGGGATTTAGTCGTCTTTGAGCTTGCACACACTGTTTATATTCAGCTTCCATTAAAATTTTATGGGTGTAAAATAAAGGGCTGATCCCTTTAATGTCAGAAATCTTCCAAGTTATGGCTCTTTTATGTTCCCTTAGTACTTGTAGTAGCTCATCTTTCTCATTGGGTTGCAAGTCAGAAGCAATAATTACTAGTAGTTTAGAATTACCTCTGAGGAACGCATACTCTAAGTGATTTGGTAATTGCTTCAGTTCCAATTTGGGAGGTTCTTCAATAGAGGGTTTTTGTTTTAGTTCATCGTTCATTTCAATGCCCTCATACTTCTCTTGTCTTGGGAAAGACTCGTTGGAGTTTAACTCAATTTTTATCTTTCCTATCTCAGTGGTATCGTCATCTGCCTCCTCACCTTGGACGAGACACAGTTCCAACATGTCTTTATGAATGATTTCCTGAAAAGAATCTTGAATAGGATGATCAATAGAGTCAAGAAAGTAACAGGAATCATCTTGCTCTCTAGAGTATCGCATAGCATCATAAATCTTAAAAATAATTTCTTTGTCACCTACCCTAAGCACAAGTTTACCATCACTTACATCAATGGCAGCCCTAGTAGTGGCTAAAAATGGGCAACCTAAAATTAAAGGTACCTTAACCTCCTCATCCTTGTCAAGCACAACAAAATCAATAGGGAATATGAATTTATCTACTTTTACCAAAACATCTTCAATAATTCCCCTAGGGAATTTAACAGATCTATCAGTTAATTGGATACTCATCCTAGTGGGTTTTGGTTCCCCAAGACCAAGCTGCTTGAACATTTTATAAGGCATCAAATTAATGCTGGCACCTAAATCAGCTAATGCTTTTCCAATATTTAAACTACCGATTAAACAAGGAATAGTAAAACTTCCTGGATCTTTCAATTTGGTTGGTAGTTTATTTTGAAGAGTAGCTAAACATTCCTCGTTGAGTTTCATGGTTGATAGCTCTTCAAACTTCCTTTTATTTGTTAAAAGATGTTTTAAAAAATTTTCATATGTAGGCATCTACGGCATAGTTTCAACAAAAGGTAAGTTAATATGTAATTGTTTAAAAAGTTTAAGAAATTTACCGAATTGTGCATCCATGCGGTCTTTTTTCAACTTTGCTGGATATGGGATTGGTGGTTTATATTGTTTAAGCACTGGTGTTACACTCACGTCAGAGTTTACTCCCTTACCCTTCACATTATTAGCTTCATGTGGCATCTTCTTTTCAGCTTCAACCAACACCTTCCCATTCCTCAGTGTAACTACCTTCACATGCTATTTTGGGTTAGGTTTGGTGTTACTAGGTAGAGTACCTTGTTGCCTTTCGAAAACTAATTTAGTAAGTTGTCCAATTTGATTTTCAAGCCCTTGAATCGATGCTTGCTGATTTTTCAATGCTGTCTTGGTATTTTGAAAATGAGTCTCTGACACCGAAATAAATTTTTCTAGCATTTCTTCAAGATTTGGCTTCTTCTCTTGCTGGTAGGGTTGTTGGAAACCTGGAGGGGGTTATGGTCTTTGATTCCTTTGACCACCACATGAAAATTTTGGGTGGTTCCTCCATCATGCATTATATGTTTTACTATAAGGATTATTTGGAGGTTTAGAGTTATTACCCATATAATTCAATTGCTCATTCTTCATACTAGGACTGTAGGGTAGGTATTCTTAGGTATTTATCCCTCTATTTGTGTCGCATTGCATCACCGGATGTACCTGCATGGAAACACGTAAACCATCAATCTTTTTATTTAAGAGCTCTACCTGGTTTGATAACATGGTGACAGTGTCGAGGTTGAAAACACCAGCTGCTTTTGTTGGCTTTGTTCTCATGAATTGCCACTGATAATTATTCAGTGACATCTTTTAATGAACCCATAAGCCCCCACATGTGTTTTGTTATTTAGGGTATTGCCAGTGATTGCATCGATCTGTTGCCTAGTTGAGGGGTTCAAACCGTTGTAGAAGGTTTGAACCTGTAGCCATAAAGGTAACCCATGTTGAGGGCACCTTCTCAATAGATCCTTATACCTCTCCCATGCATCGTATAGGGTCTCTAAGTCCATTAGCACAAAGGAAGAGATATCATTCCTCAACTTTGCCGTCTTGGCCAGCGGAAAGTACTTCAACAGAAACTTTTCAGTCATTCGCTCCTATGTAGTGATGGACCCTAGTGGTAAAAGTTCAACCATTGTTTAGCTTTATTCCTCAATGAGAAGGGGAATAACCGAAGGTGAATGACATAATTAGAAATGCCATTGATCTTGAAACACCCCAAACCCAGCCCACAAGACCTGACCGGATCTGGCATGCTCCTTGAGTAAAACGTAATTAAGCCTCGTAATGTCATTTTGAAAATCTTGGTAGTTTTTGAAGAAAATAGATTTGGGATTTGTTCTCAAGTTAAAAATTGAGTTGAAATTTAATTTTGTACTAAAACGATAATTTCATATTTCAAAAGTTACAAGTTAAAGAAATGTCAAATTTTAAAGTTTATTATTATTAACTTGAAAACCGTAGGCATTTGAGTTTCAAAACAATTGAGGTTGTTCGTATCATAGTAGAAATTTAAAACACATAAATAAAACAGTTAAGTGATAATGGCCTTATTACATCAAAATATATCCCAAAATAAACCAAAATAAACTTAATAAGAAAACTGAAGAAAAATTGAGCTGTGTATGGCCACCACTAAGTTCCTGGCGACCCGGTCCATTCACTGAGTGCCATCTGTAAAAAGTTAGCCCACGAAGGGTGAGTCAACAGACTCAGTGTGTAACAACCATCACAGATCCCCAAAACATATAAAGCATATCATATCACATACGAGCAAATATAAGCAGTGATGCAACCCAAACCCACCTAGATATCCATCCTCTGCACTTCACCCGTACCTACCAATCACACCGTGGGGATTACTAAATCGACCCTCCATCCGCTACACACCATCGAAGGCGATCATTGCGATCAAGCGCACATCGCCCTTATAATTGTGGCATAGCCACGAGATAATGTGTGAGTCACAGATTCATAATATGTGACATAGTCACTAGATAATGTGGTAAAAACCACTAGATCACTTCCCCTTTAACATAATCACCCATATGCCCATGCAACATACAAAACATGCTATTTATCGTGCAATTTACCTTATCTCCAAAATCCAACGGAATACCACATATTTTCACAACAATGTTATTAAACATTATTTACGTGTGTTAAGGGGTAACATACCTGAATACACTGTACCATTAAATGGTACCCTTACCCATGTTTATTTGTCACTTCACTAACACATGGTTAACATAATTATTATTAAACTATCGGGAACTCAGTGTAGGGTTACACACCTGATTTCTAACGCGATTACTAAATCCCGAAAATCCCTATCTAATGCTCTAGATCCCTTTTTCCTACATTCGGCCAACACTAAGCATATTAGCAAAGAGCCATTCGGCTACACAACAAATCCCGAAGGGTTAACGTGACCAAAATCCTTACCTTGCTGCTGATTTGGTTACCACACAAATCCTAAAACTACGTGATAAGCCTTCCTTGAAATTGGCTAAGCACTAGTATATTCAAATGGTTAGCTTTCGGCTTTTCAGATAACTAAGAGATGGATTGAATCAGTACGAAACCTTACCACTGACTTACCAAAACTATTGACAAGGAAAAGATGCTCCCGATCTACTGCTTCAAATTCCTAAAAATCCTAAAAGAAAATCGATTGCATGGTTGATTAAAAGTCAAGACAAATGTCGAAATTCAGCTTTTGTTCTACACATGTCGACAGAGAGGAAATAAGGAAGAATGGTGGAGATTCAGACTTACCTATCCGCAAACCAATTTGAGAAGAGATCAAGGGAGATCTCTACTTGGTTGCTATTGACCAAAAACTAAGAAGGGATGAGGTTGAAAGATTTCGGCAATGGCTTTAGGAAAACAATGGAGGTTCGGCCAATAGTGAAAGGAGGGAATAGGAGAAGGATGAATGGTATTCGGCTTTTGATGATTGTGAGAAGAAGAAAAAGAATGATATGGAGGCTCAGTTATGATTCGGCTAAAGTGAGAAAGAAGAAGAAAGAATTGAGAGAAAGAAAAGAATAAAGAAAGCGATGGTGACACAAATTCGGCTTAGGGGATTTTGGCTACTAGGTGACCGAATTTGTCATCCTAGAAGTCCCTTGGCCGGCCAACTCTCCTTCTCTCCACTCAATCCCCCTTTTCACTCTACCTTAGCCGAATCTTTAAGCTGTCAGACCCAATCTATACCTCCTCCATCAAAGTCCTTGTGCCGTCCACCACTGCCCTTCCTTGCTGAAAAATAAAACTCCAAAACACTTCCCATGCTGCTCGAACCTAGGCCCTTCTCATTCCCTGTGGCGTCACCTTACAAGGCCCTAAGTGGTGCCTCTTTGCCACCTTACCACTGGGTTATTTGTGTCCTAAACCACACAATAATCTCTTTAAGGCCTAGCTCCCTTAGTCCCCCTTTTGGGCTTAAAAATCTAATAACTTCTAAGGCTCCTACCTACATCCCAAGGTTCTTGAAGCCCCCAAATCCCATTCAAATCATACTCAAGCATGCAATTACATACATTAAGTAAAAATGCATAACCCCTAAATCCCAAATATTACAGATCTTGAAAGTGTCACAGTACTCCAGAAAGTTAGCCAAATGAATATTTGGATCCTCATCTTGCAAACCATCGAACGAATAAAATGATGGATCATCTGGATGGTGTTCTGTAACACCCCAAACCCGGTCTATGCATTAAGACTAGATTTGGTTTGTTACATGAATCGAGCTATTTTTTTTAAATCTTCAATAAGTTGAAAGCTACAATATTATTTATGATTTAATAAAATTAGAAGAGTATTTGAATTTGATAAATATTAGAAAACATTAGTTGAAAATCATTGTATTATCAAAACCTTTAGGTAATTTATTAAAGAGTTAACAATAATAAAATATTTATAAAAGAATTTAGTATACTTGAAAACCCAAATTTATTTTAATAAAAACATCATATAATCATAGCCCATATTTAAAAGTCCAAAGTATAGTTTAAAACCAAACACACATAAAATCCATAAATTATTTATAGAGGCCCTTATTACAACAATCCAAAATAGTGAAAATACTTATTAAAAAGTTCAGAGTTTAAATAACCCATGTTTTGCAGTATGGCCTCCACGAAGTCATCCTCGGCCCAAGTCCACGTCAATTTCCATTACATGAGATGGAAAAATTAAAGGGGGTGAGTTACTTAGAACTCGATGTGCAACTCACTTACCACCATTATTGGGCGGATCGTCAAGATATTATCTTTGGGCTTGAGCCCAATTCTGAAATTCAACAATATATCATAAAATGAAATAAAATAATTTAAAATGCATGTAAAATGAATTTCCCAACCAAACCTAATATCCATCCGCTAACACCCCGTACCAACCATCACACTGTGGGGATCAAGTCAACCCACCCCACCAACACACCAATCGTAAGCATTAAGCCTTTTTATAATTGTGGCAAAGCCACCGAACTAGAGCAATAAGCCATATTTGTGGCGAGCCACCGAACTAGAGGCAATAAGCCATATTTGTGGCGAGCCATAGAACTAGAGGCAATAAGCTATTATTATTTTTGTGGCAAGGCCACCGAACTAGATTTTTGGCAATCGGCCATTCTTCTCTTCATATACCCCACCCCATGCAACTATGCGTATATAACAAAATATAGTCATATAACAATTTTATTTAATCCATAACATTGGTGGGTTTATCATTAAACATTTCATTTGGCCCAAAAAAATAATTTAGCAATTTGCCCATTTAGCGCTTTAGTGGGCTTTGGCCCATTTATCAAACTAGAGTATTTTGACCCACTTTATCGAACTAGAGTATTTTGGCCCAATTTATCGAACTAGAGTATTTTGGCCCAATTTATCGAACTAGAGTATTTTGGCCCAATTTATCGAACTAGAGTATTTTGGCCCAATTTATCGAACTAGAGTATTTTGGCCCAATTTCATGAAACATACAATTTTCGTAATAACAAGTAATTTCTCGAGGGCGTTTTAGTAATTTTCACGATTTTAGTCGTTTTCACGTATTTTCACCAAAATATCAGTTGTTACGTTTTTTTTACCGATCTAGTCGTTTTTACGATTTTACTTCAATTACACACCTCGATATCGAGAGTACTAATCCTTCTCGCTCCTCGGCACCTAAAACATATTTCGATCCGTTAGAACACTATTTCGTATAAACATACTTAATCGATAATAGATCCAAAATCTTACCCTCTTGATTTTGAATCACTTCGATTTTCGGCTTCTCCTCGTTTATTGGTTTGTTAATCGCCGAGAATCCACCAACGTATAATGGCTCGGAAGTTCGTACCACTTCGAATAATTGACTCCCTTTGGAAGATGGTCCGCAACCCGGTGGAAAATCCCGGACTGCCGAAACCGCTCTTCGTTTAAATGGGGGATTTACAGATCCGTCCCTCTTAACGTGACTAACCACCGCCCTTTTCTTCCCTATTTTGAAAGTCACAAGAAATCGATTCCAACATTTCTACGATTCTCCCGATCATTTGAGTTCCGATCTTCCGTTATTGCACTATAATCCACGATTGAAAAGAAAGGATTGAGAAAGGTGTTTGTGATGGATGAAGATTTCGGCTATGTATGATCAAAGAAAAAGAAATAAAGATTTGGCTAAGGGCACTCTAGCATTCGGCCAAGAGAGAGTTTGATGGAGAAACTTTGATTGAAAAGAATTAAAATATGAAAAAAAAAGAGATGGTGATGATGTTGTTTGATTTTAAAGAGAAGAGAAGAAAAAGATGGATTTTAGGAGCTAGTACATTCGGCCATGGTAAAAGAAAAGAGAAAGGATGGTTCTTTTGGTATAGTTGATTTCGGCACTCAAAGAAAAGTCACAAAGCAATGGCTAAAGAAATAAAAAAAATGACCAAATGATCACAAAACTTGAGCTTTACCAAATGCACAATTCGGCCAAGATGAAAAGTTGAAAAGAGAGAAAACAAAAATTCTGCACAAGGTGCAAGGAATGACCAAAGAGAAAAATGAATTTCTTAGCCAAAACTAACACAAAATTTGGCTCCTCCCTATACCAAGTTGCCGTCCAAAACATGGTCAATTGGCCATGATTTTGTTTCCAAAATTTTCCCTTGATATGTGCCTTATGTTCCCCCTATCTTTCCTTAAGTATTTGATTCCATGCCATAAGTTATCTATTTCCTTAATCCTTTGATACACTAACCAAAAATAACATGGTCAACACTTACCATATATGTTCTTGGCCGACACTTGCTATAGATGTGCAGAAAATTAAAAATAAAAATTCATCTAGATGCTAAACAAGGGATTCGAACCTCTTCCCTCATGCTATAACTCATGCCCCAACACCACCATGCCATGTACTCAACTTATGTCACTTATTAACACTTAATTTAACTTAAGTCTTAATGACATTTGCTTCTCTTCAATAAATTCTCAATTATTAAATTTTATTCCTTATCCAAATTATGCTATACTCCTCTTTAGGACTTCAATAAGCACTAAAATAAGAGTAAGAAATTTCCTTTTAAAAAAAAAATCTAAACACCAATTCATGCAATATATATGCTCGGATTTTTAGGGTGTTACAACTCTACCCTCCTTAAAGAAAATTTCATCCTCAAAATTTACCTGGTTGAAAGAGGTGAGGGTATTATTGCCGAATTGCATCCTCGAGGCTCTCACGTAGCTTCCTCCACTCCGTGGTTACGCCATAGAACTTTGACCAACAGACGATTTTCTTTCTTAGCACCTTGACATCTTGGTCTAAGATTTCCACCGGTTCTTCTTCAAAAGACAAATCTGAATTCAGCTCCAATTCTTCTCTGGGTATAATGTGCGAAGGATCCGATCTATAACGCCTCAACATGGAAACATGAAAACATTATGAATTTGATCCAATTAGGAGGTAACTCAATCTGATAAGCCTTTGGACCAACACGCTTCAAAGACACGATAAGGTCCAATGTATCTAGGACTTAGCTTGCCCTTCCTTAGAATCAAGATCTTTTTCCAAGGAGATACCTTCAAGAAAACCCGATCCCCACATCATACTCGATATCCTTTCGCTTCAGTCCGCATCGACTTCATCTATCTCGAGGCTTCTTTCAACCGTGCTCGAATAACTTTTACCTTATCCTCTGTCTCGGATATCATCTCGGGACCTAACATCATCTTTCGCCCAACTCGGTCCAACAAATAGGAGAACGACACTTACGACCATACAATGCCTCGTAAGGTGCCATCTGAATGCTAGGCGATAGCTATTGTTATCTGCGAATTACGCGGTGGTAGATAATCCTCCCAACTACTCTTGAAGTCGATTACACATCCCTTAACATATCTTCCAATATCTGAATTACCATCTCCAATCGACCATCGACCGAGGATGAAAAGCCGTCTTGAAATTCAAATTTGTCCCCAAGGCTTCATGCGAGCTTTCAGAATCGTGATGTAAACCTAGGGTCCCTATCCGATATAATAGATACAGGTACCCCATGCAACCTCACAATTTCAGATACATACAGTTTCACCAACTTCTGTAATGAATAATCTGTATGGACTGGCAGGAAATGAGCAGTCTTCATCAACCGATCAATAATTACCCACACAAAATTTTTCTTAGTAGGTGTTAAAGGTAACCCACTAACAAAATCCATGGTTATCCGTTCCCATTTCCAAAGAGGAATTTTTATCGGTTGTAACAACCTGACGGTAATTGATGTTCGCCTTCACTTGCGACAAGTCAAACATTTTCCCACAAATTCTAAAATCTCACGTTTCAACCACGCCACCAATACTATTCACGGAGATCTCGATACATCTTATTTCCTCTCGGGATGCATAGCATAATGGCTACTATCGCCTCCGTAGAATCGATTGCCTCGGATCTGAATCCTTAGGCATACATACTCTTCCTCGAAAGCACAACACACCCTCCGTGTTTATTCCAAAATCCTCAATTTCACCATTTTCAACTTGTCAAGTAAAGGTCCCAACTTCTCATCGATGTACATTTTTCCTTGATTTGTTCCACCACGAGGCTTTATCCAAGTTCGCTAACAAACCGCCATCCTCGCATGAGACTCAAATGGGCAAACAATGCTCTCAAATCAGATACTGTCTTACGACTTAATGCGTCAGCTACCACGTTAGCCTTTCAAGGGTGATATTCGATTGAGAAATCATAATCCTTTAATAATTCTACCCATCTTCTTTGTCTCAAATTTAACTCCTTTTGGGTAAGGAGGTATTTAAGACTCTTGTGATCCGTGTAGATTATAGATTTCTCACCATAGAGATAGTGTCTCCAAATCTTTAGAGCAAAGACAACGCAGCCTAACTCCAAATCATGCGTAGGGTAGTTTACTTCGTGTGGTCTCAATTGACGAGAAGCATAAGCCACCACTTTTCCATTTTGCATCAACACACAACCCAAACCCGTGTGAGACGCATCACAATAAGCAAGAATTCTTTTCAGCCTCAAATTTGAATCAAAACTGGAGCTTCCGGGATCTTCTTCAATTTCTCAAAACTCTCTTGCTTTTCGGTCCAAATATACGGAGCTCCCTTTCATAGCAGCTTTAGTTAGGGTGCGACAATCAACGAAAACCCTCTACAAAACGTCTATAGTACCCACCAAACCCAAGAAACTCCAAATTTCAGCCACCGATGTTGGTGGTTTCCAATCCGAATAGCCTCAATTTTCCGAGGATCCACCCTTATTCCTTGGTGATACTACAAGACCAAGGAAAGTCACTTCCTTTAGCCAAAATTCACATTTACTAAATTTGGCATGCAATTGTTTATCACGAAGTAGTGTAATACTATCCGCAAATTTGGTCATGTTCCTCCTCATTTCTCGAATAAACCAATATGTCATCTATGAACACTACCACGAACCGGTCTAAATATGGTTGAAAGACTCGGTTCATCATGTCCATAAATGCACTGGTGTATTGGTTAGTCCAAACGGCATCACTACAAACTCATAGTGTCCGTAGCGTGTCCAAAATGCCGCCTTATAAATGTCCGCTTCTTTAACCTTGAGTTGGTGATAACCGACCTCAAATCAATTTTGGAGAAAATTGAAGCTCCTTTAAATTGGTCAAACAGTCGTCAATTCTCGGCAGAGGATACCGATTCTTGATCGTCAATTTATTCAATTATGCGTAGTCAATGCACATACGCATCGATCCATCCTTCTTCTTGACGAAGTAACTGGTGCTCCCCACGGAGACACACTTGGTCGAATAAATCCCGATCCAAGTAATTCTTGAATTTGAGCTTTGAGCTCACCAACTCCTTTGGTGCCATTCCATAAGGAGCAATGGACACCTTTGGAGTATCCGAGGCAAAAGCTCAATGCCAAATTCTACTTCCCGAACTGGAGGTATCCGGGAAGTTCTTCGAAATACATCGGAAATTCCTTCACCGTCCTCACATCATCCACAGACAACTCTTTAGCATCCAAAGCACGATAAAGGCTAGGAATGCTCCATATCCTTTCGCACCAACTTCTCCGCCTTTAATGCAGATACCACATTTGCCAAATAGTTCCTTCGCTCGCCAATCATTATGACTTCCTTATCATCCAAGGTTCTTATCGACATTCATTTTTCAAAGACAATCCAATTGCGCCGATGTTTAACCAACCAATCCATGCCTGAATGAGATCGAACTCACCGAAAGGTAGTTCCATCAAGTTCGCTAAGAATATCTCCTCTTGAATTTTTAAAGGCACGTCTTTAAATATTTTATTAACAATTATCAACTGTCCTAAAGGACTAATTACTGTCATCTCACTATCGGTAATTTCAGATTCTAATTTCAGGTTTCAGATATGGCACTAGATACATATGAATGGGTAGAGCCAATATCTATTAAGGCAATAACAGTACATCAAAAATGAAGAACGTGCAGTTATCACATCGGTGCATTGCCGTCCTCTGGCGCCTAACTGCATAGACCGATCCGCCGTCTTGCATCCGCATTTCCTCTATGACCATTGCCTCGACCGGTGCACCTTGACCACGACCAGCCCCATTACCACCACGACCGGTCCACGACCTCTCGGTGGTCTGCCGATTACCTCGGCCTACAGTACATCATTATTACGAACTTCTTGAGTCGTATCCATACGTCGAGGACAATTTTGTCTTGATGATCCATTGAACCGCATTTGTAGCATGCGTCCGTTTTCCTCCAACATTCTCCAAAATGTCTTTTCCCACACTCAGTGCAATCTCGACTTTGATTATTTGCTACTGGGGTTCTACCTTGAACTGGTTCATCATTCCTAGGTCTCTTCTGGAATCTCTTTGAAAAACCAGACTGCTGTGTCTCTCTTTGTTTCAGAATCTTTCTCGGTTCTGCCATCTGAATTCTTAGCCTCTTCGACTATTTTGGCCTTCTCCACAAGAGTGGAAAAATTTTTAACTTGCTGTGGAGCAATCAGAACCCTCAGCTCATCATTAAGTCCATCCTCAAAACGCACACAACGTTCGTGATCTGTTGCTACAATTGTCCCGCATAACGGCTCGACGTAAAAACTCGACTTCATATACTACCACGGTCTTACTTCCTTAGACAAGATTCGAAATTCTTTCCTTGACGTCTACATAACTCGTTCCAACGTATTTTCCTTGGAAGCGGCTTTAAAGAATTCCCAATTAATAATGCGGCTTGGTGCCTTCTCGAGCGATGAGCCACCACTAATCGCCTCATCTCTTAACAAGGATACAGCTCTCTCGGTTTTTGCTCGACAAGACATTCCATATCATCCATAATCCGTTCCACGACTTGAGCCAAGATTCACCACATTCGAGCTACACCGAGACTCCTCTAAAACTTCGCATTATTTGACTTAAGTCACTCTGAAATTGACCCACGAGTTGTTGGCCCAATTCTAGTTCCAATGACCCTTTCCAAGACTCGCAGCATTGCTTGAGTCAATGCATTATCTTCTTCCATGTGATCGCGTGATCCGTCTCACTTTCAATTGACGCAAAGCGTCTACTTTCTAACATAAGATTTGGTGCTTGATCGTAGCACCTCGGCCTCTACCACGGCCACGCTCACGCGCCCACGACCACATCCTCTAGTGCTCATGATAGCTTGTTCGCTTTTATCGATTACAAGTTTTATGAATCGGAAAATTTGTTTGGTGTTTATTAACGATATTTTATGAGATTTGAGATATAAAGTTGTTTTTTTTCGCAACATATCCTATAGTCTCAATCTCTACGATTTTTCACATCTAAAACTAGAAGTTCTAGAGTGTTCCTATGATTATATCATAGTAATTATTAAGCAATAAATACTTACTTGACTTGTTGCCGGATGCTTGTGGTGCTATACTGATCTTTTAAAATTTGAACGATTTCATACTGAAATTATTTGCGAACCCAAACCACGTACCGAAGTTTTTGGCGGCTCGATATTACTAAATGTAACACCCCAAACCCTATTCTATGCATTAAGACTAGATTTGGTTTGTTACATGAATCGAGCTATTTTTTTTTAAATCTTCAATAAGTTGAAAGCTACAATATTATTTACTGAGATTTAATAAAATTAGAAGAGTATTTGAATTTGATAAATATTAGAAAACATTAGTTGAAAATCATTGTATTATCAAAAACCTTTAGGTAATTTATTAAAGAGTTAACAATAATAAAATATTTATAAAAGAATTTAGTATACTTGAAAACCCAAATTTATTTTAATAAAAACATCATATAATCATAGCCCATATTTAAAAGTCCAAAGTATAGTTTAAAACCAAACACACATAAAATCCATAAATTATTTATAGAGGCCCTTATTACAATAATCCAAAATAGTGAAAATACTTATTAAAAAGTTCGAGTTTAAATAACTCATGTTTTGCAAGATGGCCTCCACGAAGTCATCCTCGACCCAAGTCCACGTCAATTTCCATTACGAGATGGAAAAATTAAAGGGGTGAGTTACTTAGAACTCGATGTGCAACTCACTTACCACCATTATTGGGCGGATCGTCAAGATATTATCTTTGGGCTTGAGCCCAATTACTAATTCAACAATATATCATAAAATGAAATAAAATAATTTAAAATGCATGTAAAATGAATTTCCCAACCAAACCTAATATCCATCCGCTAACACCCCCGTACCAACCATCACACCTATGGGGATCAAGTCAACCCACCCCGCCAACACACCAATCGTAGGCATTAAGCCTTTTTATAATTGTGGCAAAGCCACCGAACTAGAGGCAATAAGCCATATTTGTGGCAGAGCCACCGAACTAGAGGCAATAAGCCATTATTATTTTTGTGGCAAGGCCACCGAACTAGATTTTTGGCAACTGGCCATTCTTCTCTTCATATACCCCACCCCATGCAACTATGTGTATATAACAAAATATAGTCATATAACAATTTTATTTAATCCATAACATTGGTGGGTTTATCATTAAACATTTCATTTGGCCCAAAAAAAAATAATTTAGCAATTTGCCCATTTAGCAGTTTAGTGGGCTTTGGCCCATTTATCAAACTAGAGTATTTTGACCCACTTTATCGAACTAGAGTATTTTGGCCCAATTTATCGAACTAGAGTATTTTGGCCCAATTTATCGAACTAGAGTATTTTGGCCCAATTTATCGAACTAGAGTATTTTGGCCCAATTTCATGAAACATACAATTTTCGTAATAACAAGTAATTTCTCGAGGGAGTTTTAGTAATTTTCACGATTTTAGTCGTTTTCACGTATTTTCACCAAAATATCAGTTATTACGTTTTTTTTACCGATCTAGTCGTTTTTACGATTTTACTTCAATACCGAAATTGACATCCAACCGAGAAATAGTGTGAAGTTACACACCTCGATACCAAGAGTACTAATCCTTCTCGCTCCTCGGCACCTAAAACATATTTCGATCCGTTAGAACACTATTTCGTATAAACATACTTAATCGATAATAGATCCAAAATCTTACCCTCTTGATTTTGAATCACTTGATTTTCGCTTCTCCTCGTTTATTGGTTCGTTAATCACCGAGAATCCACCAACATATAATGGCTCGAAAGTTCATACCACTTCGAATAATTGACACCCTTCGGAAGATGGTCCGCAACCCGGTGGAAAATCCTCGACTGCCGAAATCGCTCTTCGTTTAAATGGGGGATTTACAGATCCGCCCCTCTTAACGTGACTAACCACCGCCCTTTTCTTCCCTATTTTGAAAGTCACAAGAAATCGATTCCAACGTTTCTACGATTCTCCCGATCACTTGAGTTTCGATCTTCCGTTATTGCACTATAATCCACGATCGAAAAGAAAGGATTGAGAAAGGTGTTTGTGATGGATGAAGATTTCGGCTATGTATGATCAAAGAAAAAGAAATAAAGATTTGGCTAAGGGCACTCTAGCATTCGGCCAAGAGAGAGTTTGATGGAGAAACTTTGATTGAAAAGAATTAAAATATGAAAAAAAAAGAGATGGTGATGATGTTGTTTGATTTCAAAGAGAAGAGAAGAAAAAGATGGATTTTAGGAGCTAGTACATTCGACCATGGTAAAAGAAAAGAGAAAGGATGGTTCTTTTGGTATAGTTGATTTCGGCACTCAAAGAAAAGTCACAAAGCAATGGCTAAAGAAATAAAAAAAAATGACCAAATGATCACAAAACTTGAGCTTTACCAAATGCACAATTCGGCCAAGATGAAAAGTTGAAAAGAGAGAAAACAAAAATTCTGCACAAGGTGCAAGGAATGACCAAAGAGAAAAAATGAAATTCTTAGCCAAAACTAACACAAAATTTGGCTCCTCCCTATACCAAGTTGCCGTCAAAACATGGTCAATTGGCCATGATTTTGTTTCCAAAATTTTCCTTGATATGTGCCTTATGTTCCCCTATCTTTCCTTAAGTATTTGATTCCATGCCATAAGTTATCTATTTCCTTAATCCTTTGATACACTAACCAAAAATAACATGGTCAACACTTACCATAAATGTTCTTGGCCGACACTTGCTATAGATGTGCAGAAAATTAAAAATAAAAATTCATCTAGATGCTAAACAAGGGATTCGAACCTCTTCCCTCATGCTATAACTCATGCGCCAACACCACCATGCCATGTACTCAACTTATGTCACTTATTAACACTTAATTTAACTTAAGTCTTAATGACATTTGCTTCTCTTCAATAAATTCTCAATTATTAAATTTTATTCCTTATCCAAATTATTCTATACTCCTCTTTAGGACTTCAATAAGCACTAAAATAAGAGTAAGAAATTTTCCTTTTAAAAAAAAATCTAAACACCAATTCATGCAATATATATGCTCGGATTTTTAGGGTGTTACATGTTCGAATTCAGTTCAAAGTTATTTGTAGCAATAGTCGGTCTTACAATACTCGGTTCAGCCCCAGTTAAATTAGGCTTGGCATAGTCGTACATAGTACGAGGAGCAGGATTCTGATTCACAGGATTTGCGATAACCATAGGAGGTAGCAGATTATACTAATTTTCAGCCATCTCCTCGGTAATATTGGTATCGTCCTCTTGCTCTTCCTCTATATACTGTAGACTTCGCCTTATTTCTCTATGATTTCTGCGAGCTGTGCTTTCAATTTCGTTGTCAAATAATAAAGGTCCTGACGGATTTCTTCTAGTCATAAACTAAAGATACCTGCCAGAATTAAAAGAAAGGTTACATAACACATAATAAACTAAAAACCAAATAAAAAATAAAAAATAAATTACAGAAAATAAAAAAATGTAATAAAAATTAAGTGTTCCTAATATTCTAGTCCCCGGCAACGGCGCCAAAAACTTGATGACGTCATGAACAAACTAAAATATGACAAAGGCAAGCGCACCTATCGAATGGTATTATAGCTATGATGAGTCGGGAATATCGTATCTACGAGGACTAAAAGTACTAGTAGTTACTATCTTTTTATTATCTATCCTATAATTAAATGGATTATTTTAATCTTAAACTAAACTAATTAATAGTGAATGAGACAGAGAGTGAAGAAAGTAATTGAGTAAACCAATGACAAAGACAATACCCAAGGAAGAATCCACCTAGAATTCACTTATTATTATGACTCTGAATTAAACGATTTATGTTAATATCTCTTTCGAGACTAATAACAATTGACTCTAGGTTGATTAATTGAAATCTCCTTCTAAATAAAACCCCCATTGTCGCATTAACTAGATATATGGATTCCCTTATTAGATTTGAATCTAATCCAGCAGATTTATGTCGTTCTATTTCTAGGATTATAATCAACTCCGCTCAATTAAGCTAGATCTAACAGGGACTTTTGCTCCTCTGAATAAGCACATCAAACTTGAATTAACATCCTGAAAATATTAAAGCAAGAATTAAGAACACATAACCAAAAACAAGAACAAGTATTTATCATGTAATTTAGAAAATTAAATAATAAGATCCATCATAGGTTTCGTCTTCCCTAGGTATTTAGGGAGTTTAGTTCATACTCATAGAGGAAGATATCTCAAAATAAGAATAACAACAAGATATGAAAAACCCAATAAAACTTCGAAGGAAATTCGACTGGAGATCTTTAATCTTAGAGTGGATTTGATTCTAAGATGATTCCAACGGTGTTCTTCGAGTAATTTCTTCGTTCTACTCTGTGTGTCCCCTTCGGTATTCTTCTCATGTGTTTTTTTAGACTTTGGAATGCTCAAAATACCTAAAAATTGGCTTTTTTCGTGTGAAAATGAAATAGGGTTTGACAGGGTCACGAGCATATGATCAGCCCGTGTAAGAATGCCCAGGCCTTGTGCAATACTAACATGGTTCAAAATAGACACGGGCTAGCACATGAGCGTGGGGCCAGCCCGTGTGGATTGATTTGGCCATGTGGATCCTTAAGACAACCCGTTTTGTTTGATTTTGGCCTGTTTTCTGCTCCTATTACTCCCCGATTCTCACCTAAGTATCGAAACATGAAATTAAAGGATTAAGAGCATCAAATTCACTAATTCACATAATAAATCATTCAAAAACATGCTAAGTAAGGGAATTACATTTATGGTTTATCATGTGTCCCTTGGTGTTGAATTAGAAACCAAGTCAGTATGCTCCACACGGCCTCACACACGGGCATATGACTTGGCTGTGTGGCATAAGTCAGTATACCCTATAGATTTGGCACGACCTGATACACGGGCATGTATGGCCATTTTTAGGGCACACAGGCTAGCTATACGGGTGTGTGTGTATTGGCTGTGTGGCCCTTTGACACGGGTGTGTCTTTGGCCGTGTGAGACACACGGCCAGACCATATGGGCTTGTGTCCCCTATATTTTGTAAAAAATTTCTAAGTGCTTAAAAAGTTTCTAAAGTTATCTGTTTAGTCTCGAACCACCCTGAATGCATGTTTTGAGCATCATAAGTTCGTATTAGCGACATTATGATGGAGTTTGAATGATGGTTTCATGAAATATGAAAATGTATATGAATTGATTGTTTAATTGATTTATAAGTTCGATAATGCTCTGTAACCCTATTTCGACATTAAATACGAGTGAGGGGTGTTACATTTATTGGTATCAGAGCCAGGTGTAGTCGATTTTAAGACTAACGTAGCATATGTGAGAGTCTATCTATACATGCCATATATAACATGTGATAGTGTTTTGACTCCTGATAGTTGAAAATATGTTTTCGTATAGTAAATGGATCCCAATTGAGCTGTAACTAATGATGTTGAGAGTAATGCGCCAGCTCCCGCTCAAGGGCAATGCCGTCTAAATCTAGAAACGTATCGAGGAGTCACGGATGAGAGGCTAAAGAAGATTTTTTCCAAATGATGAATGAGTAGTTCACAGAATTTGTTCGGAAAAATTTGGCTACTCAACAACCTCCACCCCCACCTAATCCCTAACAAGTTTCCCTAGCTTCTCAAGGTGTGGAACTTCTACGATTAATTAAGCCGCCAGTTGATAAGATCCGAAAATACAGGGCTGAAGAGTTCAAAGCTACCATTGACGATGATCTAGAAAGAGCCGAGTTTTGGCTTGAAAACATTATCAGAGTATTTGTTGAGCTTTCTTGTACACCGTCTGAGTGTTTAAAATGTGCTATATCACTTCTGAGTGACACAACGTATCAGTGGTGGAATACCCTAGTGTTGTGGTGCCGAGAGAAAGTGTTACCTAGGATTTATTTCAAGATGAGTTCAGATAGAAATATATAAGTCAACGATTTCTTGATTAAAAGCACAAAGAGTTTCTAAAATTGAAACAGGGTTGTATGACTATGACCGAGTACTAAAGAGAATTCGTAAGATTAAGTAAGCATGCTCAAGAGTATGTTTTTGTTTAAGAAATCATATGCAAACGGTTCATTGATGGGTTGAACTAGGATATTAAACTTCTAGTAGGAATTCTAGAATTGAAAGAATTTATTATCTTGGTTGATAGAGCTTACAAAGCCGATGAGCTTAGAAAAGAAAAGAGAAAAATAGATTTAGAGGTTAGAGACTCGAGAAAAAGATCGATGAATAAGTCATATCAATCTTTGTCAAAGAAACCCAGACATTTGTACATTCGTTCAAATGTTTCAATCAGTTATTCGAATAGAAATCGTGGAAAAAAATACTTAAATCCTAAAGCTCAAGCTACATCAGTATCGAGTGTTGGCAATGTGAGAAATTACAGACCTGAATGTCAACAATGCAGAAGAAGACATCTTGGTGAATGTAGAATGAATAATCAGGTTTGTTTCAAATGTGATTTGCAAGAACATTTCATACGGGATTGCCCTGAATTAGATGAGAAAGACAAATTCTAGAATGTAAGACCGAGTAACACAGCCATTAGAGGAAGGACTCCTAGAAACACGGGAAAAGTGACGGGTAGTAGAGGTGCGACAAAAGATTCAACTATGAAATCTGAAGCGAGAACACTTCCTAGAGCTTATGCTATTCGCTCTCGCGAAGACTCGTCATTACCAGATGTTATCACCGGTACATTTTCTCGTTATGACCTAATGTGATTGCTTCGATTGATCCTAGATTGTCTCATTCGTATATATGTATGAATTTGGTGTCTAGTAAGAATTTTCCTGTTGAGTCTACTGAGTTTGTGGATAAAGTATTGAACCCCTTAGGCAACTATGTTCTAGTTGATAAAGTTTGCAAGAATTGTCCTTTAATAATTCGGGGTTACAAATTTTGGCTGATTTGATGCTACTACCGTTTGATGAATTCGATGTAATTCTAGGTATGGATTGGTTGACTTTGAATGATACCGCTATAAATTATAGACGAAAGATTATTGAATTGAAATGTTAGAATATTGAAATCATTCGAATTAAATTAAATGAATCGAGAGAATTGTCTATTGTGATTTCATCTATGTCAGTTCAGAAATGTGTGAGAAAAGGTTTCGAAGCTTACCTTGCGTATATGCTGGATACAAAAGTATCTAAATTGAAGATTGAATCAGTGCCGATAGTCTGTGAGTTTTCGGATGTGTATCCAGAAGAGTTGCCTGGGTTACCACCGATAAGAGAGATCGAGTTTGCCATTGAGTTAGTATTGGGAACATCACCGATATCTATAGCTCCGTACAGAATGGCTCCGATAGAATTGAAAGATTTGAAATCTCAATTGCAAGAGTTAACGGATAGAGGTTTGGCACGACCTAGTGTTTCGCCCTGGGGTGCGCCAGTACTATTCGTAAAGAAGAAAGATGGATCAATGAGAATGTGTATTGACTATCGTTAGTTTAATAAGGTTACGATAAAGAATAAGTATCCGTTGTCGAGAATAGATGATTTATTTGATCAGTTGAAAGGTGCAACAGTGTTTTCAAAGATTAATCTACTGTCTAGCTACTATCAGTTGTGAGTTAAAGATTCAGATGTGCCGAAAACTGCGTTAACAATGAGGTACAAACATTATGAATTTTTGGTTATGCCTTTTGGACTAACTAAAGCTCCTACCATTTTTATGGATTTGATGAATCAAATTTTCAGACCGTATTTAGATAGATTCGTTGTTGTATTCATTTATGACATTCTGATTTATTCACAAGATGAGTCTGAGCATGCCGAGCATTTGAAAATTTTGCTTCAAACCTTGAGAGATAAGAAACTGTTTGCTAAATTTAGTAAATGCGAGTTTTGGCTCCTAGAGGTGGGATTTCTGAGACACATTGTTTCAGCTTAAGGTATACGAGTTGATCCGAACAAGATTTTTGCAATTGTTGATTGGAAACCACTGAGAAATGTATCCGAAGTTAGAAGCTTTTTGGGATTAGCTGGTTATTATCGAGGTTTTGTTGAATGATTCTCGATGATTGCTACATCGATGACCAGATTGCTATAGAAAGATGTAAAATTTGAGTGGTAAGAGAAATGTCAACAGAGTTTTGATAAGTTAAAAGCATTGTTAACTGAGGCACCAGTGTTGGTTCAACTTGAGTCGGGTAAAGAATTTGTGATTTTCAGCATTGCGTCATTGAACAGTTTGGGTTACGTTTTGATGCAAGAAGGAAAAGTGATAGCTTATGCCTCTTGACAATTAAAGCCGCATGAAAAGAATTATCCGATGCATGATTTAGAGTTGGCCGCTATTGTTTTTGCATTGAAAATTTGGTGACATCATTTGTATGGTGAAAAGTGTCACATCTTTACCGATCACAAGAGCTTGAAATATATAATGACTTAGAAAGATTTGAATTTGTGACAATGGATATGGCTTGAGCTATTGAAAGATTACGAATTAATAATTGATTATCATCCGGGGAAAGCAAATATAGTTGCAGATGCTTTGAGTAGAAAATCTATGTTTGCTTTGAGAGTGATGAATACTTAGTTAACCTTATTTGATGATGGTTCGATTCTAGTAGAGTTAAAAGCTAAATCAGTATTTCTTCAGCAAATTTGTGAAGCTTAGAATTTTGATAACGAGTTATAAGCTAAAAGATTGCAATGTGAGTCGACTAGTGATTCAGACTTTCAGATCGAATCCGATGATTTTCTATTGTTCCGAGGTAGAGTTTGCATACCGAGAGATCCCGAGCTTATACATAAAGTTCTGAATGAAGCACATAGTAGTTGTCTATCTGTTCATTCGGGGGTTACTAAAATGTACAATAATTTGAAACAGTTGTATTGGTGGTTGGGTATGAAGTGAGACATTTTAGAATTTGTATCGAGATGTTTGGTTTGTCAGCAAGTTAAAGCTGAACATCAGGTGCCTTCGGGATTACTACAGCCTGTAATGATACCAGAGTGAAATGGATAGAGTTACGATGGATTTTGTATCGGGATTACCCCTGTCTTCGAAGAAGAAAGATGCTATCTGGGTTGTCGTAGATCGACTGACGAAATTAGCACATTTCATTCTGGTACGTACTGATTATTCACTTGATAAATTTGTTGAATTGTACATTTCTGAGATCGCTAATGGGGTGCCAGTTTTGATTATTTCGAATAGAGATATGAGGTTTACATCACGATTTTGGAAGAAATGGTAGAAAGTTCTAGGTACGAGGTTGAATTTTAGTACAACATTTCATCCACAAACTAACGGTCATTCTGAGAGAGTAGTACAAATTCTCGAAGATATGCTTCATTGTTGTGTTTTAGAATTTGAAGGCAACTGGGAAAAATATTTGCCGTTGATGTAATTTGTGTATAACAATAGTTTTCAATCGAGCATAAAGATGGCACCGTATGAAGCTTTGTATAGTCGTAAATGTTGAACTCCGTTGTACTGGACTGATCTGAGTTAGAAAAAGATTCACGGGGTTGATTTGATCCAAGAGATTGAAGAAAAAGTGAAAGTAATTCGCGATAGTCTAAAAGCGGCTTCAGATCGATAGAAATCATACGCGGATTAGAAACGAATAGACATTGAATTTCATATCGGTGATAAAGTATTTCGAAAGTATCTCTGTGGAAGAAAATCCTTCGATTTGGTCATAAAGGTAAATTAAGCCCGCGATTTATCGGGCCATATGAGATAGTCGAAAGAATAGGGCCAATGGCATATCGATTAGCTTTATCGTCAGTATTAGAAAATATTCACGTGTTTCATGTATCAATGTTGCACCAATATAGATCAGATCCATCGCACATAATTTCTCCATCAAATATCGAGATTCAACCTGATATGACGTGTAACGAAGAACCGATCAGAATTTTAGCTCGAGAGGTTAAAGAGTTGAGAAATAAACACATAGCTTTAGTGAAGGTTTTGTGGAAATGACACGGTGTCGAAGAGGCTACGTGGGAACCTGAGGAAGCTATGAGAAAACAATACCCTAACCTCTTTGCTGGTAAGATTTTTGGGGACGAAAATCCCTAAAGAGGGAGAGTTGTAACTGCCCGTTTTTAGTCATATCAGAACAATGGTTTTGAGACCACAAATCTAAAGTATAAATAATTATTTTATTATTAAATTAAGGTCTACAGCATGATAATATGTTTGTGTGAAAATTTCATTAATAAATTTTATCGTTTGATTAGTCAATTTGATAAAAAGGACTAAATCGCGTAAAGTGTAAAACTTGTGTTCTAATAGCTAAAGGGGTGTAATAGCTATAGAAACTTAAAGTAAGAGTCCTTAAGTGGTAATTAGACCATTTCAATTGTTAGTGGACAATTATGGACATGCATTAAGTGGTTTTTTATGTTTTATAACTAAGGTTATATTAGTAAAATGGTTAATAAATGATAAATTAATTAAAACAAAGCCAACTATGTAACACCCCTTACCCGAAACCCTTGCCGGAATCGAGTACATGGCATTACTTGACTTGACTATTAACTCGGGGTGTAAGATTTTAAAGCTGTCCAACTGCATCATGCTGACCAAATCGACCATAACTCGAGTTACAAAACTCGAAATTTAGATCTGTAAATTTTCCTTGAAACTAGACTCATATAACTTTTCACCATAATTTTTCCAGAATTTTCATGTGGCCAATTAGTACAGTTTATTTATCAAATTTACCTTTATTACACTGCTTGACAATTCTGACCTGTCTCTACAAAATACAGTTATCTCATTGTACAAATTTCCTATAATGTTCTTGTTTATACCAATAAAAATAGACTCATTAAGGGTTCTACACATATAAACCATGATTCTTAATGATTTTTGTACAATTTTTGACAATTTTTCCAAAACAGAACAGTGACTCATGAATTCATTCAGAGCAGGTCTCACTAAAACTTAATTATCTCATAATATATAAATATTTTGCCTATTATGTTTATTTTATGTAAAATAGACACAATAAGGTTTAATTTCATATCTCATTCACCTTCTAATTCAATATAACCTATTTTTGGTGATTTTCTAACTCACATCACTGCTGCTACTACAAGCTGTTTTGTTGCATTTTATGAATGACTAGCTTCTAACCGAACCTACCTACATCCCTAATTCAAGGATTCATTTCAGATACAAACATTTCCTTAACAAAAATGATTAAACTTTGATTAAGAATGCATAAACATTGCCATCATAAACCAACATACATATCAAGACACAACAACAGACTTAACTAAAAATTTAGCCATATTCGCATGGCTATTATATACATGAACCTTAAGATTTCATCAAACAAAGACCAAGTCTTTCCTATACATGCCTTCGTTTTAAAAATCAAAATGAAAGAGTACCCAAAATGTAGATTGATAGTGTGAGTGACTTTCCGAGCGATCCCAAGAGCTTGTAGCTTGCACCTAAACTATAAAACAGAGGAAACATTTCACATGATAAGCTTGCTAGCTTAGTAAGTCCTAATTTCATAAAAATAACATTTGAATTTTAACAATTAAATTACTATAATTCAACTTGTGGACTTGTGCTCATACTTATTTTCAAACTTTAATTTTCATACCCATATTAACAAGTATGAATTAAGTAGAAACGATATCTCTCTACCCACATGCTTATGATCAAAATACTTGTATATAAACCAACCTTTCAAACCCAAAATGTCATTGTATAATCATAGGTACATGCATTTATATACTTAAATGTCAATTACTATAACATGGCATCAACTACACAACCACTCATGTGAATATGCCTAGTCATGTATCCTCATATTAGAAGACCAAGATACAACAATCATATCATTCATTAGTAAAACCGAGAACACATATTATAACCATATATATATATATATATATATATATGTATATATTCCACACTCGTAACACATGCCATTTGTAATAAATTACTGATTTTCCTTGTCTCATATAAGTAAGAAATTCATTCCTACTTCACATACTCACCGAGCCGTTAACTCGATAAGTTTGCTTTAATTAGCCTTGAACATAATTTTGGTTTCTATTTTGTAAAATACATCAATGCATCAAAGCATCAAGTAACACCGCACAAGGCACGCAGGCGTAAAAGCCCGATAAGTAACACCAAGCACAAGGCACGCTAGGCGAAAAGCTCGATTTAAATCACCAAGCACAAGGCACGCTAGGCGTAAAAGCCCGATAAGTAACACAAGCACAAGGCACGCTGAGGCGAAAAGCTCGATTTAAATCAAGGCAAGACAAGGCACGCTAGGCGTAAAAGCCCGAGTCGTGTCAATATAGTTAAACATTCTCAACAATTTCAATTACTTACTCAACATAATTCATCAACCAAATATGTCAATATACATTCGCCATAAGGTAAAAGGGATACTAAAATTTATCAACTTTTATTTCATATTCCTTTCGAATATCTAATCAAACATACTTGATCACTTAACATATAACAAAACAATTTCAAATTCACTACCATAATTCACATTCGGCAATTTCCACATTTCTATCCTAAAAATGTAAAATTTCAACTTTTAATAGATTCAAAATTAATCCCTTGACATGTATTAACTTAAGGACTTACCTCGGTTGTCGATAGTCCGTGCGAATCGGCTATTCGAGAACCTTCGTCTTTCCCCGGTCTAATTCCGTTTTTCTTTGCTCTTGATCTAAAACACATTAAAATTTAGCTCATTTAATTGCATTTCATCTCAATTTAGTCCCAAAACACACAAATGGGCAATTTACAATTTTGCCTCTAATGTTTTCCATTTTTACAATTTGGTCCAATTTACACAAAACTCAAAATATGCAAAATTTCCTAACACTATAGTTAGGCCGAACCTTCCCCATAGCCATGGGTGTCCATGCATTTCATCTATTTGACATTTTAATCCTTCACAATTTTATTCTTTTCAATTTAGCCCTATATACTCTAAATCACCAAAACTCCAATACAAAACTTGTAAATCTCTAACATACATTTAATCTAAGACCATAAATCATCAAAACTATTCAAGCATGTTAATGGTCAATTCTATATACATAGTATTTTCAAAAATTTAGACATGGGTCGGGTAATACACAAGCAACGATCTCAAAAACGTAAAATTATCAAAACCGAAAACCGACCATACCTTAATCAAGCTTCTTATCTAGCGAAAATCAAGCTTCAACCATGGAGTTTCTAGCTCCTACATTCGGCCAAGGAAGAAGAACAAGGTATGTTCTCTTTCTTCCCACTTATTTTCATTATTTAATGTTATATTAACACATATAATTTACCTTATTTACTAATATATTAACATAACATATAATAGGCTAAAATAACATATAATTTGAAATTAGAAAGGCCCATTGCCGTTTCCCTAGTTGTACATGGGCTAATTGCCCTTTTAGTACACCCACTTAAAAAGCCACAATCAAATTAGTACCTTACTCTCTAGCATACAACTTTTACGCTTTTCTCGATTAAATCCTTTTATCAAATTAAGCACTTAAACGATAAAATTTTTCTCTGAAACTTTCACACATTTTCATTCACATATAATAGACATGAAATAAATTATTAGAACATTTCTTGGGCTCGGATTCGTGGTCCCGAAACCACCGTTCGATTTGGGTCAAATTTGGTGCATACAACTCTCCCCTTAAGAATTTTCGTCCTCGAAAATTTTACCGTTAAATAAGTTCGGATATTGTTGCCTCATTGACTCTTGAGCTCCCACGTAGCCTCTTCAACTCCGTGATGATTCCATAGAATCTTTGCTAATGGAACTCTTTTATTTCTTAACTCTTTGGTTTCCGAGCTAAGATACGGATCGGTTCCTCATCATAGGTCAAATCGATCAATTTTAATCTCGACGGGTGATCACATGGGATGGATCCGATCAGATCTGCGAAGCATCAAACGTGAAATACATTGTGTATCTTTTCTAAGTCAAGGGCGCTTCAATCGATAAGCAACAGCCCTATCGCTCGATGATTTCATACGGATCCGATAAATCTCGGACTCAACTTGCCTTTCCGGCCAAATCGAGTATTTTCTTCCACGGAGAAACTTTTAAGAACACCCGATCTCCGCCCGAAATTCAATATCCTTACGCTTCAAATCGGCATAAGACTTCGACGATCCGGCGACTTTCAAATTATTTCTAATAAGTACCACCTTACATTACTTTCTTTAATCCAATCAACCCCATGTATCTTGTTTTCACCGAGCTCGACCCGAAGACAACGGTGTGCGACATTTTGCCCATATAAGGCTTCAGAAGGCACCATTTTTATGCTAGATTGGAAACTATTATTATAAGCAAATTCAACCAAAGGTAGGTATCGTTCCCACGTACCTTCAAACTCGAGAACGCAACACCTCAGATGTCCTCAAGTATCAAAATAGTCCGCTCAGATCGACCGTCGATTGCGGATGGAAAGTCATACTAAAATGGAGTTTAGTACCTAGAGCATCTTGCAATCTCTTCCAAAACCGCGATGTGAATCTGGGTCTCTATCTGAAACAATAGAACTTGGTACACCGTGCAACCTTACAACTGTGACACATACAGTTCGGTAAGTTTATCCAAATGAATAGTCGACACGCTGGGGTATAAAATGAGCTGATTTAGTCACCTATCAACGATAACCCATATCGCATCCTTCTTACTCGGTGTCATAGGAAGACCGGATACAAAATCCATTGTAATTCTATCCCATTTCCATTCGGGTATCATGATTGGTTGAAGTAGTCCGGACGGTACCTGATGCTCAGCTTTTACTTGTTGACAGATTAAGCACTTAGAAACAAACTCGGATATATCCCGTTTCATGCCAGGCCACCAATAGAATTGCTTCAAATCGTTATACATTTTAGTGCTACCCGGGTGTATCGATAGTCGACCACTATGGGCCTCACACAGATCATCATATCAAATCGAGTTCTTTAGAACACACAATTAGCCTTTATAATTCAAACAATCATTTGCATCAATCTGAAAATCTGATTCTGTACCACTTCCACACTGACTCCGAATAGCAATCAACTTTTTGTCAACTTTCTGTACATCACAAATCTGCTGAATGACCATCGGTCTTGCTTGTAACTCGGCTAAGATCGAACCATCATCAGACATAGTCACCCGTGCGTTCAATGCACGAAGAGTAAATAATGATTTTTGACTTAACGCATCCTCAACAACATTAGCTTTCCCCGGATGGTAGTCAATCACTAATTCATAGTCTTTCAGCAATTCTAACCATCTGCGTTGTCTCAAGTTTAAGTCTTTCTGAGTCATCAAATACTTCAAACTTTTGTGATCTGAATAAATATGACATTTTTCGCCAAATAAGTAGTGACGCCAAATTTTTAATGCGAACACAATGGCTGCTAACTCCAGATCGTGAGTTGGATAATTTTTCTCATGCGGCTTCAATTGTCTCGAAGCGTAGGCTATCACCTTGTCTTCTTGCATTAAAACACAACCCAACCCATTCAAGGAAGCATCACTAAAAATAGTAAATTCTTTGCCCGATTCATTTGAGTTAACATTGGGGCTTCGGTCAAAAGGCTTTCAACCGCTCGAAACTTTTTCGACACCTTTTCGACCACTCAAATTTGACATCTTTACGTAGTAGTCTAGATTAACGGTGTAGCTATAATGTAAAAACCTTTACAAACCGTCTGTAATACCCCGTCAGCCTAGGAAACTTTGGATCTCGAAACATTCTTTGGTGGTTTCCAATCGAGTATGGTCTGCTATTTTGTTTGGATCCACCAATACGACATCAAACAACATGACCCAAGAAATTAACTTCATTCATCCGAACTCAGACTTACTAAACTTTGCATACAATCGTTGATCCTCAAAGTTTGTAGTACTAATCTCAAATGCTCAAGATGTTCCGTTTCATTTTGGAGTAGATTAGTATATCATCAATAAACACTACTACAAATCGATCCAAAAGCGTCGGAAGACCGATTCATTAGATCCATAAAAAAAGCAGTGCATTAGTGAGTCCAAAAGGCATAACCAAAAACTCATAGTGTCCGTACCTCATTCAAATGCGTCTTTGGCACATCCGAATCTCGACTCAGAATCGATAATAGCCCGATCTCAAATCTATTTTCGAAAACATCAAGCCCCTTCAATTGATCAAATAAATCATCAATCCGAGGTAATGGTACTTATTCTTTATGGTTACCTTATTTAGTTGTGCGTAGTCGATACACATTCGCATAGTTCCATCTTTCTTTTCACAAATAAACCGGTGCACCCACGAGAGAAACTCGATCGCGAAGCCCTTATCATCAACTCTTGCAAGCTGCGCTTTCAATTCTTTTAATTCAATAGGTGCTATTCGGTGCGGAGCTATCGAAATCGAGAGCCTTTTTGGTACTAACTCAATGCCGAACTCAATCTCTCATCTCGAGGTAAACCCGGTAGTTCTTCAGAAACACATCGGGTATTCACATACAACCGATCTGATTCAATTTGTTTCTGACATTTTATTATCCAAGACATAGGCCAAATAAGCTTCACACCCTTTTCTCACATACTTTTGGGCTAACATTGAAGATATTCTTGTAGGCAACCCATTTATGTCACAGATTTAATTTCGATGGTCTCACCGTTTTGACATTTCAAATCGATAAGCTTTCTTTTACAATCCACTTCGCCTCGCGCGGTTAACCAATCCATACCCAAGATTATATCAAATTCGTCAAAGGGCAACAACATTAAATCACCGAAGCAATAATCTCGAATCATCAACGGCAACCTCTACACACTTTATTAACAAGCACACATCTACCCAAAGGGTTGGACACACGAATCTCAAACTCGATAGACTCAACTAGCGAGTCTTGCCAAATTTTAAAGTTTCACACATATAAGAATGAGTCGAACCGGGATCGATTAGTGCAATTACAATAGTATCATAAAGAGTGAAAATACAGTAATGACGTGGGGAGGAAGCATCCTCTCTAGCTCGGCAAAGATATGCTCTAGCCGAGCTCTAGCCTCGATCGATCAGTAGTGTTCTTTGTTCCTTTCGACTACCACCTACATTACGAATGTCGGGTGGTCTACCTCGCATTGACACGTTGCTCGGCTTAGTGTTCTGAACTGTATTCTGCTCAGCTAACTTCGGACACTCTCTAATAAAATGATCTGACGATCCACATTTATAGCAAGACCGATCATGAAATCTACAACTCCCTGAGTGCCATTTCCCACGTTGCTTGCATTCAACTCTATTTTGTGGAACGTTACCAACACTGGCTATCGAGGTAGCTCGGGAGCTCATAGGAGGTCGATCCCGTCTAGATGGATCTGTATTAGCTTTCTGTCGGCTGTAGTCATCTCTGGGCTTCTTGGTCGTGGAATGAAAGACTTTACCCGAAGACCTTTTTCGGATGTCTCTAGCTTCATCTGACAGCCTTTCTTTTCTCTTTCCCGAGCTCTTCAGCTTTGCAAGCTCTCTCAACTAAAGTTACAAACTCTTGAATTTCAAGAATGCCAACAAACATCTTTATATCTTCATTTAGGCCATCTTCAAATCTTTTACACATAATAGCTTCAGAGAAACACACTTTCTGAGCCTTACAAATTAGGGATTAAATTGTGAAATATGGAAACTTTGTGGTTAAAATATGAAATAAGTAAAAATTTTCTTTCATATTCCGTTACGGTCATTCGCCTTATTTCAAATTTCAAGGAACTCCTTTCGCTTTTGATCAATGAATCTTTGGCTAATATACTTCTTGTAAATTCAGTTTGGAAGAAATCCCATGTCACTTTTTCTTTCGGAACCACCGATACTAGTGTATTCCACGGTGATATGCAAAGTGTCCTCAAGAAAGATATAGCACACTTCAAGCATTCATCCGGAGTACAAGATGACTCATCAAGTACCGAATAGTGTTATCAAGCCACATTTCGGCTCTCTTAGCGTCATCATCGTCATTAGCTTTAAATTCTTCTACCCCAAATTTTGGATTTTATCAACTGGGGCCTACTAGATCTCATCGAATCTATCATCTGGGAGCTGAAGGATCGAGTTGGATTATTCGGGGTGGAGGTTGGGGTACAATAGGGTTATTTTGAATAAATTGGGCAAACCACTCATTCATCATCGATAAAAGGCTTGTTTAGTCTCTCCTTCGTGGCTACCGAAACAGGTCGAGAGTCTATCGGCGCTGATCCGTATACGCGGTCAGCGCCACGCTCTCCCCATCATCACTACTGACTTTTCGGGATCGGTGTCCATTTACTATATAAAACAAAGTTCAAAGCTATCAAGTCACCACACTATCAACATATAATAAAGGCATGTATAGCTAGACTCACACGCGCTACGGTAGTCCTAGAATCGACTAAACCGTAAGCTCGATACTAATCAAATGTAACACCCCTTACCCAAACCCTTGCTTAATCGAGTACATGGCATTACTTGACTTGACTATTAACTCGGGTGTAAGATTTTAAAGTTGTCCAACTGCGTCATGCTGACCAAATCGACCATAACTCGAGTTACAAAACTCGAAATTTAGATCCGTAAATTTTCTTGAAACTAGACTCATATAACTTTTCACCATAATTTTCCAGAATTTTCATGTGGCCAATTAGTACAGTTTATTCATCAAAATTACCCTTATTACACTGCTTGACAATTCTGACCTGTCTCTACAAAAATACAGTTATCTCATTGCACAAATTTCCTATAATGTTCTTGTTTATACCAATGAAAAATAGACTCATCAAGTTTTCTACACATATAAACCATGATTCTTAATGATTTTTTTACAATTTTTGAAAATTTTTCCAAAACAGAACAGTGACTCATGAATTCATTCAGAGCAGGTCTCACTAAAACTTAATTATCTCATAATATATAAATATTTTGCCTACTATGTTTCTTTTATGTAAAAATAGACACAATAAGGTTTAATTTCATATCTCATTCACCTTCTAATTCAATATACCCTATTTTTGGTGATTTTTCTAACTCACATCACTGCTGCTACTACAAGCTGTTTTGTTGCATTTATGAATGACTAGCTTCTAACCGAACCTACCTACATCCCTAATTCAAGGATTCATTTCAGATACAAACATTTCCTTAACAAAAACGATTAAACTTTGATTAAGAATGCATAAACATTGCCATCATAAACCAACATACATATCAAGACACAACAACAGATTTAACTCAAAAAATTTAGCCATATTCGCATGGCTATTATATACATGAACCTTAATATTTCATCAAACAAAGACCAAGTCTTTCCTATACATGCCTTCGTTTTAAAAATCAAAATGAAAGAGTACCCAAAATGTAGATTGATAGTGTGAGTGACTTTCCGAACGATCCCGAAGAGCTTGTAGCTTGCACCTAAACTATAAAACAGAGGAAACATTTCACATGATAAGCTTGCTAGCTTAGTAAGTCCTAATTTCATAAAAATAACATTTGAATTTTAACAATTAAATTACTATAATTCAACTTGTGGACTTGTGCTCATACTTATTTTCAAACTTTAATTTTCATACCCATATTAACAAGTATGAATTCAGAGAAACGATATCTCTCTACCCACATGCTTATGATCAAAATACTTGTATATAAACCAACCTTTCAAACCCAAAATGTCATCAGATAATCATAGGTACATGCATTTATATACTTAAATGTCAATTACTATAACATGGCATCAACTACACAACCACTCATGTGGCCGAATATGCCTAGTCATGTATCCTCATATTAGAAGACCAAGATACAACAATCATATCATTCATTAGTAAAGCCGAGAACACATATTATAACCATATATATATATGTATATATTCCACTCTGTAACACATGCCATTTGTAATAAATTACTGATTTTCCTTGTCTCATATAAGTAAGAAATTCATTCCTACTTCACATACTCACCGAAACATTAACTCGATAAGTTTGCTTTAATTCGCCTTTGAATATAATTTGGTTTCTATTTTGTAAAATACATCACCTAGCATCAAGCTCCGCTAGGCGTAAAAGCCCGATAAGTAACACAAGACAAGGCACGCTAGGCGTAAAAGCTCGATTTAAATCACCAAGCACAAGGCACGCTAGGCGTAAAAGCCCGATAAGTAACACCGCACAAGGCACGCTAGGCGTAAAAGCCCGATAAGTAACACCGCACAAGGCTCCGCTAGGCGTAAAAGCTCGATTTAAATCAAAGCACAAGGGCACGCTAGGCGTAAAAGCCCGAAGTCGTGTCAATATAGTTAAACATTCTCAACAATTCCAATTACTTACTCAACATAATTCATCAACCAAATATGTCAATATACATTCGCCATAAGGTAAAAGGGATACTAAAATTTATCAACTTTTATTTCATATTCCTTGAATATCTAATCAAACATACTTGATCACTTCACATATAACAAAACAATTTCAAATTCACTACCATAATTCACATTCGCAATTTCCACATATCTATCCTAAAATGTAAAATTTCAACTTTTAATAGATTCAAATTAATCCCTTGACATGTATTAACTTAAGGACTTACCTCGGTTGTCGATAGTCCAATGCGAATCGGCTATTCGAGAACCTTCGTCTTTCCTCGGTCTAATTCGTTTTCTTTGCTCTTGATCTAAAACACATTAAAATTTAGCTCATTTAATTACATTTCATCTCAATTTAGTCCCAAAACACACAAATGGGCAATTTACATTTTGCCTCTAATGTTTTCCATTTTTACAATTTGGTCCAATTTACACAAAACTCAAAATATGCAAAATTTCCTAACACTATAGTTAGGCGAACCTTCCCATAGCCATGGGTGTCCATGCATTTCATCTATTTGACATTTTAATCCTTCACAATTTTATTCTTTTCAATTTAGCCCTATATACTCTAAATCACCAAAACTCCAATACAAAACTTGTAAATCTCTAACATACATTTAATCTAAGACCATAAATCATCAAAACTATTCAAGCATGTTAATGGTCAATTCTATATACATAGTATTTTCAAAAATTTAGACATGGGTTGGGTAATACACGAAACAACGATCTCAAAACGTAAAATTATCAAAACCAAAACCGACCATACCTTAATCAAGCTTCTTATCTAGCTGAAAATCAAGCTTCAACCATGGAGTTTCTAGCTCCTACATTCGGCCAAGGAAGAAGAACAAGTTCTCTTTCTTCCCACTTATTTTCATTATTTAATGTTATATTAACACATATAATTTACCTTATTTACTAATATATTAACATAACATATAATAGGCTAAAATAACATATAATTTGAAATTAGAAAGGCCCATTGCCGTTTCCCTAGTTGTACATGGGCTAATTGCCCTTTAGTACACCCACTTAAAAAGCCACAATCAAATTAGTACCTTACTCTCTAGCATACAACTTTTACGCTTTTCTCGATTAAATCCTTTTTATCAAATTAAGCACTTAAACGATAAAATTTTTCTACGAAACTTTCACACATTTTCATTCACATATAATAGACATGAAATAAATTATTAGAACATTTCTCGGGCTCGGATTCATGGTCCCGAAACCACCGTTCCGATTTGGGTCAAATTTGGTCTGCTACAAACTATCATCTTTCTTTCTTCATTCTTCAACTAAAATAAACCTAAGGAAGCCATTAACAAAGCTTCAAACATTCGGCCATGGATTTTTGAATGCATGGTATGATTTTTGACCCGATTTTTAATGATTTCTATGTTTTTGAGATTGTTGCAACTAGGTCTAGCTAGCCCAAGGACTATTTTGCAAAACTGTTAAAGATTTAGGATGTTTCCATTGATGAATACATGAGTACTTTGATGTTTAATGATAGACTATGAATGTTTGATGATAGTTATACAAGTTTTGTTAAGTGATTTTTAGTGAAAATGTAAATTAGGGATTAAATTGTGAAATATGGAAACTTTGTGGTTAAAATATGAAATAAGTAAAAAATATGGGCTGTTAAGGACCTAATTGTAATTCAGCTAGCATGGGTTTCAGTTGAATTGCATGAATTTGTGTTTTAATGAGATAACGACTAAATTGTAAAAGTTGTGAAATACTTGGGGCAAAAGGTAAATGTGTTTTAATAATGTTTTGGATTAAATTGAATAGTGAGGTAATTAAATAAGTTAAATTTGATATCGTATAGATCAAGAAAAGTGAAATACAGACTTAGATCGGAGAAAGAATAAGGTTTTGGATTAATAGACTCCTTTCGTTGTTTTTGCGTCTGAGGTAAGTTAGTATGTAATAAGTTTCATTATAAATGTATTTAAAATGTTTTGATATTGCATAAACTGTAAATATATGACTACGAACATGTTCAAAAATGATTCGATAATGATTCGGCATTGGAAATCCCAGTTGAAACTTTGGAATAGATAAGGATACGAATGGCATGTCATTAGGGCTTATTGTGATTATGTGATCCTGGTGCTGGTCCTATACGTCTTACCTGTGGCTGAGTATACTGGCATGTCTTGCGGTTACTTGAAAGCTGGTGTGAGCAGCACTGTGTAGCTACGTCTTGACCCATAGCTTGTGTGAGTAGGCTCGTTGATAGCTCGAGAGTGAGCATATATGTGATATAAGATTGAGATAGCATTGGCTATGTATGTGGCACTTAGGTACGAGTTTCCTGAGTATCCGATAGTATTTTGAATGGTTCAACAGTAAATGAAAGACATGGTTGAGTATGCGATTGATACGAGATGGTACAAGTATGTACATGAACCGTATAAGCTTTGAATCGAAGATATTGTGAAGTTTGCATATAATCTTATGATTTCAGGATGGAAAGGTTTGTTAGTTAATATGAGCAACATATTGATATATTCAATTTGTTAAATTGTGTATTTATGATTACATTGAGTTTATTTCATAAGAGCTTACTAAGCTATAAAGCTTACTTTATTTATTTTTTCGTGTTTTATAGTGAAATCAACCTAGCTCAGATTCTGGGACCGTCGGAGACTTCACCACACTATCGTACTATCATTGGGTACTTTTGAACTTTGGTATTTTGTTATATTGCATGTATTGGGATTTGGTCATTTTGATATATGTGTTGTTAATGACTTTGGTCATTTGAAATGGTTTGTAAATGTTAAGTGCTTGGTTTGTATATATATAGCAATGAGAGTTGGCTTATTTTGGTTGTGTATGTAATTGTGCAAATGGCTCTTGTTATGTGCTTGATTATGGATATGTTATGCTAGTTGGTATTTGGTAATTAGTAGTACTAAATGGTTATAAATTGAGTTTGTATGTTTGTGAGATTTGGCTAAATGATGCATGATTGAAAACAGTCATATTGATGATTTGAAATTATGAGTTTTTTGGTGTAATTTGAATGGCACTTTGTGGCATTGATATGTTTGATATTGGTTAGTATTGACATGGTATAAATAAAGCTTGGTTAAGGTTGATTTGAATGCCTACTTATGTCTTGTTTTGGTGCCATTTGGCTTGATATAGGTATATACAAATTTGGGTGGCAAATGGCTTGGTAAATAGCTTATTTTGTCACACAGTAGAGACAGTGTGTGTCTCTCGTGTCTTGACAAGGTCGAGCTACGGTTGTGTTTTGCTTAGAGTTGAATTAGAAACGAAGTCAGTATGCTCCACATGGCCTCACACACGGGCGTGTGACTTGACCGTGTGGCATAAGTCAGTATACCCTACAAGTTTGGCATGACCTGGTACACGGGCATGTATGGCCATTTTTAGGGCACAGGGGCTAGCCACACGTGCCTATGTGTTGGCCGTGTGACCTAGGTCGGAGAGTTACATGGGGTCAGACACGGGCTAGGACACGGCCATGTGCTTTCATTTCGAATGTCCACACGGCCTGTGACACGGGCGTGTCTTTGGCTGTGTGAGACACATGGTCGGACCATACGGGCGTGTGTCCCCTGTATTTTGCAAAAATTTTCTAACTGCTCAAAAAGTTTCTAAAGTTATTGGTTTAGTCCCGAACCACCCTGAATGCATGTTTTGAGCATCGTAAGTTCATATTAGGAACATTATGATAGAGTTTGAATGATAGTTGCATGAAATATGAAAATGTATGTGAAATGAATGTTTAATTGATTTATAAGTTTGGTAATGCTTCGTAACCCTATTCCGGCGTTGAATACGGGTGAGAGGTGTTACACGTGTGCTCTAGTACGGGCAACCACCGTGAACTACTAAGAGTTCTTTCCTTTAACTTTTTCTATTGTTTCTTGCTACTGAAAGCATGATTACTTTGGTTATTGTGTTTTCTTGTTAATTACCATGTTCTAATCTTGTTAATGCTAGAATTGTTATGAATTTTTAGTTTATATTCAATAGTATCTTGATGAATTATTTTGTGCATCTGGTTATGTTTACGCAGTTAAGTAAAATCTTACTTATGTTTATTAACACTACGTGATGTTAAATAAGTAACAAAGTTAGTATATTTATCTATGAAGATGGTTGCTAACTGACACAATACTTTAATTGGTGTTTGTTTAATTAATTAAAGATGATTAGTTAATTTTGTAGTTATACCGGGAGGTGCCTACTACCCTACATAACCTCAGGAATGTGTGATTAAATTTGTTTCAGTACAGACTTAATTTTGTTACTTCACATAGTCTTTTGAGTTGCATTTGACATAGAGATATGTGATGAACCTACAAGGCTAAACATAGTGACTTTGAGAGAAGCCTATTAGTGATTGAATTTTTCCAAGTTAGACTTATATTGTTACCTCACATGATTCTGTAGTAACAATGCCTAAGAAGGTAAGTTAAAATTAAAGGTTATGAACTCATCAGTTATGCCAAAGTTTATTCGTAATAATTTTCATCAAGGTTAAAATGAATATAGGTTAAAAAGGATTAACTATTCTAGTAATTTATGATATTGGAATAACCCATTTGTATTGATCATTGTTCTATTGATTTTTGTATTCATATAGGATAAAACTCATTTAGCTAGGTCATTTGCATAAAACTCTCACTATAAATTTTGTTGTTACCAAATTGTTAATTAAATAATTTCACAAATTTACTATCAGTCCCTATGGAGATGATACTCGTATGCTTACTACTTTATTACTTGTTATGATTGTGTAAGAGCCCATTTTTTCCCGGGCCCAATACCAAATTATAAAAAAAAAAAAAATAGATTAAACCATAGTAAATCCAAAATAAAATAATAGGTCCAAAAACAGTCCATTTACATCAGTCCTTTAGACCCAATAAATTAACAGTCCAATGCCCATTAATAAATGTCCAGTATTACAAGCCCAAAATGTCAGCCCAAATTCGACCCAAATTGAAGAAAGCCTGATGTCTAATTTTTTCAGAAACCTAAGGGTTTCTCAAGTTTGCTTCACACCGCAATAGCCTCCATAGCACCATACCTGAATAGGGCCCGAGCAGAGAAGTTTTTGGAAGCCTCTAGTGCTGCAACCTTACCCCACGCGCCCCACGTGCATCTGCGTCGTAGTCACCACACACACGAATGCCATAGTCATCAGCAATGGCCTCTCACACGCGCGCCTCCTCCACAGCTGTACCTCCAACAACCAATGAAGCAGAACATAAAAGGAGCATAAGAGAATAACAGAATAGAGGCTAACGAAACAAATACAGCAAAGTAGCAATTTTGTTGATTTATTTTATTTTATTTTTTTATATTCGGTTATAAATAAGACCGAAGAGTACTGTAAAAGAGGGATCGATTTCTTGTATACACGAATACACATATATTGAATACAAATAGAAAAAGGAATTAAATTCAATTTTGAGAGGTGATTTTCTTGTGTTTTCTTTTCTTTTTCTTTCTATTTTCTTTTGTTGATATTTATTTGTAAACAAAAGAGGAGTAAGGAGAAGAAGAAGTTACCTTTGAAAGATTCTCGCTCTCGTTCCTCTCATGTAATCGGGGCTAGACGAAGAGGTGGTCGATCGAATTGGATTTTCATGAATCATTTCTCATGGTTCTGATGGCAATTTAGTGGTGAACGGAAAAGGTTTTGGATTGCGGCTGGAAAACAAAATAGAAAAAGGGCTAGGGTTAGTTTAAGATGGTGTTTAATTTGTTTTTTAAACAGGGTTTAGCTCATTAAGAAAAATGGCACCGTTTGGTTCATTGCAATAGCTTTAAACGACGCCGTGCGATGGTGCCCCGACCCGATCTGATTCAAAATCGCAGGATCCGCGTGTCTTTTGTGACCTTGGAATATTTGTGTGATTGGTCCTCCTTTATTATACTATTTTTTGTTTAGATCCATTATTCAATTTCTTTTGCTTTTCAATTTATTTCTGTAATTTGCCTGTATTTTCAATCTGGTCCGATTAGTATGCTGCGTTGTGGTTATTGGAATATTTGTTATTTTGATCCTTGCCTATTTAGGGCTAATTTAATCTGATTCCTGATTTCGTTTAAATTACTTTGTTATTTATGAAATGGCTTTTAAACTTTATTTTTATTTCAACTAAGTTTTAATTCATGATGATAATACTTGTAATTCTCTTATAATATTAAATTTCTTTATTATTTTAATTAAATGGTTCTAGAATTGCTTCTACATTTGTTTTAATTTATTTTGTTTATATGTATTGTATAATTTTTAAAATTTAAAATCATATAATTATGTACTCCTTTGATAATTTATATAGTTTCTTTTTAAATTTACATATAATTATATGTTATTATTTTAATACATACATAATGATAAGATTTTTTTTTACATATTATTGATTTTATACTATTTTATGTGTATATCTCCTCTTAAATTTATCCATATGAATATTTGGTTTCTTTTAATTTTATGTATATACATATACATCTATTTTAAATTTAATTTATATATTTTATTATTTTATTGTATATTTTAACTTATCTCAAACGTTTTTGTCTACTATCATTTACATATGTTTTATATATATATATATTTTCATATACTATGTTTTGTGTTTGATAGATCATTTTAAATTTTTAAATTGAATTTATTCATTTATAAATTTTTCTATTCTAAACAATTTCGTAAATCTTAGGTTTTAAACTCCATTTTTATACATTTGTTGACATTCATATTTTGGTTTTATATTACCATTATCAATTTTAAAGAATTATTATATATTGTAGTTTAATGATTTTGATTGTTAATAAATGTCTTTTATGCCATGTGATTATTATTATTATGTTTACATTATCTTCTATATTCATATACATGATGTTGAGTTTATATATATCTTATGCTTAATGCTATACTTGTGTTTTTTTAATGATTCAAACCCTAATTTATTAAAGCCTTTACTAAATGTTTTATTTCATTGAAAATGCATCTTGAGCCAATTTTTTCATATTTAAAAACAAAGGCAATATTTGTGTGTTTAAAAGCTCGAAAGATTACATCCTAACGTGATGGGTGTCAATTTTTCGTTCAACTAAATAACCAAATACCCTTTTTAATTGTATATTTGAAGATCAAAGATGATTTCGGTGTCGAGGTATAAATGTGTTATATCCTAACGTACTGGGTATGATATTTTTATTCCTTCAAAATGAGCAAATCTTGAGGTTCAAATTCAACATAAATTAACCTTCTTTAAAAATAATTATATTTTATAGATTGTTGTTAATATGATTTTTAGCTTGTGTATATTTCATGATTAATGTTTATGCATCTTATCATTGTATTATACCTCGAATTCTAATGTATTCAAGTCTCTACTAAATGTTCCATTTTGTTTAAAATGCATTTTGAGCCAAGTTTAAGATCGTGTTTTTAAAACTTTTTTTTTTTTCAAAATAAGGCCATATTTGTGCATTTGGAAGGTCAGAAAATTATGCCCTAACGTACTGGGTGCCAATTTTCCGCCCAACCAAATAGCCAAATACCCTTCTTAATTGCATGTTTTGAAGATCGAAGATGATCTCGGTGTCGAGGTATAAATGTGTTATATCCTAACGTACTGGGTATGATATTTTTATTCTTTTGAAACGAGTTAATCTTGAGATTCAATTCAAGGTTAATTAGCCTTCTTTAGAAAATTTATACCTTAAATATTTTCAATTTTTCAACACAAGGACACTAATTAATCAATTTGGTACCAATTTTGGGTGTTGCGAGGGTGCTAACCCTTCCTCACACGTAACCGACTCTCGAACCTATTTTCTTGAATTTCGCAGACCAAAATATTTTTATGGGTGATCCGATCACACCTAAACAAAAAAGGAATTGGTGGTGACTCCTTATTTTTAAAGTCGATCCCCATTTTTCAAAGACGAAAAAATGGTTTCGACAGTTTGGCGACTCCACTGGGGACTAGTTGAGAGTCGAGCCATAGATTGATTAATTTTTGTCCTTTTGATTGAAAATTTGGAAAATTGTTTTGAAAAATCATGTTTCTTTTGATGCATTTGTTTGTGCTATAATTGTAATAATGTCGAGTCTCATAAAATACTTTGGCATTGCATTGTATGACCATTGTGGTCACACCTTTAAGTGGGAGTAACAAGCTATGCCTTCGTGAAGTTTTCACCTCCGCATGGGATAGTGGACTGATTCCGGAATACATATGTACCTATGTGCTTCGTGAGATTTTCATCTCCGCATGGCCATAGGGAAATGTATTCCCCTGAACCGAACTCAATCCATATGAGCCTATAATGGGTGAGGATTGAGGAATCTGCTGGTTCAGGTACCCTCTCTTTAGAACTAAGCCACATATAGTGAACCTTAGGAGCCCACCCTAGGTAGAGCTATGTCGAACTTTAGCAGTCACCTAGATAGGTGATTGACTATTTTGTGTTTGATTTAATTTTTACCGTCTGTAAATGATACTAACGTGTTTTCTTTTATTTTGATTGCATTGCATTGCATCATCATAAAAAAGAGGTGTTGATTAATATTCGATTGCTAAATAGAAGAGATTGTCATAAGGAAATGGGTTACTTGATAAAGTGGATTATAATACGGTTGTTCGAACATAGTATAGGTAAACAACGAGAGAAGGTTGATAGTCCGCAAAAGAATACAAGACTTTGCCCAAGGATTCAAGCTGACAAGGATTATTTGAGAGTCATCATGTCTCAATTTTCTTAAAAAAAAGCTTATGAACATTGTGGAAGATAAGCGAGTGAAGAGGTACGGCCTGGACCAAGTAAGGAGCTAGAAGGGGCATTTATTGAGAAAGTTCATGGGACATTGATCGTGTCAAACAGTTGAGTTTTAATATTTATAAAAGAATGATCGAACCTGTAGACCAACTATGACAACGATAGAGGTAACTGTACCCATCGAACTGTAGTATAGTTTAGGCAGGAATATCTTATCGAACCCAAGGGAACCTAAAAGTACTACTACTCACTTTCTTTCTATTATTTAGCCTGAAATATGGAGTGATTGGTTTATTAATCTAAAAACTAATGAAATACTTAAATTGAATGCAAAGACAAAAGAATGAATTGGAGAAAGACTTTAGGAAAACTCAGTTGATGAAGAACGATACCTTCAAGAAGAATCCACCTATGACTTCACTTATTATTTATTCCCCAAACCATATGATTTCTTTACTTAGCTTGATCTGTGAGACTCCCTAACCTATATTAAACCCTCTCTCGAGGCGAATAACGTCTAACCTTAGGTTAATTAGTGGAACTCTTGTTCTCTTATAATAACCCCCTAAAGAAGCAGTAAATTGATCAATGAATTCCTGTAACACCCTGAATTTGTGGGGCTTTGCATTGGATGTGTTGTGATGTGTTGTTGTGCTTAATATGCTAGTTATAGTGTTTCAAGGGTCCAGAATGGTCTCAGAGTTGGGCCGAGGCCTTAGTAAAAATTTTCTGTTTGGGCACTCTAGTGGAGAGCCAGGTAGGATAGGGCTTAAAAGATATTATCTTTGAGTTAAGAGACAAAATGGGCTTGTGGCCCAGTGGTCAGTGGCATTATTTAGGGGCTTTGAGGTGGCATGTTAAGCAGTTAAGGAGGTCCAAGGTTCGAGATGCATGATACCCTTTTTTATTTTAATTATTTATGGCATTAGCAAGGAGCAGAGTTGGAGTCAGCTAGGATGCTTAGAAATAGGGAGATTAACTAAGTTGGATAATGTGGCTAATAAAGGGAAGAAGAGGTGGTGTTATCCATGCCACTTGTGGATGAGTGATCAGATGAAGATAAGGGAGAAAGTCTAAGAATTTTTTTAGAAGGCTAGGTGGTGGCCGAATTTCAAACTCTACGAGGGAGGAGGAATCGGTTTTAAGTGGCTAAGGGGTGCCGAAATTTCCTTGTTGATAGGATGGGTTTTAGTTTTCGAAATGGGCATTTTAAGCATTTGTTTGGTGAGTGCCGAAATTTTGTTTAAGTGAGGGGGCAGTACTTCTTCATTTTGGCATTTAGGGTCGCCATTTGTTCTCTTTTTCTTTCTTTTCTAAGTATAAGCCGAATCTACCCCAAGTCTTGCTGAAATCTTTCTTTCTCTTTACCATATCTATTTCCTCTTTTCATTCCATCCTACTCCTCTTCTCTCAATCATCTCTTTCTCAAAAGCCGGAACTCTTAACCTTATTCTCAAAAGCTGAATCTCTATAGATCCCTTTGCACCATCTTTATTTTAATTTTCGCTGAAGCCGAAACCTGTTGGAGTAGTTGAATCTTATTGGTGTTAAGGTAAGTGCCGATTTCTTCTGTTTCTTTTCTCTTTCAGTCTTGGGGGCCAAAGTTGAATGGCTACTTGGCTTGTTGAGGCTATCGTTTGGTCTAACACTTTTTATCTTCTTGCATTTTCTTTTGGGGTGACATTTCAAGAATCGAAGTAAAAAGGATCATCTAGATCCCAAAAGCCAGAAATCGTTAGTTTTCCAAACTCTATCTCCTTTGGGATTTCAAGGCGAAGGAGAGGGTTGGGGCCGTAAACCCAAATCCTTAGTTCAAGAAGCGTTCGGTGTCTACCGTTAGAGATTGGCCACCGGGTTGTGGACCGACTTCAGAACAAAGTCGTAGGCAGTTAGCAGTTGTAGCGACTATTGATAGTGTCGACATAGAAAGTATCATCTTGTCAGTAATCAGGTGTGTAGATCTTTATCAGATAAGTTTTTCTGTATTATACATGATATGGGCTGAAAAGGGAAAAAAGGATGTGTGGACAGTCGAGTAACCCGTAGGGGTTAGGCTAGGGATGCCAAGTACGTAAACATAGCAAATTCTCTATGTGTATCGATGTATGTGATAACCTGTTATCTTGTAGATGGTATATTGTTCTTGTTTTTGCATGTATGTATGCGTGGAATAGGGTTGATATGATGAAGGGGAAGAGCATGCTTAATAGGGCACTTAGTGATTGGTGGTTAAACCACGATATGTTAAAAGGTCACATGGTGATCGGTGGCTCTGCCACATTTGATTTTAAGTCACATAGTGATAGGTAATATAACTGACAGCATGGCTATCGAAATGGCATGTAGTGGTTGGTAGGTTGATTGTAGAAATCCCTGCGGTGTGATGGCTGGAAAGGGTTGGCGTGTAGAGGATGGAATTTTAGGTTGGTTGGGTCATATCGCATGTACTTGTTCTCATTGTCATTATGTGGAAAATGAGGCCCAATATGCGATTGTGGGCCTTAAGTCGTGTATGTGATTCAGGGATTTGCACACTGAGTCTTGGTGACTCACCCTTTATTTTTCTCAATCTTTCAAATGAGCAGTAGATCGTGGATACGGGGAGCCGAGGCGGACTCGAGGGGCCATAAAATCTTTCATTTACTTAAACTTATTTTTGATTTTTCTTAAATTTTAAATTTTGGGTTTACTTTTCGTTAGCATGTAATAAGGCCTCTTAGCTTAAATTTTTGATTTTTAGCAGTTAATAATTATGGATTGTAGATTTATATTTCAAGGACTTAATTATAAGAAGTAATAAAAATGAGAGTTTCAAACATGCCTAACGCAAAGCAATGGTTTCCATCAAAAATCACTTATTTAACGGATACCGGGATAAAACAAACTGAGATTTTCGAACCCAACAAAGCAAAGTTTCCAACTCAACATACTACCAAAAATTATTTTTTTCAAATTCATGATTTCTTCAAAGTAACCAGAGAGTTTGAACCTTTACATTCAACCTGTGGCATGCCAGATCTGGTTGTGGAGTTTGGGACGGGTTTGGGGTGTTACATTTTGGTATCAAAGCCGGTTGCAAAACTTGGGCTATGAAATGGGTCCAGTAGTGTTGTAGAGATTGATGTGATGTAACACCCTAAAAATCTGAGTATTGATATATTGCATGATTTGGTGTTTAGATTATGAAGGAAAATTTTCTTACTTTTTTTTTTTTGTGTTTATTATAGTCCTGAAGAAGAGTATAGCATAATTTGGGTAAGGAATAAAATTTTATATTTGAGAATTTATTGAAGGGAAGCAAGTGTCATTAATACTTAAGTTAATTTAAGTGTTAATAAGTGACATAAGATGAGTACATGGCATGGTGGTGTTGGCGCATGAGTTGTAGCATGAGGGGAGAGGCTCGAATCCCTTGTTTAGCATCTAGGTAAATTTTATTTTTAATTTTTCTGCACATGTATAGCAAGTGTCGGCCAAGCATAAATATGGTAAGTGTTGAACTTGTTATTTTTGGTTAGTATATTAAAGGAATAAGGTAAGTGTAAACATATGGTATGGAATCAAGAACTTAAGGAAAGATATGGAGACATGGGGCAAGTATCAAGGAGAATGTTTAGGAAACAAAATCATGGCCATTTGACCATGCATTTGGACGGCAATGTGGTCTAGGGAGGGAGCCGAATTTTTGGTGTTAGTTTGGCTAGGAGTTGAAGTCTCTTTTTGGTTATTCTTAGCATATGTGCAAAGTTTTGCAATCCTTTCTCAACTTTTCTCCCTTGGCCGAATTTGTGCATTTGGTAAAGCCTAATTCTTTTGACCATTTGGTCATTTTTGTTCATCTTTTGAATTTTCTCTTGTGCTTCTTCTTAGTGCCGAAGTTGTTAGTACCAAAAAGACCATATCTCTCTTTTTGTTTTCTTTCTCCATTGCCGAATGAACCTTGCTCTCTAATACATCTTTTCCTTTCTCTTTTCTTCTCTTTGAAAACCGAATCTTTATTATCATCTCTTCTCTTATTTTATTTCTTTTCACTCATCTTTTCTCCATTGTTTTTCTCCATGGCCGAATGTTAGTGAGCCATAGCCGAATCAATTTTTTGTTTTCTTTGGTTATCATAGCCGAATCCTCCATCACTTAGAGACATCATTTTTCAATCCTTTCTTTTCAACCGTGGACAAAAGGGTAAGAATCCTTTTTAATTTCATTTAGTTAGAAGTAGTCATGGCCGAATTTTAATGGTGGTAAGAGGATCTTTTGGATCGAAATTTATTATTCCTTCTATTAAACGTTTCCAATGGTTATATTTTAGTGCGATAACGGAAGATTGGAAATCAAGTGGTCGTGAGTGACATAGAACTCTTGGATCGATTCTCCTTGTAGAACAAGAATATTGTGGTAAGGAAATCTCGTTCTTTAAAACCTTTAGTCATAATCGATATAAATATTTTGAGGACGTGCTAACAATCTTTTGTTATTGAAGACTTTCAAAATAGGGAAGAAAAGGGCGGTGTTTAGTCTTCGTAAGAAGGGCGGATCCATTATTCCCCCTAAGTATAAACGAAGAGCGGTTTCGACAGTCCGGGATTTTCCACGGTTGCGGACCATCTTAGAAGGAAGTCAATTATTTGAAGTAGTAAGAACTCCGAGCCTTTGTGCGTTAGTGGATTCTCGTGAATAACGAATCAATAAACGAGGAGAAATCGAAAATTGAAGTGATTCAAAATCAAGAGGGTAAGGTTTTGGATCTAATACCGATAATGTATTTTTATACAAAATAGTGTTCTAACGGATCGAAATATGTTTTAGGTGTCGAGGAGCGAGAAGGATTAGTACTCTCGATATCGAGGTGTGTAACTTCACGCTTTTCTCGGGTTTGGATGTTATTGCGGTATTGAGTAAAATCGTAAAAACGACTAGATCGGCTTAAAACGTAATAATTGGTATTTCAACGAAAATACATGAAAACAAAAAAATTGTAGAAATTACGAAAACGCCCTCGAGAAATTAGTTGTAAATATGTAAAATTGTATATCTCGTAATAATTGGGCCAAAATCTCTGTTAGATCGATAATTGGGCCGAAATCTCTGTTAGATCGATAATTGGGCCGAAATCTCTGTTAGATCGTTAAATGGGCCTAAAAGTCTGTTATATTGAAAATTGGGCCAAAATCTCATTAGATCGATAATTGGGCGAAATCTACATTAGATCATAAATGGCCGTAATCTACGTTAAAATTGTTAAACGGTGAAATCCTCGCTAGATTGATAAATGGGCCAAATTTCGCTAAATCATAAATTTGGGCATAAGTTGTTAAATTGTTAATTGGGCCAAATGTTATTTTGGGCCTTAATAAAATTGGAAATAATGACTCTTGTTAATGGGCCTTTTGATTAAATCATTGTATAATCACGCTTTTGCATACATATTGCATGGGTTGGGAAAATGATGAAGAGAAGAAGGCCTGTTGCCAAAATCTAGTTCGGTGGCTTTGCCACAAAATTATGGCTATTTGCCTCTAGTTCGGTGTCTCTGCCACAGAAATAATAATTGGCTCAATGCCTCTAGTTCGATGACTTTGTCACAATCTAGTTCGGTGGCTCTGGCACAAATATAAATTGGCTTAATGCCTATGATTGGTGTGATGGCGGGGTGGGTTGACTTGATCCCCACAGGTGTGATGGTTGGTACGGGGGTGTGTAGCGGATGGAATTAGGTTTGGGAGGGAAAAATTCATTTTTACATGCATGTTATTAATTATGTTATTCATTATGCTAGTAATTATGTTATTAATTATGTTGTTAATTACGCTTATGGGCTCAAGGCCCAAATCCATAATTTGAAAATCGGCCCAAATGGACAAAGTAAGTGAGTTATACACTGAGTTCTAAGTAACTCACCCCCTCAAATTTTCCATCTCAGGTAATGGAAATTGACGTGGACTTGGGCCGAGGATGACTTCGTGGAGGCCATACTGCAAAACATGGGTTTATTAAACTCGAACTTTTTAATAAGTATTTTACTATTTTGGGTTAATGTAATAAGGGCCTCTATTAATAATTTATGGATTTTATGTGTGATTGGTTTTAAACTATATTTTGGACATTTAAATATGGGCTTATGATTATATGATGTTTTTATCAAAATAAATTGGGTTTTCAAATATATGAAATTCCTTTATAAATATTTTATTATTGTTAACTCTTAATTAAATTATCTCGGGGTTTTGATAATACAAAGTTAATAATGTTTTTCAACTAATGTTTTCTAATATACATCAAATTTAAAATACTCTTGATTTTTATTAAACCTTGTAATTCTCAAAATAATATTGTAGATTTCAACTCATTGAAGATTTTAAGATAGCTCGATTCATGTAACAAACCAAATCTAGTCTTAATGCATAGACCGGGTTTGGGGTGTTACATGTGAATTTAAGAAAAATGCTTTGGGTTGAGATATGGCATTTGAGTCTACCGACACCTGATCCACGCAGGTAAGTACTCTAACTCTTGATAAGGTATGCATGTTGGGTTTGATGGGCTTTATGGGGACGTATATAAGTATGCTAGGGTTATGGACCTTAGGCCTAGTTTGAACAACTCTTAAATTCCATAGGACTTTCTAATAATTAAACATGTCCGTGAAAAAGTCACTGGGTTGGAGTGTGGCAACGGGCATACGCATGTCTAGGATTGGATCTAGGGAGAGCTTGGTATTTAAGCGGCCCTAGTGGCCCACCTCCTCTTCTCTGGAATCCTACCTGGTGCGTAGTGTCTGTTCACTTTAGCCGCGAGGACTTGTTAACGGGCCAAAGTTCATAACTAAAACCCGAAAGGGACCAAATACCCTATTTTTGTAAAATTACTAATATACCCCTAGTTTTATGAAAATTACCAAAATATCCTTGGTTTGTGAAAATTATGAAATACCTCTGGTTTGTAAAACTACCAAAATACCCCTACTTTACAGAATTACCAAAATACCCCTATTCTGTAAAATCACCAAGATACCCTATTTTAAAAAATTACAAAAATACCCTTGTAGGGTAGAATTACGAAAATACCCCTGGGTAGTGAAATGATGAAAATACCCTTGTGTGGTGAAGGTGAGTTTATGGATGTTACTCGTATGTTTGATGCATTCATGTGATACTCTGCTTGGGATGCATATGGATGTTGAATGTATGTAGAACTAGGAGATAAAGACTTGAGACAGAAACTTGTAGATATAATATCGAATTCGAAAGAACTACTGTTGAAACTACTTTCCATAAGATTGTTCGTTATTAATCAGTGAAAGAAATTATTAATCCATAAAACTTCTAATCAGATAAAAGCGAATCGGTAGTATGAGTACAATGGGACGCGGACGTCCTGCGCGTGGCCGTGGTAGGGGCAGGATGGCCGTGTCAGAACCAGTAGGATCTAGCCATGGGTCAAGAGATGAGATGCCAGTCCCACCAGCTACGGAGGTGAAATTTTAGGACCAGATGGCTGGAGATGATGCGGTATTTCGGGCAATGTTACGGGTTTTAGAGAGAGTTGCTGGGGCAGGCATGGGTATGGGAGCTCGAAAATCTGTGTCGGAGCGACTTAGAGCCAATGGGGCAGAAATGTTTAGGGGAATTTCTTGTGTAGCCCCGAGTACATCTGAGTATTGGTTAGAGGCGGTTGAGCGCATAATGGATGATCTTGATTTCACGGAAGAGGAAAAATTGAAAGGGGTTGTATCTCTCCTGCGGGATGAAGCGTATCAATGGTGGCTTACGGTTAAGGATGGTACGGTGGTTGACCGTATCACCTGGTAATTCTTCAGAATGGCATTTCAGAGTAAATACATAGGGTCGAGTTATGTGGATGCGCAGTGCAGGGCATTTCTGAATCTGGTTCAAAGAAGTAGGTCAGTGGCTGCATATGAAGCGGAATTCTTATGCCTTAGCCGTTATGCCCGAGGGATAGTGGCCACAGACCATGAATGTTGTGTTTGATTTGAAGACGGTCTGAGAGATGATCTGCGTGTATTGATAGCCCCGCAGTGGGAGAGGGAATTTGTTATTCTTGTGGAAAAAGCTAAGATAGCTGAAGAGGTGAAGCGGACAGAAAAATTGAATCAGGATAGAGATAGGGGTGAAAGTAAGAGGAATTTTGGATAGTCGGGGTAGCTGGGCGTACTCAAAAAAGACTTAGGTCAGATGGGTCGAGTTGGGGTGAGCGACTTGTTGCTGGTAGTCAGACACAGAGGTGTGCTCGATGTGGTAAATTCCATTCAGGTGAGTGTTGGTCGAGCAATGGGAATTTAGGTGTGGATCTATGGACCATCAGATTAGAGATTGTCCACAGACATGGGGCGGCGCAAGACCCGCAGGTCGGGGAATGCTTAGTCGAGTAGAGGAGGTCAGCAGCCGCAGAGAGGTCGTGGTCCAGCCAGGGGTGGTAACGGTTTCGGTCGGGGCCGTGGAGCACCAGGTAGAGGGGCAGGAAACACTGAGGCGAGACAGCTGGGGTTAGTCTATGCAGCCAGACGTCGAAAGGAGGCTGATACACCGGATGTCATAACCGGTATGTTTTTAATCTTTAGATTGCCTTACACTGCATTGATTGATATTGGGTCGACACATTCATATGTTGCTAGTAAGGTGTCTGGAACTTTAAGCATAGATTCTGAGATTTCCTCTAGGGAGATGACTGTAATTAGCCCGTTAGGATACTCTGTGGTGGTAAATAAGCTTTATCGGGAGGTACCTTTAGAAGTTCAGGGAATAGTTTTTCTAAATGATCTGATGGAATTACCGTTCGGGGAGTTTGATTTAATCTTAGGCATGGATTGGCTGGTGAGGTATCAAGTTAATATAGATTGCGCAGCCAAGCGTATGGTGTTAAAAACTCCCGAGGGTGGCGAAGTGTTGGTGATGGGTGAAAGGGGAACTGTTTGTTGAATGTGGTGTCTGCTCTAAGAGTAAAAAGGATGGTGAGGAAAGGATGCGAGGCAATTCTAATATTTGTTCGGGCTCTGGAAGCCAAGGAACTAACTGTCGGGGATGTTAGGATGGTGAAGAAATTTCCTGATATTTTCCCAAAAGAGCTTCCAAGATTACCTCCGGACAGTGAAGTGGAGTTTGGTATTGATCTTCTTCCGAGAACAGCACCAGTATCTATCGCCCCATACCGAATGGCGCTAAAAGAGTTGGTGGAGTTAAAAGCATAGATACAAGAGTTGTTGGATAGAGGGTTTATTCGACCAAGTGTGTCGCCTTGGGGAGCGTCGATGTTATTCGTTAAGAAGAAGGATGGATCAATGCGTATGTGCATTGACTATCGCCAGTTGAATAAGTTAACAATCAAGAACAAATACCCGTTGTCGAGGATCGACGACTTGTCCGATCAGTTGAAGGGGCTTTAGTCTTTTCAAAGATAGATCTGAGGTCAGGGTACCATCAGCTTAAGGTCAAGGAGGCAGATATTCATAAGACAGCTTTTAGGACTCGCTATGGTCACTACGAATTCATGGTGATGCCATTTGGATTGATGAATGCGCCAGCAGCGTTTATGGACATGATGAACCAAGTGTTCCAACCTTACTTCGATCGGTTTGTCATGGTATTTATAGATGACATCCTGGTTTATTCAAGATCAGAGGAGGAGCATGATTCACACCTTCGAGTGGTTTTGCAAATTCTGAGGGAGAAGCAGCTGTATGCCAAATTCAGTAAGTACAAATTTTGGCTAAGGGAAGTTACTTTTTTAGGCCATGTTGTGTCGAAGATGGGATTAGGTTGACCTTCAGAAAATTGAAGCGGTGTTGGATTGGAAGCCGCCTAAGTTTGTAGCAGAGATCCAGAGTTTTCTTGGTCTGGCTGGGTATTACAGAAGGTTTGTTGAAGGATTTTCGTTGATTGCGGCACCATTGACTAAGTTGCTGCGAAAAGGGGTTCCGTTTGCTTGGTCTGATAAGCAGCAAGAAAGTTTCGAGAGGTTAAAAAGGATATTGACGGAGGCTCCGGTATTGATTCAGTCGGAGGATGAAAAGGAGTTTGTAATTTACTATGATGCTTCACACATGGGGCTAGGATGCGTATTGATGTAAGGTGGAAAGGTTGTTGCGTATGCGTCTCGGCAGTTAAGACCACACGAATCAAAGTATCCCACCCATGATTTGGAATTGGCGGCAGTGGTTTTTGCCTTGAAGATCTGGAGACATTATCTATACGGGGAGAAATCCGTCATTTATACCAATCATAAAAGCCTAAAATACCTTTTGACCCAGAAGGAGTTGAATTTAAGGCAAAAGATGTGGATCGAGTTGTTAAAGGATTATGACTGCTCGATCGAGTATCATCCAGGTAAAGCTAACGTGGTGGAATGCTCTAAGTCGTAGAGTAATCTCTGACTTGAGAGTAATGTTTGCTCACCTTAGTTTATACGATGATGGGAGTTTATTAGCTGAACTTCAAGTGAAACCCTCTTGGGTCAGTCAGGTTAAGGAGAAGTAGCAGACCGATGAGTTGCTAAAGGAGACGTTTCAGGTAGGATCAAGTGATGGGCCAACAGAATTCGGTGTGAATGAGGAAGGGCTATTATCCTTCCAAGGAAGAATTTGCATGCCGAAAGATCCTGAGTTGAGGCGTAAGATTTTGCTAGAAGCACATGGTAGTCCATACACTATGCACCCTGGAGGGAGTAAGATGTACCGGGATTTGCGAGAATAGTTTTGGTGGCCGACCCTGAATAGAGAGGTGATCGAGTTTGTGGTTAAGTGTTTGACCTGTCAGTAAGTAAAGGCAGAGCACCAGTTACCATCAGGGTTGTTGCAGCCGGTGAAGATTCCACAGTGGAAATGGGAAAGAATCATAATGGACTTTGTTAGTGGGCTACCTCTCACGCCTACTAAGAAAGATTCGGTTTGGGTGATTGTTGACCGCTTGACAAAGTCTGCTCATTTCATACCCGTACGTGTTGTTTACTCTCTGCAGAGATTGGCTAGGTTATATATAGCGGAGGTAGTGAGGCTACATGGAGTACCAGTATCAATCATATCAGACAGGGACCCGAGGTTCACGTCGTGATTTTGGAAGGCGTTGCATCAAGCGTTGGGTACGAAATTGGATTTTAGTACAGCGTTTCATCCTCAGACCGATGGCCAGTCTGAGCGGGTAATTTAGATCTTAGAGGATATGTTGAGAGGTTGTGTCATTGATTTCAGGGGTAGTTGGGAAGAGTTTTTACCGTTGGCAGAGTTTGCCTACAACAATAGCTACCAGTCTAGTATTTAGATGGTGCCTTATGAAGCATTGTATGAGCGGAAGTGTCGTACTCGTAGCTGTTGGATTGAGTTAGGGGAACGTCAGATTTTGGGGCCAGAATTGGTTATCGAGACGAAGGAGAAGGTTGAGTTAATTCGGGCTCGATTAAAGGAAGTGTCAGACAAACAGAAGTCCTATGCTGATTTGAAGCGTAAGGACATAGGGTTTGAGTAGGTGACAGGGTGTTCTTAAAGATGTTGCCCTAAAAGAAAGTACTAAGGTTTGGACGGAAAGATAAATTAAGTCCCAGATTCATCAGACCTTATCGGGTGTTGAAACGAGTGGGACCGGTAGCCTATCAGCTTGAGCTACCTTCAGAGTTAAGTCAGATTCACAATGTATTTCATGTCTCTATGTTAAGACGCTATCGTTCGGATCCATCTCATGTGGTGCCTATGGAAGAAATCGAAGTAAGACCTGACCTATCCTTTGAGGAGGAACTAGTGGAAATTCTGGATCATGATGTCAAAGCATTGCGAAGGAAAACGGTTCCGTTGGTTAAGGTTCTATGACAGAATCACGGCTCTAAGGAGGCTACGTGGGAACCAGAGGAAGCAATGCGGCAGCAGTACCAGCATCTGTTCTGACCAGGTGATTTTGAGGCCAAAATTTCTTTAAGGGGGTAGAATTGTAACATCCTGAATTTGTGGGGCTTTGCATTGGATGTGCTGTGATGTGTTGTTGTGCTTAATATGCTAGTTAGAGTGTTTTAGGGGTCCAGAATGGGCCCAGAGTTGGGCCGAGGCCTTCGTAAAAATTTTCTATTTGGGCACTCTAGTAGAGAGCCAGGTAGGATAGGGCTTAAAAGATATTATCTGTGAGTTAAGAGACAAAATGGGCTTGTGGCCTAGTGGTCAGTGGCGTTATTCAGGGGCTTTGAGGTGGTATGTTAAGCAGTTAAGGAGGTCTAAGGTTCGAGATGCATGATACCCCTTTTTATTTTAATTTTTTTTTTTGGCGTTAGCAAGGAGTAGAGTTGGAGCCGGCTAGGATGTTTAGAAATAAGAAGATTAACTGAGTTGGATAATGTGGCTGATAAAGGGAAGAAGAGGTGGTGTTATCCATGCCACTTGTGGATGAGTGATCGATGAAGATAAGGAGAAAATCTAAGAATTTTTTAGAAGGCTAGGTGGTGGTTAATTTCAAACTCTAAGAGGGAGGAGGAATCGGTATTGAATGGCTAAGGGGTGCCAAAATTTCCCTGTTGATAGGATAGGTTTTAGTTTTAAAATGGGCATTTTTGGCATTTGTTTAGTGAGTGCCGAAATTCTATTTAAGTGAGGGGGAGTACTTCTTCATTTTCGACATTTAGGGTCCCCATTTGTTCTCTTTTTCTTTTTTTCTAAGTATAAGCCGAATCTACCCCAGTCTTACCGAAATCTTTCTTTCTTTTTACCGTATCTATTGCCTCTTTTCATTCCATCCTACTCATCTTCTCTCAATCATCTCTTTCTCAAAGGCCGAAACTCTTAACTTTATTCTCAAAAGCTGAATCTTCATAGATCCCTTTGCACCATCTTTCTTTTGATTTTTGCTGAAGCCGAAACCTGTTGGAGTAGCCAAATCTTATTGGTGTTAAGGTAAGTGCCGATTTCTTCTGTTTCTTTTCTCTTTCAGTCTTGGGGGTCAAAGCCAAATGGCTACTTGGCTTGTTGAGGCTATCGTTTGGTCTAACACTTTCTATCTTCTTGCGTTTTCTTTTGGGGCGACATTTTTGGAATCGAAGTAAAATGGATCATCTAGATCCCAAAAGTCAGAAATTGTTAGTTTTCTAAACTCTATCTCCTTCGGGATTTCAAGGTGAATGAGAGGGTTAGGGCCGTAAACCCAAACCCTAAGTTCAAGAAGCGTTCGGTGTCTACCGTCAGAGATTGGCCACCGAGTTGTGGACCGGCTTCAGAATAAAGCCGTAGGCAGTTAGCAGTCGTAGCGGCTACTGATAGTGTCGACATAAAAGGTACCATCTTGTCAGTAATCAGGTGTGTAGATCTTTATCACATAAGTTTTTCTGTATTTTACATGATATGGGCTAAAAAGTCGAAAAGGGCTGTGTGGACAGTCGAGTAACCCGTAGGGGTTAGGCTAGGGATGCCAGGTACGTAAACATAGCAAATTCTCTATGTGTATCGATGTATGTGATAACCTGCTATCTTGTAGATGGTATATAGTTCTTGTTTTTGCATGTATGTATGCATGGAATGGAGTTGACATGATGAAGGGGAAGAGCATGCTTAATAGGTCACTTAGTGATCGATGGTTAAACAATGATATGTTAAAAGGTCACATGGTGATTGGTGGCTCTGCCACATTTGATTTTAAGTTCACATACTGATCGGCAATATAACTGACAGCATGGTTGTCGAAATGGCGTGTAGCGGTTGGTGGGTTGATTGTGAAATCCCCGCGATGTGATGGTTGGTAAGGGCTGGCGTATAGAGGATGGAATTTTATATTGGGTTGGGTCATATTGCATCTACTTGTTCTACTGTCATTATGTGTGGGCAGAGGCCCAATATGTGATTGTGGGCCACAAGTCGTGTATGTGATTTAGGGATTTGCACACTGAGTCTTGGTGACTCACCTTTTATTTTTCTCAATCTTACATATGAGCAGTAGATCGTGGATACGGGAGTCGAGGCAGACTCGAGGGGCCATAAAGTCATTCATTTACTTAAACTTATTTTCGGTTTTTCTTAAATTTTAAATTTTGGGTTTACTTTTCGTTAGCATGTAATAAGGCCTCTTAGCTTAAATTTTCAGTTTCTAGCTGTTAATAATTATGGATTGTAGATTTATATTTCAAGGACTTAATTATAAGAAGTAATAAAAATGGGAGTTTCAAACATGCCTAATGCAAAGCAATGGTTTCCATCAAAAATCACTTATTTAACGATACCGGGATAAAACAAACTGAGACTTTTGAACCCAACAAAGCAAAGTTTCCAACTCAACATACTACCAGAAAGTATTTTTTTCAAATCCATGATTTCTTCAAAGTAACCAGATAGTTTGAACCTTTACATTCAACCTGTGGCATGCCAGATCCGGTCGTAGCGTTTGGGCCGGGTTTGGGGTGTTACAATTCCCATATTAGGTTTCACCCTAATTCGGCAAAATCTCGTAACCCTATCTCTAGGCGCCCGATCAACTCCGCTCAATTATGCTAGATCTACTCTTAGGTAGGGTCTATTCCTCCTCCACCTAAGCACATCAGATTAAATTAAGCAACATAATTAAGAACAAACTAAGTACTTATCATATAATTTAGAAATCAAATAACAAAATCCATCATAGGTTTCATCCCCTTTAGGTATCTAAAGGGTTTAGTTCATAACTAAATAAGAAAACATATCAAGAGAAAAGATAAAACAAAACATAAGAAATCCTTAAAACTCCCTGAAGGAATTGAAGGAGAGATCCTCTATCTTGAGTAGAACTCTGGCTTCTTAAGATGGATCAACTGGCTATCTTCGAGTAATTCCCTAAATAAAAGCTCGCGTAAAACTCGCCCCTATTTGACTTCGCTAAACTCCCCTTTTTTAGTTGCTACCTTGGGTGTTTATATAGGCTTTGAGATGCTTTACTTGGCTCCTAAGTATCCTAATTCAAGTAGAATTCCTCCTAGGATGTTTAAGTAGACTTAGGAATGTGTTTCTTTGCCCCAAGTATCCAAATCCGAGTGAAATTGATCATTCCCGTGACAGTGGCACGCCCATGGCACACGCCCGTGTAAGTCATCTTCAGGCCGTGTCTCGATTCTGTCGATTGGGGCACGGCCGTGTAAAGTAAATGGCAAGGCACGGCCATATGGCTTGAAGTCCAGGCCGTGTCGATTTCTTGGGTTGTCCCAATTTGGTCCGTTTTAAGCCCGTTTTACATTCTTTTTATCCTTAGGTGCTTTGCTGAGTATAAGACATGAAAAGAAAGGATTACAAGCACCTTTTATATAAATTAAGGGCTAAATCATTAAAAAGCATACTAAATGTGGGATTAAAATATGTTACTTTTATGGTTTATCAAATACCCCCACACTTAAGCTTTTGCTTGTACTCAAGCAAAATTCTCAATTTATAATTAAAATGAACTTTCCACAATCCATAATTCCTATTGATAACATCTCATCATAACTCATAGATAATTTATACATGGATAATTTAACTCAAAGAGTCCTAAAGATTCAATTACGATAAGTCATACCTTTGTAGTACGAAAACATAGGTGTCTCCCCTTATCTGAATAATTACCTTTAATTCAAAACTGACAAGGATTGACATCCTCACTGAAGGTTCACTCAAATCACTCAAAGTGTTTAAGGTTCAAGAATAAGCACTCATAAGTCGAACTCAAAAGTTAATCCCATAGGCTTGCTCGAAAATCAAATCTCCACCATCGTGATATGAGATGATACATAGATCAAAAGGTCTTTATCGTGGTTGAACGGGCTAAGGTTAAGGGTGTGGATACAAAGCTAAATTAGAGGTTAGAATCGAGATCGAATTGACTAATTACCTAATCTAAAACAATGAACTGAATATGAATATTTACATCGAATGAAAACTAATAATACCGCTATTGATAATTACTATATAATAAAAATATTTTCATCACTTAAAATTTGATAATACTTTAATACGAGATTTTTCTTCAACAATTGGAGTTTCAATGCTCCAAGCTCTTTTGTATACTACTAATATTGAATAAACTTGGATTTTTTTAGAACAAACTAAAATATTACATCATAAATAATAAATGTAACTATTGAACTAATATAATTCGATAATTTAATCAAATCAAACCTCGATTAAAGGGTAGTCAAAAGAAAGGGTGATAACAAATACAAAGGGGTTTTGGATTAATATTAGTGGGTGAGTCAATAAAAACGTTGTTACAATTCAATGGGGTTTCTAGGGGTTAATTTGTATGGGTAGGCTTTTTAGTGGAGTGAACGGGTTAAAACCTAGGTGCCTTTATCATCTCAGTATATCAAATCATTAATGTGGTCTCAACATGTATAAACGAGGCAAGTTCTAGAATAACTGTTCAAAGTTGACACACTCATAATTAATAAAGTGAGCACGAAAAAGAATATATGCTCTATAAGGCTCAAAATCTCACAAAAATTATGGGTGTTTTTGACATCAATTCCTGTAAATTTCAAACTTCAAAGTAATACTCAAATTCAGTTCAACGACCTGTTAATTTTTTTTTAATTTTTAGAAAGTAGACTTATCATGCTCGATTCTCTGGTATCCTTCAAATTTAATCATCAATACACAATTAACTATGACTTACTCTAAAACATATCAATACAAATCATAAATCAATAGAAATTTCATCCTAATTAGTAATATGAGAAAAATACTTAAAAACAACACTAAATTCAGGATTTGAGAATAATGCAAAAAGTCAGGTACTTTTACCCCCACACTTAAGATGTACATTGTCCTCAATGTACAAAGATAGATAAGCAATTATGTAATAATAAAATCAAAAGAGAAGGGGAGAAGTAACACTTCCTGAATTTTTGGATGAAGTCTATGAAAAGAAACCGGACAAGATTGGAGGTGAACGTGGGGAAGCATCTCGAACTATTTGAAATTAAACCTCGAAGTAGCCGGCTTGATTCTATTATATCCTAAGCTAAATCTTAATATCATAAAGAATAAGAAGAAGAAAATAAAATAAAATAAAGTAAAAAAATGATGAAATAAAATAAAAACAAAAATAAATAATGGAAAATGAAAGACAACTAGAAAAATAGAGATGTAGCCCGTGTTTTGGGATTTTTGAATTTTGAACTTATTCAGGTTGTTTGGGCATGGCCGTGGATGCCGTGGCATGCCCATGTCTTTCTTCATACGGTCATTCAATATGGGCGTGCTCCTCCCGTGTTTGATAAGTCATAATGTTGGCATGGTTGAAAGGCATGGTCGTGTTTAGCCCGTGCTTGACAAGTTAGTAACCTCGCAAGGCGCGTCGGAACTGGCGTGGACTATTATCGCCACCCGTGTTGGGAAAAGAATTTTTCTTCTATGGCATGCATGGCTACTGGCACGCCCATGGTTTATCCCTTGGCTTCCACACGGCCACGGGCACGCCCGTGTGTAGGGTCGTGTGGCCTAGAAATCTCCTCTTTGGTTAGTTTATGGTTAGGTGCTAAAAAGAAAAAGAAAATAAAAAAATAAAAAATAAAAAAAATGTAAAAATGGGGTTACTGTTCGGGTTGCCTCCCGAGAAGCGCTTGTTTATAGTCTTAGCTAAACTTTACCTCTCATTTGTATGGTCATGGTGGTTTGAGGAGGTGAAAATCCTTTCTCAAGCGATCACTTCGGTTATGGATATATAGTTTAAGTCGAGTAATGTTTACCACAAAAGTATCGAATTTAGGATTGTTGACCTCGACTGTGCCATATAGGAAGACATTTAGTACCTTAAAAGTGATTTCTTCGTTTGCCTTGAGTTCTGAATTGGTGATTCGAGGGTCTTCCTTTTTCAACAATACCTGATCCTCTATTTTAATGTGATTTGTTGTTCCTATCAGCTCGTCTGGGGGCTCCTTCAGTTTCACTTCGTGTGGTTCCTATTCCTCTTTGATTTGTGTTTCCTGCTCTTTCAGTTTGTCAACCCTAAGGCTTTGTTCCTTATGTATTTCTTCTTTGTTGGCACGAGGTCTAAGTTCTAGCTCAGCTAAGTGATTTCGTAATGCTTCCTGTAAAGAAGGTTGAACCAAATGATTATCAACAGAATTAACGTTCGTACCTTTATTACTCGATGTCCTAGCTGAGTTAAGAGCTTGAAGAGTGATTGTTTCTTCGTCTACACGAAGTGTGAGTACCCGAATTCTTTTGCTGTGTGGTCTTTCTTTATTGCATTAGGATATGGCACACAAGGTTGGTACTCTATAATTGCCGATTTTGGTAAATCATGGTACACCTCAACCTTCCCTTTTCTTACCACAGGTTCTTCCCTTGTGTTTGGATCCACTAAAAGTTCACTGTTATGAGCTTGTACGGCTTGGTGCCCATGATTCGGCTCAAGTTTGTAGCCTTGTGGTGTTTCCTATGGTGAAAGTTGAACAATTTTATTATCAACTGACTTTACTTTCTCACCTTCATAACTTGATGTCCTGGCCGAGTCAAAAGTTTGTAGACTGATTGATTCGTCACCTACACGAAGAATGAGTTCTCCTGTACCTATAACACCCCAAACCCGATCAAAATGCTACGACCGAATATGGCATGCCATAGGAGAAGAAAAGAAAATTTGAAAACCGAGTTAGCGTCGTGAGTTAGGAAAAATCTTTGATTTTGTAGAAAACAGAATTAAAATTGAGTGATCAATTGAAAACAATTCTGAGTCTTAGTTTGAAAATTTAGTTACTTTGCTGCTAAAGCCCAAATTATTTTTTTTAGTTAGCCAATTGTAAAGTCTTACAGTTCTTAAGTTTTGAAAATCATTCATTTCGGCAATTTATTAGGCATGCCTTAACAATCCAAAATAAAATAAAATAAAGAAAGTTAATAAAAATAAATATAAACCCAAATTAACGTTTAAATGGCCTTATCACATTACCAAAATTCAAATTAAAGTAGAGTAATCCCAAAATAACTATTTAAGATAAAGTCTAAAATATTACGCATGGCTACCTTGAGTCCACCTCGGCTCCATGTTCGCGGTCTAAGGATTACCTGCAAAATTTAACGGAGGAGGTGAGTCACCGAGACTCAGTGTGTAAATCCCCGTCCAAAATATTTTCCAGATCTCACACAAAACTATATGTTACATTTGTATGCCATACAACCCAACCAACCTAATATGCACATCCACCGTATCTCCTGTATTTACCCAACATTTATGGTACCTAGCCACTGGTGGTACCTAACCACTGATGGTTCCAAACCACTAGTGACAAAAGTCACAAATAATAATATGTGGGGCCAACCCACTTGTGGTACCTAACCATTGGTGATAATCCCTGATATCCGTACGTGGGGCCAACCTACTGTGGTACCAAACCACTGGGACGAGTCATAGAAATAAGATATATGCGGTACCTAACCACTGGTGGTTCCAAACCACTGAGACTTAGTCACAAAATAATAATATGTGGGGCCAACCCACTTGTGGTACCTAACCACTGGTGACAGTCTAAAAGAGTTCATATTTCCTCCCTTTTCACATCATACCCCATCTTCATGTTCATGCTTTACAATATGGTATGATCATGCTTTCAATGTACAACAACAATCAATTCACTCATACGTGCATCCATTAATAACAGCACATAGTAGAACTTACCTGGAGTCCTCGCTTTTACCCACAAGGGTAACTTAGTGATCCATACCATCACTTCGGCTTTTGGAAATACATAGATAATAACATAATTAACATATAAAGTGGGTAAGAGTTACACACCTGATAACACATAACACTACACTCTCTATGTCGATACTCTCGCTAATCGGAACTACTAATATTTGTCTACTACTCTACTTAGAAATCGGCCCACAACCCAGCGGCCAATCTCGAACTGTCGACACTGCTCGCTTCTTAAATTAGGATTGGGTTCACGGGTCCAATCCCCTCCTTTGCTTGATCGGTATTTGATTCCATCAAAAGACCTTGTCAGTCGCTACCATTATAACTTATGGTTGTTAAACCATAACATAGGGTTAAGGTAATAATACGATAACAAGTCTAATAAGTCTAAAGAGGACACCCTTACATTGAAATCCTGAAGAGATAAGGTTCAGGGACTAACGATTTTTGACTTAGGGATCTAGCTGATTCGATCTACTTTGATTCCCGAAACGTCACCCCAAAAAGAGAACACAAGAAACGACCACATCATTAAACCAAAAGGTTGCCTTACCAAGCTAATTAACCTTTTGGCTTTGGCTTCCAAAAATCGAAAGAGAAAGTGAAGAGATAAAAGAAATCACCACCTACCTTACACATGAGATTCGGCTAACCCTAGAAGATTTTGGCACTTAGCAACATAGAAGAAGAAATTCGGCAATGTCAGGGAAGAAGATGAAAGAGCCAAAGAAAATAAACAAAAGAACTATAAGTGGGACATAGGAGTTTCGGCTTTAAAAGAGATCACAGGAAAATATGAAGAAAAGGTCTATGAAGATTTGGCTTGTATGAGAAAGGAATGAAGATGGGAATAAAAGACATGGGACATTTAGCTATGGCATGGAAATAGAGATGAAAATGGAGCTTAGAGGTTTCGGTTTTTTGAGAAAGGGACAATTGAGAGTAGAGCAATAGAATGGAATGGAAATGAAAGTGATAGAAAGTGGTAAAGAAGAAAAGGATTTCGGCAAGACCTAGGGTAGATTCGACTATGGCAAAAAATAAAGAAGAGAAAGAATGCCAATGGGAGTTTGGCTCCCTCTTAGAAAAGAAGTAAGAAGGGAACGAAAGAAGACCCCAAATACCGAAAATGGAAAAAAGAACTTCTCATCCGACTACTCAGAATTTCGGCACTTACTAACCAAACCCGAAAGATGTATATTTGAGAATTAAAAACCTATGCTACCACCAGGAGAAATTTGGCACACCCTAGCCACACTAGAACCGATTTTCCACTCTCCCTCGAGGTTGAATTTTGACCAACACTGAGCTCACATGTCCATCCCCTACTTTTCCTTCTTGAATTACTCTTGACCACCCATTTGAAATGATTGAACACATCAAACTCCCATTCATATCTATTGACCAAATCCTTCTCCTTGAATTGCTCTTGTCCATCTATTCAAATGTCTTGACCCTTTCAACACTTATCCCTCCAGAGTCCATGCTGAATGCAACTCTCCCCCACCTTGGCATCAAAATAAATCTCCAAAAAGGGGATTCACGCAGCTCGAACCTCCTCCCTGCAAGATCCCTGAGGCGTCACCTTCCTGAGCTCTAAGTGGCACCTCCTTGCCACTTTACTAAAGCGCTTCTTGTGTCTAAACACACCAACACCATCCCTTAAGTCCTATCCCATTCAGCTCACCCTTAAAGTGCCTAAAAACAAAAATTTTACCAAGGCTCCGGCTTACCCCTAAGTCATTCCTGGACCCCAAAGCACCCTAAACTAGCATAACAAGCATATCATTCACACACAAACACACAAATGCATAACCCTTAATTTAGGATGTTATAGTACCAACATCAATTTTAGTCCTAGCAGTTGCTAGAAAGGGTTTTCCTAAAATTAAAGGAATCGTGTTGTCCTCATCCATGTCTAAGACAACAAAGTCTACTAGGAATACGAATTTATCAATTTTTATTAGAACATTTTCTATTATACCCCTAGAAATTCTGATAGTTTTATCAGTTAACTAAATGCTCATCCTAGTTTGTCTGGGTTTCCCTAGACCTAGTTGTTTAAACATTTTATAAGGCCTAACATTGATGATTGACCCTAAATCAGCGAAAGCATTATCAATAAATAAACTACCAATTAAACATGGAATTGTAAAACTCCCTGTGTCTTTTTGCTTCTGTGGTAGTCTGTTCTGTAACATTACTGAGCCTGCTACGTTTAATTCTATGTGGTGCTCCTCGTCTAATTTACATTTGTTTGTCAAGAACTGTCTTAAAAATTTCCTCAAGTTTGTCGTCTGAAAAAGATCTTCAAGAAGAGGTAATTTAATATGTAATTTCTTTAAGAGTTTAAGAAACTTATCGAACAGTTCCTCTAAATCATCTCTTTTCATTGCTTCAGGATAAGGTATGTGAGATTGGTACTCCTTGATTATCAGTTTTGACTTTTCTTGTGTTACCTCTACCTTACCTTTGTCTACCTTGGCTTTTTGTATTAGATTGGGTTCATCTAACCCCTTACTGGCATGAGCTGTGATAGCTTGATTTTGCTTCTTTGGATTGATCTCAGTGTTACTAGGTAGACGTCCTTGTGGTCGTTCTGACATTAGCTTTGCGAGTTGTTCGACTGCATTCGTGGCTTCCTTTACTGACTTCGCAACTTCCCCGAATCGGTTCTCGTTGCTTTTAAGTGCTTTCTTAGTTTTTTGGAAATGATTTTCTGTGTTTGCCATGAATTTTGTCAGCATCTCTTCAAGATTCGGCTCCTCTTCTTGTTGGTGAGGTGGTTGTTGAAAATCTGGAGAAAGTTTCGATCTTTGGCTATTTTGATCATCCCACGAGAAATTGGGATGGTACTTCCAAGCTGCATTATAAGTGTCACTATAAAAATTATTTTGATAACTAGAATAGTTACCTGTATAGTGAGCTTGCTCGTTTTCCATGCCATATCCATAGGGTGGGTACTCAGGATTCGCCACGCCTCTTAGATTCAAATCATATTTTATTTCTGGATGTACCTGTGAGGGACTATACCAATCATCAATTTTTTTATTCATCATCTCTAACTGATTAGATAACTTGGTGACCATGTCGAGGTTGAAGACACTGGCTGTTTTAGTAGGAATTGTCCTCATGACGTGCCACTGATAATTATTCAGTGCCATCTTTTCCATAGACTAAAATTTTCTGCCAAAAGAAAAATAGAGGAAAAATTAGCAGAGTAATAATAATAATAATACTAATAAATTGTAATAACAAAAAAATAGCTAAAGTAATAAAAATAGAGCATTCTTAATATTTTAGTGTGCCCCGGCAATGGCGTCAAAAACTTGATCGTGTCAAATAGTCGAGTTTTAATATTTATAAAAGAATGATCAAACCTGTAGACCAACTATGGCAACGATAGAGGCAAGTGCACCTATCGAACAATAGTATAGTTTAGGTAGGAATATCTTATCGAATCCAAGGGAACCTAAAAGTACTACTACTCACTTTCTTTCTATTATTTAGCCTGAAATATGGAGTGATTGGTTTATTAATCTAAAAACTAATGAAATACTTAAATTGAATGCAAAGACAAAAGAATGAATTGGAGAAAGACTTTAGGAAAACTCAGTTGATGAAGACGATACCCTCAAGAAGAATCCACCTATGACTTCACTTATTATTTATTCCCCAAACCATATGATTTCTTTACTTAGCTTGATCCATGAGACTCCCTAACCTATTTTAAACCTCTCTCGAGGCGAATAATGTCTAACCTTAGGTTAATTAGTGGAACTCTCATTCTCTTATAATAACCCCTAAGGAAGCGAAGAATCGATTAATGGATTCCCATATTAGGTTTCACCCTAATCCGCAAAATCTCATAACCCTATCTCTAGGCGCCGATCAACTCCGCTCAATTATGCTAGATCTACTCTTAGGTAGGTCTATTCCTCCTCCACCTAAGCACATCGATTAAATTAAGCAACATAATTAAGAACAAACTAAGTACTTATCATATAATTTAGAAATCAAATAAAAAAATCCATCATAGGTTTCATCCCTTTAGGTATATGAAGGGTTTAGTTCATAACTAAATAAGAAAACATCTCAAGAGAAAAGATAAAACAAAACATAAGAAATCCCTAAAACTCCCTAAAGGAATTGAAGGAGAGATCCTCCGTCTTGAGTAGAACTCCGGCTTCTTGAGATGGATCAACTGGCTATCTACGAGTAATTCCCTAAATAAAAGCTCTGGTAGAAAACTCTGCCCCCTATTTCGGCTTCTGCCGAACTCCCCCTTTTTTAGTTGCTACCTTGGGTGTTTATATAGGCCTTAAGATGCTTTACTTGGCTCCTAAGTATCCTAATTCAAGTAGAATTCCTCCTAGGATGTTTAATGTTTAAGTAGACTTAGGAATGTGTTTCTTTGTCTCTAAGTATCCAAATTCGAGTGAAATTTCTTGTTCCCGCGATAGGGGCACGCCCATGGCACATGCCTGTGTAATTCGTCTTTAGGGTGTGTCTCGATTCTGTCGATTGGGGCATGGCCGTGTAAATCGTGGTTTGGTCGTGTGAAGTAAATGGCAAGGCACAACCGTGTGACTTAAAGTCCAGACCGTGTCGATTTCTTGGGTTGGCCCAATTTGGTCCGTTTTAAGCCCGTTTTACATTCTTTTTATCCTTAGGTGCTTTGCTGAGTATAAGACATGAAAAGAAAGGATTACAAGCACCTTTTATATAAATTAAGGGCTAAATCATCAAAAAGAATACTAAATGTGGGATTAAAATATGTTACTTTTATGGTTTATCAGACATGACCATAACATCCGGACATGAAGAAAAGGATTGGTGTTTTCACCTGGACTATGAGGACAAAACCGCATATGCAATCCGTTTTATGTAAAGAAATTTATTTTCTAGAAAAGTTCTTCTAATGGAATTGAATTTATAATCAACGCCTCTCTTTCTTTTTGCATTCATCCCATACATTTGCATTGCATTTCATGCATGTGCATTACATCATTTACATTGCGCCATTTTCATTACATTGCATCATTTGCATTTGTTTTTACAAAATGACCCTAATTAGGTGAAATTATTTCAGCAACCTAGGGAACCGATGAAAGTCTATTGAAATAAGTTGATATCAGGGCCTTAGTGCAAGGCCTGATGGATAATAAATTGAAGAGATCAAAGACCTGAAGGAATATTAGGGAATCTGAACATTAATGACATATACGAAGAGATAATCGAGTAATAAAAGTTTCCAAGCCTTTACATACTTGGGAAGATTTTAAACAATGGGACTGTGGAAGGGATCCATGTATTTTTAGAATTAATCTAGAGTAATATTCAAAACATGCTTGTTGCTTCAAGCCTAGAAGAATCCCTTTTGTGAAATGGGCTTGTGTTCAGAATTTTTTATTTCAATAAAATGCATCTTTTTAAGTAAATATTTTTTCATTCTTTATATTTCATACTGTACATTCTTTTGTTTTGAGAATATTCTTTCATTCTTTATTCATGACCATACCATAAAAATAATCATCCTTAGAATCATTTATTCTTTGGATTGCCTTTGTACCTAGGTACCTGGATATCAACGACATGAGCGACGTTGTTATAGACTCCCTTTTTGAATGAGATATGGGTTTAAGGGATCTAAGGACTTTGAAGATGACAGAGATTGTAGCCTATCTTTTGATTTGTTAAGGATGGTAGAACAAATGAAAATAGACTCTACCTTGCAAAAGGTCAGTGGACGTTGCGAGCTTAGGAAAGGGGTAAAGATCGAAGCCTAACTCACCATTGAAATAAGGCGAGACATCATTGAGCTATTTTCAAGAATTTCAAGATGTTTTTGGATGATCATATCAAGGCACACCAAGTTATTGAAATGTGGATATGATGTTAAGATTGGTGTTTAAAGAGCCCATGTTAATGGTTCCATGACGGCTAGGCTAATTAAGAGGTTCAGGCTACTGGTTTGCCAAGAAAGGAAAATTGCATCAGTTATGCTGTAAATGCCAAATTAGGGAAGACTTTTCCATTCTATAGGTGGGGCATAGATGTTATGGGGCAGATCTTGTCAAAAGCATCTTGCCGATACTAATTTCTCTTCGTGGTTATCAATTACTTCACTAAGAGGGTAAAGGTTGCTTCGTATGCCAAAGTTACAAAGTCAGCAGTCATCAAATTCAAATCCAAATTCAAATTCAAAACCGAATCCAAATCCAAATTCAAATCCAAATCCAAATTCAAATCCAAGTTCAAATGCAAATTCAAATTCCAAAAAAAAAAAGTGGCAATAAAGAATGCCAGAAAGAAACATGTTCAACATAATTGCACAATGTCAAAAATTAATAGTCTGCTCAAAGATCAGACACCATATTAGTGTAGCAAAGGCAGCCAAAAAATGAAATCATTCCAAAATTTTGAAAAATGACTGAGACTTGTAAAGGTTGGCATAGAGAAGTTACCATTTACCCTCTATGTTTCTTGAACGTTGGCCAAGACCTTCACCGAGGCAACATCTTTCTCATTGGTTTATGAAAGGGAAAGCTATTATTGAAAGTTAAGTTTCCTTTTCTCTAAGCTTTAACTAAATAGGATGAAGTAGAAGTCTCCAGTAAGTTTGATTGAAAGTATTCATGGCCGAATTTACTAAAAACGGATGATACAGGCTTATGACAAAAGGGTTTGCCCAAGAGAATTTCATGATGGGGACCTGGCATTACAAAAGATCCTTCTCATACAAAAGGACTTCAGAGGAAAGCAGAAGCCAAATTTGGAAAAACTTTATAAGGCTTGTTTTGGAAGATCATTAACTTTGACCAAGATGGATGGCAAAGACATGCTCAAGCTAGTGAATTTAGATTTCGTCTAAAAGGAGAGGCCAAGGTGAAAACCCGCAAAGGGCACATTGAGACCTTTTAAAAATATATAAAAATAAAAAAAAAATAAAAAAACAAAAAATTCAATAAAAAAGAAGAAAGAAAAAGGAGAGGCCAAGGCGAAAACCCGCAAAGGGCTCTTTAAGACCAAAGGGGATTTGAGTTGAAAACCCGAAAAGGGCAGCTCAAATTTTGATCGAAAGTGGAGCATACAGTAGTCTCACTACGCTTGAATTAACAATGAGGAACTATGTGACGTCTTGGGGCATCGACAAAGTACTTAGATCCCATAAGCACATATTGAGTTTAAAATGGTTCTCAAGAAGTTTGAACAAGAGAAGCTCAGGTTGTGATATCTGGGGCACCTAGTTTCCATCTTATCCATTCTGAATTTTTTCTTTAATTATCTTATTCATTTCAAAATACACTACCAATAAATTTTCTTTCATTGCATTTGCTAGCTTTGCTTCAAACTATGCTCCTAATTAATTTCTTTCTTGTCCATTGTTATGATCTTTTCAACCATTGTGCATTGAAATAATGATTAGTGGACTAATAACACTTTCATGAAAGGAGTTTCACATATTACTCTGGAAGCTTCTAAATAATACAAAAACTTGAAATAGGACTATTCTTTAAAACTCACCAAGTTTAAGGAAGAGTCTAAATTGAGACTATCTCTCCAGATTTTTGTCAAAAATGGTGGTTGAACCAAATGATAGGATATTGCGTCAGTAATACAATCTTGACGAGAAATGGGCTATGTTAACCCAAGTGTAAAAGGGAAATCATTCTCAAAAAAATGATATTTTGTATCCATGCGAGCATCATGCATACACATCTGGTTGGGTCACCCGGGGAGTGATCAGTTGATAGAACAAGCTATAGATCTCATACCCCTGAGTTACAGTTGGATAGATGGAAGCTGATATAGGTCATATACCTTCGAAAAGCAATAGGATGGATTGAAGAAGAAACAAATCCTACATTTTGAAGTTACAGTGAGATGGATGGGAAAAGATTCAAACCCTGTACCCCTAAGTCATAATGAGATGAACCCTAAAGTTACAGTGGGGCAAATCTGTTGAACACTTATAATTGTTTCCTCGAGTTTTCTATCGAGAATACTAGCCGAACAAGATGCAGCATAATACGTCAGTGATAAAACCTTGATAAACAATGAGTGATGACACCCTAACCATTTAAAAAGGGATCATCCTCATGAAATTCTGCATTCATGCAAAAAAAACATTTATTTAGGAGCATTTAATTCATTCCGATCATTGCATCCTAATCATTATACATTTAAAAAAGATCATTCTCATGACATTCTGCATTCATGCAAATGTCATCTAGTTAGGAGCATTTGATTCATTCCGATTATTGCATCCTAATCATTGTAAGAAATCATTCTCATGACATTCTACATTCATGCAAATGTCATCTAGTTAGGAGCATTTGATTCATTTCGATTATTACATCCTAATCATTGTAAGAAATCATTCTCATGAAATTCTGAATTCATACAAATATAATCCATAATACATTTAGTTAGGAGCATTAGATTCATTCTGATCATTGCATCCTAACCATTTCGTATAAGCATAAACATATAAAATTAGTTTTACAGGATAGGTCCCTTAGAGGACGGTGTCGCAACATCAGTGAAAATGGCAGATCTTGCATTCCTGAGCGAAGTGGATCAAAGATACCAGTCTGGTGTCCCTGACTTTACAGTGGAGCAGATTGAAAATAGCAGATCTTGCCTTCCTGAGTGAAGCGGATCAAAGATTATAGATCTTATCTCTCTAAAGATACAGTAGAGCAGATCAAAACAAGTCTTATCTCCTTGAAATTGCAGTGGAGCAGACTGAAGACAGTTAATCCTATCTCCTTGAAGTTGCAGTGGAGTGGAATAAAATGATAAATCCTATACCTCTGAAGTTGCAGTAGGTCAGATAGAATTTACCATTCAAGTCTTATCTCCCTGAAGTAGCAGTGGAGCAGACTAAAGATAACGAATCTTATTTCCCTGAAGTTGTAGTTGAACAGATGGAAGCTATAAATTACAAATCTTATCTCTCTAAAGTTGCAGTAGAGCAGATCAAAACAAGTCTTATCTCCCTGAAGTTGCAGTGGAGCAGATTGAAGACAGTTAATACTATCTCCCTGAGGTTGCAGTGGAGCAGATTAAAATAATGAATCCTATACCTCTGAAGTTGTAGTAGGTCGAATTGAATTTACCATACAAGTCTTATCTCCTTGAAGTTGAAGTGGAGCAGACTGTAGATAGCGAATCTTATTTCCCTAAAGTTGCAGTGGAACAGATTGAAGCTGTAAATTACAGATCTTCTCTCTAAAGTTGCAGTAGAGCAGATCAAAACAAACCTTATCTCCCAGAAGTTGCTGTGGAGTAGATTGAAGCTACAAGTCTAAATCTCTTGAATTGGGTTGAAGCGCTAGTTTCCATGCCCTTAAAGTTACAGTGGAGTTTGAAGCTGTTTGAAGAAGACGAGAACCAAGAAGCCAAGGCTCGGCAAAGACCGAGCAAAATTGGGCCTTTTAAAGTCTTTGCTCTATTCTCGTTACACAACAACGAGCAAACAGGGGCAGCTGTAAGAGCCTATTTTTGCCCGGGCCCAATACCAAAATATAAAAAACCCAAAAATAGATTAAACCATAATAAATCCAAAATAAAATAATAGGTCCAAAAATAGTCCATTTACCTCAGTCCTTTAGACCCAATAAATTAAAAGTACAATGCCCATTAATAAATGTCCAATATTACAAGCACAAAATTTCAGCCCAAATTCGACCCAAATTGAAGAAAGCACGATGTCTAATTTTTTCAGAAATCCTAAGGGTTTCTGAAGTTTGCTTCACGCCGCAATAGCCTCCATAGTGCCATACCAGAATAGGGCCCCAGTAGAGAAGTTTTTGGAAGCCTCTAGTGCTGCAACCTTACCCCACGCGCCCCGCGTGCATCTGAGTCGTAGTCACCACACACACATGAATCCCACAGTCATCAGCAACGGCCTCTAACACGCGTGCCTCCTCCATAGCTGTACCTGCAACAACCAACGAAGCAGAACAGAAAAGGAGAAGAGGAGATTAACAGAATAGAGGCTAATGAAACAAATACAGCAAAGCAACAATTTTGTTGATTTATTTTATTTTATTTTTTTATATTCGGTTATAAATAAGATCGAAGAGTACTGTAAAAGGGGGATCGATTTCTTGTATACACGAATACACATATATTGAATATAAAGAGAAAAAGGAATTAAATCCAGTTTTGAGAGGTGATTTTCTTGTGTTTTCTTTTCTTTTTCTTTCTGTTTTCTTTTGTTGATATTTATTTGTAAATAAAAGAGGAGTAAGGAGAAGAAGAAGTTACCTTCAAAAGATTCTGATCTTATTCCCTCCATCACAATCAGGGCTTGACGAAGAGGTGGTCGATCGAATTAGATTTTCGTGAATCATTTCTCGCCGTTTGCAGTGGCGATTTAGTGCTGAATGAAAAAGGCTTTGGATTGCGACTGGAAAACAAAATAGAAAAAGGACTAGGGTTAGTTTAAGATGATGTTAAATTTATTTTTTAAATAGGGTTTAGCTCATTAGGAAAAATGGCGTCGTTTGGTTCATTGCAATAGCTTTAAACGACGCCGTGCGATGGTGCCCCGACCTGATCTGATTCAAAACCGTAGGATCCGCATGTCTTTTGTGACCTTGGAATATTTGTGTGATTGGTCCTCCTTTATTATACCATTTTTTGTTTAGACCCATTATTCAATTTCTTTTTCTTTTCAATTTATTTCTGTAATTTTCTGTATTTTCAATCTGGTCCGATTAGTATTGTAACATCCTAAAAATTTGAGTACCAAAATGTTGCTTGGTGTTAGCTCGGGTATGATTTTATTATGTGCTAAATATAGTCTTGAGAAGGCTCAGGTTTACTTGGAATTAGAATAAATTTTAGTAAAGAGTACTTTAGTGCATAGAAATCAGGTGACCTTGAAGCTTAAGTAAATTTAAGTGTCTAAAGATGGCATAAGATGAGCGATTGGCAAAGTGGTGATGGCGCCATAAGTTGGACTTGAGGGAAGAGGTTGAATCTCCTAGCATGTAATTTGGGAGCTTTTATTTTTGCTTTATCCTATCATGTGTCGGTCATGGATAAGGATTAAGATGAGTTGGATTAAAATTTTTTGGTAATAAGACTTAAGGTTATGGTAAGTATGAGTTAAGGGATGGAATTGCTTGACTTTGGGGATAATGTTTCTCAAACTTAAGGAAAATGGAGGATGGTACGGCTTGAGACTAGGTTGATGTTTTGGAAACTCTTTCATGGCCATTTTGACCATGAATGGGGACGGTTTTATGGACTAAAGGGGGGAGCCGAATTTGGGTAGTGAATTTCGGTGATAGGCTAGTTTGGTTGGTAGCTTTTGGGGGTATTACCTTTTGGTCATTTTTGCTTTTGCAAGACACATTTTTCTCTCCATCAATTTTCTCCCTAGCCGAATGTGCCAACAACTCTGAGTAAACAAATATTTCCTTTGTCATTTATTTTGACCATTTCGGAATAGTTGCTCTCTCTCCAAACCTTTTTCTTCTCCTTGTGACCCAAATCACATAGCTAACAAGGATCTTTTCTTTTCTTTTTTTTCTTTCTTTTTCCTCTTTTTCCTCCCCAATGCCGAATGCACATTGCTCCTAAACTCAATTCTTTTCTTTCTCTTTTCTCTCTTGAAAACCGAATCATTATCATCTCCTTCTTTCATCCTTTTATTTTCTTCCCAACTAAATTTTCTTCATTATTTTTCTCTCATGGCCGAATGCTAGATTGCTCCATTGCTAAACCATTTTCCTTTTTTTTTGTTTATTCATAGCCGAATCTTCCATTATACATAAGTATTCTTCTCAATCATTTCTTTTTCAACCGTGGACAATAGTGTGATTTTGGAGGGCAGAAACTCAAGAGTTCGTGAGTATCGTGAATCGTTGGAATCGATCTTATGAGTTAAGGTAAGGAGTTTATTCAAGGATTCTCATATTACTCGTCATATTGGTATAGATGGTTTATTAATCGATTTCGTTTTAGGGACGTTATCGCCGATTGTCATCTTATGGAACGAGGATTATTGTGGTAAGCCAATCTCGTTTTTGAAATCATTAGTCATAATTTCGATAATTAATTAGTCGGACTAATGATCTTATGTTAACAGAGACAATCAAGATAGGGAAGAAAAGGCGGTAAATAGTGTTCGGAAGAGGGGTGGTTCTACTATTCCCCCTAAGTATAAGCGAAGGGCTATTTCAGAATTTGAGATTTTCCATCGGGTTACGGACCCTCATCCGAGGAGAACCAGTTGTTTGAAGTCATTTTCTCCCGAACCTTTGTTTGTTCGTGGATTCTCATCAGGTAACGAACCAACAATCGGGGAGAAACCACAAATAGAAGTGGTTCAAAATTCTGAGGGTAAAGATTTAGATCGTTTATCAATAGTGTAATTTTATAAATAATAGTGCTCTAATTTATCGTATTGCGTTTAGGTATTGATGAACGGGAAAGTCTAGTTCTCACTGTAATCAGGTGTGTAACTTCACACTTATCTTGGGTTAGATGCTATACCGTAAGTATTGGGAAAAATCGTAAAGTTGACAGAATTGGAAAGTGCGTAATAATTAGTATTTTTGTGTAAATACATGAAAACTGTTAAAGTTGCGAATAAAATTACGAAAACACCCTCAATGAGTCAATTGGTAAATGGTAAATTTTATGCCTCATGTGTAATTGGGCCAAAAATCTGCTAGATCGTTAAATGGGCTAAAAAATCTGCTAGATCGTTAAATGGGCCGAAAAATCTGCTAGATCGTTAAATGGGCCAAAAATCTGCTAAATTGATATATAGGCCAAAGTTGCTAGATTGCTAATGGGCTAAATATTATTTTGTATTATGGGCCATAATAAAAACTTGAAATATAGACTCACATGTATTTTGGCTTTTTGCTCAATTATCATATAGATATAGACTGTTATGCATACATGTTTGCATGGGTTGGGAAAAATGATGAAGAGAAGAAAGGCCTGTTGCCAAAATCTAGTTTGGTGGCTCTGCCACAAATATTTCAATGGCTTAATGCCTCTAGTTTAATGGCTTTGTCACAATCTAGTTCGGTGGTGCACCACAACATTATTAAAAATGGCTTAATGCCTATGATTGGTGTGTTGGCGGGGTGGGTTGACTTGATCCCCACATGTGTGATGGTTGGTACGGGTGGTGTGTAGCGGATGGAAATTAGGTTGGTTGGGAAATTTCATTTTGCATGCATTTCATTTATTATATTGCTAAATCCGTTGATGGGCTCAAGCCCAGAAATAATGACTTGATGATCTGGCCCAGTGGATATAGTAAGTGAGTTATACACTAAGTTCTGAGTAACTCACTCCTTTAAATTTTCCATCTCAGGTAATGGCAATTGACGGAGGCTTGGGCCGAGGATGACTTCATGGAGGCCATACTGCGAATATGAGTTTTATAAACTATGACTTATATTAAGTGCTTTCTTTAAATTACTATTTTGGATGTGATGTAATAAGGCCTTTATTAATATTTTATGGATTTTTATGTGTGGATGGATTTAAATTTTATTTTAGATATTTAATATGGGCTTATGTTAATCCTATAATATTTCTTTAAAATACTTTTTTTTTTAAAAAAAGAACATATGAGATTCTATAACTATTCTTATTTTCAAATTCTTTTGAACTCTTTAAAAACTATTTTAAGGTTTTGACAGTTGAATACTAATGATAAAATTTCAACAAATGTTTCTTAAATTCATCGATTTCAAATCATTTTCTTGGTTTTTACTAAAGTTCTCCTACAAGAGGTTTTGGAGAACTGTTTTACTTAAATCATTAGAGAATAAAAAGGATGTTCGATCTGTGTGACAAACCAAGTCTCGTCTTGACACATAGACCTGGTTTGGGGTGTTACATTTAATGGTATCAGAGCTAGTTTCAAAACTCGACTGTGGTTGGGTTCAACAAATAACTTCCGTATGAAATTATTTTAATTATGTTTTAAAGTTAGTATGGCACCACAAGCATCCGACACCAAGTCAAGTAAGTATTCATTACTGAATGATTATTATGATGATATGATCATAGGAACACTCTAGAACTTCTAGTTTTAGATGTTGAAAATCGTAGAGATTGAGACTATTGGATGTGTTTGCGAAAAACAACTTTATCTCTTGAATCTCATAAAATATCGTTAATAAACACTGAAATAGTATTCTTATTCATAAAACTTGTAATCAAATTAAATTGAATTAGTCATTATGAGCACTAGAGGACGTGGTCGTGGACATGGTAGACGTGGCTGTGGTAGAGGACGAGGTGTTAGAGGTGCAACTGAAGCGCCGGGTCATATGCCGAAAATGGATGCACCTGCGCCATTTGAGAGTGAGACGAGATCACATGATCATATGGAAGAAGATAATGCTTTGACTCAAGCAATGTTGCGAGTCTTAGAAAGAGTAGCTGGAGCTAGAATTGGGCCAGTAACTCGTGGGTCGATATCGGAATGACTCAAGTCTAGTGGTGCAGAAGTTTTTAGAGGTGTCTCGATGTAGCTCCGAATGTGGCAGAATATTGGCTCGAAGCTGTGGAGTGAATTATGGATGATCTGGAATGCACCGTTGAGCAGAAACTGAGAGGAGCCGTGTCCTTGCTAAGAGACGAGGCGTATCAATGGTGGCTTACTATTCGAGAAGGCACCGAGGCTGTATTGATTACTTGGGAATTCTTCAAAGCTGCCTTTCAAGGAAAATATGTAGGAACAAGTTATGTGGATACCCGAAGGAAGGAATTTTTGAATCTAATTCAAGGAAATAAGGCAAATGGCAGATGAGGTCGAAGCTTTTACGCTTGAGTCGCTATGCTCGGACAATAGTGTCAACGAATCATGAGCGTTGTGTATGCTTTGAGAATGGGTTGAATGATGAGTTGCGGGTTCTGATAGCCCCACAACAAGTTAGAACTTTTGCCACGCTTGTGGAGAAAGCCAAGATAGCTGAAGAGGCTAAGAGCTCAGAATGACAGAATCGGGAAAGAGTTAGAGGTAAGAGGGATATAAAGTATTCGGGTTCTTCAAAAAGGTTTCTGAAGAGGCCTCAGAATGATGAGCCAGCTCAAGGTAGAGCACCTATGGCTAGTAATCAGAGTCAAGATTATACTGAATGTGGGAAACGACATTCCGAAGAGTGCTGGAGGAAAACTGGTGCTTGTTATAAATGTGGTTCAATGGATCATCAATATAGAAATTACCCTCGATGTATGGATACGACTCAAGAAGTTCGTATCACTGATGCACAGCCGACAAGAGGAACTCAGTAGCCATTGAGAGGCCGTGGACCAGGTCGTGGTGGTAATGGGGCTGGACGTGGTCAAGGTGTACCGGGTCGAGTTAATGGTTCTAGAGGTAACACAGATGCAAGACAACCAGGATTGGTCTATAAAGTTAGACACCGCGAGGATGGCAATGCACCTGATGTAATAACTGGTATGTTTTTCATCTATGATGTACCTGTTACTGCTTTGATAGATATTGGTTCTACTCACTCGTATGTTGCTAGTGCCATATCTGGAAACTTGAATCTAGATTCTGAAATTACCGATAGTGAGATGAAGGTAATTAGTCCTTTAGGACAGTCGGTAATTGTAAATAAATTGTTTAGAGACGTGCCCTTAGAAATTCAAGAAGAAATATTTTTGGCGAATTTGATGGACTTGCCTTTTGGTGAGTTCGATCTCATTCTGGGCATGGATTGGTTGGTTAAGCATCGGGCGCATTTGGATTGTGCTGAAAAGAAGATGTCAATAAGAACTTCGGGTGATAAAGAAGTAATAATGATAGGTGAACGAAGGAATTACTTGGCAAATGTGGTATCTGTGTTAAAGGCAGAAAAGTTGGTACGGAAAGGGTATGGAGCATTCTTAACTTTTATTTTTGCTTTGGATGCCAATGAGTTATCGGTGGATGATGTGAGAACAGTGAAGGAAATTTTAGATGTATTTCCCGAGGAACTTCCTGGTATACCTCCAGATCGGGAAGTAGAATTTGGTATTGAGCTTTTGCCCGGAACGGCTCCAGTGTCCATTGCTCCTTATAGAATGGCACCGAAGGAGTTGGCAGAGCTTAAAGCTTAAATTCAAGAATTGTTGGATTGGGGATTTATTCGACCGAGTGTGTCTCCGTGAGGAGCACCAGTTTTGTTCGTTAAGAAGAAGGATGGGTCGATGCTTATGTGCATTGATTACAGGCAATTGAATAAATTGATGATCAAGAATAGGTATCTTTTGCCGAGAATTGATGACCTGTTTGATCAATTGAAATGAGCTTCAGTTTTCTCCAAAATTGATCTGAGATTGGGGTATCACCAACTAAAGGTGAAAGAAGCAGATATTTATAAAACGGCATTCCGAACTCGTTATGGACATTTTGAATTTTTGGTAATGCCGTTTGGGTTGACCAATGCACCAGCCGCATTTATGGACATGATGAACCAAGTCTTTCAACCATATTTAGACCGGTTTGTGGTAGTGTTCATAGATGATATTTTGGTATATTCAAGGAATGAAGAGGAGCATGATTCGCATTTGCGTATAGTATTGCAATTACTTCGTGATAAGCAACTTTATGCAAAATTCAGTAAATGTGAATTCTGGCTAAAGGAAGTGACTTTCTTAGGTCATGTAGTATCAATTTGAAGGAATAAGGTGGATCCTCGGAAGATTGAAGTCATCTTGGATTGGAAACCACCAAAGTCGGTGGCTGAAATTCGGAGTTTCTTAGGTTTGGCTGGTTATTATAGACGCTTTGTTGAGGGGTTTCTATTGATTGCTGCACCCCTAACTAAATTGTTGTAGAAGGGAGTACCGTATATTTGGACCGAAAAACAACAAGAGAGTTTCGAGAAATTGAAGAAGATTCTGACGGAAGCACCAGTTTTGATTCAGCCTGAGGCTGGAAAAAATTTATCGTTTATTGTGATGCGTCTCACACGGGTTTGGGTTGTGTGTTGATGCAAAATGGAAAGGTGGTGGCTTATGCTTCTCGTCAGTTGAGACTGCACTAAGTAAACTATCCTACTCATGATTTGTAGTTAGCTGTAGTAGTGTTTGCTTTAAAGATTTGAAGGCACTATCTCTACGGTGAGAAGTCTATCATCTATACGGATCACAAGAGTCTTAAGTATCTTCTTACTCAGAAGGTGTTAAATTTGAGATGAAGAAGATGGGTGGAACTATTAAAGGTTTATGATTTCTCAATCGAGTATCATCCTGGAAAGGCTAATGTGGTAGCTGACGCGTTAAGTCGTAAGGTAGTATCTAATTTGAGAGCAATGTTTGCTCATTTGAGTTTGTATGAGGATGGTAGTCCGTTAGCAGAACTTCAGTTGAAGCCTCTGTGGTTAGAACAAATTCAGGAAAAGCAGATATCAGATAAAAAGTTGGGACCCTTAATTCAGTAAGTTGGAAGGGGTAAAATAGAGGATTTTGGTATAAACAAGAATGGAGTACTGTGTTTTCGTGGAAGGGTTTGTATGCATAAAGATTCAGATTTGAGGCAAATGATTCTGCAGGAGGCGCATAGTAGCCCTTATGCTATGCACCCCGAAGGAAATAAGATGTATTGGGATCTCCATGAACAGTATTGTTGGCCAGGGTTGAAGCATGAGATTTCTAAGTTTGTAGGAAAATGTTTGACTTGTCAACAAGTGAAGGCGGAGCATCAATTGCCGTCAGGTTTATTACAACCGATAAAGATTCCTCTTTGGAAATGGGAGCGAATAACAATGGATTTTGTTAGTGGGTTACCTTTAACAGCTACTAAGAAAAATTCCATATGGGTAGTAGTTGATTGATTGGCGAAGATCGCTCATTTTCTTCCGGTTAAACGGATTACTCATTCGTAAATTGACTAAGTCGTATGTATCTCAAATCGTGAGGTTGCATGGGGTACCGGTTCATTATATCGACATGGATCCTAGATTTACATCATGATTTTGGAAAGCTCGCATGAAGCCTTGGGAACGAAGTTAAACTTCAGTATAGCTTTTCATCCTCATTCAGATGGTCAGTCGGAAAGAGTAATTCAGTTATTGGAAGACATGTTAAGGGGATGTGTGATTGACTTCAGAGATAGTTGGGAGGATTTTCTCTCATTGGCGTAATTTGCGTATAACAATAGCTATCGATCTAGCATTCGGATGGCGCCTACGAGGCATTGTATGGTCATAGGTGTCGTACTCCTACTTGTTGGACTAAATTGGGTGAACGGCAGATGTTGGGTCCTGAGTTGATATCTAAAATAGAAGAAAAGGTAAAAGTTATTCGAGCACGGTTAAAGGAAGCTTCGGATAGACAAAAGTCGTATGCAGACCTGAAGCTTAAGGATATCGAGTTTGCTGTGGGAGAGCAGGTCTTTCTGAAGGTCTCACCTTGGAAAAAATTTTTCAGATTTGGAAAGAAGGGCAAGTTGAGCCCTAGGTTCATTGGACCATATCGTGTGATGAGGCGTGTTGGTCCAGTGGCCTATCAGATTGAATTACCTCCGGAGTTGAGTCAAATTCATAATGTTTTCCATGTTTCCATGCTGAGGCGCTATAGATCGGATCCATCTCACATAGTACCAGTAGAAGAAGTGGAATTGAAATCAGACTTGTCTTTTGAGGAAGAACCAGTGGAAATTTTAGACCGAGATGTTAAAGTGCTAAGAAAGAAGACCGTGCCGTTGGTCAAGGTTTTATGGCATAATCACAGAATGGAGGAAGATACGTGGGAGCCTGAGGAAGCAATTCGGCAACAATATCCTCACCTCTTTTAATCAGGTAAGTTTCGAGGACAAAATTTTCTTTAAGGGGGTAGAATTGTAACATCCTAAAAATTTGAATATCAAAAAGTTGTTTGGTGTTAGCTCGGGTATGACTTTATTATGTGCTAAATATAGTCTTGAGAAGGCTCAGGTTTACTTGGAATTAGAATAAATTTTAGTAAAGAGTACTTTAGTGTATAGAAATCAGGTGACCTTGAAGCTTAAGTAAATTTAAGTGTCTAAGGATGGCATAAGATGAGCAATTGGCAAAGTGGTGATGGCGCCATAAGTTGGACTTGAGGGAAGAGGTTCGAATCTCCTAGCATGTAATTTGGGAGCTTTTATTTTTGCTTTATCCTAGCATGTGTCGGTCATGGATAAGGATTAGGATGAGTTGGATTAAAATTTTTTGGTAATAAGACTTAAGGTTATGGTAAGTATGAGTTAAGGGATGGAATTGCTTGACTTTGGGGATAATGTTTCTCAAACTTAAGGAAAATGGAGGATGGTAAGGCTTGAGACTAGGTTGATGTTTTGGAAACTCTTTCATGGCCATTTTGACCATGAATGGGGACGATTTTGTGGACTAAAGGGGGGAGCCGAATTTGGGTAGTGAATTTTGGTGATAGGCTAGTTTGGTTGGTAGCTTTTGGGGGTATTACCTTTTGGTCATTTTTGCTTTTGCAAGACACATTTTTCTCTCCATCCATTTTCTCCCTAGCCGAATGTGCCAACAACTCTGAGTAAACAAATATTTCTTTTGTCATTTCTTTTGACCATTCCGGATTAGTTGCTCTCTCTCTTCAAACCTTTTTCTTCTCCTTGTGACCGAAATCACATAGCTAACAAGGATCTTTTCTTTTCTTTTTTTTCTTTCTTTTTCCTCTTTTTCCTCCCCAATGTCAAACGCACATTGCTCCTAAACTCAACTCTTTTCTTTCTCTTTTCTCTCTTGAAAATCGAATCATCATCATCTCCTTCTTTCATCCTTTTATTTTCTTCTCAACTAAATTTTCTTCATTATTTTTCTCTCATGGCCGAATGCTAGATTGCTCCATTGCCGAACCATTTTCCTTTTCTTTGTTTATTCATAGCCTAATCTTCCATTATACATAAGTATTCTTCTCAATCATTTCTTTTCAACCGTGGACAATAGTGTGATTTTGGAGGGCAGAAACTCAAGAGTTTGTGAGTATCGTGAATCGTTGGGATCGATCTTAAGAGTTAAGGTAAGGAGTTTATTCAAGGATTCTCATATTACTCGTCATATTGGTATAGATGGTTTATTAATCGATTTTGTTTTAGGGGACGTTATCGCTCGATTGTCATCTTGTGGAACGAGGATTATTGTGGTAAGCCAATCTCGTTTTTGAAATCGTTAGTCATAATTTTGATAATTAATTAGTCGACTAATGATCTTATGTTAATAGAGACAATCAAGATAAGGAAGAAAAGGGCGATAAATAGTGTTCAGAAGAGGGGTGGTTCCACTATTCCTCCTAAGTATAAGCGAAGGGCTGTTTTGGGAATTTGAGATTTTCCACCGGGTTGCGGACCCTCATCCGAGGAGAACCGGTTGTTTGAAGTCATCCGTACTCCTGAACCTTTGTTTGTTCGTGGATTCTCATCGGGTAACGAACCAACAATCGGGAAGAAACCACAAATTGAAGTGGTTCGAAATTCTGAGGGTAAAGATTTAGATTATTTATCAATAGTGTCATTTTATAAATAATAGTGCTCTAATTTATTGTATTGCGTTTAGGTATTGACGAACGGGAAAGTCTAGTTCTCATAGTAATCAGGTGTGTAACTTCACACTTATCTCGGGTTAGATGCTATACCGTAAGTATTGGGAAAAATCATAAAGTTGACAGAATTGGAAAATGCGTAATAATTAGTATTTTTGTGTAAATACATGAAAACTGTTAAAGTTGCGAAAAAAATTATGAAAATGCCCTCAATGAGTTAATTGGTAAATGGTAAATTTTATGCCTCATGTGTAATTGGGCCAAAAATCTGCTAGATCGTTAAATGGGCCGAAAAATCTACTAGATCGTTAAATGGGCCGAAAAATTTGCTAGATCGTTAAATGGGCCAAAAATCTGCTAGATTGATATATGGGCCAAAGTTGCTAGATTGCTAATGGGCTAAATATTATTTTGTATTATGGGCCATAATAAAAACTTGAAATATAGACTCACATGTATTTTGGCTTTTTGCTAAATTATCATATGGATATAAACTGTTATGCATACATGTTTGCATGGGTTGGGAAAAATGATGAAGAGAAGAAAGGCCTGTTGCCAAAATCTAGTTCGGTGGCCCTGCCACAAATATTTCAATGGCTTAATGCCTCTAGTTTGGTGACTTTGTCACAATCTAGTTCAATGATTGCACCACAACATTATTAAAAATGGCTTAAGGCCTATGATTGGTGTGTTGGCGGGGTGGGTTGACTTGATCCCCACATGTGTGATGGTTGGTACGGGTGGTGTGTAGCGGATGGAAATTAGGTTGGTTGGGAAATTTCATTTTGCATGCATTTCATTTTTTATATTGCTAAATCCATTGATGGGCTCAAGCCTAGAAATAATGACTTGATGATCTGGCCCAGTGGATATAGTAAGTGAGTTATACACTGAGTTCTGAGTAACTCACTCCCTTAAATTTTCCATCTCAGGTAATGGCAATTGACGGAGGCTTGGGCCGAGGATGACTTCGTGGAGGCCATACTGCAAATATGGGTTTTATAAACTATGAACTTATATTAAGTGCTTTCTTTAAATTACTATTTTGGATGTGATGTAATAAGGCCTTTATTAATATTTTATGAATTTTTATGTGTGGATGGATTTAAATTTTATTTTAGATATTTAATATGGGCTTATGTTAATCTTATAATATTTCTTTAAAATACTTTGTTTTTTTAAAAAAACATATGAGATTCTATAACTATTCTTATTTTCAAATTCTTTTGAACTCTTTAAAACTATTTTAAGGTTTTGTGATTGAATACTAATGATAAAATTTCAACAAATGTGTCTTAAATTCATCGATTTCAAATCATTTTCTTGGGTTTTACTAAAGTTCTCCTTCAAGAGGTTTTGGAGAACTATTTTACTTAAATCATTAGAGAATAAAAAGGATGTTCGATCTGTTTGACAAACCAAATCTCGTCTTGACGCATAGACCTGGTTTGGGGTGTTACAAGTATGCTGCGTTATGGTTATTGGAATATTTGTTATTTTGATCCTTGCCTATTTAGGGATAATTTAATATGATTCCTGATTTCGTTTGAATTACTTTGTTATTTATGAAATGGCCTTTAAACTTTATTTTATTTCACCTAAGTTTTAATTCATGATGAAAATACTTGTAATTCTCTTATAATATTAAATTTCTTTATTATTTTAATTAAATTTCTAGAATTGCTTCTACATTTGTTTTAATTTATTTTGTTTATATGTATTATATAATTGTTAAAATTTAAAATCATATATTATGTACTCCTTTGATAATTTATATAGTTTCTTTTAAATTTACATATAATTATATGTTATTATTTTAATACATTCATAATGATAAGATTTTTTTTTACATATTATTGATTTTACACTATTTTATGTGTATATCTCCTCTTAAATTTATCCATATGAATATTTGGTTTCTTTTAATTTTATGTATATACATATACATCTATTTTAAATTTAATTTATATATTTTATTATTTTATTGTATATTTTAACTTATCTCAAACGTTTTTGTCTACTATCATTTACATATGTTTTATATATTTTTTTTCATATATTATGTTTTGTGTTTGGTAGAATTCATTCTAAATTTTTAAATTTGAATTTATTCATTTATAAATTATTCTATTCTAAACAATTTCGTAAATCTTAGGTTTTAAACTCCATTTTTATACATTTGTTGACATTCAAATTTTTGTTTTTATATTACCATTATCAATTTTAAAGAATTATTATATATTGTAGTTTAATGATTTTGATTGTTAATATATGTCTTTTATGCCATGTGATTATTATTATTATGTTTAAATTATCTTCTATATTCATATACATGATGTTGAGTTTATATATATCTTATGCTTAATGCTATACTTACATTTTTTAATGATTCAAACCTTAATATATTAAAGCCTTTACTAAATGTTTTATTTCATTGAAAATACATCTTGAGCCAATTTTTGCATATTTAAAAAACAAGGTAATATTTATGTGTTTAGAAGCTCGAAAGATTACATCCTAAGCGTACTGGGTGTCAATTTTTTGTTCAACTAAACAACCAAATACCCTTTTTAATTGTATCTTTGAAGATCAAAGATGATTTCGGTATCGAGGTATAAACGTGTTATATCCTAACGTATTGGGTATGATATTTTTATTCCTTCGAAACGAGCAAATCTTGAGGTTCAAATTCAACATAAATTAACCTTCTTTAAAAATAATTATATTTTGTAGCTTGTTGTTAATATGATTTTTAGCTTGTGTATATTTCATGATTAATGTTTATGCATCTTATCATTGTATTATACCTCGAATTCTAATGTATTCAAGTCTCTACTAAATGTTCCATTTCGTTTAAAATGCATTTTGAGCCGAGTTTAAGATTGTGTTTTTAAAACTTTTTTTTTTCAAAATAAGGCAATATTTGTGCATTTGGAAGGTCAGAAATTATGCCCTAACGTACTGGGTGTCAATTTTCCGTCCAACCAAATAGCCAAATACCCTTCTTAATTGCATGTTTTGAAGATCGAAGATGATCTCGGTATCGAGGTATGAATGTGTTATTTCCTAACGTACTGGGTATGATATTTTTATTCTTTTGAAATGAGTTAAACTTGAGATTCAATTCAAGGTTAGTTAGCCTTCTTTAAAAAAATTATACCTTAAATATTTTCAATTTTTCAACACAAGGACAATAATTAATCAATTTGGTACCAATTTTGGGTTTTGCGAGGGTGCTAACCATTGCTCACACATAACCAACTCCCGAACCTATTTTCTCGAATTTCGCAGACCAAAATATTCTTATGGGTGATCCGATCACACCTAAACAAAAAAAAAAAAAAAGAAATTGGTGGCGACTCCTTATTTTTAAAGTCGATCCCCATTTTTCAAAGATGAAAAAATGGTTTCGACAGCTTGGCGACTCCACTGGGGACTGGTTGAGAGTCAGGCCATAGATAGATTAATTTTTGTCCTTTTGATTGAAAATTTGGAAAATTGTTTTGAAAAATCATGTTTCTTTTGATGCATTTGTTTGTGCTATAATTGCAATAATGTCGAGTCTCATAAAATACTTTGGCATTGCATTGCATGACCATTGTGGCCACACCTTTAAGTGGGAGTAAGAAGATATGCCTTCGTGAGGTTTTCACCTCCGCATGGGCTACTGGACTGCTTTCGGAATACATCTGTACCTATGTGCCTCGTGAGATTTTCATCTCCACATGGCCATAGGGAAACGTATTCCCCTGAACTGAACTCGATCCATATGAGCCTATAATGGGTGAGGATTGAGGAATCTGCTGGTTCAGGTGCCCTCTCTTCATATCTAAACCACATATAGTGAACCTTAGGAGCCCACCCTAGGTAGAGCTATGCCGAACTTTAGCAGTCACCTAGATAGGTGATTGACTATTTTGTGTTTGATTTGATTTTTACCGTCTGTATATGATACTAACGTGTTTTCTTTTGTTTTGATTGCATTGCATCATCATAAAAAGGAGGTGTTGATTAATATTCGATTGCTAAATAGAAGAGATTTTCATAAAGAAATGGGTTACTTGATAAAGTGGATTATAATACGATTGTTCGAACATAGTCTAGGTAAACAACGAGAGAAGGCTGATAGTCCGCAAAAGAATACAAGATTTTGCCCAAAGATTCAAGCCGACAAGGATTATTTGAGAGTCATCATGTCTCAATTTTCTTAAAGAAGCTTATAATCATTGTGGAAGATAAGCGAGTGAAGAGGTACGGCCTGGACCAAGTAAGGAGCTAGAAGGGGCATTTATTGAGAAAGTTCACGGGACATGATCATAACATCCGGACATGAAGAAAATGATTGGTATTTTCACCTGGACTATGAGGATAAAGCTGCATATGCAGTCCGTTTTATGTAAAGAAATTTGTTTTCTAGAAATATTTTCTAATGGAATTGAATTTATAATCAACGCCTCTCTTTCTTTTTGCATTCATCCCATACATTTGCATTGCATTTCATGCATGTGCATTACATCATTTACATTGCGCCATTTTCATTACATTGCATCATTTGCATTTGTTTTTACAAAATGACCCTAATTAGGTGAAATTATTTCAGCAACCTAGGGAACCGATGAAAGTCTATTAAACTGAGTTGATATCAGGGCCTTAGTGCAAGGCCTGATGGATAATAAATTGAAGAGATCAAAGACCTGAAGGAATATTAGGAAATCTAAAAATTAATGACATATACGTAGAAATAATCGAGTAATAAAAGTTTCCAAGCCTTTACATACTTGGGAAGATTTTAAACAATGGGACTGTGGAAGGGATCCATGTATTTTTAGAATTAATCTAGAGTAATATTCAAAACATGCTTGTTGCTTCAAGCCCAGAAGCAATAAGAATCCCTTTTGTGAAATGGGCTTGTGTTCAAAATTTTTTATTTCAATAAAATGCATCTTTTTAAGTAAATATTTTTTCATTCTTTATATTTCATACTGCACATTCTTTTGTTTTTAGAATATTCTTTCATTCTTTATTCATGACCATACCATAAAAATAATCATCCTTAGAATCATTTATTCTTTGGATTGCCTTTATACCGAGGTACCCAGATATCAACGACATGAGCGACGTTGTTACAGACTCTCTTTTTGAATGAGATATGGGTTTAAGGGATCCAAGGACTTTGAAGATGATAGAGATTGTAGCCTATCTTTTGATTTGTTAAGGATGGTAAAACAAATGAAAATAGACTCTACCTTGCAAAGGGTCAATAGACGTTGCGAGCTTAAGAAATGGGTAAAGATCAAAGCATAACTCACCACTGAAATAAGGCGAGACATCATTGGGCTATTTTCAAGAATTTCAAGATGCTTTTGGACAATCATATCAAGGCATGCCAAGTTATTGAAATGAGGATATGATGTTAAGATTGGTGTTTAAAGAGCCCATGTTAATGGTTCCATGACGGCTAGGCTAATTAAGAGGTTCAGGCTACTAGTTTGCCAAGAAAGAAAAATTGCATCAGTTATGCCGTAAATGCCAAATTAGGGAAAGACAAGATTTACATGCCTTTTCCATTCTATAGGTGAGGCATAGATGTTATGGGGCAGATCTCGTCAAAAGCATCTAGCCTATACTAATTTCTCTTCGTGGTTTTCAATTACTTCACTAAGAGGGTAAAGGTTGCTTCGTATGCAAAAAGTTACAAAGTCAGCATTCATCAAATTCAAATCCAAATTCAAATCCAAATTCAAATTCAAAACCGAATCCAAATCCAAATTCAAATCCAAGTTCAAATGCAAATTCAAATTCCAAAAAAAAAAAGTGACAATAAAGAATGCCAGAAAGAAACATGTTCAACATAATTGCACAATGTCAAAAATTTACATTCTGATCAAAGATCAGACACCATATTAGTGCAGCAAAGGTAGCCAAAAAAAGAAATCATTCCAAATTTTTTGAAAAATGATTGAGACTTGTAAAGGTTGGCATAGAGAAGTTACCATTTACCCTCTATGTAACACCCAAACCCGCCCAACATCACGACCGGATCTGACATGTTACTAGGGAAAAAGGTACGAAAGGAATCTTGTTTCTAAGGTAAGAAAATCATTGTAAAATAAAAACTGTTTATTTGAATTGGGTTTTTTTTTTAAAATTGGGGGAAAGTAGTTGGGGAAAAATTTCAGCTGTTGAGTTAAAAATATAATTTAATACCCTCATTGTTACAAGCAGAAAACCATTGTTTTTTTTTTTTCATTGCTCAAGTTTTGAAAACCCATTCTTTATTGTTTCAATATTATCGGGTGTAAAGTAAAACATTTCTTTAACAGTTACAAAATAGTAAAACTACTTAAAAATTCCCAAAGTTTATCAAATTAGAAGTGGCCTTATTACAGAATTAAAATATCCCAATAGAAAATAGCAATTAACATTATAAAACAAAAGTGAAATCGAAACCCTGCATGGCCACCTCGAGTCCGATCCAACCCAGTCCAACGAGTCAAGGATTACGTGCAATGTGTTGGGAAAATAGGGTGAGTCATTGTGACTCAGTGTGCAATTATTCCACGTAATTCCACTAACGAGCTTGGCCCCAAATCCACATCAAAATGATATACCACATATAAAGATGCAATATGTTAACCCACCCCAACCTAGTATCCATCCGCTACACACCACCCGTACATCCATCCTCATACACATCGGGGGATTTCTACAATCAACCCACCATCCGCTACACACCTCTTTGGCAGTCTATGCTGATAAACACACTGCTCAAAGTCCACTTAAGTGGTCTAGCCACTAATCCACGTGATTAAATCACCATTATCCATGATGAGACTCGAGGTCATCATCAATCCACAATGAGGCTCAAAGCCAACATTAATCGTGACAGAGTCACCCACAAATAAATACACTTCCCCTTTAAATCAGTATATCCCGAATCCCATGCACATGCAGCATAAAATGGTAAATGGCAATATGATAGAATATGAACACATCCATATATATATAACATGCAACCACAACCATTTATCCTCAGCTTTGATATAGGTAGTAAACTAACCTAGTTTATCGATTTACCCAACGTGGGTAACAACACCACCACAGCCACCATTGCGGCTACCACATATGATTCATACATTTTAATTAAAACAATCAAGGCAACAGTGTGGTAATTACACACTTGATAACACGTAATACGATTCCCTCTACGTCGACACTCTCGTTAATAGGCACTACCGCTATCTATCTATCCTTTTGCTCAGAAGCTAGCCCACACCCAGGCGGCCAATCGTGAATCGTAGACACAGCCCTCTTCTTGAACTTAGGGGCTGGGTTCACAAATCCAACCCCTCCCAACGAGTGGCTATCATTTGAGTCCATGAACACCTTAGTCACTAATCCCGAATTAAAGCAGAGAAAATGAATCAAAGGGAATTAACGCTTAAGGCTAAGGCCCTTACCTAGACCACCAACTCTCGAAGCTCTTAAACTTAATCCACCAGCCAACCGAATCCGGAGATCAAAGAATGCGACACACCTCCACCTACAATTGGCCAAGCACCCAAACATAAGGCCATATGGCCATTCGACTTTGGTTCTCCAAAACCCGAAAAAGATAACGTGCAATAGAAGCAATCGTTACTAACCTTACACCCAAAAGGATTCGGCACTAGCACAGGAATAGTGGAAATTGACAACTCAAAAGAAGAAAAATGAAGAAGAGTAGGCCACTAAGATTCAGTTTATGAAGGAAAGTCAGAGTTCAGATCCTAGGATGGGGATATTCAGCTAACACACAAAGGTTGAAGACGATAATGGAGTTAGGGGTTTTCAGCTTTGAAACAAAAGAAAGAAGAATAAGAGATAAGCAATAGATGTGGCTATGGTGCTTAAAAGAAAACAAGAACAAGACAAGAAGAGATTTCGGCCATGGTCAAAAGATGAGAAAAGAGTAGAGTAGTTTAAGAGTTTTTCGGCACAAGAGAGATTGAGGGAAGAAAAGGAGTTGAAGGAGAAGGAAGAGTGATGATTTCGGCTTGGAACAAAGATGGAGAAAAAGAGTTGAAAGAATTCGGCTTGGCTTTAGAGAGAAAAGAAGAGAAATAACCAAAATGTAAAATGTGAGATGTGGGAGTGGCTCAATTCGGCACAAAAGAAAATAAAAGGGGTAAGGCCCTAAGTGCTTTCCGACTAATCGAAAACCACACCTCACCAAGGCCTATACCACAATCGGCCACCCCCCAAACTAGCACCCAAAACCGAAAGTCCCTCCTCCCCTCCAACTCTTCCAAATTCGGCTAACACACCCCCACTCCTATCCTGTAACACCCCAAACCCGGTCTAAATGTTATGATCGAATCTGGCATGTCACTGTAGGAAAACCACTTTGTCGACTTGGTTTGAAAGCAAAACTTTTGCATGGTTAATTAAAATGTGTTTGAATTGGGTGGATTTTAAAACATTTTGAAACTAGATTTTAGCGTGTGAGAATTACCATTTTGTTTATCAATCATTCGATATATATATATCCTTTCAAAAATTCAGAAAATTATCATAAGTTTATAAAAACGTTCATGTCACAAATTATTAGGCATGCCTTTCTCGTTTAATAATAGTTTAAGGAAAAAAAGAAAAATAACAAAAATCCCAAAATAAAGTGTAAGTGGCCTTATTACATAAACCAAAATCCAAAACTTAAAGTAAATAAAAACCGAATTCAAACTAAATAGTCGGGCATGGCCACCACGAGTCCAATTCAGCTCGGATCCACGATCTAAGCATCATCGCAAAATGTAATGAAGGGTGAGTCACCGAGACTCGGTGTGTAAATCCCCATCCCAAAAGAGTTAAGCTCATACATAGTTTCATATGAAAATATGCAAGTCATGCAACCCATTGCCTAATTATCCATCCGAAACTCCCAATTCTACCCCTTGTGGCACCTAGCCACTGGTGGTACCTAACCATTGGTAACCGAAGTTACAAATATTCATATGTGGGACCAACCCACTTGTGGTACCTAACCACTGGTGACGATCCCTTAAATCGATATGTGGGGCCAACCGACTGTGGTACCTAACCACTAGGATAAGTCACAAGATAAGAACATGTGGTACCTAACCACTGGTGGTTCCAAACCACTGAGACTTAGTCACAAAATCATGATATGTGGGGCCAACCCACGTGTGGTACCAAACCACTAGTGAAATTCTGATATTCAAGCCTTCCCCCTCCTCTCATCATACCCATATTTCATACTTGACACATAAAAACATAACATGGCATACACATACATGTTTCACATTGTTAAAGCACGTTATTTACCATAATGGACTTACCTGGAGTCCTTGCTTATACCCACAAGGGTAACGCAATGTTTCCCACTATTATTCCAACTTTTGACAAACACAATATTTAGCATAACAACGTATAAAGTGTGCAAGAGTTACACACCTGATACTCGTACTATCGTACTCTCAGTTTTAGCACTATCGTCGCTTGAGTCTACCACTATCTGCCTACGATCCCGCTTCGATCTTCGCCCACAACCCGTGGCTAATCTCGCACTCGACATCGCTTCACTTTTTGTACTTAGGGGTTGGGTTTACAGATCCGACCCTTCCTGTTGTTTGGCTGGCGTTCGAGTCCATGAACACACCTTGATCACTAAATCAAACTTTAAATGATAAGATCCAATCTAAGAGATACACATAGCACTTAAATCGAGACCTTTACCTAGGTTGTCAAATCCAAAAATCCTCAAGAAAGCATCGCTTCCCTACCTACATTCGGCCAAGCATCCAACATTAGACCAACACGATTATCACACCTATGCTTGATGAGATCCGAATACAAAGAGAAAGGTAAGGAAGTGGCCATTCGGCCGAATCCTACTACCATCACATACCTCTAGCTTTCCTCACAGTTTGGCACGAGAGATCACAGCAAGAAAGGTTCGGCTTCTATGAATCAAGAGTGAAAATTGACAAGATCTTTGAGAAGTGATTCGGGTTAGAAACTAAATGAGAAAGAGAGAATAGAAAAGAAGAGAACCACGAAAAACTTACCAAACTTGAGATGGTGATTCGGCAATGGTATAACTCCGGGAAAAAAAGATTGAATCCTTGAAAGTCTCGACTATAGGAGAAGAAAGTATAGACAACGGTATTCGACTTTGAATAAAAAGAATGAAGAGAAGAAGAAAGTGGTGGAGAGTTGCGGCAAAGAACCCATAAGAGAGAAAAGAATTTCAGCTTGAAGAAAAGATGAAAAGAAAGAAAAAGATGAACAAGTGGTCTCTTACCTACCAATATCGGCATAATCAAACCCCCTCCCCAGAGTTTGATTTTGGCCAACTCTGCCGTCACCTGATAGCTTTTATCTTACTTGTTATCTTGATATCTATCCTCCCTTCAAAAGAGGCCTTCTTAGCACAAAATCTTCCTTTCCTATTATCAGCAATTTATCAAAATAAAAGAATTAAAATCCCTTATTTTGATAGCTAGTGTGCCATCCACCCTTCCCCCTTGGAGTACCAAATTTTAGCCCAAAAGCATGGGCTCCAAGCGGCCAACTTAAGCCCAATGCTTCCCTTAATGATGCCGCCTACTTGCTCCCTTACAGCACCACCAGATTTTTGGGCCACAAGCCCACCTTGCAATTTAAACATAGATACCCACTTTATTATGTCCTGTAGTTCTTTATTAGTAAATTAACCCAAGTCTCAGTCCAAACCTGAGCCCAATTTGCACCCCTAAACCTCAAGCTAACACTTTAACCCTACAACACACAAAATGCACAGACCCACTTAATCAGGATGTTACAGTTCTACCCCCTTAAAATAAATTTTGGCCTCAAAATTTACCTGATCAAAAGAGTTGAGGGTACTACTGTCGTATAACATCCTCTGACTCCCATGCCATTTCTTTTGAATCGTGGTTCTGCCATCCAGGATTTGCACTGGTTCCTCCTCAAAAGACAAGTCTGGGTTCACCTCAATTTCCTCTACCAGTATAACATGAGACGGATCTAAGCGATAGCATCTAAGCATGGAAACATGAAACACATTATGGATTTGACTCAATTCTGGTGGCAGTTCGAGCTGATAAGCTACTGGTCCCACTCACTTCAACACTCGATAAGGCCCGACAAACCTAGGGCTCAGCTTGCCCTTCCGACCAAATCTCAACACTTTTTTCCATGGCGATACCTTCAGGAAAACCATGTCACCCTCTGCAAATTCTATATCCTTCCGTTTAAGATCGGCATAGGACTTTTGCCTATCCGAAGCTTCCTTAAGATGATCTCGAATCAGCCTAACCTTCTCTTCTGTTTTAGCCACCAACTCTGGACCCAACAACTTCCGTTCTCCCAACTCGTCCAACACGTAGGGGTATGACACTTCTGACCATATAATGCTTCACATCCTTTCCTTACCATCTTCTCAGCCTTCAGAGCGGATACCACATTAGATAGGTAATTCCTTCTCTCACCTATCACCACTACCTCTACACCCTCGGCCGTTCTCAGCACCATGCGCTTAGCTGCACAGTCCAAACTCGCCTGATACTTTGCCAACCAATCCATTCCTAAGATTAGATCGAACTCTCCGAAGGGCAATTCCATCCAATCAGCTTAGAACACTACCCCTTGAAGTTCTAGGGGTACATCCCTATATAGTTTGTCTACTACCACAGAGTGTCCTAGAGGGCTAACTACCGTCATATCCCTAGCAGAAGTCTTATAGGCTAAGTTCAAAGTTCCCACTATACTACTAGCAACATAAGAGTGCATTGAACCCGCGTCAATCAAAGCAGTATAAGGTAACCCAAAGATTAAAAATGTATCGATTATGAAGCCCGGTGCGTCGCCCTCCTCACGACGCTTCGCTGCATAGACCAATCTAGGCTGTCTTGCATCCGTATTTCTAGAACCCTTGCCTGGTGCCCCATGGCCTCGCCCGTTTCCATTACCACCCCTGACTGCACCTCGACCCCTCTTCGGTCGCTGACCATCTCTCTTAAACTGGTTACGCCTTTGGTTCTCAGTCTGCGTCCTAGCCGGCCTCCACAGACAATCCCTTATCCGGTGATCCATTGACCCACATTTGAAACATCCTCTATTACCTGTCTAACACTCTCCGAATGTGACTTTCCATATCGGGCACACTATGGTGGCCATTGAGCAGCAGCTGGCCTTGCAGCTTAATCCTGTCCACTGAATCTAGCTCTTTTATGAGAACTCCCAGCAGATCTCGAAGGCCCATAACTTCTTTTATCCCTATTCCTATTTTGGTTCTACTTCTCAGTTTGCTTCACCTCCTCAGCAATCTTGGCATTCTCCATAAGAACAGTGAGTTCCCTTTCTCGCTGCAGAGCAATCAACACCCGTAGCTTGTCCCTTAGATCGTCCTCAAATCTAACACAGCATTCATGCTTCGTAGCCACGATACCCCGAGCATACCTACTTAATCGCAAGAATTTTGCTTCGTATCCAGATACCGACTTACTCCCCTGCACCAAATTCAGAAACGCCTTTCCTTGTGCATTCATATAACTAGACCCAACGTACTTCCTCTGGTAAGCCGCCTTAAAGAAATCCCAAGTGATGTCATCGGCCATCGTACCTTCCCTGACCATAAGCCACCACTGATAAGACTCATCCCAAAGAAGAGACACTATCCCTTTTAACTTCTTCTCCACCGTAAAATCCAAATCATCCATTTTGCGCTCTGTCACCTCTAACCAATACTCCACAGTGTTGGGAGCCACACCTGAAACTCCCCTAAATACCTCGGCTCCATTTGCTTAGAGTCGTTTGGACACGGATTTCTGAGTCTCCATCCCTACACCTGCTCCTGCAACTCTCTCTAGGACTTGTAGCATAGCTTGCGATACTGCATCATTACCACCTGCCTGCTCCTGATATTCGACGCCTACAGCAGGTGGTGGCGGCACTTCATTTTCTGACCTATAACCGGACCCTACCGGTTTAGACACAGTTGTCCTACCCCTACCACGTCCTCGCGCAATACGCCCATAACCTTGAGTGCTCATTCTACCGTTCACGATTTAATCTGATTTAAAGAATTTTATGGGTTAATAACTTTTTCTTTCAATGATTAACAATGAACAGTCTTATGGAAGGAAGCTTTAACAGTGGTTCTTTCGAGTCTGAACCATGTCTACATAGTTCAGTTCTTAAGTCTCAGATTTCCAATTCAAAAAAGAAATTCACATTCAACAACATCCAACAGGCACCATATTGTGTTTCACACACAAGTACATCCACGAACACACGTTCAATGCCTGGGGTATTTTCGTCATTTCACTACCTGTGGATATTTTCGTAATTTTAACCTCTGTGGGTATTTTGTAATTCTCCAAAATAAGGTATCTTGGTGATTTTTCAAAATAGGGGTATTTTGGTAATTTTGCAATCAGGGGGTATTTTGGTAATTTTACAATCCGAGGGTGTTTTGGTAAATTTGCAAATTCTGGTAACTTCCGTAAATCGGAGGTAATTTGGTAATTCCTCAGACAAATGTGCTTTGGTAGTTTTCCAAACAGGGTTATTTTGGTCATTTCACAGAATCAAGGGTATTTTGGTCATTTACCTCAACCTAGGTTATTATGGAAAATTTTACAAAATTCAGGGTCATATAAGTAATTCTGCAAAGATCGGTACTGGTTCCTTTTGGGTTTTAGTTAAAATTTGGCATGTTAACCAGTCTGCGAGGCTAAGGTGAACAGTCACTACGCACTAGGTAGGATTCCAGAAAAGAGGAGGTAAGTCACTGGGACTGCTTAAATACCAAGCTCTTCCTGAATCCACTCTTAGGCATGCGTATGCCTGTTACCACACCCTAGTCCTTCTGACTTACTCACAGACATGACTATTTAAAAAAATTAAGTTTTATGACATTTAAAAGTTTGTTGAGCTAAGCCTAAGGTCTACAAGCCCTAGTATAGCTATCTACGTCCCTTTAGTCCCATTAAACCCATCACACATATATATAAATCACAGTAAAGGTTAGGATACTTACCTGGGTGGATCGGTGCCGGAGACTCAGGTGCCATGCTTCCCGAAGTATGCATTTCTGTCAAATCATTTCTCAGACCCCTTTTTAAAAATATTTTAGGCCTTATACCCACAGCCGAGCTTTTGAATCGGGCTCTGATACCAAAAATGTAACACCTAAAACCCGGTCTAAACATTACGATCGAATCTGGCGTGTCACTGTAGGAAAACCACTTTGTCGACTTGGTTGGAAAACAAAACTTTTGTGTGGTTAATTAAAATGTGTTTGAATTGGGTGGATAGTTAAAACATTTTGAAACTAGATTTTAGCGTGTTAGAATTACCTTGTTGTTTATCAATCATTCGATATATATATATCCTTTTAAAAATTCAGAAAATTATCTTAAGTTTATAAAAACGTTCATGTCACAAATTATTAGGCATGCCTTTCTCGTTTAATAATAGTTTAAGGAAAGAAAAGAAAAATAACAAAAATCCCAAAATAAAGTGTAAGTGGCCTTATTACATGAACCAAAATCTAAAACTTAAAGTAAATAAAAACCGAATTCAAACTAAATAGTTGGTCATGGCCACCATGAGTCCACCCCGGCTCCGGATCCATGATCTAAGCATCATCTGCAAAATGTAACAGAAGGGGTGAGTCACTGAGACTCAGTGTGTAAATCCCCATCCCAAAAGAGTTAAGCTCATGCACAGTTTCATATGAAAATATGCAAGTCATGCAACCCATTGCCTAATTATCCATCCGAAACTCCCAATTCTACCCCTTGTGGCACCTAGCCACTAGTGGCACCTAACCACTGGTAACCGAAGTTACAAATATTCATATGTGGGTCCAACCCACTTGTGGTATCTAACCACTAGTGACGATCCCTTAAATTGATATGTGGGGCCAACCCACTGTGGTACCTAACCACTGGGACAAGTCACAAGATAAGCACATGTGGTACCTAAGTACTGGTGGTTCCAAACCACTGAGACTTAGTCACAAAATCATGATATGTGGGGCCAACCCACGTGTGGTACCAAACCACTGGTGACAGTCTAATATTCAAGCCTTCCCCCTCCTCTCATTATACCCATAAACATAACATGGCATACACACACATGTTTCACATTATTAAAGCACGTTATTTACCATAATGGACTTACCCGAAGTCCTTGCTTATACCCACAAGGGTAACGTAATGTTTCCCACTATTATTCTGGCTTTTGACAAACACAATATTTAGCATAACAATATATAAAGTGTGCAAGAGTTACACACCTGATATTCGCACTATCGTCGTTTAAGTCTACCACTATCGCCTACGATCACGCTTCGATCTTCGCCCACAACCCCTGGCCAATCTCGCACTCGACATCTTTTCGCTTTTTGTACTTATTTGGGTTTACAAATCCGACCATTCCTGTTGTTTGGCTGGCATTTGAGTCCATGAGCACACCTTGATCACTAAATCAAACTTTAAATGATAAGATCCAATCTAAGAGATACACATAGCACTTAAATCGAGACCCTTACCTAGGTTGTCAAATCCTGAAAATCCTCAAGAAAGCGCCACTTCCCTACCTACATTTGGCCAAGCATCCAACATTAGACCAACACAATTATCGCACCTATGCTTGATGAGATCCGAATACAAAGAGAAAGGTAAGGAAGTGGCCATTCGGCCGAATCCTACTACCATCACATACTTTCGGCTTTCCTCACAGTTTGGCATGAGAGATCATAGCAAGAAAGGTTTAGCTTCTATGAATCAAGAGTGAAAACCTACAAGATCTTAGAGAAGTGTTTCGGGTTAGAAACTAAATGAGAAAGAGAGAATAACAAAGAAGAGAACCACGAAAAACTTATCAAACTTGAGATGGTGATTCGGCTATGGTGTAACTCTGGGAAAAAGAGATTGAATCCTTGAAAGTGTAACATCCTAAAAAGGGACTATGCATTTTGGCCAAATTATATGAAAAGACATGTTTTTATGTTTTGAATAAATTCTGAATATTTTTAGAAACCTAAGAATGTATGGAAATGTTACATTGAAAATAGGAAAGTGACCATTTTTGGAAACCTAAGTAAATTCGGAAAGTGAACATTTTGGAAACCTAAGCTAAAAGAGGAAGGTAAACATTTTGGAAACTAAGCTAAAAGAGGAAATTAAACATTTTGGAAACTAAGCCAAAAGAGGAAAGTAAACATTTTGGAAACTAAGCTAAAAGAGGAAACTAAACATTTTGGAAACTTGGGAAATGTCAAGTTACAGAGCCGCGTGAAAATTTTTGAAAACTTAAAAATGACCCTGAAATGTCAAATTTTAAAGTTCAAAGGGGAACTTAGGGCCAGGTGACCCTAAAATATAAAGTACGTGAAATTTGACCCATTAACGGACTTGGAAAAGTGGCCTGAAGATGCCACTTAAGGCCTCAGGTAATGGCCCACATGCAAAGGTGTTGGGCCTGAGTTTGAGTCACATAAAAGGAAAATAAAAGAAGTTTTATTTTGCTTCCATAAGAAGAGAGTTGGACGTCACAAAGGATCTTGAAAGGGGAGTTTTAATTCCTTTGGAATTTTCGACTAATTAGGAGATTTGATGGAATTTAATATTTGATAAAATTAAAATTTATCACATAAGAAGAGTTGGCCGATTGAGGGACTCTAAGGCTAGTAGTTTCGGCAAAAGAGGGAAAGTAAAGGGCCATTCTTCATTCTTTTCTCTTCAAGAGAAACCCTTGCCGAAAATACTCTAGTAAATTAGAATCAATCTTTTCTTCTCTCTTTAGCTGAATTCTCTCTGTCAAAACTCTCTCCTTCTCTTTTCTTTTCTTTTCTTTTCTTCTACTATCCCTTCACAAAAGCCGAAACTTTGTGATCCATAAAAGTGCCATAGCCGAATAGTATAAAGGATCATCCAGGATTTGAAAATGAGGTAAGTACATCTATGTACATTTGGCCAAAAAGGTCTCTTCCATACTTGAATGATAGATCAGATCTAACATGTGATTTCGGCAGGGACCTAAACTAAAAGATCAATTTCGAGATTTGAGAACTCCAAGGTAAATGTGTTCATATATTCGGCCAAGGCCAATCTTAAGTATTTAGATCAAAAGTGATCAAAAATTAATCGATTTAAGGATTTAGGTTTTGGCCAAATACAAGGAAGAGAAAAGTGAAGTTTTCGGGATTTAAAATCCATAAGGTAAACACCTAAAAGTATTCAGCCAAGGCTTGTATGATTACATAAATCAGTTCTTTAATTATTAAAAAGCTAAAAACTAACCCATATTGAGATTGAGTTGGTAGAATATCGGTGAAGGAAAACCAAGTTTTGGGATTTGAATAAATATCAAATCGGCATCAAAGGTAAGTCTTTTACGATCCTACTAGGATTTGGATATTATAGCCAAATAGGATTTATGCTAAGTAATAAGTGATAAATCAAATGTAGGGACTAAGGATCTAAACATTAGATCTAGCTTTTGAATCTCAAGGAATCGCTAAGCGAAGCAGTGTGTACCCACACTAATCTTAATAGATTTATGGCTTAAATATGATATATATGTTAATATGAAAGTGTAAGAATGTGGCTAAAGTACCATATTATGGTACAAAGTACTCAGTGCACGTTTTCCTACTCCTACTAGGATTTGAAATATGTTATATTTAACATGTGAAAAGTGATGTGAAAGTGAAATTAAATATGATATGCATGATATGTATAATTTGGGGCATTGGGTTATTTGAGAAAGGGAAATGAATGTGATGACTTGGTCTCACTAAGTGAAACGTGATGACTTGGTCTCACTAAGAATATGTGATGACTTGGTCTCACTAAGTGAATGTGGTGACTTGGTCACATTAAGTGAATATGGTAACCGGTTACATTATTCGAATGTGGTGGCTATGCCACAATATTTTAAGTGGGCGATGAGCACGTCATTGCAATGATCGCCTTCGATGGTGTGTAGCGGATGGAGGGTTGACTTAGTAGTCCCCACGGTGTGCAGGTTGGTACGGGTGAAGTGTAGCGGATGGCATATAGGTTTGGGTTCGGGTTTGCATCATTATCATGAATTTTTATATGAATATGATATGTATGGTGTGCCTATTTCTATTATGTTTTGGTGTTGGTTACACATTGAGTCTATCGACTCACCCCGTTGTGGGAAATATGTTTCTGGTGATGAGCAGTAATGGACCGGGATGATGTAACTTGTGGTGGCCATGTTCACTTTGAAGTTTAATTTAATTTGAATCTTTATTTTATTTTAAGTCTTGTACAATTTTATTTTGGGTTTCGTGTTATGTAATAAGGCCATCGTGACAATTTTTATTTACGCTTTAATTACTATATTATGAATTTAGGGCTTTATAAAGAATAAGCCCATTTAATTTAAAATAAGTTTAAACATTTTGTCACCTGAAACAAATGGGTTTTTGATATAAAATAAATTTGTTTTCAAATCGAGCCCAACCCACAACAAACTATCTTCCAAAACACACAGTTTTTAAAGTATGCGAATGAATTTGAACCGGGTTACTTTGAGGAACATACCAGATCCGGCCCATTCTCGTGGGCCGGGTGTGGGGTGTTTCAGAAAGTCTCGGCTATAGGAGAAAAAAGTATAGACAAGGGTATTCAGCTTTGAATAAAAAGAATGAAGAGAAGAAGAAAGTGGTGGAGAGTTGCGGCAAAGAACCCACAAGAGAGAAAAGAATTTCGGCTTGAAGAAAAGATGAAAAGAAAGAAAAAGATGAACAAGTGATCTCTTACCTACCAATTTTGGCATAATCAAACCCCCTCCCCAGAGTTTGATTTTCGGCCAACTCTACCATCACCTAATAGCTTTTATCCCACTTGTTATCTTGATCTCTATCCTCCCTTCAAAAGAGGCCTTCTTAGCACCAACTCTTCCCTTCCTATTATCAGCAATTTATCAAAATAAAATAATTAAAATCCCTTATTTTGATAGCTAGTGCGCCATCCACCCTTCCCCCCTTAGAGTGCTAAATTTTAGCCCAAAAGAATGGGCTCCAAGCAGCCAACTTAAGCCCAATGCTTCCCTTAATGATGCCACCCACTTGCTCCCTTACAGCACCACCAGATTTTTGGGCCACAAGCCCACCTTGTAATTTAAACATAGATACCCACTTTATTATGTCCTGTGGTTCTTTATTAGTAAATTAACCCATGTCTCAGCCCAAACCTAAGCCCAATTCGCACCTCTAAACCTCAAGCTAACACTTTAACCCTACAACACACAAAATGCACAGACCCACTTAATCAGGATGTTATATATCCCTTCTTTTCCTCCTTATTTTTCTCCTGACCACCTATTCAAACGAGTTTGAATACTTTAAACTCCTAAATCTCCTCTCCTCCACGCATTCAAAACTATTGGCTTCCTCAACCCTCATCCACCAGAGTCCATCCTGTGCACAACTCCCTAATCTTGGCATCAAAATAAACACACAAAAAGGAGGTTCCCGCAGCTCGAACCCAAGCCTTCCCCACCTACATAAGGCGTCACCTCCTTGAGCCTTAAGTGACGTCCCTTACCACTTTACCAAGGCCCAACTTGCATCAAAATCTACCACCAACCACACTTAACACCTCCTCCAATCAACTTACCCCTTCTAAAAGTCCAAAATGCAAATTCCCCCTAAGGCTCTGGCCTACCCCTGACTCCTGCCTAGACCCTAAAATAGCCTAAACTAGCATGGCATCCATACCATCCACATGCAAACAAATAAAATGCAAAGGCCCCGATTTAGGATGTTACAGTTCTACCCCCTAAAAAAATAATTTCGGCCTCGAAATTACCTGGTCAAAAGAGTTGAGGGTATTACCGTCGCATCACATCCTCAGGCTCCCATGTGGCTTCCTCTGTTCCATGATTCCTCTATAACACCTTTACCAAGGGAACTGATTTCCTACGCAAGACTTTGACATCCCGATCTAGAATCTACACTGGTTCCTCTTCAAAAGACAAATCTGGCCTTACTTCAACCTCCTCCACAAGCACAACATGAGACGGATCTCAACGATAATGTCTAAGCATGGAAACATGGACTACATCATGGATCTGGCTCAATTTTGAAGGTAACTCAAGCTGGTAAGCTATTGGTCCCACACGTTTCAACACCTTATAAGGCCTGATAAACCTAGGGCTCAGCTTGCCCTTTCGACCAAATCTCAGCACTTTCTTCCATGGCGACGCCTTCAGGAAAACCTTATCACCCACTGCAAACTCTATATCTTTTCGCTTAAGATCGGCATAAGATTTCTGCTTATCCAAAGCTTCCTTCAAACGAATCCGAATCAGCTTAACTTTATCCTCCATTTTAGCAACCAATTCTGGACCCAACAGCTGCCGTTCACCCAACTCTATCCAACACGTAGGGGTACGACACTTCCGCCCATAAAGCGCTTCATACGGTGCCATTTGAATACTTGCTTGTTAACTATTGTTGTACGCGAACTCTACCAGGGGAAATTATTCTTCCCAACTACCCCTGAAATCAATGACGCAAGCCCTGAACATATCTTCTAGTACCTGAATTACCTTTCAGACTGTCCGTCCGTCTGCGGATGAAATGACGTGCTAAAATCCAACCTGGTGCCCAAACCTTGATGCAACGCCTCCGAACTGCGCCGTAAATCTAGGGTCCCTATCTAAAATGATTGACACTGGTACCCCATGCAACCTCGCAATTTCTGCCACATATAGTTTCGCCAACCTCTGTAGAGAGTAGTCGACACGAATAGGTATAAAATGAGCGGATTTTGTCAACCTATCCACAATCACCCATACCGAGTCTTTCTTAGTAGGCGTAAGAGGAAGCCCACTAATAAAGTCCATCATGATTCTCTCCCACTTCCACTGTGGAATCTTCACTGGTTACAGCAGCCCCAAAGGCACCTGATGTTCCGCTTTAGCCTGTTGTCACGTCAAACACTTCCCCACAAATTCTGTAACTTCTCGCTTCAACCAAGGCCACCAAAATTATTCTCGCAGATCCCGATACATCTTACTTCCTCTAGGATGCATAGCATATGGGCTACTATGCGATTCCAGAAGAATCATCTGCCTTAACTCCACATCCTTTGGCATGCATACCTTCCCAAGGAAACAACCCCATCGCTGTTTACACTGTAATTTTCTAATCCACCATCCTGCACTTGCAGAAGTTGAACACTCAGAACCTCATCCACCAATTGTTTCTCTTTTACTTGACTTATCCACATCGGTTCACTCGCAGCTCAGCTAACAAACTCCCGTCGTCATACAAGCTAAGATGGGCGAACATCGCTCTCAAATCTGATACTACCTTTCGGCTTAACGCGTCTGCCACCACATTTGCCTTCCTCGGGTGGTATTCAATCGAGCAGTCATAATCCTTTAATAACTCCACCCACATTCGCTGCCTCAAGTTCAGCTCCTTCTGAGTCAGCAGATACTTCAGACTCTTGTAGTCAGTGTAGATTATAGACTTCTACCTATACAAATAATGTTTCCACACCTTTAGAGTGAAAACCACCATATCCAACTCCAGATCATGCATGGGGTAGTTAATCTCGTGCGGTCTTAACTGTCGAGATGCATAAGCAACAACCTTCCCCTCCTGCATCAGCACACAACCTAACCCCATGTGAGAATCATCACAATACACCGTAAAATCCTTTCCAGCCCTTCTGTCAAAATCCTTTTTAGCCTCTCGAAACTCTCTTGCTGCTTGTCCGACCATACAAAAGGTACCTCCTTCCTCAACAACTTAGTCAAGGGTGTCACAATTGAGGAAAAACCCTCGACAAACCTTCTGTAATATCCTTCCAACCCTAAGAAACTTCAAATTTTCGTCACAGACTTAGGTGGTTTCCATTCCAACACCGCCTCAATCTTCCGATGAGCAACTCTTATTCCTTTAGCTGACACCACATGGCCTAGAAAAGTAAATTCCCTTTGCCAAAATTCGTACTTGCTAAATTTGGCATACAGCCTCTTCTCCCTTAAAATCCGTAGAACTACCCGAAGATGCGCATCGTGCTCCTCTTTTGACTTGGAGTGCACCAGGTTGTCGTCTATGAACACCTCTATGAACTGGTCTAGATAGGGTTGGAAAACCTGGTTCATCATATCCATGAATGCAGCTGGTCCGTTTGTCAACCCTAACGGCATTACCAAGAATTCATAGTGCCCATAGCGAGTCTGAAAAGCTATCTTGTGAATATCTACTTTTTTACCTTAAGCTAGTGATATCCGAACCTCAGATATATCTTCGAAAAGACTGATGCCCCCTTGAGCTGGTCAAACAAGTCGTCTATCCTTGGTAGCGGGTACTTATTCTTGATCGTCAACTTATTCAACTAGCGGTAATCTATGCACAAACGCATAGATCCGTCCTTCTTCTTTACGAACAACACCAGTGCTCCCCATGGAGACACACTGGGTCGAATAAAATCGCGATCCAACAACTCTTAGATTTAAGCTTTCAATTCCACCAGCTCTTTCGGTGCCATCCAGTAAGGGGCGATAGACACTGGAGCCATACTTAGTAAAAGCTCGATTTTAAATTCTACCTCACGATTTGGTGGCAACCCCGGAAGCTTTTCTGGAAAAACATCCACAAACTCCTTCACTGTTCTAACCTCCCCCGTAGTTGCTTCCTTTGCATCCAAGGTACTAACAAACATTAGGAAAGCCATGCACCCTTTCTTCACCATTCTTTTGCCTTGAGACCGGGCGCTATGCTAGATAAATAGTTTCTCCTCTCACCTATCACCAAGACTTCTTCATCCTTTGGAGTCTTTAACATCATGCGCTTAGCAGCACAGTCCAAATTCGCACGATACCTTACCAATCAATCCATGCCTAGGATCAAGTCAAATTCCCCAAATGGTAGCTCCATCAAGTTAGCTGGAAAAACTGACGCCTAAACTTCTAGAGGCACATCTCTAAAGAATTTTTCTACCACTACCGATTGCCCTAAAGGACTAAGTACAGTCATCTCCCTAGAGTCAGTTTCAGGATTCATACTCAAAGTTCCAGACACCATACTAGCAATGTAAGAGTGAGTTGACCAACATCAATCAGCGCAATAAAGGGTAACCCAAAAATGAGAAACGTACCCGTTACCACGTCTGGTGCTTCCCCTTCCTCACGACGTCTGGCCGCATACACTAACCCAAGCTGCCTCGCCTCAGTACTCCCTGATCCTCTACCCCGTACCCCGTGACCTCGGCCAAAATCATTCCCTCCTCGGTTTGGACCATGACCTCGTGACACCTGTTGACCACCCCTTCTGGCTGCACATACCCCTGACCTACCATCCGAGCCCTAGCCATATCTTGTGGACAATTCTTAACCAGATGATCCTTTGACCCACACTTAAAAAACTCCTTGTTTCTTCCCCAGCACTCCATTCGTGTGATCTCCCACAATGAGCACACTGTCGAAATTGCCCAACAGTAGCCGATGTAGCAACGCGAATAGGTCCATCTACCCTAGGTCTTTTCTGAAAACTACCCGATGACCCTGACGGTCCATAACACCTCTTATTCTTGACTCTGTTCTTATCCCTATTTTTCTTTTCAGTTTGCTTAACCTCCTCACCTATCTTGGCTTTTTCCACTAACACAGTAAAATCTCTCTCTCGCTGAGGAGCTATCAACACCCGTAGCTCGACTCGCAGCCCATCTTCAAATCTCACACGGCCAGAATCGGTTGCAACAATCCCCAGGCACTGACTTAACCTCAAAAATTTTGCCTCATACTCGGCTATTGACTTACCCCCTGAACTAAATTCAAGAATGCCTTCCTCTGCGCATCCATATAACTTGCTCCAACATATTTCCCTTGAAACTTTATCTTAAAAAAATTCCAATCCACTCGGTCTGCCGAAGTACCCTCTTTGATGGTGAGCCACCACTGGTAGGCCTCATCTCGAAGTAAAGAAACCGCACCCTTTAGCTTCTCTTCAGCTGTACAGTCAAAGTCATCCATAATTCTCTCGACTGCCTCCAGCCAATATTCAGCAACGTTTGGAGCTACTCTTGAGATACCTCTAAACATTTCGGCTCTATTAGCTCGGAGTCACTCAGGGATGGACTTCCGTGTTGCTATCCCCGTGCCTACCCCGGCCACACGCTCTAGAACCCACAGCATTGCCTGAGATACTGCGTCGTCTCCATCTATTTGACCCTAAAGCTCTTCTTCTGTAGCAGGCGATAAGCGGAACCTTATTTTCTAACCCATAACCATACCCTACTGGTTCCGACACAGTCACCCTACCCCTACCACGACCACGCATATTACGCCCGCGTCCTCGAGTACTCATTACTAGTGTTCACGGTTTAATCTGATTTAAAAGTTTTATGCATCAGCATCTCTTTCCACTATTTAATAACGGACAGTTTTATGGAAAAAAATTTTACAGTAGTTCTTTCGAATTCGAATTCTATTTACAACATTCAGTTCTCAAGTCTGTATTTCCTAATTTTGGAGTTCACATTCCATCCTCCTCAAGCAGAGCATCATATACATACATCAAACACAAGTAAAAATCCATGAACTCACATTCATCACCTAGGGGTATTTTCATCATTTCACTATCCAGGGGTATTTTTGTAATTTTATCCTACAGGGGTATTTTAGGAATTTTACAAAACGAGGGGTATTTTTGTGATTTTACAAAATAAGGTGGCTGGTCCCTTTCGGGTTTTAATTATAAATTTTGGCCCGTCAACAAGTCCTCATGGCTAAGGTGAATAGACACTTACGCACCAGGTAGGATTCTAGAAAAGAGGAGGTGAGTCACTATGTAACATCCTTAAAATGGGGTCTCTATAATTTGCATGTGGGTGCATGTGTTGGTAAGTATGCAGTGTTGGTTTGATATGTTTTGGGGTCTAGGCATGATCTTGGGTTAGTCTTGGGACATGGCTAAAAATTTTGTTTTAGCACTTAGGAGGAAGGAACTAGAAGAATTAGGGGTTAAAAGGAATTATTGGGAATTTTAGACATAAGAAGTGCCTTGGTAAAGTGGCAAGGAGGCTCCACTTAAGTTACAAGGGAGGTGACGCCATAAGGATCAAGGAGAACCTTGGTTCGAGCTGTAGAAATCCCTTTCTGTTTATTCATTTTTGACGCCACAAGCTAGAAGGAGGAGTGCTCAGGTTGGACTCTGGAGGATAAGGATAGAGGGAGTCAAATAGATGTAGATGAGAGAATTGAAGAGTTAGAGTTTATCAAGCTCACTTGGAAGTGTTGCCCAAAAATTGGACTGTGAGGGTAGGAGTGAAATCAGTTTTGGGGTCTTTTAGAGGGTGGCTGAATGTGCCTAGGGGGAAAAGCTAAAATCGGCTAGCTTTTCTTTTCTTCCTTTGTTTAAGTGTCAAACCGAAACCTCCTTAAGGTGACCCTTTCATTTGATTGTTGCTATTTGTTGGTCGAACCACCTTAGTTGTTTCAATTAAAAGCCAAAGGAAACTCTTTTTGTCCATCTTTTCTTCTCTTTCAAAACACTTTGTGCCGAAATCTCCTTTCATTCACCTTGCTGAATTCTTATTTCCCCATTCTCTTTTTCTTCTTCAGTATCAAAAGTCGAGACCTTGTTGTTGTTCTCCTCTTGGCCAAATATCTTGCTCATAAACCCCTCTCTTCTTACGTTTTCTTTTCATTATCCCAAAGTGCTGACATTCATCTCTTCTTGATTCTCTTTGCCAAATCCCAAATCTTGGTATGGTAAGTCTTTATTATTCCATTACTACTTTTCTCTTTCTCTCTTTCGATTTATGGCTAAATCTTTTAGTAGTCTCACCTTCTCTTTTGGTTATCAATTGTTCTATCTTTGGATGATAGGGCCGAATCTTGGTAAAAGCCGGAGAGATCTTGTGCGTTAAGGTAAGTGTGGTTCTTGTGGTATGGTTTACTCCTTTCAGGATTTGTTGATCATAGCCGAATGGCTATGAGAGTTGATGTGGTGTTAATCGATTGTAGAAAGGTGTGTAGCCGAAACCTCTAACACCATTAAGGAGTGTCGATCTTTGGTGTTTAAGCTGAATCAGTCATCAAGGTAAGAAGATGATAATCACTTTTTGTTTCGGGATTTATGTTTTGGCCGAATGGCCTCTAGATCTCTAATGTTGTGTTAAGCCGATTGTAGGGGGAGGAAGGGGAAGTAGCCGAATACAGTGGAGTTGACAGATTTGTCTACCGATTAAGTGTGTGGCCAATTGCAAGGGGGACTTAGTTTGTGGTTTCGGGATTTGGTTGGAAACCAAATCGGCACTAAGGTAAGGAATTAACCTTATGCGATTCATCTTTCGAGATTTTGTGAATAAGCCGAATCGCTTTAGATTTAAAGGGTGATGTTGGCTGATTGTAGGTGCAGTAAGGGCATACGTTTTGGGATTTTATATTAGATCTACGTATAGAAAAGGTGTGTAAACGCTTACACACTTTATTGGTTTAATGATGCTTATTATGTTACTGTATAACCTTTGGTATTAATGACTCTACCTTGTGGGCATAAGATTGGATTCCGGGTAAGTCCCCTGTTATGTGACTTTTAGTATACATCGTCATGATCTGCTGATACTATGTTATATGTTATTTGCATGATCGTTCGATACTATGGCATGTATGTTATGAACATGATGATGGGTTTGATAAGAGGATGGGGATGATTTATTTTGGGTCGTCACCGGTGGTTTTGACCACACGCTGAGTTGGCCCGTCTTGATATTATATTTTGTGACTAAGTCCCGATGGTTTTGACCACCGGTGGTTTTAACCACATATCGATTTGTGACTCGTCGGTGGTTTGGTACCATAGTGGGTTGGCCCCACGAGATTATTTATGGGATTGTCATCGATGGTTTTGACCACACGATGGGTTGGCCCCATCACCGATTAGTGACTTGGTCATCGATGGTTTTGACCACACCGATATATTTGTGACTACGATCACGATGGTTTTGACCACGGTGGTTTTGGGGTAGTTAAAGGTGTTTGGATGGCTAGGTTATGGGTTGCATGTTTTGCATGATTTGCATATTGCTACTGATAGTTTATGTAAGTGAATGCACTATCGGGTTGGGGATTTATACACTGAGTCTTGGTGACTCACCTCTTCCCTTATATTTTGCAGATAAATAGATTGCGGAGATGGAGCCGAGAGGACTCGAGGCGGCCATGCATGTTCGTTGGATTTTGATTTCTTTTAGTTACTATTTAAATTTTAAATTTTGGTTTGGGGTTATGTAAAAAGGCCGCTAAGATTTGTTTTGGTTTTTTTATTATTTGCTATTATTTTGACTATGTTGGATATATGGTTTTGTTAAATTAACAGGCAAAACACAATGTTTTCAAAACTATAACTCCTTCGTTTTTCTTTAAAGTGTTGCCATCGGGTAACACCACTTAAAATATGATTACAAAGATAACTTGATTATTTTCTAAAAAAATTGCAACAATAATCATACTTAAAGTAAGGATTTCTAAAAGGGTTTTCTAAGAAAATTATCCGACAAACTTACGTTTTCAAAAGGGTATCACTCCGTGACTTGCTAGATCCGATTGTGGTGTGCTGACCGGGTTTGGGGTGTTACAATTTTGGTATCAGAGCCTAGGTTCAAAAACTCGGCTGTGGGCCCGAGGCCCAAAATGTTTAAATTTGACTTTGAGAAGTGTTGAGGAAAAGGTACATGGGTTGAACAGCATGGCACCGAGTCTCCGGCACCAATCCGCCCAGGTAAGTACTTCTAACTGTTGTTTGATTTATATGTGGGGGAAATGGGTATTTCGGGATCGTAGATAAGTAGAAAAGGAATTATTGAACCCTAGGAATAGCTTACCCCAACTCAAGTACATAAGACTTAATGATCCACTAAACAAACCTGTGAGTACGTCACTGAGCCAAGGGTGTGGCAACCGTTGTGCGCATGTCTGGGAATGGATTCAGGGAAGAGCTTGGTATTTAAGCAATCCTAGTGACTCACCTCCTCTTCACCCGAATCCTACCTGGTGCGTAGTGACGGTTCACCCTAGCTAAAATGACTTATTCACAGGGTAAACTTAATAACTAAAACCCGAAAGGGACCCGCCATCCTGTTTTGAAACACTTTAAAAAAAAATTAAACCTTGGTTTTGAAATTGCCACAGTGACCTTGATTTAATAAATGACCAAAATACCCCAATTTCTAGAATTTTTGAATATCTATGATTGGTAAAGGTTTTTGAATTAACCCTATTTTAATTACTAAAATACCCTGATAGGTTAAATTACGGAAATACCCCTGGGTAGTGAAATGACGAGATAACCCCTACTCATGGAATAAGGGTAGGAAATTGAAATGGAAACTGTGTGATGATCGAAAGAACCACTACCAAATATCTTTGCATAAAACTTATTCGTGGGTAATCAGTGAAACAGAAGCTAATTCATAAAAATTTCCTAAGCAGATAAATCGCAATTATAGACATGAGTACTAGGGGACGTGGTCGTAATGTGCGAAGACGCGGTAGAGGTAGAATGACCATATCAGAACTGGTTAGGTCTGGACAAGGGTCAGAAAATGAGATACCACCACCACCAGCTGCTGGCGTTGAGTACCAAGATCAGACGGGGGATGATGCAGTGTCGCAGGTGATGCTGCGAGTGCTGAAAATAGTGGCTAGAGCAAGTGAGGGTACGGGAGCTCGAAAATCCGTATCTGAGTGACTCCGAGCCAATGGAGCCGAGGTATTTTGAGGTGTTTTTGGTGTGGCCCAATACGGCTGAGTATTGGTTAGAGGCAACGGAGCGAATCATGGATGACTTGGATCTGACTGCTGAGCAAAAACTGAAAGGGATAGTGTCGCTTCTCCGGGATGAGTCATACCAGTGGTGGCTCACGGTTTGGGATAGTGCAGCAGTGGATGATCTCACTTGGGACTATTTTAAAGTAGCTTATCAGAAGAAATATGTTGGGTCTAGCTATATTAATACGCAGTGAAAGGCATTTCTGAGGCTGGTTTAGAGAAATAAGTCCGTATCGGAGTATGAGGTGGAATTCTTAAGGTTGAGCAGATACGCTCGGGGCATCATAACAACGGAGCATGAGCGGTGTGTCAGATTCGAGGACAGATTAAGGGATGATCTGAGGCTATTGATTGCTCCACAGTAGGAGAGAGAGTTTGCGGTCTTAGTGTAAAAGGCCAAAGTTGTTGAGGAGGTGAAACAGTCAGTAAGACGGAATCAGGACCGAGGATGGAATAAAATGAATGCTGGTTCATCTGGGTCTAGCGGGAATTAGCAGAAACGAGGTAGGTTTAGTGGGCCAGACCAAGTTGCTAGGCCTACTACTGATAATACTCAGTGGCGCCACGATGTGCTCGGTGTGGGAAGTCTCACACGGGAGAATGCTGGACTGGAAATAGAGGATGTTTTGAGTGTGGGTCGATGGAACACCGAGTGAGGGATTGTCCACAGTGATCAGCTAGATTACAGTTTGGGGATCATAACCGTACTCAGAACAGGAGGGATGGTCAGCAGCCATAGAGGGGCCGTGGTGCTACTAGGGGAGGTAATGGCTCTGGTAGAGGCCGTGGAGCACCAGGCAGAGGTACAGGTGGTACAGAGGCTAGACAGCCTGGATTAGTCTAAGCAGCGAGGCATCGAGAGGAGGGTGATGCACCGGACGTCATAACCAGTACATTCCTAATCTTTGGACTACCTTACAATGCTTTAATAGATGTGGGTTCGACACACTTATATGTAGCTAGTAGCATAGTGGAAACTATGAACTTAGACTTTGAGATTACTTCTAGGAAGATGATTGTGATAAGCCCTTTAGGTCACTCTATAGAAGTAAGTAAACTATATAGGGAGGTACCCCTAGAACTTCAAGGGGTCGTGTTCTTGGCTGATTTGATGGAACTGCCATTCGGGGAGTTCAATCTGATTCTCAGGATGGATTGGCTGGTAAAGTACCAGGCCAGTTTGGATTGTACGGCTAAGCGCAAGGTGTTGAGGACAATGGAAGGTGAAGAGGTGGTGATGATAGGAAATAGGAGGGAGTACTTATCGAATGTGGTCTCTGCATTGAAGGCGAAGAAAATGGTCAGGAAGGGCTGTGAAGTGTTTATGGTTCGGGTGTGTGCCTTGGAGGCCAAGGAGTTACCAGTGGAGAATGTTTGAACAGTGAAGGAATTCGCTGATGTATTCCTAGAAGAACTTTCGGGTCTGCCTCCGGATCGGGAAGTTGAATTTGGTATAGACTTGTTACTCGAAACTGCGCCAGTGTCTATAGCCCCGTATAGGATGGCACCAAAAGAATTGGTGGAGCTGAAGGCCCAAATTCAGGAGTTGTTGGACCGAGGTTTCATTCGACCAAGTATATCTCCTTGGGGAGCACCCGTGCTTTTGTTAAGAATAAGGATGGTACAATGCGGATGTGTATAGATTACCGCCAGTTGAACAAGTTGGCGATCAAAAACAAGTATCCATTGCCCAGGATTGACGACTTGTTTGATCAACTTAAGGGTGCATCGGTTTTCTCAAAGATAGATCTTAGGTCAGGGTATCATCAACTCAAAGTGAAGGAGGTTGATGTTCATAAGACGGCATTTCGTACTCGGTATGGGCATTACAAGTTTCTGGTGATGCCGTTCGGATTAACTAATGCACCGACAGCATTCATGGACTTGATGAATCGGGTGTTCCAGTAGTACTTGGACCAGTTTGTCGTAATATTCATAGATGACATATTGGTGTACTCAAAGACTGAGGAGGATCATGATACACACTTGCGGGTGGTATTGCAAATTTTGAAGGAGAAGCAACTCTTTGCCAAGTTCAGTAAGTGCAAGTTCTGGCTTAGAGAAGTGACTTTCTTGGGTCACGTAGTGTCCGCTGAAGGGATTAGAGTGGAACGTCGCAAGATTAAGGTGGTGTTGGATTGGAAACCGCCGAGGTCGGTTGCAGAAATTCGGAGTTTTCTAGGTCTGGCAGGGTATTACCAGAGATTTGTAGAAGGATTTTCTCTGATCGCGGCACCATTGACTAAGCTATTGAGGAAAAGAGTTCCATTTATGTGGTCAGAGAAACAGCAGGAAAGTTTCGACAAGTTGAGGAAGATTTTGACGGAAGCTCTGGTTCTGGTACAGCCTGAGGTAGGAAAGGTATTCACAGTCTATTGCGATGCATCACATACTGGCTTGGGATGTGTACTGATGCAGGAAGGGAAAGTAGTGGCGTACATGTCTCGACAGCTGAGACTACATGAGGGTAACTACCCGATGTATGACTTGGAATTGGCTGCGGTGGTTTTTTCCTTAAAGATTTGGAGGCATTATCTGTATGGAGAAAAGTCGATAGTCTACACGGACCATAAAAGTCTGAAGTATCTTTGACGCGGAAGGATTTAAATTTGAGACAACGAAGGTGGATTGAGTTGTTGAAAACTATGACTGTTCGATTGAGTATCATCCGAGCAAGGCTAACGTAGTAGCTGATGTGTTGAGCCGTAAGATGGTAGCAGACTTGCAAGCGATGTTTGCTCACCTTAGTTTGTATGACGATGGGAGTTTGTTGGCGGAATTGTGAGTGAAGCCGACTTGGGTAGAGCAGGTTAAGGGGAAACAGTTAGTGGATGAGGGTTTGAGTGTTTGGAGGTTACAAGTACAGAGTAATGGGTTGGAAGGTTACAGCTTGACTCATGATGGAGTGTTATGTTTTCAATGGAGAGCTTGTATGCCGAAGGACTTAGAGTTGAGGCAAAGGATTCTTCAAGATGCACATAGCAGCCCATAAACTATGCATCCTGGAGGTAGCAAGATGTACTGGGATTTGCGAAAGTAGTTCTGGTGGCTAGGGTTGAAGCGGGAAGTGACTGAGTTTGTGGGTAAGTGTCTGACGTGTCAGCAGGTCAAAGCTGAACATCACTGCCGTCAGGTTTACTTTAGCCGGTGAAGATTCCTCAGTGGAAGTGGGAAAGGATTACCATGGACTTTGTCAGTGGGCTACCCCTCACGCCTAGCAAGAAAGACTCAGTCTGGGTAATTATGGACCGCCTGACCAAATCAGATCACTTTATACCGATGAGGGTTGAGTTGGTTATTCACTTGAAGTTAGCCAAGTTGTATGTAGCCGAGATAGTAAGGTTACATGGAGTGCCAGTGTCAATCATCTCGGATAGGGATCCTAGGTTCACGTCGAGGTTCTGGAGGGCTCTACATCAAGCATTGAGAACAAGGTTGGATTTTAGAATAGCTTTTCACCTGCAGTCTAATGGACAGTCTGAAAGGGTGATTCAGATTTTAGAGGATATGCTAAGAGGCTATGTTCTGGATTTTATTGGTAGTTGGGAGGAGTATCTACCATTGGCAGAATTCACTTATAACAATAGTTATCAAGCGAGAATCCAGATGGCACCATACGAGGTACTGTATGGACGAAAATGTCGTACTACTACGTGTTAGACAGAGTTGGGTGAACGGCATGTTTTGGGTCTAGAGTTGGTGGCAGAAACTGAGGATAAGGTTAAGGTGATTCGGGCTCATCTTAAGGAAGCGTCGGACAGGCAGAAGTCTTACGCCGATCTTAAACGCAGGGATATAGAGTATGCAGTGGGTGATAAGGTTTTTCTGAAGGTATCGCCATGGAAGAAAGTGCTGAGATTTGGACGAAAAGGGAAGCTAAGCCCTAGGTTTATCGGGCCGTACACGGTATTGAAGCGAGTGGGGCCGGTAGCTTATCAGCTCGAGCTGCCGACAGAGTTAAGTCAGATTCAGGGCATCTTCCATGTTTTGATGCTTAGGCACTATCGATCAGATCCGTCACACATTGTGCCAGTTGTAGAGATTGAGGTGAGCTCAGACTTGTCTTTCGAGGAGGAGCTGGTACAGATTTTGGATCGGGTTGTCAAAGTCTTGCGTAGGAATTCAGTACCCCTGGTGAAAGTGTTATGGTGGAACCATGGTTTGGAGGAGGCCACGTGGGAACCAGAGGATGTAATGTGGCAGCAATGCCCTCAACTCTTCTGACCAGGTAATTTCGAGGCCAAAATTATTTTTAAGGGGGTAGAATAGTAACATCCTTAAAATGGGGTCTCTGTATTTTGCATGTGGGTGCATGTGTTGGTAAGTATGCTGTGTTGGTTTGATATGCTTTGGGGTCTAGGCATGATCTTGGGTTAGTCCCGGGACATGACTAAAAATTTTGTTTTAGCACTTAGGAGGAAGGAGCTGGAAGAATTAGGGGTTAAAAGGAATTATTGGGAGTTTTAGACACAAGAAGTGCCTTGGTAAAGTGGCAAGGAGGTGCCACTTAAGTCACAAGGGAGGTGACGCCACAAGGATCAAGGAGAACCTTGGTTTGAGCTGCAGAAATCCCTTTCTGCTTATTCATTTTTGACGCCACAAGGTAGAAGGAGGAGTGCTCAGGTTAGACTCTAGAGGATAAGGATAGAGGGAGTCAAATAGATGTAGATGAGGGAATTGAGGAGTTTGAGTTTATCAAGCTCACTTGGAAGTGTTGGCCGAAAATTAGAATGTGAGGGGAGGAATGAATTGGTTTTGGGGTCTTTTGGAGGGTGGCCGAATGTGCCTAGGGAGAAATGCTAAAATCGGCTAGCTTTTCTTTTCTTCCTTTGTTTAAGTGTCAAACCGAAACCTCCTTAAGGTGACCCTTTCATTTGGTTGTTGGTATTTGTTGGTCGAACCACCTTAGTTGTTTCAATTAAAAGCTAAAGGCAACTCTTTTTGTCCATCTTTTCTTCTCTTTCAAAACACTTTGTGCTGAAATCTCCTTTCATTCACCTTGCCAAATTCTTCTTTCCCCATTCTCTTTTTCTTCTTCAGTATCAAAAGTCGAGACCTTGTTGTTGTTCTCCTCTTGGCCGAATATCTTGCTCATAAACCCCTCTCTTCTTACGTTTTCTTTTCATTATCCCAAAGTGCTGACATTCATCTCTTCTTGATTCTCTTTGCCAAATCCCAAATCTTGGTGTGGTAAGTCTTTATTATTCCATTAATGCCATTCTCTTTCTCTCTTTCAGTTTATGGCCAAATCTTTTAGTAGTCTCACCTTCTCTTTTGGTTGTCGATTCTTCTATCTTTGAATGATAGGGCTAAATCTTGGTAAAAGCTGGAGAGATCTTGTGCATTGAGATAAGTGTGGTTCTTGTGGTATGGTTTACTCCTTTCGGGATTTGTTGGTCATAGCCAAATGGCTATGAGAGTTGATGTAGTGTTAATCGATTGTAGGAAGGTGTGTAACCGAAACCTCTAACACCATTAAGGGGTGTCGATCTTTGATGTTTAAGCCGAATCAGTCATCAAGGTAAGAAGATGATAATCCCTTTTGGTTTCGGGATTTATGTTTTGGCCGAATGGCCTCCAGATCTCTAATGTTGTGTTAAGCCGATTGTAGGGGAGGAAGGGAAAGTAGCCGAATATAGTGGAGTTGGAAGATTTGTCTACCGATTAAGTGTGTGGCCGATTGCAAGGGGGACTTAGTTTGTGGTTTCGGGATTTGGTTGGAAACCAAATCGGCACTAAGGTAAGGAATTAATCTTGTGCGATTCATCCTTTGGGATTTTGTGAATAAGTTGAATGGCTTTAGATCTAAAGGGTGATGTTGGCCGATTGTAGGTGCAGTAAGGACATACGTTTCAGGATTTCACATTAGATCTACATATAGAAAAGGTGTGTAAATGCTTACACACTTTATTGGTTTAATGATGCTTATTATGTTACTGTATAACCTTTGGTATTAGTGACTCTGCCTTGTGGGCATAAGCTTGGATTCCGGGTAAGTCCCCTATTATGTGACTTTTAGTATACATCATCATGATCTGTTGATACTATGTTATATGTTATTTGCATGATCGTTCGATACTATGGCATGTATGTTATGAGCATGATGATGGGTTTGATGAGAGGAGGGGGATGATTTATTTTGGACTGTCACCAGTGGTTTTGACCATACGACGGGTTGGCCCCATCTTGATATTATATTTTGTGACTAAGTCCTAGTGGTTTTGACCACCAGTGGTTTTGACCACATATCGATTTGTGACTCGTCCCAGTGGTTTGGTACCACAGTGGGTTGGCCCCACGAGATTATTTATGGGATTGTCATCAGTGGTTTTGACCACACGATGGGTTGGCCCCATCACCTGATTAGTGACTTCGATCATCAGTGGTTTTGACCACACCGATATATTTGTGACTACGGTCACCAGTGGTTTTGACCACCAGTGGTTTTGACCACACGAGGTAGTTAATGGTGTTTGGATGGCTAGGTTATGGGTTGCATGTTTTTCATGATTTGCATATTGCTACTGATAGTTTGTGTAAGTGAATGCACTATCGGGTTGGGGATTTATACACTGAGTCTTGGTGACTCACCCCTTCCCTTATATTTCACAGATAAATAGATTGCGGAGATGGAGCCGAGAGGACTCGAGGCGGGCATGTATATTCGTTGGATTTTGATTTCTTTTAGTTACTATTTAAATTTTAAATTTTGGTTTTGGGTTATGTAATAAGGCTGCTAAGATTTGTTTTGGTTTTATTTATTATTTGCTATTATTTTGACTATGTTGGATATATGGTTTTGTTAAATTAACCGGCAAAATGCAATTTTTTCAAAACTATAACTCCTTTATTTTTCTTTATAGTGTTGCCATCGGGTAACATCACTTAAAATATGATTACAAAGATAACTTGATTGTTTTCTAAAAAAATTGCAACAATAATCAGACTTAAAGCAAGGATTTCTAAAAGGGTTTTCTAAGAAAATTATCCGACGAACTTTCATTTTCAAAAGGGTATCACTCCGTGACATGCTAGATCCGGTTGTGGTGTGCTGACCGGGTTTGGGGTGTTACACACTAGGACTGCTTAAATACCAAGCTCTCCCTGGATTCGATCCTAAACATGCTTATGTCTGTTGCCACACCTTAGCTCAGCGACTTATTCCCGGGTTTGTTTGATTGGGTTAAGTTTTATGAAGTTTAAAGTATGATGTAAACTAGGCCTAAAGTCCATCAAATTCTATTTACACTACTCTACGTCCCTTAAAGCCCATCAAGCCCACATGTATACCACACAATGGTTCAGAATACTTACCTGGCAGACTTGGGCCGGAGACGCAGGTGCCATGCAAAAGGAAAGACATGTATGTCATTCTACTATGCTTTAAAACCATTTAAAAAAATGTTTTGAACCCAAAACCCAAAGCCGAGCTGTTGAACCTGGCTCTGATACAAAAAATTGTAACACCCCAAACCCGGCCCAACATCACGACCGAATCTGACATGTTACTAGGGAAAAAGGTACGAAAGGAATCTTGTTTCTAAGATAAGAAAATCATTGTAAAATAAAAACTGTTTATTTAAATTGGGGTTTTTTTTTAAAAAAATTGGGGGAAAGTAGTTGGGGAAAAATTTTAGCTGTTGAGTTAAAAATATAATTTAATACCCTTATTGTTACAAGTAGAAAACCATTGTTTTTTTTCATTGCTCAAGTTTTGAAAACCCATTCTTTATTGTTTCAATATTATCGGGTGTAAAGTAAAACATTTCTTTAACAGTTACGAAATAGTAAAACTACTTAAAAATTCCCAAAGTTTATCAATTTAGAAGTGGCCTTATTACAGAATGAAAATATCCCAACAGAAAATAGCAATTAACATTATAAAACAAAAGTGAAATCGAAACCCTACATGGCCACCTCGAGTCCGATCCAACCCAGTCCAACGAGTCAAGGATTACTTGCAATGTGTTTGGAAAATAGGGTGAGTCATTGTGACTCAGTGTGCAATTATTCCACGCAATTCCACAAATGGGCTTGGCCCCAAATCCACATCAAAACGATATACCACATATAAAGATGCAATATGTTAACCCACCCCAACCTAGTATCCATCCGCTACACACCACCCGTACATCCATCCTCATACACACCGGGATTTCTACAATCAACCCACCATCCGCTACACACCGCTTTGGCAGTCTATGCTGACAGACACACTGCTCAAAGTAGACTTAAGTGGTCTAGCCACTAATCCATGTGATTAAATCACCATTATCCACGATGAGACTCGAAGTCATCATCAATCCACAATGAGGCTCAAAGCCAACATTAATCGTGACAGAGTCACCCACATATTAAATACACTTCCCCTTTAAATCAGTATATCTCGAATCCCATGCATATGCAGCATAAAATGGTAAATGGCAATATGATAGAATATGAGCACATCCATATATATATATATGACATGCAACCACAACCATTTATCCTTAACTTTGATATAGGTAGTAAACTAACCTGGTTTATCGGATTACCCAACATGGGTAACAACACCACCACAGCCACCATTGCGGCTACCACATATGATTCATACATTTTAATTAAAATAATCAAGGCAACAGTGTGGTAATTACACACGTGATAACACGTAATACTATTCCTTCTACGTCGACACTCTCGTTAACAGGCACTATCGCTATCTGTCTATCCTTTTGCTCAGAAGCTGAACCACACCCAGGCGGCCAATCACGAATCGCAGACATAGCCCTCTTCTTGAACTTAGGGGCTGGGTTCACAGATCCAACCCCTCCCAACGATGGCTATCATTTGAGTCCATGAACACCTTAGTCACTAATCCTGGATTAAAGTAGAAAATGAATCAAAAGGAATTAACACTTAAGGCTAAGGCCCTTACCTAGACCACCAACTCTCGAAGCTTTTAAACTTAATCCACTAGCCAACCGGATCCCGGAGATCAAAGAATGTGACACACTTGCACCTACAATCGGCCAAGCACCAAACATAAGGCCATATGGCCATTCGGCTTTGGTTCCCTAGAACCCAAAAAAGATAACGCTTAATAGAAGCAATCGTTACTAACCTTACACCCAAGAGGATTCGGCACTAGCACAGAAGTAGTGGAAATTCGACAACTCAAAAGAAGAAAAATGAAGAAGAGTAGGCCACTAGGATTTAGTTTATGAAGGAAAGTCAGAGTTGAGATCCTAGGATGGGGATATTCGGCTAACACACAAAGGCTGAAGACAATAATGGAGTTAGGGGTTTTAGTTTTGAAACAAAAGAAAGAAGAATAAGAGATGAGCAATAGATGTGGCTATGGTGCTTAAAAAAAATGAGAACAAGACAAGAAGAGGTTTTGGCCATGGTAAAAAGATGAGAAAAGAGTAGAGTACTTTAAGAGTTTTTTAGCACAAGAGAGATTGAGGGAAGAAAAGGAGTCGAAAGAGAAGGAAGAGTGATGATTTCGGCTTGGAACAAAGATGGAGAAAAAAAGTTGAAAGAATTCGGCTTGGCTTTAGAGAGAAAAGAAGAGAAATAACCAAAATGTAAAATGTGAGATGTGGGAGTGGCTCAATTCAGCACAAAAGAAAAAAAAAAGGGGTAAGGCCCTAAGTGCTTTCCAACTAACCGAAAACCACACCTCACCAAGGCCTATACCCCAATTAGCCACCCTCCCTAACTAGCACCCAAAATTGAAAGTCCCTTCTTCCTTCCAACTTTTCCAAATTCGGCTAACACACCCCCACTCCTATCCCTTCTTTTCCTCCTTATTTTTCTCCTGACCACTTATTCAAACAAGTTTGAATACTTCAAACTCCTAAATCTCCTCTCCTCCACCGATTCAAAAGAGTCCATCCTGTGCACAACACTCCCTAATCTTGGCGTCAAAATAAACACACAAAAAAGAGGTTCCCGCAGCTCGAGCCAAGCCTTCCCCACCTACATAAGGCGTCACCTCCCTGAGCCTTAAGTGACATCCCTTGCCACTTTACCAAGGCCCAACTTGCGTTAAAACCTACCACCAACCACACTTAACACCTCCTCCAATCAGCTTCCCCCTTCTAAAAGCCCAAAATGCAAATTCCCCCTAAGGCTCTAGCCTACCCCTAACTCCTGCCTAGACCTTTAAATAGCCTAAACTAGCATGGCATCCATACCATCCACATACAAACAGATAAAATGCAAAGGCCCCGATTTAGGATGTTAAACTCTATGTTTCTTGAACGTTGGCCAAGACCTGTACCGGGCAACATCTTTCTCATTTGTTTATGGAAGGGAAAGCTATTATTGAAAGTTAATATTCTTTTCTCTAAGCTTTAACTAAATAGGATGAAGCAGAAGTCTCCAGTAAGTTTGATTGAAAGTATTCATGGCCGAATATACCAAAAATGGATGATACAGGCTTATGACAAAAGGGTTTTCCCAAGAGAATTTCATGATAGGGACCTGGCATTAAAAAAGATCCTTCTCATACAAAAGGACTTTAGAGGAAAGCAGGAGACAAATTTGGAAAAACTTTATAAGGCTTGTTTTGGAAGATCATTAACTTTGACCAAGATGGATGGCAAAGACATGCTCAAGCTGGTGAATTCAGATTTCGTCTAAAAGGAGAGGCCAAGGTGAAAACCTGCAAAGGGCACCTTGAGACCTTTTAAAAAAGAATATAAAAAAATAAAAAATAAAAAAACAAAAAATTCAATAAAAAAGAGGAAAGAAAAAGGAGAGGCCAAGACAAAAACCCGCAAAGGGCTCTTTGAGATCAAAGGGGATTTGAGTTGAAAACCTGAAAAGGGCGACTCAAATTTTGATTGCAAGTGGAGCATACAGTAGTCTCGCTACGCTTGAATTAACAATAAGGAACTATGTGACGTCTTGGGGCATCGACAAAGTACTCTAGATCCCCTAAGCACATATTGGGTTTAAAATGGTTCTCAAGAAGTTTGAACAAGAAAAGTTCAGGCTGCGATATCTGGGGCACCTAGTTTTCATCTTATCCATTCTGAATTTTTATCTTTAATTATCTTATTCATTTCAAAATACACTACCAATAAATTTTCTTTGATTGCATTTGCTAGCTTTGCTTCGAGCTATGCTCCTAATTAATTTCTTTCTTGTCCATTGTTATGATCTTTTCAAGCATTTTGCAATGAAATAATGATTAGTGGACTAATAACACTTTCATGAAAGGAGTTTCGCATATTACTCTGGAAGCTTCTGAATAATACAAGAACTTGAAATAGAACTATTGTTTAAAACTCACCAAGTTTAAAGAAGAGTCTAAACTGAGACTATCTCTCGGATTTTTGTCAAAAATGGTGGTTGAACCAAATGATAGGATATTGCAGCAATACTACAATCTTGACGAGAAATGGGCTATGTTAACCCAGGTGTAAAAGGGAAATCATTCTCAAAAAAATGATATTTTGCATCCATGCGAGCATCATGCATACACATCTGGTTGGGTCACCCGGGGAGTGATCAGTTGATATTAAAGGTTATGAACTCATCAATTATGCCAAAGTTTATTCGTAATAATTTTCATCAAGGTTAAAATGAATATAGGTTAAAAAGGATTAACTATTCTAGTAATTTATGATATTGGAATAACCCATTTGTATTGATCATTGTTCTATTGATTTTTTGTATTCATATAGGATAAAACTTATTTAGCTAGGTCATTTGCATAAAACTCTCACTATAAATTTTGTTGTTACCAAATTGTTAATTAAATAATTTCACAAATATTAGCTTTACTATCAGTCCCTGTGGAGATGATACTCGTATGTTTACTACTTTATTACTTGTTATGATTGTGTAAGAGCCTATTTTCGCCCGGGCCCAATACCAAAATATAAAAAACCCAAAAATAGATTAAACCATAATAAATCCAAAATAAAATAATAGGTCCAAAAATAGTCCATTTACATCAGTCCTTTAGACCCAATAAATTAACAGTCCAATGCCCATTAATAAATGTCCAGTATTACAAGCCCAAAATGTCAGCCCAAATTTGACCCAAATTGAAGAAAGCCCGATGTCTAATTTTTCAGAAACCTAAGGGTTTCTAAAGTTGCTTTGCGCCGCAATAGCCTCCATAGCGCCATACCAAAATAGGGCTCGAGCAGAGAAGTTTTTGGAAGCCTCTAGTGCTATAACCTTACCCCATGCGCCCCGCATGCATCTGCGTCTTAGTCACCACACACACGAATGCCATAGTCATCAGCAACGGCCACCCACATGCGCTACTCCTCAACAGCTGTACCTGCAACAACCAACGAAGCAGAACATAAAAGGAGTAGAGGAGAATAATAGAATAGAGGCTAACGAAACAAATACAGTAAAGCAACAATTTTGTTGATTTATTTTATTTTTTTTATATTCGGTTATAAATAAGACCGAAGAGTACTGTAAAGGGGGGATCGATTTCTTGTATACACGAATACACATATATTGAATACAAAGAGAAAAAGGAATTAAATCCAGTTTTGAGAGGTGATTTTCTTGTGTTTTGTTTTCTTTTTCTTTCTGTTTTCTTTTGTTGATATTCATTTGTAAATAAAAGAGGAGTAAGGAAAAGAAGAAGTTACCTTCAAAAGATTCTGCTCTCATTCCCTCCGTCGCAATCGGGGCTGGATGAAGAGGTGGTCGATCGAATTGGATTTTCATGAATCATTTCTCGCCATTTGCAGTGGCGATTTAGTGGTGAATGGAAAAGGTTTTGGATTGCGGCTGGAAAACAAAATAGAAAAAGGGCTAGGGTTAGTTTAAGATGGTGTTTAATTTGTTTTTCAAACAGGGTTTAGCTCATTAGGAAAAACAACGCCGTTTGGTTCATTGCAATAGCTTTAAACGACGCCGTGCGATGGTGCCCCAACCGATCTGATTCAAAACCGCAAGATCCGCGTGTCTTTTGTGACCTTGGAATATTTGTGTGATTGGTCCTCCTTTATTATACCCTTTTTTTGTTTAAATCCATTATTCAATTTCTTTTGCTTTTTAATTTATTTCTGTAATTTGCTTGTATTTTCAATCTGGTTCGATTAGTATGCTGCGTTGTGGTTATTGGAATATTTGTTATTTTGATCCTTGCCTATTTAGGGATAATTTAATTTGATTCCTGATTTCGTTTAAATTACTTTGTTATTTATGAAATGGCCTTTAAACTTTATTTTATTTCAACTAAGTTTTAATTCATGATGATAATACTTGTAATTCTCTTATAATATTAAATTTCTTTATTATTTTAATTAAATGGTTCTAGAATTGCTTCTACATTTGTTTTAATTTATTTTGTTTATATGTATTGTATACTTGTTTAAAATTTAAAATCATATATTATGTACTCCTTTGATAATTTATATAGTTTCTTTTTAAATTTACATATAATTATATGTTATTATTTTAATACATACATAATGATAAGATTTTTTTTTACATATTATTAATTTTACACTATTTTATGTGTATATCTCCTCTTAAATTTATCCATATGAATATTTGGTTTCTTTTAATTTTATGTATATACATATACATCTATTTGAAATTTAATTTATATATTTTATTATTTTATTGTATATTTTAACTTATCTCAAACGTTTTTGTCTACTATCATTTACATATGTTTTATATATATTTTTCATATACTATGTTTTGTGTTTGGTAGAATTCATTCTAAATTTTAAATTGAATTTATTCATTTATAAATTATTCTATTCTAAACAATTTAAGTAAATCTTAGGTTTTAAACTCCATTTTTATACATTTGTTGACATTCAAATTTTGGTTTTATATTACCATTATCAATTTTAAGGAATTATTATATATTGTAGTTTAATGATTTTGATTGTTAATATATGTCTTTTATGCCATGTGATTATTATTATTATGTTTAAATTATCTTCTATATTCATATACATCATGTTGAGTTTATATATATCTTATGCTTAATGCTATACTTGTGCTTTTTAATGATTCAAACCCTAATATATTAAAGCCTTTACTAAATGTTTTATTTCATTGAAAATGCATCTTGAGCCAATTTTTGCATATTTAAAAAACAAGGCAATATTTGTGTGTTTAGAAGCGCGAAAGATTACATCCTAACGTGCTGGGTGTCAATTTTTCGTTCAACTAAAAACCAAATACCATTTTTAATTGTATCTTTGAAGATCAAAGATGATTTCGGTGTCGAGGTATAAACGTGTTATATCCTAACGTACTAGGTATGATATTTTTATTCCTTCGAAACGAGCAAATCTTGAGGTTCAAATTCAACATAAATTAACCTTCTTTAAAAATAATTATATTTTATAGCTTGTTGTTAATATGATTTTTAACTTGTGTATATTTCATGATTAATGTTTATGCATCTTATCATTGTATTATACCTCGAATTCTAATGTATTCAAGTCTCTACTAAATGTTCCATTTCGTTTAAAATGCATTTTGAGCTGAGTTTAAGATCGTGTTTTTAAAACTTTTTTTTTTCAAAAGAAGGCAATATTTGTGCATTTGGATGGTCAGAAAATTATGCCCTAACATACTGGGTGTCAATTTTTCGTCCAACCAAATAGCCAAATACCCTTCTTAATTGCATGTTTTGAAGATCGAAGATGATCTCGGTGTCGAGGTGTAAATGTGTTATATCCTAACGTACTGGGTGTGATATTTTTATTCCTTTAAAACGAGTTAATATTGAGATTCAATTCAAGGTTAATTAGCCTTCTTTAAAAAATTTATACCTTAAATATTTTCAAGTTTTCAACACAAGGACACTAATTAATCAATTTGGTACCAATTTTGGGCGTTGCGAGGGTGCTAACTCTTCCTTGCACGTAACTGACTCCCGAACATGTTTTCTCGAATTTCGCAGACCAAAATATTTTTATGGGTGATCTAATCACACCTAAACAAAAAAAGGGATTGGTGGCGACTCCTTTTTTTTAAAGTCGATCCCCATTTTTCAAAGACAAAAAAATGGTTTCGACAATTGTGTACACTTGCACATAATTCATGAAGATTTTAATTATATACACACCGCGACACTTAACTGAGTCCAAACGGTACTTGGACTTTCAAACTGGAAGGCTTTTAGTTTTCTAAACTGCCAAATCAAAGCTGACTCATGTCTACTTCCCATAAACACAGTGCTTTGTCTTACGAATTCTTGCATATAGAAGAGAACCTCTCTTATTCAAAACGGTCATACTTTTATCGCCTATATGAACAAGTTTCCTATGCTTCAAATGAGTCGACGTCGAATCCATAACAGACTAGGAAATTGCCACTTTACTAGCCATTATTGTACCTTACAGAGTATGTAGACTATCGGTCTTCTGACCTTTCATCAAAATAAGAGCTCCACAACATACCTTAATGTCACTTGGCTTAATCACGATTCTACAATCATTCGAGTCTAGCATACTAATAAGCTTAAATTATATAGGTTTATTTAGCACATTTTTACTTGGAATTTATGCATATATCGAGCATCTAGATAGCTAATTGTATAATTTTAGTTCATATTGAGACATTGGGAATAATTTTAGTAAAATTCGTAATTTGTGTTAATTTTACATAATTTCATTTTATTATGCTACATGTTAAATTTTTGCTTAAATTGCTGCAGTTGGACCATCGAATTGCTCAATGTTGGGAGCAATAATAAAGACACACATGCAAGGAAGCTAATTATTTCATATTATGGATGGAAAGTTGATGAATTGGACTTAAAGAATTGTATTAACCCAGCTTGTAAAATGATTGCTAAAAAGAATTAAGTCTACCTCTAATTGGGTTGCCAAACTGTCCAATAGGGGGGAAGAAGAGCCCAAACTTGGTAAAGACATGAAAAGAAGCCCAAAGACTTTTGGAACAATTATTTAATGGTCCCTACATGTGTAAAAAATCACATAATGGCCCAAACAAGTTGTCGTAGTTATCGTCCAAACTTTCTCCTTTAATCAAGAAAAAATTGGGCATAAATCCAACAACTGTAACACTCAGTTTGTGCAAGTGTACATAGTCATTATCAAGTAATAAGTAAGTAAAAGAGTTATCGTCTATAACATCCCTTACCCGAATTCGACACCGGAGCAAGGTGCGAGGCGTTACCAGACTTATACACAAACAATTATGCAATACCGAGACATAACTTTCCACTCAAAATTAAAACTTTTCGTAACACCTCTTAAACAAGCCTACGAGGCCTAAACCACACATTAGGAATGGTTCGGGATCAAATCGAACTCTTTTAAAGATCTCTAGAAAGACTTAAAAAAATTCCATCAAACAGTCCACACGCCCGTGTGGCATATCACATGCCCGTGTTCCACACCCGTGTGGATTTATTTATCAATTTGTACCTACAGGGGTTTTCACACGACTGAACACACGCCCGTGTCTTAGCCTGTGTGCAAAAACCTTGGCATTCTGTTTCTAACATCATCACCCCATAAATGTTACAAGGCCAAGGCACACACTTGTGTCCTTCGACCATGTGGCGAATTAAATTCCTAATCTAGGTACAGACTTCACACGGCCTAGGCACACGCCCATGTACTATGGCCGTGTCTCTGCCCGTGTGGTTACTACTGAGCATACTGACTTGCCAACCTAGCATGCAAGGGGACACACAGCCTAACCACACGCCCATGAGGTTGACCGTGTGTCACACATAGCCTAGACACACGCCCGTGTGTTTACCCGTGTGGACAAGAATAAGGCTATTTACCAAGCTCTTTCTATCACCCCAACTCATACAAACATAAATCACATCAAACCATCAACCCATTCATGCATTATTAAACCAGGTAAATCAACCATGCAACTTGCACATTCATGAATAACCTCATCTTTTCATTTTCTACCATTTTCTACCATTTCTAGTAAATCTCACCAATAAGCATTTATATCCACACAATGCATCAATATGTAAGAACATTGATAAACCATAATTTACACATATTTTAACCCCATGCTTGGCTTATTTTTGGATGAATTTTCATTAGATTTGATGAATTCAATGCTCTTAATTCCTTAATTTCGTGTTTTATACTCAGGAGAGCTTAGGAGTCAAAAAGAACAAGAAACGGGCCAAAAAGGAACAAAATGGACTTAATCAGAAATCACACGGCCAGCACTATCGACCATGGGCAGATCACGAGGCCGTGTATGGTGAGTAGAATCGACTACGGCCGAAGGAGTCCACCACGGGAATGTCACACAGGCGTGTCCCTGTCGTAGAAAAGATGAATTCTATTCAAAATAAGCTACTAGTAGGCTAAGAGAGGTGTTCCAAAGCCTATATAAACACCCTAGGGGGCAACCTAAAAGGAGATGTTGAATAGACGCCAATAGGAGGCGAAAAATACTCCAAGACAGCCGTCAAGAATAGCTTAGGAAAAGGATCTCCATCAAGACTAAAGATCTCCCATCAAGTTCTTTAGAAGTTTTTAGGTTTTCATTATGTTCTATGGTTTTCCCTATTTTATGATGTTTCCTTCTACTAATATGAACTAAATCCCTTAGATACTTAAGGGGATAAAACCTAGATGAATCTTATTATTATTTGATTTATAAGATAAATACTTGTTCTTATTCTTAATTGTGAGTTTTTATTCTTGTTCTGATAATTCAGGTTATTAATCCAAGTCGAATGTGCTTATTCAGTAGAGAAAAGGTCTCTGTTTAAGAGAAGATCAACACAATTAAGTGGAGTTGATTGCAACCCTAGAAATAGGGTGACGAAAATATATCGGATTAGAGTCAAATCTAATAGGGGAATCCATAGATTGAGTTAATGCGACAATAGGGGTTTTAATTAGAAAGAGATTTCAATTAATCAACCTAGAGTCAGTAGTTAGTAGCCTCGAAAGAGGTATTAATATAAATCAGGGATTTCTACGGATTAAGTCAAGTGAATAAATCATATGAATCAAAAGTAATAAGTGAAGTCTAGGTGGATTTTTCCTTAGGTATGCTTATCTCATATAAGTTGTCCAAAAGAATTTTCCCAATTCACTCTCTGTCACGTTCATAGTCATTTAGTTAGTTAAATTAGTTAGTTAATTTTAGATTAAATCCCCTTAATTATTAGTCTAGATAATAAAAAGATAGTTATTACTAGTAATCTTCGTCCTTGAGGATACGATATTCCGGACTCGCTATAACTATACTACTGTCCAATTGGTGTGCTTGCCTTTGTTGAAATAATAGTTAGTTTCGAGCTCCATCAAGTTTTTGGAGCCGTTGCCGGGGACTAAGATATTAGGAACACTAATTTTTTATTACTTTAGCCATTTTTACTTTATTTGCAATTTATTTATTTATTTTTATTATTATTATTTTCTTTACTAATTTTTCCTTTATTTGTTTCTGGCAGGTAACTCTAGTTTATGACTAGAAGGAACCTCTCAGGACCATTACTTTACAATAGTAATATAGAAGGTACCGCTCACAGAAATCGAAGAGAAATAAGGCGAAGCCTACAATACATACAAGAAGAGCAAGAAGACGAAACCAATACTACTGAAGATATGGCCGATAATAATTTGCTACCTCCTGTGGTTGCCGCAAATCCAGTGAATCAAAATCCTGCTCCTCATACTATGTATGATTATGCTAAATCTAATTTAACAGGAACCGAATCAAGTATTGTTAGACTTGATATTGCTGCAAATAATTTTGAACTGAAACCTAACGCTATACAGTTGATTCAACAATTTATTCAGTTTGATGGTTTACAGTATGAAGATCCAAACAACCACTTGGCAAATTTCCTAGAGTTTTGCGACACCTTCAAAATTAATGGCGTTTCTTATGATTCCATTTGCCTTCGGTTATTTCCATTTTCATTGAAGAATAAAGCTAAACAGTGGTTGAACTCATTACCACGAGGATAAATCACTACATGGGACCAAATAACCGAAAATTTTTTGTTAAAATATTTTTCGCCGGCTGAAGCGGCTAAGTTGAGGAATGATATCTCTTCTTTTGTGCAGATGGATTTAGAGACACTTTACGATGCATGGGAGAGATTCAAGAATCTATTGAGAAGGTGCCCTCACCATGGGTTACCCTTGTGGCTACAAGTTCAAACCTTTAACAATAGTGTAAACCCCTCAAGTAGGTAGTTGATTGATTCAGCCACCGGTGGAACCCTAAACAACAAGACCCCTGAAGCAGCTTATTAATTTATAGAAGAGATGGCACTGAATAACTATCAGTGGCAAGTTATGAGGACATAGCCAACAAAAGCCGCCAATGTTTTCAACCTTGACGCAGTGGCCATGCTATCAAACCAAGTAGAACTGTTAAATAAAAAGATTGATGGATTGTGTGGTTCTTCGCAGGTACATCCAGTTATGTAGTGCGATACATATGGATGAGGGATGAACAATATAGAATACCCACCCTACAACCCTGGCATAGAAAGCGAAAAGATGAACTATATGGGTAACAATTCTAGACCTCAAAATAACCCTTATAGTAACACTTACAATCTAGGTTGGAGGAACCACCCAAACTTCTCATGGGGTGGCTAAGGAAATCAGAGACAACAACCCTCCAGGCTTTCAACAGCAACCCTACTCACAAGAGAAAAAGCTGAACCTTGAAGAGATGCTAACAAAATTTATCATGGTGTTAGAAACCCGTTTCCAAAATACTGAAAAAAACACTCAAAAATCAAGAAGCATCGATTCAAGGGAACAAGAACCAATTAGGACAACTTGTTAAGCTGATCTCTGAACGACCACAAGGTAGCTTTCCAAGTAACACTAAAACTAACCCAAAGGAGAAACTTCAAGAAATAACTGCTCATGATAGTGAAGGGTTAGATGAACCAAAATTGAGGCAAGAGAATGTGGTAGAGGAAGGTAAGGTTGAGGAAGCCATGATAAACCAAAACCGGTAATTACAGAGTACCAACCTTGTGTGCCATACCCCAATGTGATAAAAAAAGACAACAAAGATGAACAATTCTATAAATTTCTTAAACTTCTAAAGAAATTACATATTAACTTATCATTTCTTGAAGCTCTTTCGCAGATGTCAGATTCAAGGAAATTTTTGAAAGAGCTTTTGACAAACAAACGGAGGTTAGATGATACGTCGAATGTGGAGCTAAATGTAGTGTGCTCAGTAATTTTACAAAATAAACTACCACGAAAGTTAAAAGATCCAGAGAGTTTTACAATTCCATGTTTAATTGGTAGTTTATCTGTTAATAATGCTTTAGTTGATTTGGGGTTAAGCATCAATGTTATGCCTTATAAAATGTTTAAACAGCTAGGTCTCAAGAAACCCAAACAAACTAGGATGAGCATTCAATTAGCTGATAAAACTATTAGAATTCCTAGGGGTATAATTGAAGATGTACTAGTGAAATCATATTCCCAGTAGACTTTGTTGTTTTAGACGTGGATGAGGACAATAATATTCCTTTAATTTTAGGAAGACCCTTTTTAGCAACTGCTAGAGCTAAAATTGATGTTGGTACAGGTGAACTCACACTTCGTGTAGGTGACGAAACGATCACTCTTCAAGCTCTTGACTCGGCTAGGACATCGAGCAATTTAGGTGAAAACATAAATTCTATTAATGACCATTTGGTTCAACCTTCTTTACAGGAAACACCACGAAACTACACAACGGAGCCAGATCCTGGACCTCATGCCAATAAAGAATTAATTCATGAGGAACGAAGGCTTTAGATCGATGAACTAGACGAGTGGATGACACATTTCAAGGAGAAACTAAAAACAGACGAAGCAGAACCATTGCAACTCCATGTCAAACTTAAAGATGAGATATACCAATTTGAAATCGGGGATTAGGTATTGTTGGATAAGATAGACCCTCGAATCACCACTTCAGACCTTAATACAAACGAAGAGATCCCTTTCACGGTACTCAATGTCTCCCCACATGGAATAGTCGAGGTAACTAATCCTACATTTGACACTTTTAATGTAAATGCCACTTGACTCAAACTATATAATGATCATAGAATTGATAGCAGGGGAGAGGAGTTTCAACTCCTCAAACTACCATGACCATACGAATGAAGGGTAAGTCTAGCATAAGACTTTAAACGAGTGCTTCTCGGTAGGCAACCCGAGCACTAACCCTACTAACGTCCATATTTTTTATTTTTAGTACCTAACTAAGAACTAACCAAATTAATGAAGCGCAGGTTTCCCTACCACATAGCCTTGCACACGGGCATGGCCGTGGCCGTGTGGACACCACAGATTTGCACACTAGCGTGGCAGAGATCGTACAAACCAAGGACAAAAAATCCCTAAAACCACGGGCTACGATAAAATGCCACGGCCGTGCGATACGACCGTGGTTGACACTGATTTATCAACATGGGCGTGGCGACCTCTACGGGAGAAACGAACGATACACCACACGATTGTTCGATACGGCCGTGTGACCTAACACGCCCATTGCACATGGGTGTAGGAAGCAACCAAGTTTCTATTTCCTATTTAAAACCCCCTTTCTTCTCACTTTCTTCCCAAATTCTTCCTCTCCTAGACCCTAACCACCACACCCTTTCTTTTTTCTTTTATCTTTCCCCTTTCATTTTCCTTTCTCCCTTTCCCTCACTCTTTCTCTAACCACCATCACCACATCAAAGAAGTGAAAGGACCCTACCACAGTCTCCCCTATAACACCCTAAACCCGGCCTAAAACACCACACCCAAATTCAAAATGTTACTAGGGTAAATGTTTAAAAAGAGTTCACTTTGGAGGTAACGATAGCTTAAGAGTTCTAAAGTAAATCTCTCATTTATGAAAAATTTATCTATTGAAAGAAATTCCATGAAAACGAGTAGTTTCTGAAAAAAATATGAATTTTAATACTTAAATTTGGTGTTTAAGTCACAAATGTTTTAAAGTCATTTCTAGATAATGATCCAATAATAGTTCTAACTTAAACCATAATAAAAATCATAAAACATTTATAGCGGCCTTATTACAACAAAATTTATCCCAAAAAGTACTTGAAATTTAAAATAGAAATAGAAATATAAACAGCTTCTGCATGGCCACCTCGAATCCACCCCAGCCCGGTCCAAAATCTCATGTGCTACCTGCATTGTTTAAGAACAATAAAGTGAGTCATTTTGACTCAGTGTGTAATTAGTCCACATATTTCCACGAGTGGGCTTAGCTCAAAACCACATTAAACCACATACCACAGATAGTAATAATGCAAAATGTTAGCCCAACCCAGCCTAATATCCAGCTGCTACACACCACCCTTATAACCATCCACCACACACCAGGGGATTACTAAATCGACCCTCCATCTGCTACACACCACTTTGGCAGTACACTGCTCAAAGTCCACTTAGTGGTCTAGCCACTGATCCACGTGATTAATATCACAAATATCCACGATGAGACTCGAGGTCGTAATCAATCCACGATGTAGCTTAAGGCTAACATCAATCCACGATGAGGCTCAAAGCCATCATCAATCCATGTACATAAATGTACACACTTCCCCTTATTTAATATATACCGATCCCCATGCAAATGCATCATATTATAATGATATGGCAATATAACGTATGAACATACTAGATAGGCACATATGACATGCTTACATGTATCTATAATAATTAACCATAACCACAACATAGATAGTATACTAACCTAGTTACCGGTTTACCCGAATTAGGTAATAGCATCACCACAACCACTATTTCGGCTACCACTCATATTACATATTTTAATTAAAGTAAGTAAGTAAATCGTGTGTTAATTACACACCTGAGAACCTGAAGAACTAGACTATCGATCTCCCCCACGTCCTCACTCGAAGAGATCATAGTGGTCTGCTTATCTATGTCGAACTGTAACACCCCAAACTCGGCCCATACATTTCGACCAGGTCTGGCGTGTTATGGAACACAAAACACTTTATCGGATTTTGAAAACACAAGTTAATTATTTAAAATTTGAATAAAGAAGTGACTTTTTAGAAATAAACCTCTTTGTATTATTATTACATATAAATAAACCTTATCATAAATTCATAAGTTGAATAACATTGAAAACTACTTAGTTGAATAAAACTAGGGGTTTTATTACATAAATATTCTTAAATAAAATAAAATAAAATTTAAAAAAACCCAAAATAATTTGTAGAAATAAAACTTGATGGCCCCTCGAGTCCGTCTCGGCTCCCATGTCCGCGATCTACTACTCATCTGAAAGAGTAGAGAAAAGGAAAGCGTGAGTCACCAAGACTCAGTGCATAAATTTCAAAACACACAACGACCTGAGCCCACAAACACATTATGGGCCCTAGCCCATACATAAGGCAACAATTATAATCACATGGTAAACAATAAATAATGAATAACCCAACCCATCCTAGGTTTCCATCCTTTACACACCAACCCGTACCAACCATCACACCGTGGGGATTTCTACAATCAACTCTCCAGCCGCTACACACCATAACGACAATGAAGCGCCTATTCACATTATTCAGAATCATTAAACGTGGCATAGCCACCGATCACAATGTGACCTATCATTTATATTTGTGGGATTTCTACCACCGATCACTGCGTGACCTATCATGCACTTCCCCTTCATCATATTAATATCCCACCCTATGCATACACATAAAGAAACATCATGCAGACTTATATATTTTTCGATACACATAGGGAGTTCTATGTTTACGTTCCTGGCATCCTTGCCTAACCCTTTTAGGGTTCCATTCGACTGTCTAAACAGCCTTATTCCGGCTTTTAAGCCTATAACATATATATAGTCATACATACAGGTTTATTAGTGTGTTAGAGATATACACACCTTCTGGCTTTTGGCCCATATCATATATATAGTACAGATTAATTAGTGTGATAGACATTTACACACCTGATTACCGATAAGACGATGCTTTCTATGTCGACGCTATCCTTAGTCGACACTGCTGCTATCTGCCTAAGGTGTTGTTCAGAAGCCGATCCACAACCAAGTGGCCAATCTCGAATGGCAGATACTGCTCTTTTCTTAAACATAGAGATTTTCTCCTTTGCCTGATCCATATTTAATTCCATCACAAGTCCTTAGAACTACTATCACAATATTTAATCGTTAGTTCTCATTATAACCTTAAGATATTGCATATAATGATCAAATCTAATAGAAATCTAGGGAAATCTTCTTACCTTAAAAATCCTGAAAGTGGAGACTAGTTATTTTCAGCTTTTAGATCTAATTGACCAAGCTTCCTTCAAATCCCAAATTGTTGCCCAACATAGAATCATTAAACTGTTAATTTTTTAGCTTTTGCCCTTTAAGAACCGAAATAAAATATGAGATCTAACAGAAATCGGCACTTACCTTAGTATAGGGAATTCGGCTAACACTTGGAAAGGAGATTCGACAATGCCAAAGGAAAGCTTTAAATGCTGGAAGAATAGAACTAATTCTCAAATAGGATGAATAAAAGAAAAAACTATAGATGCTTCGGCTTTTTAGAGAAATGGGCACAAGGAGGAAAAAGTGGAGAAGAGTTTCGGCTTTTGAAGAAATTGGAGAAAAGAAATTGGAGAGGGAGAGGCTAAGGAATTTTGACACAATTGGAGAGGAATTTGGGGTTTTCAGTGTCAGAAACAAGGAGCTAGCTCCTCCTATTTATAGATATTTGGCACCTCTCGCTAAAACCTAAAATGCCCTTAAAATTCAAGCTAAAAAAGGGGAAATTGACACCCTCTTTGCCATGCAAGATGGCAATTTTACACTCCTTTAGGTGGTGGATTTTCTACCAACACTTCCCTTGAAGATAAGCTCTAACTTTTATCCTTTTATCTATGATATTATCACTTATAAAATCCACATAATTTCTCCTATTTTTGAGCCTTGTAGCAGCCCACCTCTACTAACCCTAATGCCGAAATTTAACTCACTTAAATTAAAAGAATTGGGCCTCATTAAACTTAATATTTGGGCCCCTAATTCCTTGTGTGTGTGGCGTCACCTATCTTCATTTAAAGTGCCAAAATTGGCCTAAAAACATGGGCTCCTTGCGACCCAATACTTGTTCTTTTTTAATTGTTAATTATGCCACCTTAAAATAATTTAATTTAGGCCTTTGCCTAATTCTAAGCCCAAATTTAAACCCCTTTCACCTAAGTTAACAAATTAAACATATCCCCACACTAAATGCATAGGCCCATAAATTTAGGATGTTATAGTTCTACCCCCTTAAAAAAATTTCATCCACGAAATTTCCAATTAACTAGTAATCAAACTACCTAAGTCTCACTACTATGCTTTCACTGCGCACTCTTATTCTAAAGCCAAAATAAACACTTAGTATGCTATGGTAGGGTACGCACCGATATTCACATCTAGAGCGTCCTCGTTCCCTTGTACTCATTCTACCGCTTCACGTTTATCTGATTAGAAATTTTATGAATTAGTAGTTTTCTTCCACTGATTAACCATAAACAATCTTATGAATAATAGTTTTAAGAGTCATTCTTTCGAATTCGGATTCACAATTCAGTCTCAAGTTCGTATCCTCTAAGAAACACATACATTCATCACCTAAAGGTGTTTTCATTGTTTCACTACCCAGGGGTATTTTCGTAATTTTATTCTACAGGGGTATTTTCATAATTTTTCAAAATAAGGTTCCTTGGTGATTTTGTGAAATAAGGGTATTTTAGTAATTTTGCAATTTAGGGTATTTCGGTAAGTTTGAAATCCAAGGGTATTTTAGTAATTTTGACATCCAGGGGTATTTCAGAAATTTTGAAATTGGGGTATTTCGATAATTTTGCACATCAGGGGTAGTTTGGTAATTTTACAAATCAGGGCTATTTTGATGATGATGTTGTTTTTTTTATAAAAAAAATAGGGGTACTTTGGAAAATCTAGTTTCACAATCCGAGTTGCTTTTGTAAACATGAGTATTTTGGGTAAATTTTCAAAACATAGGTATTGGTTGGAAATTTTCATAATTCAAGTGTATTTCTTTGAAAGTTTACCATAACTTGGGGTCCTTGGTTGTGAAATAGGATGGTTGGTCCCTTTTGGGTTTTAATTATAGGTTTTGCCCATCAACAAGTCCTCGCGGCTAAGGTGAACAGTCACTACGCACCAGGTAAGATTCCAGCGAATAGGAGGTGAGTCACTAGGACTGCTTAAATACCAAGCTCCTCCGGATCTAATCCTAGACATGCGTATGCCCGTTGCCACACCCTAGTCTTGTGACTCGTTCATGGGTTTTGTTTAGTGAGGTTAAGTCTTATGAAATTTAAGGAGTTGTTTCAGCTAAGCCTAGAGTCCATCAAGTTCTAAATCTAATTAGTCTATGTCCCATAAAGCCCATCAAGCCCACATAAATATATAACACACAGAGAGCTCAAAATACTTACCTGCGTGGATCGGGTGCTGGTAGACTCGAAAGCCATATCCTCAAACCAGACATTTTTGTAAAAATTTTTTTCCAAAACACCTCTAAGCCCATTTCACATTTCGAGTTTTGAACTGGCTCGATATAAAATGTAACACCCAAACCCGGCCCATGCATTTCGACCAGTGCGGCGTGTTATGGAACACATAACACTTTATCGAATTTTGAAAACACAAGTTAATTATTTAAAATTTGAATAAAGAAGTGAATTTTTTGAAATAAACCTCTTTGTATTATTATTACGCATAAATAAACATTGTCATAAATTCATAAGTTGCATAACATTGAAAACTACTTAGTTGAATAAAACTAGGGGCTTTATTACATAAATATTCATAAATAAAATAAAATTTAAAGAAAACCCAAAAATAATTTGTAGAAATAAAACTTGATGGCCCCTCGAGTTCGTCTCGGCTCCCATGTCCACGATCTACTGCTCATCTAGAAGAGTAGAGAAAAGGAAAGCGTGAGTCACCAAGACTCAGTGCATAAATATCAAAACACACAACGACCTGAGCCCACAAACACATTATGGGCCCTGGCCCATACATAAGGCAACAATTATAATCACATGGTAAACAATAAATAATGAATAACCCAACCCATCCTAGGTTTTCATCCTCTACACACCAACCCGTACCAACCATCACACCGTGGGGATTTCTACAATCAACCCTCCATCCATTACACACCATAATGACAGCCAAACTGCCTATTCCTGTTATTCAGGGATCAATAAACGTGGCATAGCCACCGATCACAATGTGACCTATCATTTATATTTGTGGGATTTCTACCACCAATCACTGCGTGACCTATCATGCACTTCCCCTTCATCATATTAATATCCCACCCCATGCATACACATAAAGAAACATCATGCAGACTTATATATTTTTTGATACACATAGGGAGTTCTATGTTTACGTACCTGGCATCCTTGCCTAACCCTTTTAGGGTTCCATTCGACTGTCTAAACAGCCTCATTCCAGCCTTTAAGCCCATAATATATATATAGTCATACATACAAGTTTATTAGTGTGTTAGAGATCTACTCACCTTCCAGCTTTTAGCCCATATCATATATATAGTACAGATTAATTAGTGTGATAGACATTTACACACCTGATTATCGATAAGATGATGCTTTCTATGTCGATGCTATCCTTAGTCGACACTACTGCTATCTGCCTAAGGTGTTGTTCAGAAGCCGGTCTACAACCAAGTGGCCAATCTCGAATGGCGAATCTTGCTCTTTTCTTAAACTTAGGGATTTTCTCCTTTGCCTGATCCATATTTAATTCCATCACAAGTCCTTAGAACTACTATCACAATATTTAATCGTTAATTCTCATTATAACCTTAAGATCTTGCATATAATGATCAAATCTAATAGAAATCTAGGGGAATCTTCTTACCTTAAAAATCTCGAAAGTGGAGACTAGCTATTTTCGACTTTTAGATCTAATTGACCAAGCTTCCTTCAAATCCCAAATTGCCATCCAACATAGAATCATTAAACTATTAATTTTTCAGCTTTTGCCTTTTAAGAACCGAAATAGAATATGAGATCTAACAGAAATCGGCACTTACCTTAGTATAGGGAATTCGGCTAACACTTGGAAAGGAGATTCGACAATGCCAAAGGAAAGTTTTAAATTCCGGAAGAATAGAACTAATTATCAAATAGGATGAATACAAGAAAAGGCTATAGATGTTTCGGCTTTTTAGGGAAATTGGCATAAGGAGGAAAAAGTGGAGAAGAGTTTCGACTTTTGAAGAAATTGGAGAAAAGAAATTGGAGAGGGAGAGGCTAAGGAATTTCAGCACAATGGGAGAGGAATTTAGGGTTTTCAGTGTCAGAAACAAGGAGCTAGCCCCTCTTATTTATAGACATTTCGGCACCTACTGCTAAAAAGTGAAAACGCCCTTAAAATTCAAGCTAAAAAAAGGGAAAATTCGGCACCCTATTTGCCATGCAGTAGCCAAATTTTACACTCCTCTAGGTGGTGGATTTTCGGCCAGCACTTCCCTTGAAAATAAGCTCCTAACTTTTCTCCTTTTTATCTATGATATTATCACTTATAAAATCCACATAATTTCTCCTATTTTTGAGCCTTGTAGCCGTCCACCTCTACTAACCCTAATGCCGAAATTTAACTCACTTAAATTAAAAGATTTGGGCCTCATTAAACTTAATATTTGGGCCCATAATTCCTTGTGTGTGTGGTGTCACCCTATCTTCTTTTAAAGTGCCAAAATTGGCCTAAAAACATGGGCTCCTTGCGACCCAATACTTTTTCTTTTTTAATTGTTAATGATGCCACCTTAAAATAATTTAATTTGGGCCTTTTGCCTAATTTTAAGCCCAAATTTAAACCCCTTTCACCTAAGTTAACAAATTAAACGTATCCCCACACTAAATGCATAGGCCCATAAATTTAGGATGTTACATAGACGCTCGCCCACAGCCCAGAGGCCAATCCCGAACTGCTAAAACTGACCGCTTCATGAACTTAGGGGTAAGGACTACGTGTCCAACCCCTTTCTCTCCTTGGCTGGTACCCGCATCCATTGAATAACAACTTAATCAGAAGACCTGGTTAAACACTAAATCAGATCTAAACGAGACTAAATAATCATGTTAATCGAATATCCTTTCCAACGTCGATCCAAATCCCAAAGGTTCTCACTTGTACTTGAAAGCTGTCAAGATCCCTACATGAATCATGTTAGATTCGGTTCTACCACATATGGACAAGAAAGAGTGGCCTTCGGCCTAACGTTATCATCTTCTTACTTTGCTTGATCAGATTCTAAAGATCTCTTACACTCCTAACGCTGGCTTCAACAAAAGAGTCACGAGGTTAAGGCCTTATATAGATTCGGCCATCACCCAAGAAACCGAATGGAACTTTTAGTTTCAGTAACCCAAAAAGGAAAGAACAATATTCAAAATAGAAGAGAACCCCCTTACCACAATATTAGAAATTGATTGGAAGAGTGGGCACCAGATGAAGGACAGCGCTCCCTAAGAGATGGCTTGTAATCAATGAACAAAAGAAGAGTTAGCAATGACCAACAGGTTCGGTTATGGTAGAAAGTGAGGGGTAAGATTCGGTTCTTGAAATAGGAATGAAGGTTTAAGGTTATTGAGATGAAAAGAAGAAAGGAGATGGGAGGATTATGGTTCGGCTAGAGAGGCTTCAAGAATGAAAAGGGAACTTCAAATGAAAGAGGAGAATATACGGCACATTCGGCTCTTGAATATGAGAAGAAAAGGATGAATAAAGTGACCCTAATGGTCTTCTAAGTTTCGGCCAAGAGTCAAAAGAGACAAAGAATTGAAAATACCAAATGGTTTTCGGCACCAAAACTAGAGAGAAAAAGAAAATGCCACAAGATGAACACAAAAAAACCAAAAGAGAACCTATGCTCTAAGAAATTTCAGCACACATAATCCCTCCCAAAACTGAATGCTCCCTCACCCCTTTTGCCACTACAAGATTAGGCTACACACTCCCAAGCCTTCACTCCCCACAGTTTCCTCTTCAAATCCCTCTACAACACCCATTCAAATGAGTTTGACTCATTCAAACTCCACAAATGCCTCCCCACCACCTGTTCAAATTTGTTTGACTCATTCCACCTCCACCTTTCAAGTGCCCAAGTCGAATCCAACTCTCCACTCCCCTTTGACGCAAAAACAACCCCAAAATGCTAACCATGCTATTCGAACCTCTCCCCCCTTGCAACTCCCTTTGACGCAACCTCCCCTGCACTATAGGCGTTACCTTGCCACTCCACCACTTCCTTCTTGTGTCAAAACTTACCACTTTAAATCGCTTAAGGCCTAATTCCCCTAGCTCTCCCCTAAAGGCTCCAAACCAGTAATTTCTATTAAGGCTTCTACCTAACCCCAAGGTTCCCCGAAGCCCCCAAATACACTCGAACAACATACAAAGCATACTAACACACAGAAATGATTGAAATGCGTGACCCCTAAATCCCAAATGTTACATCCCCGTACGAAACCGATCTACATAAGTTTATGCCAGCCGCTTCATTAACTCGACAGGACAAGGACCTTTGAGTCCATTTATTTTTTCTTTTTCGTTTCTCTTCTCCTTTATTTTCATTCTCTTTATCTTTCTTGTGCTTAATTTATATTATTATATTTTGATTTCTTTAATTTAGGTTCAAAAGGCTGTTAGGGAATCACCACACCACGACCCTAGTATCCACCACCATTAGAGTACCCTCCTCCAACTCGGCCCGAATTTCCCTTTTTTTTTTTGACCCTATCCAAAATTTAGGAAGTTTCACTTCTCTTCCTCTCTTATGATTTCTAAATATATTGTTATTATACATTTTTGTACATTGAGGACAATGTACATATTAAGTGTGGGGAGGTTATTGATTTCGTTACCAGAAAATTCCTGAATTATGTCTTGTTCTTAAGTAATTTTCTCATATCACTAATTAGAATGAAATTTCCATTGACTCATGATTTTTGTTGATATGTTTTGAAGTAAGTCATAGGTAATTGTGCATTGATGAATTATACTTTAAGATATTAGAGAATCAAGCATGATAAGTCTATTTTCAAAATTAAAATTTTCTAGGTTATTTTTCCTAAATTTAAATATTACTTTGAAATTTGAATTTTGCAAGATTGACATCAAAAACCATAATTTTTGTTAGATTTTTAAGCCTTTAGAGCATACATTTTTTGTGCTCACTTTATTGATTATGAGTTTGTCAATATTGATTTGTTATTCTAGAACTTGCTTCGATTATACATGTCGAGACCACATGTTTGATTTGATATACTGAGATGATAAAGGCACCTAGGATTTAACCGACTTATTCCACCAAAAAGCCCACCTTCATAATTAAACCCTAGTGAACCCTTTTTGAGCCTAATAAATCATTTCTTGACTCACCCATTAACATTAACCCAAAACCAAATTTTTGCTTCCCCTACTTTATTGACTCCCCTTATGTCGAGATTTGATTTGATCATTGCGTAACTATTTTATTTATTTCAGTTGTTAAATTCTTTCTTATTATTGTTGTTCTTGTTCTTAAAAAAAAAAAAGAAGAAGTTGAAATTCATTCATTACTAGTTCTATGTTACTTGAGCTTAAGCAATTAATTTCATATTTTGAGAAAAAGCTCGTGTTATTATAAGTTTTCAATTGATGTAATTATTCAGTATTAGTCTATTGTTCTAGTTAGGTAAATTGTCAAATCAATCTCGATTCTAACCCTTTAATTCAGCCTTTATCCACACCTTTAACCCAAGCCTTATTACAACCTTTTTAAAGACCTTTTGATTTGTGAATCATCTCATTCTATAGTGTTGGATATTTGATTTTCAAGCAAGCCTATGGGATTAACTTTTCATGTTTGACTTATGAGTGCTTAAATTGAAGCTTAAACACTTTGAGTGATTTGATTGAATCCTTAGTGAGGATGTCAATCCTTGTTGGTTTTGAATCAAAGGTAATTATTTAGGTAAGGGGAAACACCTATGTTTTCGTGCTACAAAAATTGATGACTTAGATTGTTTGAATCTTTAGGACTCTTTGAGTTAAATTATCCATGTATGAATTATCTATAAATTATGATGAGACATTATTGATGAGAATTACGAATTCAGGAAGTTAATTTCAATTATGAGTTGATAATTTTGCTTAAGGACAAGCAAACGCTTAAGTGTGGGGATATTTGATAAACCATAATTTACATATATTTTAACCCCATGCTTAGCTTATTTTTGGATGAATTTTCATTAGATTTGATAAATTTGATGCTCCTAATTCCTTAATTTCGTGTTTTATACTCATGAGAGCTTAAGAGTCGAAAAGAACGAGAAACGGGCCAAAAAGGAACAAAATGGACCTACATCAAAAATCACACGGCCAGCACTATCGACCATGGGCAGATCACACGGCCGTGTATGGCGAGCAGAATCAACCATGGCTGAAGGAGTCCACCATGGGAATGTCACACGGACGTGTCCCTGTCATAGCAAAGATGAATTCTATTTGAAATAAACTACTGGTGGGCCAAGAGAGGTGTTCCAAAACTTATATAAACACCTTAGGGGGTAACCTAAAAGGAGACGTTGAATAGACGTCGAATAGGAGGCGAAAAATACTCCAAGACAGCCGTCAGGAATAGCTTAGGAGAAGGATCTCCATCAAGGTGAAGATCTCCCATCAAGTTCTTTAGAAGTTTTTGGGTTTTCATTATGTTCTATGGTTTTCCTTATTTTATGATGTTTCTTTCTACTAATATGAACTAAATCCCTTGGATACTTAAGGGAATAAAACCTAGATGAATCTTATTATTATTTGATTTATAAGATAAATACTTGTTCTTATTCTTAATTGTGAGTTTTTATTCTTGTTTTGATAATTCAGGTTATTAATCCAAGTCGAATGTGCTTATTCAGTGGAGAAAAGGTCCCTGTTTAAGAGAAGATCAACACAATTAAGCGGAGTTGATTGCAACCCTAGAAATAGGGCAACCAAAATATATCGGATTAGAGTCAAATCTAATAAGGGAATCCATAGATCGAGTTAATGCGATAATAGGGGTTTTAATTAGAAAGAGATTTCAATTAATCAACCTAGAGTTAGTTGTTAGTAGCCTCAAAAGAGGTATTAATATAAATCAGGGATTTCTACGGATTAAGTCAAGTGAATAAATCATATGATTCAAAAGTAATAAGTGAAGTCTAGGTGGATTCTTCCTTAGGTATTGCCTATCTCATATAAGTTGTCCAAAAGTATTTTCCCAATTCACTCTCTATCACATTCATAGTCATTTAGTTAGTTAAATTAGTTAGTTAATTTTAGATTAAAATAAATCCCCTTAATTATTAGTCTAGATAATAAAAAGATAGTTATTACTAGTAATCTTTGTCCTTGAGGATACGATATTCCGGACTCGCCATAACTATACTACTGTCCAATTGGTGTGCTTGCCTTTGTCGAAATAATAGTTAGTTTTGAGCTCCATCAAACATATGTAATAAGGATGTATCATTTACACATAAACTTACCTCGATACAAAATATGTCAGTTTTGCAATTTAGTTCGTAACCTTGCCTTTTCCTCGGTCAAGGTTGATCCCACGTTCTTCTTGGTCTATAATAATAAATTTTACTCATTTAATCACTACATAAATCAAGACACTTCAAAATTTCTATTTTGGAAAAAAAAACCATTTTGGCCTTATACTTTGGCAAAATTACAATTTTTCCCTAGGCTCGTAAATCATTTTTCATCAAATTTCCTCATTTAACAAGCCTTTACAAAAATGTCATTTTAGATGTTTTAATGGAAACACCTTTCACAAAAGTTGTTTATTTAGCAACCATAATTCATTTTCTTCCTAAAACTCAGAAAACAACATAAGCACTATCATGGAAAATCCCTAAACTTTCAACCATTTTGCAAAATAGTCCCCTCTTTAGCTAGCTTAAGCTTTAGGGGTTCCAAAAGTACAAAAATTTTCAATAAAAACCACCAAGATCACTTACTTGTAAATGTTGAAGTGGATGAAAATTTTCAAGCTTCTAAACCCCTTCTCTTGCTAAAATTTTTGGTGGTAGGGAGAATGAGAAAAAGATGATATCTTTTCTTTCTTTATTTTTCTCTTATTTTATTCATTAAGTCACCAAAACTCACTTAACCATTGACCCATTTAATTTCTTGTCCCTATGACTGGCCATCACTTTCCCAATGGCCTATTTTCACTTTAAGGACCTCCAATTTAATATTCCATAGCTACTAGACACCTCTAGCTTGTAAAATAAAACTTTCGCACCTTATGCGATTTAGTCCTTTTCGCAATTAAGCATGAAATTACCAAAATTAATGCACCAAAATTTTCATGCATCCATATAATCATGATATAACACATATAATAATATTAAAAATAATTTATTTGGTCTCAGGTTAGTGGTTTCGAAACTACTATTCTGACTAGCCCCAAAATCGGGCTGTTACATCGTCTCCACAAGGACTGTGAATGCTAATCAATAAATTGCAAAATTAAAGTTAACAATTTGATGATAAAAAACACAATATCTTGAGTGATGGGTGATTAACTAAATTAAATTATCTAGATGCAAGATTGATCCCTAATGCAATTTAAACTAGATGCGAAGTATGAAATGAAATGTATGGATGAATTTAGCAAAAACACAAACTTCAACAATCAACAACATGAGTAGGCTAGGGTAATTACATCATTCAACTTAGCTTATTTTTATCATGCTTAACAGAGTTCAAAAATTATTCCATGGCAACTCGATCTTTCATGAGTTTGGAAACGAAATTAAGTCATTTCAGAATTTTTTACTTAGTAAAACTAGCATTTTACTAATCATATTAAACTAAGGGTTTCTTAGGATTCATGTAAAGTAATAGGGACGGGTTAGATTTTAAACAGATTAATCACATAAACCTAAAAACTATGCAAGAAAATAGAGCTCGTTAAAGTTATTATGAACCTTTAATTTAGTCGTGTAACACCCCAAACCTGGTCAGCACACCACAACCGGATCTAGCATGTCACGGAGAGATACCCTTTTGAAAGCGAAAGTTTGTCGGGTAATTTCCTTAGAAAACCCGTTTTGTAGTACGAAAAGTTTAGTAATCCTTGCTTGAAATCTACGTATTGTTGCAAGTTTTTAGAAAATACTTGAGTTATCTTTGTTGTCATAATTTAAGTGGTGTTACCCGATGGGAACGCTTTTAAGAAAAACGAAGGAGTTATTGTTTTGAAAACATTGCTTTTTACCGTTTAACTTAACAAAACCATATATTCAACATAGTCAAAATAATAGGAAATATTAAGGAAAAACTCAAAATAAAACTTAGCGGCCTTATTACAAAACCGAAAACCAAAATTTAAAGAAAAATAATAAAATGGAAATAGTAACTAAAAGAAATCAAATCCAACGAACATGCATGGGCCTCGAGTCCTCCGGCTCCATCTCCATAATCTACTCATCTGCAAAATATAAGGGAAGGGGTGAGTCACCAAGACTCAGTGTATAAACCCCCAACCCGATAGTGCATTCACTTACCCAAACTATCAGTAGCAATATGCAAGTCATGCAAAACATGCAACCCATAACCTAGCCATCCATACACATTTAACTACCCCGTGTGGTCAAAACCACCGTGACCGTAGATTACAAATATATCGGTGTGGTCAAAACCATCGATGACCGAAGTCACAAATCAAGTGATAAGGCCAACCCATCGTGTGGTCAAAATCACGATGACAATCCGTAAATAATCTCGTGGGCCAACCCTTCGTGGTACCAAACCAACCGGACGAGTCACAAATCGATATGTGGTCAAAACCTTTGGTGGTCAAAACCACGGGACTTAGTCACAAAATATAATATAAAGACGGGGCCAACCCGTCGTGTGGTCAAAACCACTGGTGACAGTCCAAAATAAATCATCCCCCTCCTCTCTTCAAACCCGTCATCATGTTCATAACATACATGCCATAGTATCAAACGATCATGCAAATAACATATAACATAGCATCAACCGATCATGACGATGTATACTAAAAGTCACATAATAGGGGACTTACCCGAAATCCAAGCTTATGCCCACATGGCAAAGTCACTAATACCAAAGGTTATACAGTAACATAATAAGCATCATTAAACTAATAGATTGTGTAAGCGTTTACACACCTGACTATACGCGAAATCCCGAAACTACGCGATACCACGAGATCCTGAAACGTATGTCCTTACTGCACCTACAATCAGCCAATACCACCCTTTAGATTTAAAGCCATTCGACTTATTTACAAAATCTCGAAGGATATGTCGCCCCAAATATAACACATCTTAAGCCGATTTGGCTTCCAACCAAATCCCAAAGCCACACAAAGCCTCCTTGCAATCGGCCATACACTAGCACACATGAAAACATTTAGCCTTCGACTTTTGATCAATTAAGAAATAGATCTTAATGTTGAATCCTTACCTAGATCAAAATAGAAACCCGAAGATCCTCTGCATTAGACTGGACTTCTCTCCTACAATCGGCCTTAACACATCATTATGAATCATAGGGCCATTCGGCCATGGCATAAATCCCGAAAGAAGGAAAGAGTTGTCGCACCCTTACCTTAATGATAGATTCGGCTAATCAAACACCAATGTTCGGCACCCCTAACTGATGTTAAAGGTTTCGGCTCCCTTCAAAGAACAAGAACAGAGTTTTAATACTTAGATCTAAAATGGAAAAAGAAGATAGAAGAGAAGTGAGTTCCGGTCACTACACAAATCGGTCAAGAAAAGAAAAAGATAATACTTACCAAGAGATTCGGCCACAACCCCAAAAGAAGGATTAGATTCAGCTTTGAGAATCAAGATAGAGGTGGGTTTCGGCACTTAGAATGGTGAAGAGAGAAAACGTAAGGGAGAGGGATTTATGAACAAAGCATTCGGCCAAGAAGAGAACTAGATCAAAGTTTCGGCCTTTTTGTAGATGTTTGGAGATGATGAGATAAAATAAAGTGAAAGAGAAGGGATTCGGCAAAAGGGAGAATGGAAGAACTTTCGGCACAAAGAAGATTGGAAGAAGAAAGAAAGAAGTCGGTTGAGGAGTGGGTGTTGATTTCGGCCTTGAGCAAAAATAGGAAGAAGAAAAGTGAACCAAAAGTGGTTTCGGCTATGTGTAAAATAAGAAGAAAAGGAAGAAGTGTGTAGGGTGGTTTCAGTTTTAAGCACAAAACGCAAAAGAGAATACCCCTCTAAGCTAGCCTAAACACCTCCTTAAACCCCTATTGACATTCGGCCACACCAAAGACTCCCCAAAATCGATAGCACCCCTTGCCCAAAGTCCACCCTTCGGCCAACTCTTCCAAGTGAGCTTGATAAGACTCAAACTCCTAATTCTCTCATTTTCATCTATTTGACTCTCTCTATCCTTATCCCCCAGAGTCTACCCTGAGCACTCCTCTTTCTAGCTTGTGGCATCAAAAATTAACAAGCAGAATGGGATTTCTGCAGCTCGAACCAAGGTCCCCCTTGCTCCTTGTGGCATCACCTGCCTTGTGACTTAAGTGGCGCCTCCTTGCCACTTTACCAAGGCACTTCTTGTGTCTAAAACTCCCAATAATTCATTTTGACCCCTAACTCTTCTATCTCCTTCTTCTTAAGTGCTAAAGCAAAATTTTTAGCCATGTCTCGGGACTAACCCAAGATCATGCCTAGACCCCAAAACATATCAAACCAATACAGCATACTTACCAACACATACAACCACATGCAAAATGCAGAGACCCCATTTTAAGGATGTTACAGTTCTACCCCTTTAAAAATAATTCCGGCCTTGAAATTACCTGGTCAGAAGAGTTGATGGTATTGCTACCGCATTGCATCCTCTGGTTCCCACCTGGCCTCCTCCGAACCATGGTTCTGCCATAACACTTTCACCAGGGGTACTGACTTCCTACGCAAGCCTTTGACATCCCAATCCAAAATCTGTACCGATTCCTCCTCGAAAGACAAGTCCGAGCTTACCTCAATCTCTGCAACCGACACAATGTGTGATGGATCTGATCTATAGCGCCTAAGTATCTAAACATGGAAGACTTCTTGAATCTGGCTTAACTCTGCCAGCAGCTCGAGCTAATAAGCTACCGATCCCACTCGCTTCAACACCGTGTACGGCCCGATAAACCTAGGGCTTAGCTTCCCTTTCCATCCAAATCTCAACACTTTTTTCCATGGTGATACCTTCAGAAAAACCTTATCACCTACTGCATACTCTATATCTCTACATTTAAGATCGGCATAAGACTTCTGCCTGTCGACGCTTCTTTGAGATGAGCCCGAATCACCTTAACCTTATCCTCAGTTTCTGCCACCAACTCCGGACCCAAAACATGCCGTTCACCCAACTCTGTCCAACATATAGGAGTACGACACTTTCGTCCATACAATGCCTCATATGGTGCCATTTGGATACTCGCTTGATAACTATTGTTATAAGTGAATTCCGCCAATGGTAGATACTCTTCCCAACTACCACTGAAATTCAGAACACAGCCCCTTAGCATATCCTCCAAAATTTGAATTACTCTTTCAGACTATCCATCAGATTGTGGGTGAAAAGTTGTGCTGAAATCCAACCTCGTTCCTAAAGCCTGATGTAAAGCTCTTCAGAACCTCGACGTGAACCTAGGATCCCTATTCGAGATGATTAACACTGGCACCCCATGCAACCTTACTATCTCGGCCACATACAAATTAGCTAACTTCTAAAGAAAATAATCAACCTTCACCGGTATGAAGTGGGCTGATTTTGTCAGGCGGTCTACAATTACCCAGACTGAGTCTTTCCTGCTAGGCGTTAGGGGTAGCCCACTGACAAAGTCCATGGTAATCCTTTCCCACTTCCATTGAGGAATCTTTACGGCTAAAGTAAACCTGACGGTAGCTGATGTTCAGCTTTGACCTACTGACACGTTAGACACCTACCCACAAACTCAGTCACTTCCCATTTCAACCCTGGCCACCAGAATTGCCTTCGTAAATCTCGGTACATCTTGCTACCTCCAAGATGCATAGCGTATGGGCTGCTATGTGCATCCTGAAGAATCCTTTGCCTCAACTCCATGTCCTTTGGCATACAAGCTCTCCCTTGAAAACACAACACTCCATCGTGAGTCAAGCTGTAACCTTCCAGCCCATTACTCTGCACTTGCAACCTCCGAGCACTCAAACCCTCATCCACTAACTTTTTCTCCTTAATCTGCTCTACCTAAGTCGGCTTAACTCCCAATTTTGCCAATAAAATCCCATCATCATACAGATTAAGTTGAGCAAACATCACTCGCAAGTTTGCTACCACCTTACGGCTCAACGCATCAGCTACTACGTTAGCCTTAATAGGATGGTATTCAATTGAATAGTCGTAGTCCTTCAACAACTCGATCCACCTTCACTGTCTCAAATTTAAATCCTTCGCGTCAAAAGATACTTTAGAATCTTGTGGTCCGTGTAGACTATCAACTTTTCCCCATACAAATAATGCCTCCAAATCTTCAAGGCAAAAACCACTGCAGCCAATTCCAAGTCATGCGTCGGGTAGTTACCCTCATGCGGTCTCATCTATCGAGATGCGTACGCCATTACTTTCTCTTCCTGCATCAGCACACATCCCAAGCCAGTATATGATATGCCACAGTAGACCGTGAATACCTTTCCTACCTCAGGCTGTACCAAAATCAGAGCTTCCGTCAAAATCTTCCTCAACTTGTCAAAACTTTCCTGCTATTTCTCCGTCCACACAAATAGGACTCCTTTCCTCAATAGCTTAGTCAACGGTACCGCGATTAGAGAAAATCCTTCCACAAATCTCTGGTAATACCCTACCAGACCTAGAAAACTCTGAATTTCTACAACCGACCTCGGTAGTTTCCAATCCAACACCGCCTCAATCTTGTGAGGGTCCATTCTAATCCCTTCACGGACACTACGTGACCCAAGAAAGTTACTTCCCTAAGCCAGAATTCGCACTTACTGAACTTGGCAAAGAGTTGCTTCTCCCTCAAAATTTGCAATACCACCCGCAAGTGCATATCATGATCTTCCTCAGTCTTTGAGTACACCAATATGTCATCTATGAATACTACGATAAACTGGTCCAAGTACTATTGGAACACCCGATTTATCAAATCCATGAATGCTGTCGGTGCATTGGTTAACCTGAACGGCATCACCAGAAACTCGTAATGCCCATACAGAGTACAAAATGCCGTCTTATGAACATCAGCCTCCTTCACTTTGCGCATCAATGTAGCTAAACCCAACATATTTCTTCTGATAAGCTACCTTAAAATAGTCCCAAGTGAGATCATCCACTGCTACACTATTTCGAACCGTGAGCCACCACTGGTATGACTCATCCCGGAGAAGCGACACTACCCCTTTCAATTTTTCCTTAGCAGTCATATCCAAGTCATCCGTGATTCGCTCCGTCGCCTCTAACCAATACTCAGCCGTATTGGGAGCTACACCAAAAACACCTCGAAATACCTCGACCCCATTGGCTCGAAGTCGCTCAGATACGAATTTTTGAGCTCTCGTACCCTTACATGCGCTAGCCACTTTTTCCTGCACTCGCAGCATCGCCTGCGATACTTCATCATCCCCCGTTTAATCTTGATACTCACTGCCAGCAGCTGGTGGTGGTGGTATCTCGTTCTCGGACCCTTGACCAGACCTAACAGGTTTCGATATGGTCATTCTACCTCTACCGCATCCTCGCACATTCTGACCACGTCCCCTAGTACTCATATCTATACCGCGATTTATCTGGTTAAAGAAATTTATGAATTAGCTTCTGTTTCACTGATTACCCACGAATAAGTTTTATGTAAAGATATTTGGTAGTGGTTCTTTCGATCATCACACAGTTTCCATTTCAATTTCCTACTCTTATTCCACGAGTAATGATATTCTCATCATTTCACTACCCGAGGGTATTTTCGTAATTAACCTATCGGGGTATTTTAGTAATAAAACATGGTTAATTTGAAAACCTTTACTAATCGTAGATATTTCAAAAATTCCAGAAATTGGGGGTGTTTTGGTAATTGCACAAACCAAGGGTATTTTAGTAATTTCTGTGATCCAGGGGTATTTTGTAATTTTTTAAAATATGGTTCTAGGGGTTTTTTTTTACAAAATAAGGGTATTTGAGAATTTTTCTCCATGCTGAGGGTATTTTGGTAATTTTATAAGTCAGGGGTAATTTGGTCATTTTTTAAATCAGGGGTATTTTGGTCATCTCTTAAATCAAGGTTACTGTGGCAATTTCAAAACCAAGGTTTAATTTTTGGAGTGTCACAAAACAGGATGGCTATTCCCTTTCGGGTTTTAACTATTAAGTTTAGCCTGTGAATAAGTTGTCTTAGCTAGGGTGAACCGTCACTACGCACCAGGTAGGATCCGGGTGAAGAGGAGGTGAGTCACTAGGACTGCTTAAATACCAAGCTCATCCTTGAATCCATTCCTAGACATGCGCACAACGATTGCCACACCCTTGGCTCAATGACGTACTCACAGGTTTGTTTAGTGGATTATTACGTCTTATGTAATTTATGTTGGAGTAGGCTATTCCTAGGGTTCAATAATTCCTATTCTACTTAATCTACGATCCTGAAATAGCCATTTCCCCACATAAAATTCACACAACAGTCAGAAGTACTTACCTGGGCGGATTGGTGCCGGAGACTCGGTGCCATGCTGTTCAACCCATGTACCTTTTCCACAAAACTTTTTAAAGTCAAATTTAAAACATTTTGGGCCTCGGGCCCACAGTCGAGCTTTTGAACTTGGCTCTGATACCAAAATTATAACACCCCAAACCCGGTCAGCACACCACAACCGGATCTAGCATGTCACGGGAGATACCCTTTTGAAAGTGAAAGTTTGTCGGGTAATTTCCTTAGAAAACCTATTTTGTAGTACGAAAAGTTTAGTAATCCTTGCTTGAAATCTACGTATTGTTGCAAGTTTTTAGAAAATATTTGAGTTATCTTTATTGTCATAATTTAAGTGATGTTACCCGATGGCAACGCTTTTAAGAAAAGCGAAGGAGTTATTATTTTGAAAACATTGCTTTTTACCGTTTAACTTAACAAAACCATATATTCAACATAGTCAAAATAATAGCAAATATTAAGGAAAAACACAAAATAAAACTTAGCAGCCTTATTACAAAACCCGAAGCCAAAATTTAAAGAAAATTAATAAAATAGAAATAGTAACTAAAAGAAATCAAACCCAACGAACATGCACGGCTGCCTCGAGTCCTCCCGACTCTATCTCCGCAATCTACTTATCTACAAAATATAAGGGAAAGGGTGAGTCACCAAGACTCAGTGTATTAATCCCCAACCCGATAGTGCATTCACTTACACAAACTATCAGTAGCAATATGCAAATCATACTAAACATGCAACCCATAACCTAGCCATCCATACACCTTTAACTACCCCATGTGGTCAAAACCATTGGTGGTCAAAACCACTGGTGACCGTAGTCACAAATCAAGTGATGGGGCCAACCCATCGTGTGGTCAAAACCACTGATGATAATCCCGTAAATAATCTCGTGGGGCCAACCCACTATGGTACCAAACCACTGGGATGAGTCACAAATCGATATATGGTCAAAACCATTGGTGGTCAAAACCACTGGGACTTAGTCACAAAATATAATATCAAGACGGGGCCAACCCGTCGTGTGGTCAAAACCACTGGTGACAGTCCAAAATAAATCATCCCTCTCCTCTCTTCAAACCCATGATCATGTTCATAACATACATGCCATAGTATCGAATGATCATGCAAATAGCATATAACATAGCATCAACTGATCATGACGATGTATACTAAAAGTCACATAACAGGGGACTTACCCGGAATCCAAGCTTATGCCCACATGGAAAAATTCACTAATACCAAAGGTTATACAGTAACATAATAAGCATTATTAAACTAATAGAGTGTGTAAGTGTTTACACACTTGACTATACGCGAAATCCTGAAACTACGCGATACCACGAGATCCCGAAACGTATGTCCTTACTGCACCTACAATCAACCAATACCACCATTTAGATTTAAAGCCATTCGATTTATTCACAAAATCTCGAAGGATATGTCGCCCCAAATATAACACACCTTAAGCCGATTTGGTTTCCAACCAAATCCCAAAGCCACACAAAGCCTCCTTGCAATCGGCCACACACTAGCACACATGAAAACATTTAGCCTTCGGCTTTTGATCAATTAAGAAATAGATCTTAAGGTCGATCCCTTGCCTAGATCAAAAATCAAAACTCGAATATCCACTGCGTTAGACTACACTTCTCTCCTACAATCGGCCTTAACACATTATTATGAATCATAGGGCCATTCGGCCATGGCATAAATCCCGAAAGAAGGAAAGAGTTGTCGCACTGTTACCTTAATGATAGATTCGGCTAATCAAACACCAATGTTCAGCAACCCTAACTGATGTTAAAGGTTTCGGTTCCCTTCAAAGAACAAGAATAGAATTTTAATACTTAGATCTAAAATGGAAAAAGAATATAGAAAAGAAGTGAGTTTCGGTCACTACACAAATCGGTCAAGAAAAGAAAAAGATAATACTTACCAAGAGATTCGGCACAACCCCAAAAGAAGGATTAGATTCGGCTTTGAGAATTAAGATAGAGGTGGGTTTCGGCACTTAGAATGGTGAAGAGAGAAAACGCAAGAGAGAGGGATTTATGAACAAAGCATTTGGCCAAAAGAGAACTAGATCAAAGTTTCGGCCTTTTTGTAGATGTTTGGAGATGATAATATAAAATAAAGTGAAAGAGAAGGGATTCGACAAAAGGGAGAATGGAAGAACTTTCGGTACAAAGAAGATTGGAAGAAGAAAGAAGTCGATTGAGGAGTGGGTGTTGATTTCAGCCTTGAGCAAAAATAGGAAGAAGAAAAGTGAAACAAAAGTGGTTCCGGCTATGTGCAAAATAAGAAAAAGAGGAAGAAGTGTGTAGGGTGGTTTCGGTTTAATCACAAAACACAAAGGAGAAGACCCCTCTAAGCTAGCCAAAACACTCCTTAAACCCCTATTGACATTCGGCCACACCAAAGACTCCCCAAAACCGATAGCACCCTTGCCCAAAGTCCACCCTTGACCAACTCTTCCAAGTGAGCTTGATAAGACTCAAACTCCTCAATTCCTCATCTTCATCTATTTGACTCTCTCTATCCTTATCCCCCAGAGTCCACCCTGAGCACTCCTCCTTCTAGCTTGTGGCGTCAAAAATTAATAAGCAGAAAGGGTTTTCTGCAGCTCGAACCAAGGTCCCCCTTGCTCCTTTTGGCGTCACCTACCTTGTGACTTAAGTGGCGCCTCCTTGCCACTTTACCAAGGCACTTCTTATGTCTAAAACTCCCAATAATTCCTTTTGACCCCTGACTCTTCTAGGTCCTTCTTCTTAAGTGTTAAAGCAAAATTTTTAGCCATGTCCCGGGACTAACCCAAGATCATGCCTAGACCCCAAAACATATCAAACCAACACAACATACTTACCAACACATGCAACCACATGCAAAATGCAGAGACCCCATTTTAAGGATGTTACAAGTCGGGTTAGGATCTAAATTAAGCATGCACATTTCAATTATTGTGTCCAGTAGCTATCGTATGGTTAGGACCGCTTGATTAATTCTAATGCATCCAATCACGTATGAATGAAATACATACTTGAGTTTAATTGAAAACATGATCAACTGAGGCGCAAACACTATAGACTTGATTTAAATAAACTTCATTAAATAAATGCAGTCATCCTAGCTAAACAGAATTTAGCTACTATTGTTGATGATAAGATAATAAAGCACATTGCAAACATAATTAAAATCAAAATAACAAAGTAAAGGAAAAATAAACTCTGTCGAATCAATAGTCTCGTGAACTCTGATTGAAGATGTTTCCCTCCGATCCTTGTGTTGCCCCTTTGCTAATGGCTCCTCAAGGTGGCCGGCTAAGAGACTTATCAAGGTTTTTGGCTAAGAAAAAAAATATGGGATGCTATGCGTGGAAATGAAGATAGGAAATAAGAGAATGAATGATGATTGAAAGATGTGAAGAATGAGGGATGTAGGGATAATGGATGATTGAAATGGGGAATGAGTGGGGGTATTTATACTTGAAGTAGATGGCAGAGTTTATTAAAAATATGGATTGGAATCTCTCCATTTTCTCCATTGTTTGGTCGGCCATATTTTGTATAAGCAGGTGGATGGTGGTTCCTTTATTTGAGCATAGAATCATGCTAAACTTAAGCATGGGTTGGATGGTTTCAAGGGCAATCTTTGTGTGCTAATTTTCAAAGATTTGCCAAATGTAGGGACCTCCATTAAATATTCCAAGATAGATTTTTGGATAGCCAACATGCTTGTGTCGAATGTGGGCTTGACTCCCTATTGTTGGACGATTTTGTGGCCCATTAAATAATCAGACTTGTTGTAACAACCTGTTTTCAGTGAAATCAGAACAGTAGTTTCGGTAGCACAAATCCTATGTGAAAATATTTATTTTAATATTATTTTAATATCTACAGTATGTTAGCAAGGTCGTATAAAAATTTCGTTAAGAAATTTTATTGTTTGCATGCTTACTTTGGTAAACAAGACTAATTAAGTAAAAGATGCAAAATTAGAGTTCTATATGTTAAAGGCACTAAATGGCTATGAAATTAAATAGTTATGGGATTTATGTGGTAATGATACCATTGTTATTATGAGTGGACAATTATGGACATATAATATGTTATTTCAAAGGTTAATAATAAGGCTAATTATGTAATTCATTAAATTAAGTATAATAAAATAATAAACCAAAGGTATCATCTTCTTCATTCCATCTAAACTCAACTAAAAATCACCATTGAAGAAGGGTTTTATGTTAGGTCAAGCTATTCTATTGCATGTAAGTGAATTTTGAGCTTGTTTTTAATGATTTCTATGTTTTTTGGAGTCGTTGTAACTCGATCTAGGTAGCCCAAGGACTAATTTGCAAAATTGTTAAAATTTTAGGGTTTTTCCATGAATGTATTCATGTGGTTTATGATTTTTGATGGAAGAGAAGGAATCCTTGTTGATAGATAAACAACTTTTGTAAAGTGAATTTTGTTGAAAATGTCTAATAGGGATTTATTTGTAAAATGTGTAAAATACATGGTGAAAATTGTGAAATAATGAATTGTATGTGTTGATATGGATCTATATGAAATTCAGCTAGCTTGGGTAGGGATGAAATTGTATGAATTTTAAATTACGAGCTTAAGGACTAAATTGTAATAAAATTAAAATAATAGGGCAAAAGCATAATTTTAAAAAAAATTAATTTGGATTGAATTGAATAGAATGGTTATTAAATAGATTTATTTAATTTATATAGATCAAGATAGACCTTGTACGACTTTAGATCAGGGTAAAGAAAAAGCTTTAGATTAGTCGACTCCATTTCTAAGCCTTTATTGTTGAGGTAAGTTTGTGTAATTAAGTAATGTTTTAATGCTATCCTTTGAGCTATCTGTAAATTATGGATAGTTATGTAAATGATCGATGCAAATCCAACGATGTCACGACGTCTATCGAGCCCCGTTTGAACATTAGAAATTTGTAGGATAGAAATGACATGTCATTAGGGTTTACATGTTTTGGGTGCTGGTCTTGAATGTCTACCTATAACGCCCCGAATTTGCCTAGAAGAATTGGGCCTATTGGGCTTTAGGTCTCATAAAACTTTTATGTGAGCAAGAAAATAACAAATGACATGACGGCTTTAAAAGTTTAATGAATTTGGAGTGTCTAGGTGTGTTGAAAAGCTCTGGGTTCGAGTTTTGTGGTGGAGGATTCTTAATTTATTTAATTAAGAAATCAGGGTTGTGAGTAGTAGGCTATTAAATAAGAATAAAGTGAAAAATGGCACAAAAAGAAGCCTGTGGTGAAGTGGCTAAATGACGCCACTAGGGTGTAAGGAGGTGGCGACATATGCATACAAGGAGGTCTAAGGTTCGAGTGCTAGCTTAGTTTTATTTTGGAGTTTAATTTTAGGCTTCTAGATGGCTGGAAGTGGCGTGTAGAGGGACACTAAGGAGAAGTGATCAGTAGAGAGAATTTAGGAGAAGGATAAGGGAGATATCATGGAGAAAAATTAGGAGATGAGCAGTGGATGAAGTGGTGCTGAATTGGACTTTATGGGTGGCTAAGTTTCAGCTATAGGCTATATAAATGTGTGTGTGCCAAATATGGGGGCCTAGATAATTCCAAATTTTTCATTTTTTTTCTTTTCCTTTCTGAAACCTTATTTTTCCATGGCCGAAAATACCTTGCCTTGTCGCCGAAATCTCTTATAGAAGAACCCCTTTTTGCCGAATTCTCTCATAGCCAAACTCTTTTATTGCCGAAGTATTATCATCTTCTCTTGTCAAAATCCCTATTAGTGCTGAATCTTTGTTGTTTTCCTCCATCACAAATCGATGGTTACCTACTATTAGTCAAGGTTAAAAGCCAAATATTGTCCAGTAGCTATCTAGGCCGCAGGATTAAAGGAGGGTTTCGGTAAGTGTTCTATCAACTTCTTTAGTGTGTTTTGTTAAAAGCCGAAAGGGCTATTTAACCTCTCCTTATCGTTAACCTTGTATTAACAAGGGTAGAATTCAAGGATCGCAAGCGTGGTAAGGATAGTTAGATAATAGGTAAGTGTACTTGTCTCGGTTGTGGTTTAGTTGATGGCCGAATGTAAGTATGGCCTATAGGGGTGACTTATGTGGAATATGAGTCACTTGTTTTTTATTGTAACACCCCATACCCGAGTCTGATGCTAAGACTGGATACGAGACATTACCATGTTTGAACTCACTTAAAACATGTACTTACGGGCTATAAAATTTCGTTCCAACTTAAAAACTTCACTTTCTTAGTCAACACATATAACAAAGGCCTACGAGACCTTTAACTCATGTCAGAAAACTTTCGGAATTAAAAATCAAATAACTCATTTTTGAAGCAGGGTTCACATGCCCGTGTAACTTGGGGACACACCCGTGTACCCTTAAGCACGCCCATGCCCTCAAACCGTGTAGGGCTACTGACTATTTCCACGTGGCTTAGACACGTCCGTGTCTACCAACCATGGGAGGTTACTGACTAATTTCACACGGCCATGGCACGCCCGTGGGCTTAGACCGTGTGCTAATCCTTGATATACTGACTAAATCAACACGGTCTGGGAACATGCCCATGTCCAAATCATGTGTCTTACATGGCACACACACACGGCCGTGGGATTTGCCCGTGGCCTATTATGATTAATAATACTAAGGTGCAGGGTTAACACGGTCTTGACACACGCCCGTGTGTCCAACCGTGTGGGCACTTACAGGCTATTTACCAAGCCTTAGCCACCCTGAAATGAAGATCATGCCCATACACAATTCAATAATGCAATAACAACCCAATTTTATGAATAATACTACATCCTTCATTGATCTCAATAAACATACATGCTTAGTCAAATTTGGCCAATCTCTTAGCCATATACAAAAGAATAATAAACTTGATAGCCTTTACAAAGGCCCTTCTTAAAACATGTTCACAAAATAAATGTTTCCTATACATGCCATACTTAGTAAAGTAACTTGGCTATACCAAAATAAGAGTTGATCGTGTGTTGCGAGCTCCGACGTTAATGATCCATGAGTTAGCTTGGCGGGACTGCATAAAAGAAAGAATCATAACATAAGCATATAGCTTAGTAAGTTTGCATGTAACAACTCTTAGTATCATCATTGCTTAATATAAGCCATTTCACATAAACAATGGTATCATGAATTTCAGCTAAAGAGCTTACTTACTCATATAGTGTAACACCCCAAACCCGGCCCAGAAATTAGGCCCAAAGCTGGTGTGTCACATTGAAGAAAACGTATAAAGAATTTGAAAGTCGTACTAAAATAAGTTTTCTTAAAATCAAGAAAAATAATTTTGATTTGAGACATTTGATAGAATACTACTAACCTCGAAGATTGATCGATTAAATTTGAAGTAATAATTTTATAAAACTGTGACTCTTGGAAATATCGTTGATAGTTCGAGAAAAATTTCCGTATTAAAAATATTTGTAAAAGTTTTATTTTGAAATTCATTTGTTAATCAATTTTGGAAAACCTTTATTATGATTTTAGAAAATCCCATTTAAAATAATTTGAGTAAAATATAAACACGTCAAACATAAAGCAAAATAAAATAATCTAGAGGCCTTATTACAACACATAACCCAAAATAGTAAAGTAATAAAGTAAACGAAGTAAGAAACTAAAGTCCAAATAAAACCATTTCTGAAGTATGGCCTCTACCGACTTATCCATGGCCCCAAGTCCTCGTCACTGAGCATTACCTACAAGGGTTAAGAAAGAAAGGGGGGTGAGTTACAAGAACTCAGTGTATAACCCAGTTACCATTGTCCACTGGGCCAAAAATCCAATTAAGCATTTATTGGGCCAAAGCTCATTTACAATTATAACATAATAACATGTATATAATATGCATGTGATATGCAATTCCCCAACCAAACCTAGTTTTCCATCCACTACACACCACCCGTACCAGCCAGCACACCTCTGGGGAGCTTTAGTCACCCACCACGCCAACACACCAAACTGGGCATTAAGCCATATATCAAACTGGGCATTAAGCCATTTATTAATTTGTGGACAAGCCACCAGAATTTTGTAGCAAAGCTACCAGAACTTCTCTTCGTCAAATACCCCAACCCATGCAAATCATGTATATAATGTATAACAATTCACAATGATGTATTCAGATATTCATTACAAATTTTATGGCCCATTATAACAATTTATCAAAGTTGGCCCATTAAGCAAATGTCATCTTGGCCCATTTTGCATATTTTCAGATCGGCCCATATAATCATATACCAATTTGGCCCCCATTACAAAATATATTAGATTGGCCCATTAATCAATATGCCCATTCGGCCCATAAGGCAATATGTCAATTCAGCCCATTAAGCAATTTCGTATTTTGGCCCATTAACACTTTACAAATCGGCCCAATAGGGGCATTTCCATAATTCGGCCCATAAGGGAATTTTCGTAATTTGCCAATCATACCCGCTAAGGGTAATTCGGTAATCTTACCCACTAAGGGTATTTCGGTAATTTACCCTCTAAGGGTATTATGGTAATTTCGTAACCAAGGCTTAACTACTAGTTTGGGGCATAAAAGTTTGAAACTGTCCATCTGTGTCATACTGACTAAATTGACAATAACTTGAGTGAGGAATCTCGAAATCTAAATCTGTAAATTTTCCTTGAAACTAGACTCATATATATCCTTACTATAATTTTTCCAGAATTTTTGGCTTAACTATTTAGTACAGTTTATTCCTTAAAGTTTCCCTTGTTTCACTGCCCAACTATTCTGACCTCTCTTACCGAAAATTCAAATATCTCACTGTACGGTTTTCATATGTTGTTTCCACTTGTTTCTATTGAAAATAGACTCACTAGGAATCTTTAAATATAAACTATATCTCTTAATTCACTTTGTACAATTTTATACGATTTTTCCAAGATAGATCAGGGAACCACAAAATCATTCAGAACCAGTCTCGCTAAAATTAACATATCTCAGAATATTAAATTTCTTTTCCTTCTCTATTTCTTCCTTATCAAAATAGACACAGTAAAATTTGATTTGAAATCTTATTCAATTATTAATTCCCTTTCTTCTATTTTTAGTGATTTTTCAAAATCACGTCACTGCCACTGACCAAAACTATTTTATTACAAAAAAAATGGTTACCACTATGAACCTACGCGCCCCCGAGTGATCCCGGATGCCGATTTCTGGTTTTCTTTGGTATTTCAACCAAATCACAGAACATATCATACAACTTTTAGAGAGATGTGAGATTACACACCATTTCAAACATGTTTTCGGAATGTACGGGATTATACACCTTGATTTCGATTTCCTAACGAACCACTCGTCGTTGACCTAGAACAATACCAACAAAAAGTTAGCCTCGGATTTGCAAAAGATTTCATATCACTTACACTTGAATCACTTACCACTATATCTGAAGGTAGAAATATATTGAGTGATTTGTCCCTAAAACATATAGTCAATTAGTCGAAACTTCAATCCGATTTGCAACATAGCCGAATAGAGATATAACGAAAAATCCAAAACGAACCCCCTTACCTTATCGATATTGGATCTAATTACCACCGTTTGACTTCGACTAGAACAATACACGGTCTCCCACTTAAAGCACGATTTAATCGAAGAAGGAATGTCATCTCAAACGAGAAAGAATTTATGAAGGAGTGATTGTGGATTGTGAGTTTCGGCTATGGAAGAAAATGAATAAGAATAATTTCAGTTATGAGGGTATGGATTAGAGGAAAAAGATAGTAGAGTTGGATAATTTCGTGAAAAGAAAAGAAAGGTTGAGAAGGGTGCTTATCAAATTTTGGTTTTCAAGAGAAGATGAATGAAAATAGTTTGGTCACAATGGTTTGGTACCTACTGACAACAAGAAAGAATTGAAGAAAAGAAATGCTCACTAATGGCTTGAAGTTTCAAGAAAGATGAGAAGATTTTTGAGAGAAAAGGCATAAAAATGCAAGAAGGAATTTGACCAACCAAGCACCAAAGTTTCTACCAAAACACTAACAAAATTTCGGCTACCCCTCTTACACCCAAAATCGTCCACATACATAGCCAAAAAGGTCAACATTTTGCCACCCATACTTTCCATAACATCTTCCTTGAAAAATGCCACTTGTTCCCCTTACTTTCCCCTTGTTCATGATTTCTTTCCTCACCTTTATTCTTTCCTATTCTCTTTAGCCATCTTGCCATAAAATAAAAGTCCACCTTGGCATAATTACATGCTTGCCCGACACTTAGGGAAAGAGTGCAAAAATAATAGTCAAAATTTGCACACTATGGGATTTGAACCCCTTCCCTCAAAGTCCTCCACTTAATGCCATAACCTCTTTACCATATGCTCAATTATGGTAACCATTTATTCATTTATTTCAATAAGCCTTGAAGCTACTTACCATCTCTCCTTAAAGTGCTAAAATACCAATTTTTTTCCTAAGGCCCAATTAAACGCGAGGCTTCATAGAAACACCGTAAACTCCAAATTCACTTAACTAACAAGTCCAATTTGCAATAATGCCATTCTCTTGTTCTCAAAATTTTAAACATTCCTACGCCCAAGGCCCATTGGGCCCAATCCTACTAAACCCAATTTCGGGATGTTACGTATAGATTCTTACCTGTCTCATGACACTTACTATTATCATACTTGTAAGGTAACCATGATACCTGTATCACTTGACCACATTGATCAGTATACTGTAATAACAATAATTATGATATCTACTTTCTCATTCACAACATGAATAATACTCAACTTCATCTAACTTCATCTTTATACTAACTTTACTTTCTTAGCTTTCTTGCTATCTTTTTTTAACTTACTCATTTGCCCGATGAATTTCTGTGACTAGCCGAGGATACTAAATTTCCTCCCACATAATATGATGCCAAAGCCATATCCTAGACATGGTCTTACATGGGTTGTCTCATCTTGGTTTCAAGGCCATGTCTTGACATGGACTTATATGAAGTCTTGCTCTTGATAACATACTCAATGCCAAGCTTGAATCCTTGGACTTACATAATAACTTGCTTGCTAACTTGATCAATGCCAAGCTTGCCTTGGACTTACATGATATCTTGAACAATGCCAAGCTTGCCTTGGACTTACATGATAACTTGATCAATGCCAAGCTTGCCTTGGACTTACATGATAACTTGCTTGCTAACTTGATCAATGCCAAGCTTACCTTTGACTTACATGATATCTTGATCAATGCCAAGCTTGCCTTGGACTTACATCATATCTTGCTTGCTAACTTGATCAATGCCAAGCTTGCCTTGGACTTACATCATATCTTGTGTGGTAGATCGAGTATCTCAGGGAAATTCATCTTCAATCGGGACTTGCTTGTACATATTATCGTGATTTCTTGCTTGAACATAACATGATCATTTCATACAATTATTGTACATTATACTAAGCAAATTAATGATAATAATCATAAAGCTTAGAAAATCATACAAACTTACCACAATATACAAAATGTATGTAGATGTGCAATTTAGTCCTCGACTTTGTTCTTGCCTCGGTTTCGATCTGGGCTTCATTTTTCTTCATCTATAATCATAAATAGATCATTTAAAAATCATATTGACTAATTTGACTCATAACTCATACTTTGGAAAATTACTATTTTGCCCCATACTTTTTAATATTTACACTTTTGCCCCAATTCTCGTAAAATGATTTTCATGCAACTTTCTTAAACTTCATGCTCAACTGAATCATTTTCTCTTCTATAACAATCATCAATTCTCACTATTTCTAGTAGGTATGACCAATTTTGTAACTGTTACAAAATGGTCCCTACTACCATTTTTCACGAAATTCATTAAGGAAAAGATGTTTATCTAACATCAAACTCTCTTAAACTTCCATAAAAAATCATTTAACAAGCATGTCATTCAAGGGTAGATTTTTGAATATGCATCTTAGCTCATTTTATAGCTAAAATTAGCTAATTCATAATACGAAAACTTCAAAAATACGAAGATTATTAAAAACGAGGCTAAGATGAACTTACTATGAGCTTGAAAAAAATGAAGAACCCTAGCTATGGTGTCTCCAAATTTTTAGCAGCAATAAGGAAGAAGATGAGTGAGTTTTTCTCATCTTTATCCTATTTTAATCACTAATTAGGCCAAATGACCAAAATGCCATTCCTCTTAAAAATTTCCATAATAGTATCTTAAGGCTAATTTTGTCCAAAAATTAAATTTTGGAAAAATTGCTATTTAAGGGCTCATAATTATTATTCTAAAGCTATTTCATGCAAAAAAGCGTCTAGAAACTCATATATTGCAACTTTTACAATTTAGTCTTTTTGGACCTCAACTTAATAAATTTGCTTTACAAAACTTACATACTAACGTGCAAACATGGCATAAACTTGAAAAACTCATAATTCCACCTCGGGTTCATGGCCTCGCACCACTATCCCGACTAGGCCCTAAATCGGGCTGTTACAATTCTTCCCCCTTAGGGATTTTTTGTAACAGATCAAATTTGACCCTAGTCAGAATGGTGGTTTTGGGACCACAAATCCGAGTCTGAGAAATATTTTAATATTATATTTTGTGTTTATTATATATGAATTAATGTGCATGAAAGTCTCGTAGAAAAATTTATTATTTAAGTGTTTAATTTAACGAAAAGGACTTAATCGCATAAAGTGTAAAAGTTGCAGGCTATAGAGTAAAGTGCTAGAATGAGGATGGCTTTTTAATATGAAGCATTAAATGGGTAAATAACCCATTTTTAAGTTAGTGGGTGACATATGACATGTTTAACCTTAATTTTTATATTGTATAATTATTTATAATAAGGTTATAAAGGTAAATGAATAAATGTCATATATATGTTAAATAAAACATAAAAAATGGCCATTATCATCTTTTATTTGTTTGAATGTTGAGAAAAGAAATGGGGTTTGGTTTCCTTTGAATCAACTTCAATCACAAATTCAAGGTTAGTTTGATTTCGGTTCTTGATAATTTTACATTTTGAGATCGTTGCTTGAACCGTAGTGACCCATGTTAAAATTTTTAAATCTAAGCATGCTTGATGTTCGGCCATTGTTGTGTTCATGTGGTTTTTGATGTTAAATGATTTTAGATGAAAGATATGTTAAAGATTAGTATGTTTTGTATTGGAAGTTTTGATGAAATTGAGTATTTAGGGCTAATTTGTAAAAATAAATTTTTATAGGGACTTATTTGCAAAATAAATGAAATAAATGGACTTGTAAGGTCCCTAGGAAGATTTGGCTCTCGAGTAGCATGGGGAAATTTTGTGTATTTTGTGTTTTATGCAAATAGGACTAAATTGTAAAAATGTGAAACATTAGGGGTAAAGTGGTAAATTACCCATTTATGTGTTTTGGGACTAAATTGAAATGAAATGTACTTGAATGAGCTAAATTTTAATGTGTTTAGATCAAGAACAAAGAAAATGGATTTGGATCTGGGAAAAACAAAGGTTATCGATTAATGGATTACGTGGTTCGTCGACAGTCGAGGTAAGTCCTTAAGCAAGTATACGCCAAAGAATTATTTATGAACATAGTATATGATGATTTTTGAATATTTAAAGCATAATTATACATGTTGGCCGAATGTGGAGTATGAATTTGTAGTGAAATTAATTTGGTAAACACAATGTGAATATGTATGTTTGGATTAATAGGTGAAAGTAAAAGGAAGAATCTGAGATGGATAATAGTTTAGTACTAAGTACTGTGCATCACAAAGTTAAATGTGTTAATATTCGGGCTTAGTGCCTAGTAGGCTTAGTGCCGGTGATATATTCAGGCTTCGTGCCTAGCAGGCTTAGTGCCGGTGATATATTCGAGCTTCGTGCCTAGTAGGCCTAGTGCCGATGATATATTCGAGCTTCGTGCCTAGTAGGCTTAATGCCGATGATACTTTAAAATGAAGGAACCATAAATTACTCGAGGTGTAACATAGTGAATCTATTGTGTTAAAAACTCAGGTAAGCATAAGTCCCATTTGAATTCATCAGAAGTAAGGTAAGTTGTGATTAATGTTACTTGAGTTGAAATATATTATGTTAAGAAGGATGTTATGTGAATTTGAGCTCATAATCGACGTGTATGAATATAGAAATAATAGAATTTTTGGTGTGGTAATGTAATGGATATGAATGTTGAATTTACATGATTATAAACATGCGATTCATGTAACATATGTACTTTGCGCTTTGATGAGTTGCAGGTTGATGGTAGTGAAGTATAAGTAATTGAGTAAATACATTACTAGTATTTGGTTTTGTATCAGTTGCATATCGAAATATACATATACAATGTCCTACATTTATTGATTAAAATGTTAAAGTGCTTGATTAGTGAATTATCTTTTGCTTAAGACTTACTAAGCTAGTGAGCTTACTCGTATGTGTTTGTATTTCTATTTTATTGATCATTGATTCAACTATGTGCTCGGGGATCATTAAGAAAGTCGACCACACTATCACTCTCTTTGGTATATATATGTTTACTTTTCGAATCAAAGGCATGTATAGGCTGAATTATGACTTGAATGAATGATGTTTGGTTTTGTAAATGTATATATATATGGCCTTGCGAATAAGGCTATTACTTTTGGTTAAGCATCGTTTGTATGATTGATATAATGGTTTGTTTTAATTTTTGGTACAAGAGGTGTGCATATTATGCTTGGATGTTTAATATGGTTATATAGAAATAATCATTTATATGTATTATATATATATGTATAAGTATGCATATTATGTCGTGTGAATTTTTCTACTTAAATTATTATGCGGTTGGTTATAATTCGAGTGGTCATGAAAATGTGTATACTTATGTTTTGGGTTGATCATTGAGTTTTAAATTGAGGACCTAATATATGGTCAATGGATTGGTTATATTTATATATTTTGGCTAGTCACATATCATACGTGTTTGGTAGGTTATTCAATAATCTTTGTGTCCATTAATTAATAAGGTAGGATGAATTGATAATTATGGTTTGACATGGTTTTTGTTTTAGGGACATTGCATATTATGATAGCATGATGTGTATGTTTGGTTATGCTATAATGTTCGAATGTCACATATGAGAAGGAAAAGCTAATAGAGTATCATGGATCTATTCATTTTTATTATGCATATTTGCATAAGGTATAAAAAGATATGTTGATATTAGACTAATGAAATAGATGTATTTCTATATGTTTAACATATGAAATTTGGTGTTGTTATGTGGAAGCTTGATTGAAACTTGTATAGATTATGAGTAATGATGTATTGCATTATGAATCATGGTTGTTTGTAATGTAAGTCTTAATCATCATTTGTTGATATGGAAATTTAAATATGCGTATTAGGTTTATTCCATATCTGACTGTGCTAAATTGTGTCGAGTTCGGTAACGCCTCATAACCCTAATTCGATGATGGGTACGGGTTAAGGGGTGTTGCATTTTATTGGTATCAGAGCTATGGTTTAGTCGATTCTAGGACTACCGTAGTGCGTAAGAGTCTAGCTGTACATGCCTTTGAATTGTATATATGATAGTGTGGTGACTTCTAATAATTTCAATTGTATTTTATATAGTAAATGGATCCTGATCCCGATAGAGCCGTAGCTGATGATGTGGAGAGCGTTGCGCCTGTTCCCGCGTGTGGATCAGCGCCATTAGTCTCTCAACCAGTTTCGGGTAGCCATGAGGGGGAGGCTAAACAAGCCTTCTATCAGATGATGAACGAATGGTTTACCCAGTTTATTCAGACTAATCTGGCTGTACAACAACCTCCACCCCCGAATAATCCAACTCCGGTACCTTCAGTACCCCCGATGATAGATTCGATGAGATCTAGCAGGCCTCCCATTGATAAAATCAAGAAATATGGGGCCGAGGAATTCAAGGCCAATGATGATGATGGCGCAGAGCGAGCCGAGATGTGGCTTGATAACACTATTCGGGTACTCGATGAGTTATCTTGTACTCTAGATGAATGCCTAAAGTGTGCTATATCTCTACTTCGGGACACCGCTTATCACCGGTGGAACACTTGGTATCCGTAGTTCAAAGAAAAGTAACTTGGGACTTCTTCCAAATTGAGTTCCGTAAGAAATATATCAGTCAGAGAATCATCGATCAGAAACGGAAAGAATTTCTAGAATTAAAATAGGGTCGCATGACTATGACGGAATATGAGCGAAGTTTGTCAGATTGAGCCGTTACGCTCGGGAGTGTATATCTACCAAAGCCATTATGTGTAAAAGATTTGAAGACAGCCTGAATGAAGACATAAAGTTATTTGTTGGCTTTCTTGAAATCAAAGAGTTTGTGACATTAGTCGAGCGAGCTTGTAAAGCCGAAGAGCTCGGAAAGGAGAAAAGAAAAGCTGAAGTAGAAGCTAGAGACACTCGAAAAAGATCATCGAGTAAAATTTTCCATTCTGTGCATAAGAAGTTCAGAGATGACCCTAGTCAACATAAAGCCACTTCAGACCTGCCTAGACGTTATTGACCTCCAGCGAGATTTCGAGCCACGTCGATAGCTAGCGTCGGTAATGTTCCACAAAACCGGGCCGAGTGTAAACATTGTGGGAAATGGCATCCTGGGAGTTATAGAGTTCGTGATCGGTCCTACTTTAAATGTGGATCATCGGATCATTTTATTTGAGAGTGCCCGATGTTAGCCGAGCAAAATGCAACTCAGAACACTAGACCGAAAGCAAAGGCGCCAAAGACGGTAGACCACTCAGACATTCAGGCAATGTAGGTGGTAGTCAGAGAGGGACGAAGGACACCGTAATACGATCAGAAGCTAGAGCTCCAACTAGAGCTTATGCTACACGAGCCAGAGAGGATGCCTCCTCCCCCGATGTCATTACCGATACTTTCACCCTTTATGATACTACTGTGATTGCATTGATTGATCCTGGTTCGACTCATTCATATGTGTGTAAAACTCTAGTATTCGGTAAGACTCTGCCAGTTGAGTCTATTGAGTTTGTGATTCGTGTGTCCAACCCTTTGGGTAGATGTGTATTTGTTAATAAAGTGTGTAGAGGTTGCCCGTTGATGATTCAGGATTCTTACTTCCCAGCCGACTTAATGTTGTTGCCCTTCGATGAGTTCGACATAATTTTGGGAATGGACCGTTAACTTCACATGATGCAAGGTGAATTGAAAAGAAAGCTTATTGATTTGAGATGTCGAGCGGTGAGATCATCGTAATTGGATCCAGTGATTTAAGTGAGTTTCCTCAAGAATATCCTCGATGTTAGCCCGAAAGTATGTGAGAAAAGGTGCGAAGCTTATTTGGCCTATGTCTTGGATAATAAAGTGTCCGAAAAGCATATTGAATCAGACTGGTTGTGTGTGAATACCGGATGTGTTTCACGAAGAACTACCGGGTTTACCACCAAGACGAGAGATTGAGTTCGGCATTGAATTAGCACCGGAATGACTCCAATCTCAATAGCTCCGTGATCGATGGCACCTCATGAGTTAAAAGAGTTGAAAGCACGATTGCAAGAGTTAACAGATAGGGCTTTACATGACCGAAGTTTCTCTCCTTGGGTGCACCATTTTTTTGTGAAGAAGAAAATGGAACGATGCTGAATGTGTATTGATTATCGACAATCGAATAAGGTAACTATAAAGAATAAGTACCCATTACCTCGGATTGATGATTTGTTTGATCGGTTGAAAGGGCTTCAGATTTTCAAAATAGATTTGAGATTGGGTTATTATCGCCACAAGTCGAGATATAGATGTGCTAAAAAGCGCATTCGGACGAGGTACGGACATTTTGAGTTTTTGGTTATGCCTTTTGGACTCACTAATGCACCTGCTATTTTTATAGACCTAATGGATCGGGTCTTTAGACAGTTTTTGGATCGGTTTGTAGTTGTGTTTATTGATGATATATTGATCTACTCCAAAGATGAAACCGAGCATGCCAAGCATTTGAAATTAGTGCTACAAACTTTGCGAGATCAACAATTTGTATGCAAAGTTTAGTAAATGTGAGTTCGGATGAATGAAGTCGGTTTCTTGGGTCATGTTGTTTCAAAGATCGTATTCGGTGGATCCAAACAAAATAATGGCTATACTCGATTGGAAACCACCAAAGAATGTTTCTGAAATTCAAAGCTTTCTAGGCCTTACGGGATACTACAGACGGTTTGTAAAAGGTTTTTATGTGATAGCTACACCTTTGACAAGGCTACTACAGAAAGATGTCAAGTTTGAGTGGTCAAAAAGTGTCGAAAAGTTTGAACAAATTGAAAGCTCTTTTGACCAAGCTCCAGTGTTAACTCAGCCTGAATCGAGTAAAGAATTTGTCATTTTTAGTGATGCTTCTTTGAATGGGTTGGGTTATGCAGGAAAGCAAAGTTATAGCCTACGCTTCGAGACAATTGAAGCCGCACGAAAGAAATTATCCGACTCACGATCTGGAATTAGTAGCCATTGTTTTCGTATTGAAAATTTGGCGTCATTACTTATTCGGTGAGAAATGTCACGTTTATTCGGATCATAAAAGTCTAAAGTATTTGATGACTCAGAAAGATCTGAACTTGAGACAATGCAGATGGTTAGAATTGTTGAAAGACTATGAGTTGGTGATTGACTACCATCCGAGAAAAGCCAATATTGTTGCGAGATCGTTAAGTCGAAAATCATTATTTGCTCTTCGTGCGATGAACGCATGATGGTTATGTCGGTGATGATTCGATCATAGCCGAAGTTACAAACAAGACCGATGTTTATTCAAAGAAATTTGTGATGCACGTAAAGTTGACAAAGATTTGATTGCTAGACTAATTGAGGTGAAAAGATACGGAATCGTAGTTTCAAATTGATGCAAATGACTGCTTGAACTTTAAAAGCCGAATGTGTGTTCCGAAGAACTCAGAGTTGATTCAGATGATTTTGAGTGAGGCTCATAGTGGTCAATTATCGATACATCTGGGTAGCACGAAAATGTATAATGATTTGAAACAGTTTTATTGGTGGCCTGGCATGAAACGGGATATATCTGAATTTGTGTCAACGTGCTTAATTTGTCAGCAAGTTAAAGCCGAGCATCAAGTGCCTTCTGGGTTGCTTCAGCTGATCATGATACCTGAATGGAAATGGGATAAAATCACTATGGATTTTGTATCTGGTTTGCCTATGACACCGAGCAAGAAAGATGCAGTCTGGGTTATAGTAGATAGACTGACCAAATCAGCTCATTTTGTAACGGTTTGTATGGACTTTTCACTCGATAAACTTGCTGAGTTGTATATATCTCAAATCGTGAGATTACATGGTGTGTCGAGTTCTATTATCTTAGACAGAGACCCGAGATTCACATTGCGATTGTGGAAGAAGTTACAGGATGCTTTAGGTACTAAACTTCATTTTAGCACCGCCTTTCACCCGCAGACAGACGGTCAATCTGAGCGAACCATTCAAACACTTGAGGTCATGTTGAGATGTTGCGTTCTCGAGTTTGAAGGTACATGGGAAAAGTGCTTAAAATTGATTGAATTTGCCTATAATAACAGTTTTCAATCAAGTATCAAAATGGAACCCTATGAAGCTCTATATGGCCGCAAGTGTCGTACGCCTTTGTACTGGACCGAGCTCAGTGAGAATAAGATACAAGGGGTTGATTTGATTAAAGAGACTAAACAGAAAGTGGTCAGAATCAAAGATAGTTTGAAAGTCGCATCGATCGTCAAAAGTCTTATGCTGATTTGAAACGCAAAGATATAGAATTTCAAGTCGAGATCGGGTATTCTTGAAAGCATCTCCGTGGAAGAAAGTACTTCGCTTTGGTCTGGAAGGCAAACCGAGTCCGAGATTTATCGGACCGTATGAAATCATCGAACGATTGGGCTGTTGCTTATAGGTTGAAGTTACCTCGAATTAGAAAAGATACACGATGTATTTCACGTTTCTATGCTCCGTAGATACAAATCGATCCGTCACATGTGATTGCTCCATCGAGATTGAAATCAACCCGATATGACGATGAGGAAGAACCGATCCGTATCTTAGCTCGAGAAATGAAAGAGTTAAGAAACAAAAGGATTCCATTAATGAAAGTACTATGGCATTGGCATGGAGTTGAAGAGGCTACGTGGGAGCCTCGAGGACTCAATGAGGCAACAATATCCGACGTTGTTTAACGGTAAGATTTTCGGGACGAAAATCCTTAAGGGAGAGTTCTAATGCATCAATTTGACCCTAGTCGGAATGGTGGTTTGGGACCACAAATCTGAGTTTGAGAATATTTTAATATTATATTTTGTGTTTATTATATGTGAATTAATGTGTGTGAAAGTCTCATAGAAAAATTTATCGCTTAAGTGTTTAATTTAACAAAAGGACTTAATCGCGTAAAGTGTAAAAGTTGCAAGCTATAGAGTAAAGTGCTAGAATGAGGATGGCTTTTAATATGAAGCATTAAATGGGTAAATAACCCATTTTTAAGTTAGTGGGTGACATATGACATGTTTAACCTTAATTTTTATATTGTATAATTATTTATAATAAGGTTATAAAGGTAAATGAATAAATGTCATATATATGTTAAATAAAACATAAAAAAATGGCCATTATCATCTTTTATTTGCTTGGCCGAATATTGAGAAAAGAAATGGGGTTTGGTTTCCTTTGAATTTCGGCAACTTCAATCATAAATTCAAGGTTAGTTTGATTTCGGTTCTTGATAATTTTTACGTTTTTGAGATCATTGCTTCGAACCGTAGCTGACCCATGTTAAAATTTTTAAATCTAAACATGCTTGATGTTCGGCCATTGTTGTGTTCATGTGGTTTTTGATGTTAAATGATTTTAGATGAAAGATATGTTAAAGATTAGTATGTTTTGTATTGGAAGTTTTGATGAAATTGAGTATTTAGGGCTAATTTGTAAAAATAAATTTTATAGGGACTTATTTGCAAAATAAATGAAATAAATGGACTTGTAAGGTCCCTAGGAAGATTCGACTCTTGAGTAGCACGGGGAAATTTTGTGTATTTTGTGTTTTATGCAAATAGAACTAAATTGTAAAAATGTGAAATGCCCATTTATGTGTTTTGGGACTAAATTGAAATGAAATGTACTTGAATGAGCTAAATTTTAATGTGTTTAGATCAAGAACAAAGAAAAACGGATTTGGATCGGGGAAAGACAAAGGTTATCGACTAGCCGGATTACGTGGTTCGTCGATAGTCGAGGTAAGTCCTTAAGCAAGTATACGCCAAAGAATTATTTACGAACATAGTATATGATGATTTTTGAATATTTAAAGCATAATTATACATGTTAATGTAATGTGGAGTATGAATTTGTAGTGAAATTAATTTGGTAAACACAATGTGAATATGTATGTTTGGATTAATAGGTGAAAGTAAAAGGAAGAATATGAGATGGATAATAGTTTAGTACTAAGCATCGTGTATCACAAATTTAAATGTGTTGATATTTAAGCTTCGTGCCTAGCAGTGCTTAGTGTCGGTGATATATTCGGCTTCGTGCCTAGCGTGCTTAGTGCCGGTGATATATTCGCTTCGTGCCAAAGCAAGCTTAGTGCTTAGGTGATATATTAGGCTTCGTGCTCAGCGTGCTTAGTCTTGGGTGATATATTCTAAGCTTCGTGCTCTAAGTGTGCCTAGTCGATGATATATTCAAGCTTCGTGCCTAGCGGAGCTTAATGCCGATGATACTTTAAAATGAAGGAACCATAAATTACTCGAGGTGTAACATAGTGAATCTATTGTGTTAAAAACTCGTAAGCATAAGTCCCATTTGAATTCATCAAGTAAGGTAAGTTGTGATTAATGTTACTTGAGTTGAAATATATTATGTTAAGAAGGATGTTATGTGAATTTGAGCTCATAATCGACGGTATGAATATAGAAATAATAGAATTTTTGGTGTGATAATGTAATGGATATGAATGTTGAATTTACATGATTATAAACATGCGATTCATGTAACATATGTACTTTGTGCTTTGATGAGTTACTGTGTTGATGGCAAGTGAAGTATAAGTAATTGAGTAAATACATTACTAGTATTCAGCTTTTGTATCGCTTGCATATCAAAATATACATATACAATGTCCTACGCTTATTGATTAAAATGTTAAAGTGCTTGATTAGTGAATTATCTTTTGCTTAAGACTTATTAAGCTAGTGAGCTTACTCGTATGTGTCTCAGATTGCATTTTATAGATTATTGATTCAACTACGCTCGGGGATCATCAAGAAAGTCGACCACACTATCACTCTCTTTGGTATATATATGTTTACTTTTCAATCAAAGGCATGTATAGGCTGAATTATGACTTGAATGAATGATGTTTGGTTTTGTAAATGTGTATATATATGGCCTTGCTAATAAGGCTATTACTTTTGGTTAAGCATCGCTTGTATGATTGATATAATGGTTTGTTTTAATTTTTGGTATAAGAGGTGTGCATATTATGCTTGGAAGTTTAATATGGTTATATAGAAATAATCATTTATATGTATATATATATATATGTATAAGTATGCATATTATGTCGTGTGAATTTTTCTACTTAAATTATTATGTGGTTGGTTATAATTCGAGTGGTCATGAAAATGTGTATACTTATGTTTGGGTTGATCATTGAGTTTTAAATTGAGGATCTAATATATGGTCAATGGATTGGTTATATTTATATATTTTGGACTAGTCACATATCATACGTGTTTGGTAGGTTATTCAATAATCTTTGTGTCCATTAATTAATAAGGTAGGATGAATTGATAATTATGGTTTGACATGGTTTTTGTTTTAGGGACATTATGCATATTATGATAGCATGATGTGTATGTTTGGTTATGCTATAATGTTCGAATGTCACATATGAGAAGGAAAAGCTAATAGAGTATCATGGATCTATTCATTTTTATTATGCATATTTGCATAAGGTATAAAAAGATATGTTGATATTAGACTAATGAAATAGATGCATTTATATATTTTTAACTTATGAAATTTGGTGTTGTTATGTGGAAGCTTGATTGAAACTTGTATAGATTATGAGTAATGATGTATTGCATTATGAATCATGGTTGTTTGTAATGTAAGTCTTAATCATCATTTGTTGATATGGAAATTTAAATATGCGTATTGGGTTTATTCCATATATGACTTTGCTAAATTGTGTCTAGTTCGCTAATGCCTCATAACCCTAATTCGACGACGGGTACGGGTTAAGGGGTGTTACATTTTCGTCCTCGAAAATCTTACCAGTAAAAAGGTTTGGATACTGATTTCTCATACTCTCTTCTGATTCCCATGTAGCTTTTTAGATTCTGTGCCTTTGCCACAATACCTTTACTAAGGCAATACTCTTATTTCTTCGTTGCTTAACTTCCCGAGCCAAAATCTTGACTGGTTCTTCACCATAAGTCATGTCGGGATGAATCTTTATTTCCGAAGGGGTAATTACATGCGAAGGGTCTGATCTGTAGCGTCGTAACATTGACACGTGAAACACATCATGTATCTTCTCTAATTCTGATGGTAACGGTAAGCTACCGGCCCAATTCTCTCCGTAACCTCGTAAGGTCCAATAAAATGTGGACTTAATTTGCCTTTACGGCCAAATCTGTGAACTTTTCTCCATGGTGATACTTTCAAAAGACTTTATCCCCAACTTGGTACTCGATCTCTTTTCTTTTTAAATCCAAATAGGATTTCTGTCTGTCTGAGGCAGCTTTTAAACATTCTCGAATTACTTTCACTTTCTCTTTAGCTTCTTTAACCAAATCAACCCCGTGAATTTGGTTTCCTTAAGATCAATCCAAAACAAGGGAGTTCTGCACTTACGCCCATATAGCACCTCATAAGGCGCCATCTTTAAGCTCGACTGAAAGCTATTATTATAGGCGAATTCTACCAATGGGAGAAACTTTTCCCAACTGCCTTGGAATTCTAAAACACAACATCTGAGCATGTCCTCGAGTACTTGAACTAACCTTTCTGACTGACCATCAGTCTGAGGGTGAAAAGTTGTGCTAAAACTCAATTTTGTACCCAAAGATTCTTGCAGCTTCTTCCAGAATCTGGATCTAAATCTCGAATCTCTATCTGATATGATCGATAAGGGAACTCCGTGAAGTCTTACTATTTCTGAAACATACAAGTTTGCCAACTTGTCTAGGGAGTAATCCACTCGTACAGGTATAAAGTGGGCTGACTTCGTGAGTCTATCAACCACTACCCAAACAGCATCTTTCTTGCTTGGAGACAATGGTAAATCTGTTACGAAATCCATGGTGATACGATCCCATTTCCACTCGGGAATCAAGATAGGTTGAAGTAAACCCGAAGGTACTTAGTGTTCAGCCTTTACTTGTTGACAAATCATGCACTTGATAACAAATTCTGAAATGTCTTTCTTTATTTTCAGCCACCAATAATGTTGCTTTAGATCATTATACATCTTGGTGCTACCCGAATGTACAGATAAACACCCGTTATGTGCTTCATACAAAATTCTCTGTATAAGCTCCTATTTTCTCGGAACACAAACTCTATCTCTGAACATCATGTATCCATCAGAATTAATTCAAAAGTCGATTCAGCATCTGACTCGCATTGAGCTCTCTTAACTTGCAATTCACTATCTTCTTTCTGAGCCTCCAAGATCTCTTGAAGGAACATTGGTCTAGCTCTTAGCTCAGCTAAAATAGAGCCATTGTCGGATAAGGATATCCTTGAATTCAATGCTCTTAAAATAAACAGAGACTTCCTGCTCAAAGCATCAGCGACTACATTCGCCTTTCCTGGATGGTAGTCGATGACCAACTCATAGTCTTTTATCAACTCTAACCATCGCCGTTGTCTTAAGTTCAACTCTTTCTTCGTCATCAAGTACTTCAAACTTTTGTGATCGGTGAAAATTTGACATCGTTCACCGTATAAATGGTGTCTCCAGATCTTCAACGCGAAGGCTATGGCAGCCAATTCTAGGTGATGCGTCAGATAATTCTTTTCATGAGGTTTTAACTATCTTGAGGCATAAGCAATCACTTTGCCTTCTTGCATAAGTACACAGCCCAATCCATTTAAGGATGCATCGCTGTAGACTAAAAATTCTTTCCCTGATTCGGGTTGTACTAAAACTGGAGCTTCTATCAGCATTGCTTTTAGCTTCTCAAAACTTTGTTGGAATCTTTCCGACCACTCAAACTTCAGGTTCTTCTGTAACAATTTAGTCATCGGGGTTGCAATCATAGAAAACCCTTGACAAATCGTCTATAGTAGCCGGCTAGGCCCAAAAAACCTTCTAATCTCAGTGATGTTCTTCGGTGGTTTCTAGTCTATTATAGCTGAGATCTTACTTGTATCTACTCAGACTCCATCTCTTGAGACAATATGTCCTAGGAATCCCACTTCCTTGAGCCAAAATCCACTTTTACTGAATTTGGCATACAACTGATTTTCTCGAAGAGTCTATAAAACTATCCATAGATGATCAACATTTCATTCTCATTTTGGAAATAAATCAGTATGACGTCAATAAAAACGACTACAAACTTGTCAAGGTATGCGGTTCATTAAGTCCATGAATATCGCAGGAGCATTGGTCAGCCCAAAGGGCATGACTAAAAATTCATAATGCCCATATCTTGTTCGAAAGGCAGTCTTGAATACATCTAAATCTTTCACTCTCAGCTGGTAGTACCCTGATCTCAAGTCTATTTTGGAGAACACAGTCGCTCCTTTCAATTGATCAAACAAATCATCGATCCTAGGTAATGGGTACTTGTTTTTTACTGTCACTTTATTAAGCTGACGGTAATCAATGCACAATCTCATGGTGGCATCTTTCTTTTTCACAAACAAAATCGGAGTGCCCCATGGTGAACAACTTGATCTTACAAAGCCTTTGTCACAACTCTTGCAATCAGAATTTCAACTCTTTTAACTCGTTGGAGCCATTCTATAAGGAGTAATGGATATTGGTATAGTCCGGAGTTAGCTCAATGTGAACTCAACTCTCTAACTAGTGGTAGTCCCGTAATTCCTCGTGAAAACATCCACATACTCACATACTATCTAAGACCGATTCAATCTTTAACTCTATCTCTTTATCATTCAATACAAAGGCCAAAAATGCCTCATACCCTTTTCTTAGATATCTCTGCACCATCATATGAGAAATTATTGCCGACGATCTACCTTGCTCATCTAATTCTACATGAAGATTATCCCCATTCTCACATCTCATCTCAATGTATTTCTTCCCACAATTTACAATTACATTATGAGTAGTCAACCAGTCCATATCAAGAATGAGGTCAAATTCATCAAATGGTAACAACATAAGATTTGCTTTAAAGCAATGACCTCTAATCATTAATGGACAATCTTTACAAACTTTATCAACTAACATAATCTTGCCTAAAGGATTAGACACCTTAATAACAAATTCTGTGGTATCTATAGGCACACCCAAACCAGGTAATAATTTCATGCAAATGTAAGAGTGTGTGGATTCAGGATCTATTAAAGCAATAACTTTGGTATTGTAAAGAGAAAAGGTACCCGTAATAACATCAGGGGAAGGTGCCTCTTCGCGAGTGCGAATGGCATATGTCTTTACAGGTGCTCTGCCACATTGTGGACATTCAGGTCTATCAGATCTAAAATTTCCAACACTTGTAACTGAAGTGGTCTGTGCTTTATTTCCCGAATACTGCTTACTATTGTCTTTCCTTGAAAACCCAGTGGAAGTAGCTGATCGAGCTATAAAATCTTTTGACTTCTTGGATGACGATTGGAACGACTTGTTCCACTGTCTCTTTTTAGAATCGCGAGACTCCATTTCAAATTTCTTCTTCTCTTTTACTAGTTATTCGGCTTTGCAAGCCCTTTCCACTAGCACAACAAATTCTTTTAATTCGAGGACAGCAGCTTAATGTCCTCATTTAAACCATCTTCAAACCTTTTACTCATAATGGCCTCAGTGGACACACATTAGCGAGCATCCTTGCTGAGTCATACGAACTCTCACTCATAATCAGTTACTGACATCTTGCCTTGCTTCAACTCTAGAAATTCTTCCCTGTTCTGGTCTACAAACCTCTGGCTGATATACTTTTTCTTAAACTCTTCTTGGAAGAATTCCCATGAAATCTTTTCCCTTGGTACCACTGACACAAGGGCATTCCACCATTGGTAAGCAGAATCTCTTAAGAGAGAGACTACACACTTCATGCATTCATCAGGAGTGCGGGATGCTTTGTTAAATACTCGATGGTATTTTCTAGCCGTAACTCACCTCTTTCTCGGATCATCTTCTTTCTAGCTCGTAATTCTTCCGCCCCATGCTTCCTAATCCTATCAATTGAGGTTTACTCTTCTTACCACCTCTACTACTTGAGGGGTACTGGAGTAGGTTGTGGAACAAGCGGGGTGGAGGGTTGTGCATTCGGGTTCGCTTCGAATGAACTCCATGTACCTGCATCCATCATATGAAGGAAGGCTTTCTAGCCTCTTCTCCTCCTCCTTCTTGACTCATCGTAGTGGGTCTATTCTCATTCTCATACTAAGACCGTCCCCTTCATGAGCCGGTGCATTACTTTCTACATCATCCGCCTCAGCTCTTTTGGGATCCATTTACTATATGTATAAACATAATTTAAGTCGTCAGGAGTCGTCACACTATCATTATAAAAACATTCTTGTGTGTGGCATGTATAGCTAGACTCATGCTCGTGCTACGTTAGTCCTAGAACCAACTAAATCGTAGCTCTGATACCACTAAATGTAACACCCCATACTCGAGTTTGATCCTAAGACTGGTTATGAGACATTACCATGTTTGAACTCACTTAAAACATGTACTTACGGGCTATAAAATTTCGTTCCAACTTAAAAACTTCACTTTCTTAGTCAACACATATAATAAGGGCCTACGAAACCTTTAACTCATGTCAGAAAACTTTAGAATTAAAAATCAAATAACTCATTTTTGAAACAGGGTTCACATGCCCGTGTAACTTGGGGACACGCCCGTGTACCCTTAAGCACGCCCATGCCCTCAAACTGTGTAGGGCTACTGACTATTTCCCCACGGCTTAGACACGCCCGTGTCTACCAACTGTGGGAGGCTACTGACTAATTTCACACAGCCATGACACGCCGATGGCTTAGACCATGTGCTAATCCTTGATATACTGACAAAATCAAGACGGCTTAGGAACACGCCCATGTCCAAACCGTGTGTCTTACACGACACACACACACACGGCCGTGGGATTTGCCCATGGCCTATTATGATTAATAATACTAAGGTGCAAGGTTAACACGGTCTTGACACACGCCCGTGTGTCCAACCATGTGGGCACTTACAGGCTATTTACCAAGCTGTTAGCCACCCTGAAATAAAGATCATGTCCATACACAATTCAACGATGCAATAACAACCCAATTTTGTGAATAATACTACATGCTTCATTGATCCCAATAAACATACATGCTTAGTCAAATTTGGCCAATCACTTAGCCATATACAAAAGAATAATAAACTTGATAGCCTTTACAAAGGCCCTTCTTAAAACATGTTCACAAAATGAATGTTTCCTATACATGCCATACTTAGTAAAGTAACTTGGCTATACCAAAATAATAGTTGATAGGTGTTGCGAGCTCCGACTTTAATGATCCACGAGTTAGCTTGGCGGGACTACATAAAAGAAAGAATCATAACGTAAGCATATAGCTTAGTAAGTTTGCATGTAACAACTCTTAGCATCATCATTGCTTAATATAAACCATTTCACATAAACAATGGTATCATGAATTTTAGCTAAAGAGCTTACTTACTCATATAGATTCTTACATGTCTCATGACACTTGCTATTATCATACTTGTAAGGTAACCATGATACCTGTATCACTTGATCACATTGATCAGTATATTATAATAACAATAATCATGATATCTACTTTCTCATTCACAACATGAATAATACTCAACTTTACTTTCTTAGCTTTCTTGCTATCTTTTTTTAGCTTGCTCATTTGCCCGATGAATTTCTATGACTAGCCGAGGATACTAAATCTCCTCCCACATAATATGATGCCAAAGCCATATCCTAGACATGGTCTTACATGGGTTGTTTCATCTTGGTTTCAAGGCTATGTCTTGACCTGGACTTATATGAAGTCTTGCTCTTGATAACATACTCAATGCCAAGCTTGCCTTGGACTTACATGATATCTAGATCAATGCCAAGCTTGCTTTAGACTTACATGATAACTTGATCAATGCCAAGCTTGCCTTGGACTTACATGATAACTTGCTTGCTAAATTGATCAATGCCAAGCTTGCCTTGGACTTACATGATATATTGATCAATGCCAAGCTTGCCTTGGACTTACATGATATCTTGCTTGCTTACTTGATCAATTCCAAGCTTGCCTTGGACTTACATGATATCTTGTGTGGTAGATCGAGTATCCCATGGAAATTCATCTTCAATCGGGACTTGCTTGCACATATTATCGTGATTTCTTGCTTGAACATAACATGATCATTTCATACAATTATTGTACATTATACTAAGCAAATTAATGATAATAATCATAAAGCTTAGAAAATCATACAAACTTACCTCAATATACAAAATGTATGTAGATATGCAATTTAGTCCTCGACTTTGTTCTTGCCTCGGCTTCGATCCGGGCTTCATTTTTCTTGATCTATAATCATAAATAGATCATTTAAAAACCATATTGACTAGATTGACTCATAACTCATACTTTGGTAAATTTATTATTTTGCCCCTATACTTTCTAATATTTGCACTTTTGCCCCAATTCTCGTAAAATGATTTTCATGCAACTTTCTTAAACTTCATGCTCAACTGAATCATTTTCTCTTCTATAACAATCATCAATTCTCACTATTTCTAGTAGGTATGACCAATTTTATAACTGTTACAAAATGGTCCCTACTACCATTTTTCATGAAATTCATTAAGGAAAATATGTTTATCTAACATCAAACTCTCTTAAACTTCCATAAAACATCATTTAACAAGCATGTCATTCAATGGAAGATTTTTGAACATGCATCTTAGCTCATTTTATAGCTAAAATTAGCTAATTCATAATACAGGAACTTTAAAAATACGAAGAATATTAAAAACGGGGCTAAGATGAACTTACTATGAGCATGAAAAAAATGAAGAACCCTAGCTATGGTGCCTCCAAATTTTTGGCAGCAACAAGGAAGAAGATGAATGAATTTTTCTCATCTTTATCCTATTTTAATCACTAATTATGCCAAATGACCAAAATGCCCTTCCTCTTAAAAATTTCCATAATAGTCTCTTAAGGCCAATTTTGTCCAAAAATTAAATTTTGGGAAAATTGCTATTTAAGGGCTTATAATTATTATTCTAAGGCTATTTCATGCAAAAAAGCTTCTAGAAACTAATATATTGCAACTTTTGCAATTTAATCCCTTTTGGACCAATTGACCTCAACTTAATAAAATTGCTTTACAAAAATTTCATACTAACGTGCAAACATGGAATAAACTTGAAAAACTCATGATTTCACCTCGGGTTCGTGGCCTCGCACCACTATCCCGACTAGGCCCTAAATCAGGCTGTTACATTAATGATATACGTTTGGGTGCAAATCTAGGGGATATTCGCGAATAGTAGCTAAGGAAGGGCTACTAGAACGTGTGGCACACGGTAAGATTACGGTAAGGTTTCAATTTTTGTTAAAGTGTGTATTAAGCCTAGATTGATCATTAAGTGATATCTATTGTAGGTCCGTGATTAAGGGGTTTGCAGCACGCGTTGTTACCAGGTGTGTACAAACACTATACACACACGATATCGACAATGCCGGAAAGTCAAAAGTGGCTAAATAGGCCTACCGAACTTTTGGGCCCAAACCGACAATGGTTGTTATGTGAGCATGAATAATAAATTGGCATGAACGGTTGTATGATTCGATTGTGATTGGGCCTAATGGGCCATATGGATATGATTTGGGCCTAATGGGCCATATGGATATGATTTGGGCCTAATGGGCCATATAGATGTAATTTAGGCCTAATGGGCCATATAGATGAGATTTGGGCCTAATCGCCGTAAGGATGTGACTTGGGCTTGATGAGCTTTATGGGGATGTAGACAAGTATGCTAGGGTTTAATGGACTTTAGGCTTAGTTCTGAACAACTCTTAAACCGCATAAGACTTAATCTATTAATTAAACATGTTCGTGGACAAGTCGTGGGTTACAGTGTGGCAATGGACATACGCATGTCTAGGATTGGATCTAGGGAGAGCTTGGTACTTAAGCGGTCCTAGCGGCCCACCTCCTCTTCTTTAGAATCCTACCTGGTGCGTAGTGATGTTCACTTTAGCCGCAAGGACTTGTTAATAGGCCAAAGTTCATAACTAAAACTCGAGAGGGACCGAATACCCTGATTTGGAAATTACCGAAATATCCTTAGATTTGTAAAATTACCAGAATACCCTTGATTTGCAAAATTACTAAAATACCCCTAATTTGTAAAATTACCTAAATACCCCGGTAGAGTATATTTACGAAAATACCCTTAGGTAGTGAAATAACTAAAATACCCCTAAGTGCCGAATGCGTGAAAATGTGTATGTTGCATTCATGAAATATATGTTACACTTGGGTGGGTTTTGATGATACAGAGGAAGATTTGAGGATCGCATAGTCGCTTGACGACCGTGAATCCACCGGTGGCTTTAAGCCCATTATAGCAGCTTTGCTGCAACGTTTGAGTAGTGCCGCTGCTGGTGCTACCTTTGGTGTGTAGGGATGGGTGGGTTGATATTTATATCCCCACAAGTGTGTAGGGTTGGAAGGGAAATGGTGTGCAGGGTTGGATTTGGGAGGGGTGCATTGCATTCATGTGACTATGATGTAGTATGAGGTCATTGTGGGCTAAGGCCCAAGACCACTGATTTTGATAGGGCTTAGGCCTAATGTAATATTTGTATGTTGATTTGATTGCCAAGGGTTATACACACTGAGTTTTGAAACTTACACCCTTTTATTAAATGTTTCAGGTGACCCTTAGTAGATGACTCGACGTGGAAGGAGGACTCGGAGGTGGCCACACTACAAGCAGTTCTTAATTTATTTTGAAAGACTTAGTTTTAAATTACTTTGTTTCCGTTGGGTTGTAATAAGGCCTTGTACTCCGATTTGACTTTAGATTTTGAGTTTTGTTGTTTTTGTTTCAATTGTTTACTTAATTGTTGAACCTGGATAAATTTCTTAAGTTTAAACATGAGTTTTTATCATGACTTAACAAGATTCAAGGATTTTGGGCTTTTAGGCCTTAAATTTTAACTTAGCAAAATTGTTTTGAATTATACCTTTGATGTGACATTCTCGAATTCGGCCATAACGTCTAGGCCGGGTCTGGGGGTGTTACACTACCGATGGTTGAGTTCTGGCATGTGTTGTAGATACTCCACAGCTCGTGTGAGTAGCATCATGTAGCTTTTATTTCGACCCACAGCTCGTGTGAGCAGGCCCATTTCACAACTCATGTGTGCATACCTATTTCACAGCTCGTGTGAGCAATTATGTATATGACAGGAAAGATAACACCCCATTCCGATGCTAAAACTAGATGCGAGACATTACCATGCTTGAACTCACATAATCAAGTACTTACTGGCTATAAAATTTCGTTTTGACTTTAAACCTTTCTTTCTCGGTCTAGACATACGTATCATGGTCATACGAGGCCTTAAACACTTGTTCGGACTTTCGGAACTTATCGAAAATCCTCTCTCAAAATCAAAGGTTACACGCCCGTGGGGTTTGGGCCACGCCCGTGCACCCCTAAACACGCCCATGTTTCCCATCCGTGGGGGAGCTACTGACTTATCTGACACGGCCTTGACACACCCGTGTCCTCCAACCGTATGGAGCTAATGACTTATTTGACACGGCTTGAGCACACGCCCATGCCCAAGCCGTGGGTCTTACACGGCTCATGCACACGGTCGTGGGATTCACCCGTGGCCTATTCTAACAAATAATCATAAGGTGTAGAGTATGCATGGTCTAGACACACGCCCGTGTGTCTAACCATGTGGGCACTTAGAGGCTATTTACTAAGCCTTCTTACCACTCTCAAATGCATGCATACATATACTAATCCAATAAAGTCTCAAATCATCAAATAAAACACATGAACTTATACATTTGATTCATGAAAATAAGGTTTTCCTCCCAAACAATTACAACCACACAAGCCATCATTAACGACCTTACACAATTAAACTATAAGCCCTCTTAGGCCAACACAATTAAGCACATTTAACCACAACTTAATCAACCTTAAGTTCTACCCCTATACATGCCATAACTCAATAGGACTTGATACCTCATACCAGGGATCTGCACGATAGTGTGAAAACATCTCCAGCGATCTCCAACCTGAGCTGGCTAAAGAAACCTATAAGAGATGAGAAAAGAAGAGGAGTAAGCAATAACGCTTAGTAAGTTCATCTACATAAACTGATAAACACTGATATTCATTGAATATCCATGACTACAAGTTATTATAATAAGTTTTTCTTATGAGCTCACGGTTACTTACTCAACCATTTTTGAAACTTACTCATTCAATATTTTACCACACTCTTACTCTGTTACCAGCCAACTGCTCGTACTGGATAGCATTCATTCTTGCACTGATCACCATTTAATCACATGAAACCATATATCAACCATCTAAATAAGTCGCTCATACCACTAATCTCTCAGTGGTTTCACTCTTAGCCCACGATTGAATCTCTAATGGGGTGGTATCACACACCGCCCACCATTCATTAATACTCATGGTGATTCCGCACTTAGCTCACCAATCATTTCTAAGCGATGGTATCGCACACAACCCATCGATTATGATATAGTTGATGGTAACGCACATAGCCCATCAACAGCCATCAATGAGGTGCATTTGTACAAGCTCACCGTTACTATACATTCACAAATTCAAATGTTCATCCGTGAACATCCTCACTTACTATCATTCTTACTTGACTTTCTACGATACTCATTCACATTCACGCAGTACAACAATAAATCTATCTCATGCAACTAAGGTGCATTAATAACACATATCTCATTAGGGGTTCATCATATATTGAATTCATCTCAATTCAGTTCTAACACTAACTTGTACCTCTTGCGGTACAACCACCTACATTCAAATTGTTAAATAACTCTCTTGAGTCTCATACACATAATTCTCATCGACATCATACCCCCAATATGGTCTTTCACATATAAACTTATCGATGACATATCCTTGTCATGATCTTATACGAACTCATACACCAATACCATATTCCAATATGGTCTTACTCGAGACTTTAACCATCATCATAGCATTTTATATACATTTTCCGTTACTCTTAAATTCAATTCTCTTGACATCTCATCAAGGATGTTTCATACGTTCACAGTGTAAATCTACCTTCCATACAACATTGGAATATTAAATTATCTCATACATAGTCGCAACAATCGTACATGAACTTACCTCGTTGTCGAAATAAATTAAAAGGACTATTTCCACATTTCTTTTCATCCGCTTCTAAGTCCAAACTTGTTTTCTTTGATCTAGAACAATGAAATTTACTGATTTAATCACCTATAAATCATAATATATCGTAATTTACACTCTAGGCAAAAATGACTATTTTGCCCCTACACTTTGGCAAAATTACGATTTTGCCCTTAGGCTCGTAAATAAATTTTCATCTCAATTTCTTGATAAACAAGCTTAGCTGAACATTTAATCCTCTTACACCTATCTCCAATTATACCTTAATGAACAAATTACAACCTTTGCATAATAACCCATTTTAGGTATTTTCCATGAAAATCATTTCACAAAAGTTGTTTCTCATCATCCTATCATTCATTTTCTTCCATAAAAACTCATCAAACAACATAGACTCTCTAATGGCAAGTCCTTAGACTCTCAATCATATTGTAAAATAGTCCCCTCATTAGCTAGCTTAAGCTTTGGGGATCACAAAAGTACAATTTTCTTCAATAAAAATGATCAAAATCACTTACTAGGGAGGAGAATTGCTTGCTGAAATTTTAAGCTTCAAAACCCCCTTGTTGTTGCTCATTTTCAGTGGAGAAGAAGAGAGAAAAAGATTATATCTTTTTCCTTTCTTTATTTTATTATAAAACATCAATTTCAACCCACCAACTTTGACCAAAATTAAAACTCTTGTCCCCTCTTGTCTTCATGGCCAGCCATCATATTCAAGATGGCCTAATTGCCCTTTAAAACCCTCCAATTAATATTTCATGCCTATTTGGTACCTTTAGCCTACAGAATGGAACTTTCATACTTTATGCGATTTAGTCCTTTTTCTCAATTTAGCATGAAATCGCTAAAATTAAAACACCAAAACTTTCATACATCTTTATAAACATGTTATAACGCATAACATAACATGAAAATAATTTTCTCTAACCTCAAATTAGTGATTATGAGATCACTGTTCCAACTAGGCCCTAAATCGGACTGTTACAATTCTCCCCCTTAGGGATTTTCATCCCCAAAAATCTTATCAGGAGGATTTACTATCAACATTCTTTAAACGTTTCTATAAATTCTTCAAAATCACAAATCTACTTATCCTCAAGTTTCTCTTGTCAACAACCTTTAAGCTACCCTACACAAGGTCGAAGCACACTCAGTAATCCACTAATTTAGCGCTCTGCACACGTCCAATTGATCATTCCCCTTCTTGGGAAATTTGTCCAATCACACTTGAAAAATCTATAAGCCTTTACTTTACCTTCTCATTAAAGCATTCACCAGTTATAACAATCCTGACTTGAACGCTTTGAAAACTCAGCTTTTTGTGGTCAACTACTTCTGACTATAAGCTCATTCATCTCATGAAAGGTACTCTGTTGTCAAACATTTATGCACATAACTACTTTTCCTTATTCTTGCATTAGTAGATATGCTACTACTAAATCTCATGCCAAAACTTTTGTATAAGTTTAGAGTCATCATCATTCTAGTTCTATTTCGAGGAAATCTCAACAATAGAAAACTTATGCAACCTGTATTTTTCCATCTTGAAATAAACTAACCCGGAGCTTATTCGATCTTACTCCTGAACTCTTTTGTTCTGAAAAGAAAACTTGCTCTTGACATTAATCTCACTGAAATTATGATATCAACGACTAGCTAACTCACATTGCTTAACATGAATCTTTCCTTTAAACACTTGTATAATGACTACCATCTGTGAAGTATTACAATAACTATACCCACTATGGTAATAGTTCAAGTCATTTCCACTGTCTTAGTGTCACAAGATGTTCTCACTCAAGAAAATTTTAGAAAATACTCATTGGTTTTCCATGGATCATTACAACCCATCCAATTCTTATACAGATAAGAAAGGGATCGTCTCAGGATTACCAATCTGGCAACTATCTTTCTCAATACAGACTAAACTCAGTACTAGAACTTTTAATCGATAACTAATTCTATAACTTTCAACTCAACCATCGAGGTTTAAACGTTTCGATGAGCATATTTCTGTAATATGCTCCCCATTCACGAGCACACAGAAATTATTCTCTTTACTGACTCATGCCTGAACATACACAGAACTTGATTCATATATCAATACAATGATCTACTCTTTTCTCCACACCGAGAACATTTTCTAGCACACCCTCATCTGAGTTTCTCTTGCTATGCTAGTTTAAAACCTTTACTATCGTCATATCTCATGATAGAAGGGACATATTTATCAAACTATTGGCTCAATTCGATTTGCCTGAATACTTATCACACAACGTGAAACTCACGATTTTACTTCTTATATTAAATTCATCACCAACACCCTCCTCAAAGTACCTGAATGAGGTTACGAGGAGATAAAGGAATGTCAATTCCAATTACTAACTCGACAATCGTTTGATCTATATTCACAATCGGCTAACGTTCTCACATAATCTCAATTCATGAGATAAACAACTACATCGCCTGTGAGAGGCAAAAGACATTAACACTTAGTACTTAAGAAGATCATTATGACCCATACAACTATGGTTATCATGATTGAACACTCTCATCGTTCAAACATGGTTTCTTTTACCATTCCTTCCTCAAGCTCCTTAACCATTCCTTTCATTAATAAACATCAATTTAAGAAGATCTCGATAAACATACACCTCAGGCTTCCTACTCACTTGAGTCAATAGCCTAGGCTAACTACTCACTTGAGTCAATAGCCTAGGCTAACTTTCTCTTGTTCATATCATTGTATAATCAATACAATCGTTAAAGCATTCGGACATACTTTCTTACAATTGCCTTTATTAAGCACCTACCTTGCCACACGTCATACTCATTTCTTCATGACTCGTTCACAAATGCGTATGTTTACCCATTCACATGGCTTTAGTACAATTTTTATTTCTACCTCTAGACTCATTTATTAGTTCCATTGATCACTAGGGATAATCAAAGAAACAAATTTATCGTCATTCAAGTAAGTGTGAAACTAATGCACATCCCCGAGGTGGTCTTATATGGAGTCAACTCTAAATGCCAATGCCATATCCCGGATATGGTCTTATATGGGCTTCATGTCGTGTATCGATGCCATATTCTAAATATAGTTTTATACGATTCTTATATCCATTTTCGAAGCTATTTTCTAGATATGGTCTTATACGGAATCATAACTTGGTGCCGAGGCCATGCCTTAAACATAGTCTTATATAGGACTTTATCTATTTCTTATCTAAATGGTAGCCCCTTTTTAGCATGGTCCCCTAGGACTCCAACTTCATGTTCAACAGCAATTACTCTACCTAGTAAAGTATCATGTATCAATGTGATACAAAGCATTTTCAAGATGCTAACACGAATACTGCATTAATCACATACAAATTTACTCAATTTGACTCTCATAACATCTCATCATAATTCAGCGGTGGTAAGGAGGGTGAGGTCATGGAGCCTCTTAACTTAACTCTCGTGATTACATGCATATGATTTACGATTCATCATTAATAAAATATCATCATAGTCATTCAACTCATCTTAAGTGAGTTTTCACATTTATCATGCTACAATTGTTTCTATCACAAATACATTAGAATAATGTATTCACTTACTTAAGTTCTACATTACTATCTACTTGAGTACTCAACATTTAATTCTACTTTCTCTTACTGTCACTTATTAGTTAGAGAATGTCTTACGGATTTGAGTACGTCGTTTACTTGATTACCATAGTCCAACTATGATCTTACTCATATCTTATCCTCAAAGCTCAGCTATTACTTTACATGTCATCACAGTGCCATAGCCTCGCTATGGTCTTACACGAAATCTCATATCAATACCAATGCCATATCCCTAATATGGTCTTATATGAAACTCATGTCAATGCCGATGCCATGTCCCAGATATGGTCTTACACTGGCTCTCTCATTGCCATGGTCCAACCATGGTCTTATGCATCTTTTCATCATTGAACAACCGTACTCATCTCCTGTATTCTACTTAATCAAACTTCTCAATTTTAGCTCTAATACCACAATATGGGTGGTTTCTTACTCTTACTACTTCTCGCATACATCATGGTGCTTACTATTCTCATATTTGTAAGGTAAACAAAGTACCTGTAACACTTTATCACAAAAATTAATATGCTTTACTAATATAAGCATAATCTCAGCATCATCATTCATAGCATGAATAATACTTGTCAGCCAGTCTTAACTAGCATGACATAATATCAACTTTACTACTACCTTTCTTGCTATCTCAATGCCAAGCTTGATGCTAGTCTTAACTTATTTGCCCGATGAATTTCTGTGAATTACCGACGATACTAAATTTCTTGCAATGAACTTGATGCCAAAGCCATACTCTAGGCATGGACTTACATGAAAGGTCTCTTCTTGAATCAATGCCAAGCTTGCCTTGGACTTACATGAAATATCTGTTTAATGCCAAGCTTGCCTTGGACTTACATGAAATATCTGTTCAATGCCAAGCTTTCCTTGGACTTACATGAAATATTTGTTCAATGCCAAGCTTGCCTTGGTCTTACATGAAATAATTGTTCAATGCCAAGCTTGCCTTGGACTTACATGAAATATCTGTTCAATGCCAAGCTTGCCTTGGTCTTACATGAAATATCTGTTCAATGCCAAGCTTGCCTTGGACTTACATGAAATATCTCTTCTTGATTGTCGATGCCATACCTTAGCTTGGCCTTATACGGGCTTTCTTGTTTCATGTGATGGATCAAGTATCCTGGGCAATTCTTATTCAATCGGGACTTGCTCATAATTAATCTCATTGATTTCTTTATTTATCAGATCATTGAACATTTTCATAGAAATAATGTGCACATAGCAACATCACAAGCAGTTCAATGAAATGTTCATGAAATTTGGAAATCATGCAACTTACTGAAATTAGCTAGGTTGGAATCATCACTATCTTAACAAAATAATTTTGTTAGAGCCGAGAGACATCACACTATCACGGTCCACATATGGCATGTATAGCTAGACTCTTACTCGCTAGGTTAGTCCTAGAACTTACTAAACCATAGCTCTGATACCACTAAATGTAACACCCCGTACCCAAGTCCAATGCTAAAACTGGATGCGAGACATTACATGCTTGAACTCACTTAATCAAGTACTTACTAGCTATAAAATTTTGTTTTGACTTAAAACCTTTCTTTCTTGGTCTAGACATACGTATCATGTTCATACGAGGCCTTAAACACTTGTTCGGACTTTTAAAACTTATCAAAAATCCTCTCTCAAAATCAGAGGTTACACATCCGTGAGGTTTGGGGCAGGTTCGTGCACCCCTAAACACACCCTTATTTCCCGTCCGTGGGGAGCTATTGACTTATCTGACACGCCCTTGACACGCTCGTGTCCTCCAACCGTGTGGAGCTACTGACTTATTTGACACGGCCTGAGCACACGCCCATGCCCAAGCTGTGGGTCTTACATGGCTCATGCACACGGCCGTGGGTGTAACATCCTGAATCGGGGCCTTTGATTTTATTTTTTTGCATGTGGATGGTATGGATGCCATGCTAGTCTAGGCTATTTTAGGGTCTAGGCAGGAGTTAGGGGTAGGCCAGAGCCTTAGGGGGAATTTGCGTTTTAGGCTTTTAAAAGGGAAAGCTGATTGGAGCAGGTGTTAAGTGTGGTTGGTGGTAGGTTTTGATGCAAGTTGGGCCTTAGTAAAGTGGCAAGGGACGTCACTTAAGGCTCAGGGAAGTGACGCCTTACGTAGGTTGGGAAGGATTGGGTTCGAGCTGTGGGAACCTCCTTTTTGTGTGTTTATTTTGACGCCAAGATTAGGGAGTGTTGTGCACAGGATGGACTCTGGTGGATGAGGGTTGAAGAAGTCAATAGTTTTGAATGGGTGGAGGAGAGGAGATTTAGGAGTTTGAAGTATTCAAACCCGTTTGAATAGGTGGTCATGAGAAAAACAAGGAGGAAAAGAAGGGATAGGAGTAGGGGTGTGTTAGCCTAATTTGGAAGAGTTGGAGGGGAAGAGGGACTTTTGATTTTGGGTGCTATTTAGGTGGTGGTCGATTATGGTATAGGCCTTGGTGAGGTGTGGTTTTCTATTAGTTGGAAAGCACTTAGGGCCTTACCCCTTTTATTTTCTTTTGTACCGAATTGAACCACTCCCATATCTCACATTTTACATTTTGGTTGTTTCTCTTCTTTTCTCTCTAAAGCCAAGCCGAATTCTTTCAACTCTTTTTCTGCATCTTTCTTCCAAGCCAAAATCATCACTCTTCCTTCTCCTTCGACTCCTTTTCTTCCCTCAATCTCTTTTGTGCCGAAAAACTCTTAAACTACTCTGCTCTTTTCTCATCTTTTGACTATGGCCGAAACCTCTTCTTGTCTTGTTCTCGTTTTCTTTTAAGCACCATAGCCACATCTATTGCTCATCTCTTATTCTTCTTTCTTTTGTTTTAAAGCTGAAACCCCTAACTCCATTATCATATTCAACCTTTGTGTGTTAGCTGAATATCCTCATCCAAGGTTCTCAACTCTGACTTTCCTTCATAAACCAAATCCTAGTGGCCTACTCTTCTTCATTCTTCTTCTTTTGAGTTGCTGAATTTCCACTACTTCTGTGCTAGTACCAAATCCTCTTGGGTGTAAAGTTAGTAACGATTGCTTCTATTGCGCGTTATCTCTTTTGGGTTCTGGGGAACCAAAGCCGAATGGCCATATAGCCTTATGTTTGGGTGCTTGGCCGATTGTAGGTGGGAGTGTGTCACATTCTTTAATCTCTGGGATTCGGTTTACTGGTGGATTAAGTTTAAGAGCTTCGAGAGTTGGTGGTCTAGGTAAGGGCCTTGGCTTTAAGCGTTAATTTCTTTTGATTCATTTTCTCTGCTTTAATCTGGGATTAGTGACTAAGGTGTTCATGGACTCAAATGATAGCCAATCGTTGGGAGGGGTTGGATCTGTGAACCCAGCCCCTAAGTTCAAGAAGAGGGCTGTGTCTGTGGTTCGTGACTAGCCGCCTGGGTGTGGACCAGCTTCTGAACAAAAGGATAGACAGATAGCAATAGTGCCTGTTAACGAGAGTGTCAACGTAGAGGGAATCGTATTACATGTTATCAGGTGTGTAATTACCACACCATTGCCTTGATTATTTTAATTAAAATGTATGAGTCATATGTGGTAATCGCAATGGTGGCTGTGGTGGTGTTGTTACCCACGTTGGGTAATCCGGTAGACCAGGTTAGTTTACTACCTATATCAAAGCTGAGGATAAATGGTTGTGGTTGCATGTAAGCATGTTATATATATATGGATGTGTTCATATTGTATCACATTGCTATTTACCATTTTATGCTGCATGTGCATGGGATTCGGGATATACTAATTTAAAGGGGAAGTGTATTTATATGTGGGTGACTCTGTCACGATTAATGTTGGCTTTGAGCCTCATTGTGGAATGATGATGACCTCGAGTCTCATCGTGGATAATGGTGATGTAATCACGTGGATTAGTGTCTAGACCACTTAAGTGGACTTTGAACAGTGTGTCTGTCAGCATAGACTGCCAAAGAGGTGTGTAGCGGATGGAGGGTTGATTGTAGAAATCCCCCGGTGTGTATGAGGATGGATGTACGGGTGGTGTGTAGCGGACGGATACTAGGTTGGGGTCGGTTAACATATTGCATCTTTATATGTGGTATATCATTTTGATGTGGATTTGGGGCCAAGCCCATTTGTGGAATTGTGTGGAATAATTACACACTGAGTCACAATGACTCACCCTGTTTTCCAAACACATTGTAGGTAATCCTTAACTGGTTGGACCGGGTTGGATCGGACTCGAGCTGACCATGCAGGGTTTCGATTTCAATTTTGTTTTATAATGTTAATTGCTATTTTCTGTTGGGATAATTTCATTCTGTAATAAGGTCACTTCTTATTTGATAAACTTTGGGAATTTCTTTAAGTAGTTTTACTATTTCGTAACTGTTAAAGAAACGTTTTACTTTACATCTGATAATATTGAAACAATTTGAAAATGGGTTTTCAAAACTTGAGAAATGTAATAAAACAATGTTTTCTACTTTTAACAATGAGGGTATTAAATTATATTTTCACTCAACAAACTAAAATTTTCTCCAACTACAATCCCTAATTTTAAAACCCCAAATCAAATAGAGCAGCTTTTTTTTTTACAGTGTTTTTCTTACCTTAGAAACAAGATTCCTTTCACACCTTTTTCCCTAGTAACATGTCAGATCCGGTCGTGATGCTGGGCCGAGTTTGGGGTGTTACAATTTTGGTATCAGAGCTAGGTTCAAAAGCTCGACTTTGGGTTTTGGGTTCAAAACGTTTTTTTGAAAATGGTTTTAAAGCATAGTAGAATGAAATACATGTTTTCCTTTTGCATGGCACTGCGCCTCCTACCAAGTCCGCCTGTAAGTATTCGAACCATTGTGTGGTATATATGTGGGCTTGATGGGCTCTAAGGGACGAGAGTAGTGTAAATAGAATTTGATGGACTTTAGGCCTAGTTTACATCATACTTTAAAATTTCATAAAACTTAACCCAATCAAACAAACCCAAAATAAGTCGCTGAACTAAGGTGTGGCAATAGGCATACGCATATCTAGGATTAGATCCAGGGAGAGCTTGGTATTTAAGCAGTCCTAGTGACTCACCTCCTCTTTTCTGGAATCCTACTTGGTACGTAGTGTCTATTCACCTTAGCCATAAGGACTTGCTGACGGGCCAAAAATTTATAATTAAAACTTGAAAGGGACCAGCCACCCTATTTTGTAAAATCACAAAAATACCCCTCATTCTGTAAAATTTCCAAAATACCCCTGATTTGTGGAAACTCCCCAAAATAGCCTTGATTTGACAATTCCCAAAACACCTTGGTTTGAAAAAGTACCGAAACGTCCTTGATTTAGAAATTATCAGAATTTACAAAATTACCAAAATACCCTCGGATTGTAAAATTACCAAAATACCCTTATTTCTCAAAATCACCAGGAAACCTAATTTTGGAAAATTATAAAAATGCCCCTGTAGGATAAAATTATGAAAATACCCCTAGGTAGTGAAATGACAAAAATACCCCTAGATGGATGTGCGTTCATGGATGTTTACTTGTGTTTGATGTATGTATGTGATGCTCTGCTTGAGGTGGATTGAATGTGAACTCTAAAATTAGGAAATACAGACTTGGAAACTGAATATTGTAAATAGAATTCGAATTCGAAAGAACTACTATTAAAATTCTTTTCCATAAAACTGTTCGTTGTTAAATAGTGGAAAGAGATGTTGATGCATAAAACTTTTAAATCAGATTAAACCGTGAACGCTAGTCATGAGCACTCGAGGACGCGAGCGTAATGTGCGTGGTCGTGGTAGGGGTAGGGTGATCGGTTCGAACCAGAGGGTGCGTTATGGGTTAGAGAATGAGGTTCCGCCATCGCCTTTATAGAAGTAGAGCTTCAGGGTCAAACGGATGGAGACGATGTAGTATCTCAGGCAATGCTGCGGGTTTTAGAGTGTGTGGTCGGGGCAAGCACGGGGACAGCAGCACAAAAGTCCATCCCTGAGCGACTCTGAGCTAATAGAGCAAAAATATTTAGAGGTATCTCGAGAGTTGCTCCAAACATGGCTGAATATTGGCTAGAGGCAGTCGAGAGAATTATGGATGACTTGGACTACATAGCTGAAGAGAAGCTAAAGGGTGCGATTTTTTTACTTCGAGATGAGGCCTACCAATGGTGGCTCATTATCAGAGAGGGTACTCTAGCAGACCGAGTGGATTGGGATTTCTTTAAGATGAAGTTTCAAGGGAAATATGTCAGAGCCAGTTATGTGGATGCGCAGAGGAAGGCATTCTTGAATTTAGTTAGGGGTAAGTCAAGAGCAGTATGAGGCGTAATTTCGAGGTCAAGTCATGTACGCTTGGGGGTTGTTGCAACTGATTATGAGTGCTTGTGAGATTCGAAGATGGGCTGCGAGATGAGCTACGGGTGTTGATAGCTCCTTAGTGAGAGAGAGATTTTGCTATGTTGGTGGGAAAAGCCAAGATAGCTGAGGAGGTTAAGCGAACTGAGAAGCAGAATAGAGATAAGGACAGAGGTAGGAATAAGAGGAGTTATAGACCGTCAGGGTCATCGGGAAGTTTTCAGAAAAGACCTAGAGTAGATGGACCTGTTCGCGTTGCTACATCGGCTACTGTTGGGCAATTTCGACAGTGTGCTCATTGTGAGAGATCACATGGGGAGTCTTTGGGAAGAAACAATGAATGTTTTAAGTGTGGGTCAAAGGATCATCGGTTAAGAATTGTTCGCAAGATATGGCTAGGGCTTGGATGGTAGGTCGGGGTATGCAACCCGTGAAGGGTGGTCAACAGGTGTCAAGAGGTCGTGGTCCAAACCGAGGAGGGAATAGTTTTGGTCGAGGTCGCAGGGCACCGGGCAGAGGATCAGGGAGCACTGAGGTGAGGTAGCTCAGGTTAGTGTAACGAGCCAGACGTCGTGAGGAGGGGGAGGCACCAGATGTGATAACGGCACGCTTCTTATTTTGGGTTCCCTTTATTCAGACCGATTAATGTTGGGTCAACTCACTCTTACATTGCTAGTATGGTGTCTGGAACTTTGAGTATAAATCCTGAAACTATCTCTAGGGAGATGACTGTACTTAGTTATTTAGGGCAATCGGTTGCGGTAGACAAATTCTTTAGAGATGTGCCTCTAGAAGTTCAAGGGTCAGTTTTTCTAGCTAACTTGATGGAGCTACCATTTGGGGAATTTGATTTGATCCTAGGCATGGATTCGTTGGTAAGGTATCGTGCAAATTTGGACTGTGCTGCTAAGCGCATAATGTTAAGGACTCTTGAGGATGAAGAAGTCTTGGTGATAGGTGAGATGAGAAACTATTTATCTAGCATAGTATCCGCTCTCAAGGCAGAAAGAATGGTGAAGAAAGGGTGCATGGCCTTCCTAATGTTTGTTAGTGCCTTGGATGCAAAGGAAGCGACCGTGGGGGAGGTTAGAACAGTGAAGGAGTTTGTGGATGTTTTTCTGGAAGAGCTTCTGAGGTTGCCACCAGATTGTGAGGTAGAGTTTGGAATCGAGCTTCTACCAGGTACGATTCCGGTGTCTATCGCCCCTTACCGGATGACCCCGAAGGAGCTGGTGGAATTGAAAGCTCAAATCCAAGAGTTGTTGGATCACGATTTTATTCGACCCAGTGTGTCTCCATGGGGAGCACCGGTGTTGTTCGTAAAGAAGAAGGACGAATCTATGCGTATGTGCATAGATTACCGCCAGTTGAATAAGCTGACGATCAAGAACAAGTACCCACTACCGAGGATAGATGACTTGTTTGACCAGCTCAAGGGGGCATCGGTCTTTTTGAAGATAGATCTGAGGTTCGGATATCACCAGCTTAAGGTAAAGGAAGTAGATATTCACAAGATGGCTTTTCAGACTCACTACGGGCATTATGAATTCTTGGTAATGCCGTTTGGGTTGACAAGCGCACCAGCTGCATGAATGGATATGATAAACTGGGTTTTCCAACCCTATCTGGACCAGTTCATAGTGGCATTCATAGACGACATCCTGGTGTACTCCAAGTTAAAAGAGGAGCACGATACGCATCTTCGGGTAGTTCTACAGATTTTAAGGGAGAAGAGGTTGTATGCCAAATTTAGCAAGTGCGAATTTTGGCTAAGGGAAGTTACTTTTCTGGGCCATGTGGTGTCAGCTGAAGATTCTCGGAAGATCGAGGCGGTGTTGGAATGATACCACCTAAGTCTGTGGTAGAAATTCAAAGTTTCTTGGGGTTGGCAGGATATTACAGAAGGTTTGTCGAGGGTTTTTCATCAATTGCGGCACCCTTGACTAAGTTGTTGAGGGCTTGCGTCATTGATTTTAGGGGTAGTTGGGAAGAATACTTACCTCTGGCAGAGTTCGCGTACAACAGCAGTTACCAAGCAAGTATTCAGATGGCACCGTATGAAGCGCTTTATGGGCGGAAGTGTCATACCCCTACGTGTTGGACAGAGTTGGGTGAACGTCAGTTGTTGGGTCCAGAAGTGGTTGCTAAAACGGAGGATAAAGTTAAGCTGATTCAGATTTGTTTGAAGGAAGCTTCGGATAGGCAGAAATCTTATGCCGATCTTAAACGAAAAGATATAGAGTTTGCAGTGGGTGATAAGGTTTTCTTAAAGGTGTCACCGTGAAAGAAAGTGCTGAGATTTGGTCGAAAGGGTAAGCTGAGCCCTAGGTTAATCGGGCCTTTTATGGTGTTGAAACGTGTGGGACCAGTAGCTTACCAGCTCGAGTTACCATCAGAATTGAGCCAGATCCATGATGTATTCCATGTTTCCATGCTTAGACGCTATCGTTCAGATCCGTCTCATGTTGTGCCTGTGGAGGAGATTGAATTGAGGCTAGATTTGTCTTTTGAAGAGGAACCAGTGCAGATTCTAGATCAGGATGTCAAAGTCTTACGTAGGAAATCAGTTCCCTTGGTAAAGGTGTTATGGCAGAATCATGGAACAGAGGAAGCCACAAGGGATCCCGAGGATGTGATGCGACGGTAATACCCTCAACTCTTTTGACCAGGTAATTTTGAGGCCGAAATTATTTTTTTAGGGGGTAGAACTGTAACATCCTAAATCGGGGCCTTTGTATTTTATCTGTTTGCATGTGGATGGTATGGATGTCATGCTAGTCTAGGCTATTTTAGGGTCTAAGCAAGAGTCAGGGGTAGGCCAGATCCTTAGGGGGAATTTGCATTTTGGGCTTTTAGAAGGGGGAAGCTGGTTGGAGTAGGTGTTAAGTGTGGTTGGTGGTAGGTTTTGACGCAAGTTGGGCCTTGGTAAAGTGGCAAGGGATGTCACTTAAGGCTCAGGGAAGTGATGCCTTATGTAGGTGGGGAAGGCTTGGGTTCGAGCTGCGGGAACCTCCTTTTTGTGTGTTTATTTTGACGCCAAGATTAGAGAATGTTGTGCACAGGATGGACTCTGGTGGATGAGGGTTGAAGAAGTCAATAGTTTTGAATGGGTGGAGGAGAGGAGATTTAGGAGTTTGAAGTATTCAAACTCGTTTGAATAGGTGGTCAAGAGAAAAACAAGGAGGAAAAGAAGGGATAGGAGTGGGGGTGTGTTAGTCGAATTTGGAAGAGTTGGAGGGGAAGAGAGACTTTCGATTTTGTGTGCTAGTTAGGGGGTGGCCGATTGTGGTATAGGCCTTGGTGAGGTGTGGTTTTCGGTTAGATGGAAAGCACTTAGGGCCTTACCCTTTTTATTTTCTTTTGTGCTGATTAAACCACTCCCATATCTCACATTTTACATTTTGGTTGTTTCTCTTCTTTTCTCTCTAAATCCAAGCCGAATTCTTTCAACTCTTTTTTTGCATCTTTGCTTCAAGCCAAAATCATCACTCTTCCTTCTCCTTCGACTCCTTTTCTTCCCTCAATCTCTCTTGTGCCGAGAAACTCTTAAACTACTCTACTCTTTTCTCATCTTTTGACCATGTTGTCTTGTTCTCGTTTTCTTTTAAGCACCATAGCCACATCTATTGCTCATCTCTTATTCTTCTTTCTTTTGTTTCAAAGTCGAAAACCCCTAACTCCATTATCATCTTCAACCTTTGTGTGTTAGCTAAATATCCCCATCCAAGGTTCTCAACTCTGACTTTCCTTCATAAACCGAATCATAGTGGCCTACTCTTCTTCATTCTTCTTCTTTTGAGTTGCCGTATTTCCACTACTTTTGTGCTAGTGCCGAATCCTCTTGGGTGTAAAGTTAGTAACGATTGCTTCTATTACGCGTTATCTCTCTCGGGTCCTGGGGAACCAAAGCTGAATGGCCATATGGCCTTATGTTTGGGTGCTTGGCTGATTGTAGGTGGGAGTGTGTCGCATTCTTTAATCTCTGGGATTCGGTTGGCTGGTGGATTAAGTTTAAGAGCTTCGAGAGTTGGTAGTCTAGGTAAGGGCCTTGGCTTTAAGTGTTAATTTCTTTTGATTCATTTTCTCTGCTTTAATCTGGGATTAGTGACTAAGGTGTTCATGGACTCAAATGATAGCCAATCATTGGGAGGGGTTGGATCTGTGAACCCAGCCCCTAAGTTCAAGAAGAGGGTTGTGTCTACGGTTCGTGATTGGCCGCCTGGGTGTGGACCAGCTTCTGAACAAAAGGATAGACAGATAGCAGTAGTGCTTGTAAACGAGAGTGTCGACGTAGAGGGAATCGTATTACGTGTTATCAGGTGTGTAATTACCATACTGTTGCCTTGATTGTTTTAATTAAAATGTATGAATCATATGTGGAAGCAGCAATGGTGGCTGTGGTGGTGTTGTTACCCATGTTGGGTAATCCGGTAAACCAGGTTAGTTTGCTACCTATATCAAAGCTGAGGATAAATGGTTGTGGTTGCATGTAAGCATGTTATATATATATATATGGATGTGTTCATATTCTATCATATTGCCATTTACCATTTTATGCTGCATGTGTATGGGATTCAGGATATACTGATTTAAAGGGGAAGTGTATTTATATGTGGGTGACTCTGTCACAATTAATGTTGGCTTTGAGCCTCATTGTGGAATGATGATGACCTTAAGTCTCATCGTGGATAATGGTGATGTAATCACATGGATTAGTGGCTAGACCACTTAAGTGGACTTTGAGCAGTGTGTCTGTCAGCATAGACTACCAAATATGTGTGTAGCGGATGGAGGGTTGATTGTAGAAATCCCTCGGTGTGTATGAGGATGGATGTACGGGTGGTGTGTAGCGGATGGATACTAGGTTGGGGTGGGTTAACTTATTGCATCTTTATATGTGGTATATCGTTTTGATGTGGATTTGGGGCCAAGCCCGTTTGTGGAATTGCGTGGAATAATTGCACACTGAGTCACAATGACTCACCCTATTTTCCAAACACATTGCAGGTAATCCTTGACTGGTTGGACCGGGTTGGATCGGACTCGAGGTGGCCATGCAGGGTTTCGATTTCAATTTTGTTTTATAATGTTAATTGCTATTTTCTGTTGGGATATTTTCATTCTGTAATAAGGCCACTTCTTATTTGATAAACTTTGGGAATTTCTTTAAGAGTTTTACTATTTCGTAACTGTTAAAGAAACGTTTTACTTTACATTCGATAATAATGAAACAATTTGAAAATGGGTTTTCAAAACTTGAGCAACGTAATAAAACAACGGTTTTCTACTTTTAACAATGAGGGTATTAAATTATATTTTCGCTCAACAGCTGAAATTTTCTCCAACTACAATCCCCTAATTTTAAAAACCCCAAATCAAATAGACAGTTTTTTTTTTATTTTTATTTTTTAGTGTTTTTCTTACCTTAGAAACAAGATTCCTTTCACACCTTTTTTCCTAGTAACATGCCAGATCCGATCGTGATGTTGGGCCGGGTTTGGGGTGTTACAGTGGGATTCACCCGTGGCCTATTCTAACAAATAATCATAAGGTGCAGAGTATGCACGGTCTAGACATACGACCGTGTGTCTAACCGTGTGGGCACTTAGAGGCTATTTACTAAGCCTTCTTACCACTCTCAAATGCGTGCATACTGTAACACCCCAAACCCGGCCCATTCGCTACGACCGAATTTGAAATGCCACTGCGAAAAACGTTTGAAAAACTTTTGACTTAGAGTTAAAAACATAAAAATTTATTGTCATAAGTAAAACATTGTTTGTTTAAAATTCTAAGTAAAACTTTATTATTACAAACTGTCCGAATTGAAAACTGTAATGCATATTTTTAAGGTATAAATTGCCGAGAATAAAAACATTTTCAAATAATACTTTAATCGTCACTCCACTTTAAACATAATAATAAACCTCAAACCCCTTAAAAGGCCCATATTACAATAAACCTTACTTAAAAATACTGAAAATATAAAATATGTAAATAATTAAAAACATCTTCTGCATGGGCCACCTCGTATCCATTCCAACCCGGTCCAAGCTTTATGCATCACCTGCGATGTTGGTAAAAATTGGGTGAGTCAAACAGACTCAGTGCATAGTTATTACACATGTCTCCACATATGGGCTTGGCCCATATCCACACAGCCCACTTACATAAATATGCAACATGAAGCCCAACCCAACCTAGTGTCCATCCGTTACACCTACCTTGGCAGACCCGCTGCCCAAGGCCATGTCTAATCCACCAATCACATAAGTGATCCCACATATCCTACCTTGGCAGACCTGCCACCCAAAGCCATGGCTAAGCCACCGATCACATAAGTGACCCCACATGTCAATATCCACGAGGTGACTCGAGGTCATCCTCAATCCACGGTGATGGACACAGCTATCATCCGCCAGGAGGTGGCACATAGCCAACACCCCTCCTTGATGAAGCACATAGCTACCAACAAGCGCCAATGTAGCACAAGGCTAACATTAGACAATGTACATAATGTACACCCTTTCCTTCGATAGTCACATCCCAAGCCCCATGCATACATGTGTATCATGACAGATTAACATTTAGGGTATGCTCATCACAAATATAACACATATACCATAGGGAAAATAATGCCATAGAGCACTGACCTGATTATTAGATTACCCACTACGGATATCCACCATCTTAGCCATTATTTCCGACTAACATACACATCATAACATACGTATATAACAACATACAAATAACAGGAGAATAGTGTGATAACTATGCACCTGATAACAGAGATAACTACACTTTCCCGCTCGTCAATACCTAAATATTTATCACGCTTGATTAGAACACTAACACTTATAAAACTATACAAATGATAAGTAATCTATATTCTTACCCTCGGAATCTCGAACAACAACTATATGCGATTTCTCTCCAATTGACGGTTCATAACCCGATGAAGAACCATGAATAAACAATGGCTCGGGGGTACGTACGACTTCAAATAATCGATCTTTGCCGATAGAGGGTCCACATCCCGGTGGAAAGTCTTGGACTCCCGACATAGCCATTCGTTTGAAATTTGAGGGTATATTAGAACCACCCATCTTCCAAACACTATTTACTGCTCTTTTCAAACCCATTTGTTTGCCCAAAATCTAACATTCACAGAAGAAAAAGAAATAAGAAATCGGCTAGATGGTGATGTGTTTTGGCTTTAACAACAAAACAAGAAAAAGAAAAGAGATATAGAAGGTTTATGGTGTTGCGGCAATGGTGAAAATGGAAGAGAGAAGTTTCGGTCTTAGCAAGGTAAAAGAAAAGAAAAAGAATAGGGATGAAACACAAAAAAATAGAATAGGCAAAGATGAGGAGAAAGAGAGAAGAAATGAAAAGTAACAAATGACTCTTATGGTCAATGAGTGATTCGGCCAAAGTGTACAAATGAAAAATAAATGGTAAATTTTGATGTGGTTCAACTTATGAAAGAAAAGGGTGAGGTTTAAGAGAGAATGGAACAAATTTTGTCAAAAGAAAATGGCCAAAATGACACTTTGATGGCATTAGGATTTTGGCACCACACTAGAGAAGGAAAAAGAAAACCCGAAAATAAACACCTAAACCCCTTAAGAGAATTTCGACTACTCCCCTCTACCCACAAAATCGAAATGGTCATCCAAGAAATCCCCCTTAGCCATCCAACTCATATATTCATCACAAATCCCACAATTTCCTCTTTATTTCCTCCTAATCTTCCTCCTAATCTTCCTCCTAATTCCTTCCAAAAAAATTCGGCCAATTTCCCCCTAGTCCATGAAATCGTCCATGTTCATGGACAAAATGCCATTAAAAAGTTTCCAAACCTCATCCCTTAATCCATGCCTTTTGTCCTCTTATCATACCATATTTTCTTGATTCCATACCTTAACTAATAACTTGCCTTATTCCTTTAGGCTACTGTCCATAAATGATAAAGTCCAACCTTATCTTAATTAGAGTTGACCGACACATGCCATACACATGCAAAAATAAAAGTCACCTTATTGCCATTCATGGGATTCGAACCTCTTCCCTCATGTAATTACTCACGCGCCAACACCACTTTACTACTAGCTCATTTATGCTAACATTAAACACTTAAATTAACTTAAGCATCATAATCACTTGATCCACTTCACTAAATTCTCCATACTAAAAATTATTCTAAACCAATTAATTCCAAGCCTTCTCAAGACTATATTAGGCATACAATAAAATCATATCCGAGCTAACACAATCAACAAGATGATACTCAAATTTTTCCTAAAGCCCAAGGCCCAATCATTTAATCCTACTAGGCCAAATTTTGGGATATTACAATTCTACCCTCCTAAAAAAATTCGTCCTCAAAATTTCCAATCAACAACTAACACACTACTCAAATCACACTACTATGCTTTCGCTGCGCACTCTGCCCTTAAAAACTACAATGTACTTTTTAACATAATCTTGAATCTTTTTTTTTTCAAACAACCAAACATCTAACCACAATAGCAAACCATTATCTACCACTTATACCAAAAATTTTTCTTACAGTCCACAGACCCAACTCGAAGTGCTTCACCGATTCCTTTAACCTCCTCCAATACTTCCTTAACTATCTGAGTTAGCTCATCAATCCCAACTCGATCATGAGACCCCATCTCAGCCACTAGCGATGCTAACACCTCCTTTCCGAAAATATACCTCGGTGCTGAAGATCTAGCCCTAGCACCTCGGCCTTTACTATATCCACGACAACCACGTCCCCTAGAACTCATGTATACGATCGCGATCTAATCTACCTTAATAAGTTTTATGCATTAGTCTTTGTTCCGCTGATTACCCGCGAAGAAATTTTTATGAAAAGAGGTTTAATAGTGGTTCTTTTGATCAATCAAAGTTTCAGCTCAAGTTCACTATTCTAATTTAGAGAATCACATTCACATTCATCCATAACATTCACTTCACTACTTTGGGCATTTTCGTCCATTCCCAACCCAGGGTAATTTCGTCATTAGTCCTACAAGGGTATTTTAGTAAGAAATCGGGGTCATTTTGAAAATCTTTCCAAATCAAAAGGCATTCCAAAATATACAAAACTCGAGGTTATTTTGAAAATTTTCCAAATTAACGGTATCGCAAAAATTTTGAAATTGGGGTTATTTTGGTAATTTTGTAAGTCAGGGGTAATTTAGTAATTTTCAAATCTGGGTATCTTGCTATTTTGCAAAATATGGATTTTTGGTATTTTTGTAAGGTAAGAAAATCTTAGTTACAGTCGAGGGTAGTATGGAAATTTTATAAACCAAGGGTATTGTAGTAATTTACAAACCAGGGGTAATTGGGTAATTTTGCAAATCAGGAATGTTTGAATTTTTTTTCAAAGTCTAAAATGGTTTTTACAAATCAAAGGGGTAATTTGGTGATTTTAAAACTAAGGTTTTTATAAAATAGTGTAGCTAGTCCCTTTCGGGTTTTAATTATCGGGTTTAGCCGGTGAATAGGTCATCTTGGTTAGGGAGAACTGTCACTACGCACCAGGTAGGATTCGAGTAAAGAGGAGGTGAGTCACTAGGACTGCTTAAATACCAAGCTCTTACCGAATCCACTCCTAGAAATGCGTACAATGGTTGCCACACCTTAACTCATCGACTTACTTCACAGGTTTGTTTGATTGTCCTTAAGTCTTATGCATTCTATGTTGGAGTAGACTAGTCCTAGGGTTCAATAAATCCTAGTTCACTAATCTACGAGCCCAAATATGCCCATAACATTCACATATACAAATCACTTCAATAGTTAGGGGTACTTACCTGGTGGACTTCGGGTCGGAGATACAGGTGTCATGCCGAATAAACCTAAAAATTTCGTGAAAATCCATATTTTGAAAAGCCCATAAAAATATGTTTTGGGCCTAAAACCCTCAAAGTGAGTTTTGAACCTAAGCTCGATACCAAAGCTGTAACACCCCAAACCCGGCCCATTCGCTACTGATAGAATTTGAAATGCCCATTGCGAAAACGTTTGAAAAACTTTTGACTTAGAGTTAAAAACATAAAATTTATTGTCATAAGTAAAACATTGTTTGTTTAAAATTCTAAGTAAAACTTTATTATTACAAATTGTCCGAATTGAAAAGCGTAATGCATATTTTTAAGGTATAAATTGCGAGAATAAAAACATTTTCAAATAATACTTTAATCGTCAATCCACTTTAAACATAATAATAAACCTCAAACCCCTTAAAAGGCCCTTATTTCAACAAACCTTACTTAAAAATCTGAAAATATAAAATCGTAAATAATTAAAACATCTTACGCATGGGCCACCTCGTATCCACTCCAACCGGTCCAAGCTTTATGCATCACTGCGATGTTGGTAAAAATTGGGTGAGTCAAGCAGACTCGGTGCATAGTTATTACACATGTCTCCACATATGGGCTTGGCCCATATCCACACGATCCACTTACATAAATATGCAACATGAAGCCCAACCCAACCTAGTGTCCATCCGTTACACCTACCTTGGCGGACCACGCCCAAGGTAGTGGCTAATCCACCGATCACATAAGTGATCCCACATATCCTACCTTGGCGGACACTGCGCCCAAGGCGATGGCTAAGCCACCGATCACATAAGTGACCCCACATGTCAATATCCACAAGGTGACTCGAGGTCATCCTCAATCCACAGTGATGCACACAGCTATCATCCGCCAGTAGGTGGCACATAGCCAACATCCCTCCTTGATGAAGCACATAGCTACCATCAAGCACCAATGTAGCACAAGGCTAACATTAGACAACGTACATAATGTACACCCTTTCCTTCGATAGTCACATCCCAAGCCCCATGCATACATGTGTATTATGATAGATTAACATTTAAGGTATGCTCATCACAAATATCACACATATACCATAGGCAAAATAATGTCATAGAGCACTAACCTGATTATTCGATTACCCACTATGGGTACCCACCATCTTAGCCATTATTTCCGGCTAACATACACATCATAACATACGTATATAACAACATACAAATAATAGGAGAATAGTGCGATAACTACGCACCTGATAACAGAGATAACTACACTTTCCCATTCGTCGATACCTAAATATTTATCACACTTGATTAGAACACTAACACTTATAAAACTATACAAATGATAAGTAATCTAAATTCTTACCCTCGGAATCTCGAACAACAACTATATGCGATTTCTCTCCGATTGACGGTTCATAACCCGATGAAGAACCACGAACAAATAATGGCTCGGGGGTACGTATGACTTTAAATAATCGATCTTCGTCGATAGAGGGTCCACATCCCGGTGGAAAGTCTCAGACTCCCGACACAGCCCTTCATTTGAAATTTGAGGGTATAGCAGAACCACCCCTCTTCCAAACACTATTTACTGCTCTTTTCAAACCCATTTGTTTGCCCAAAATCTAACGTTCATGGAAGAAAAAGAAATAAGAAATCGACTAGATGGTGATGTGTTTCGGCTTTAACAACAAAACAAGAAAAAGAAAAGAGATATAGAAGGTTTATGGTGTTGTGGAAATGGTGAAAATGGAAGAGAGAAGTTTCGGTCTTAGCAAGGTAAAAGAAAAGAAAAAGAATAGGGATGAAACACAAAAAAATAGAACCAGCAAAGATGAGGAGAAAGAGAGAAGAAATGAAAAGTAACAAATGACTCTTATGGTCAATGAGTGATTCGGCCAAAGTGTACAAATGAAAAATAAATGGTAAATTTTGATGTGGTTCAACTTATGAAAGAAAAGGGTGAGGTTTAAGAGAGAATGGAGCAAATTTTGTCAAAAGAAAATGGCCAAAATGACACTTTGATGGCATTAGGATTTCGGCACCACACTAGAGAAGGAAAAAGAAAACCCGAAATAAACACCTAAACCCCTTAAGAGAATTTCGGCTACTCCCCTCTACCCACAAAATCGAAATAGTCATCCAAGAAATCCCCCTTAGCCATCCAACTCACATATTCATCACAAATCCCACAATTTCCTCTTTATTTCCTCCTAATCTTCCTCCTAATCTTCCTCCTAATTCCTTCCAAAAAAATTCGGCCAATTTCCTCCTAGTCCATGAAAGCTTCCATGTTCATGGACAAAATGCCATTAAAAAGTTTCCAAACCTCATCCCTTAATCCATGCCTTTTGTCCCCTTATCATACCATATTTTCTTGATTCCATACCTTAACTAATAACTTGCCTTATTCTTTTAGTCTACTGTCCATAAATGATAAAGTCCAACCTTATCTTAATTAGAGTTGACCGACACATGCCATACACATGAAAAAATAAAAGTCACCTTATTTCCATTCATGGGATTCGAACCTCTTCCCTCATGTAATTACTCATGCGCCAACACCATTTTACTACTAGCTCATTTATGCTAACATTAAACACTTAAATTAACTTAAGCATCATAATCACTTGATCCACTTCACTAAATTCTCCATACTAAAAATTATTCTAAACCAATTAATTCCAAGCCTTCTCAAGACTATATTAGGCATATAATAAAATCATATCCGAACTAACACAATCAACAAGATGATACTCAAATTTTTCCTAAAGCCCAAGGCCCAATCAGCCCAATCCTACTAGGCCCAATTTCGGGATATTACACATACATATACTAATCCAATAAAGTCTCAAATCATCAACTAAGGCACATGAACTTATACATTTGATTCATGAAAATAAGGTTTCCTCCCATACAATTACAACAACACAAGCCATCATTAACGGCCTTACACAATTAAAATATGAGCCCTCTTAGGCCAACACAATTAAGCACCTTTAACCACAACTTAATCAACCTTAAGTTTTAGCCCTATACATGCCATAACTCTATAGGACTTGATACCTCATACCAGGGATCTACACGATAGTTTGAAAACATCTCCGGCGATCTCCAACCCGAGGTAGCTAAGGAAACCTATAAGAGATGAGAAAAGAAGAGGAGTAAGCAATAGCACTTAGTAAGTTCATCTACATAAACTGACAAACACTGATATTCATTGAATATTCATGACTACAAGTTATTATAATAAGCTTTTCTCATGAGCTCACAGTTACTTACTCAACCATTGTTGAAACTTACTCATTCAATATTTTACCACACTCTTACCCGTTACCTATAGCTTTCGTCTTTGGATAGCATTCATTCCTGCACTGATCACCGTTTAATCACATGAAACCATACATCAACCATATAAATAAGTCACTCATACCACTAATCTCTCAGTGGTTTCGCTCTTAGCCCACGATTGAATCTTTAATGGGGTTGTATCGTACACCGCCCACCAATCATTAATACTTATGGTGATTCCGCACTTAGCTCACCAATCATTTCTAAGCGATGGTATCGTACACAACCCATCGATTATGATATAGTTGATGGTAACGCACATACCCATCAACAGCATCAATGAGGTGCATTTGCACAAGCTCACCATTACTATACATTCACAAATTCAAATGTTCATCCATGAACATCCTCACTTACTATCATTCTTACTTGACTTTCTACAATACTCATTCACATTCACGCAGTACAACAATAAATCTATCTCATGCAACTAAGGTGCATTAATAACACATATCCCACTAGGGGTTCATCATATATTGAATTCATCTCAATTCAGTTCTATCACTAACTTGTACCTCTCGTGGTACAATCACCTACATTCAAATTGTTAAATAATTCTCTTGAGTCTCATACACATAATTCTCATCGACATCATCCCCCCAATAGGGAATTTCACATATAAACTTATCGATGACATGTCCATGTCATGATCTTATATGAACTCTTACACCAATACCATATTCCAATATGGTCTTACTCGAGAATTTAACCATCATCATAGCATTCTATATACATTTTCCGTTACTCTTAAATTCAATTCTCTTGACATCTCATCAAGGATGTTTCATACATTCATAGTGTAATCTACCTTCCATACAACATTGGAATATTAAATTATCTCATACATAGTCACAACAATCTTACATGAACTTACCTCGTTGTCGAAATAGCCGAAAAGGACTATTTGCCCACATTTCTCTTTTCATCCATTTTAGGTCCAAAACTCATTTTCTTTGATCTAGAACAATGAAATTTACTGATTTAATCACTTATAAATCATAATATATCGTAATTTACACTTTAGGAAAAATGACTATTTTGCCCCTATGCTTTGGCAAAATTATGATTTTGCCCCTAGGCTCGTAAATAAATTTTCATATCAATTTCTTGTTAAACAAGCCTAGCTGAACATTTAATCCTCTTACAACTATCTCCAATTGCAACTATTTCATACCTTAATGAACAAATTACAACCTTTGCATAATAACCCATTTTAGGTATTTTCCATGAAAATCCTTTCACAAAATTTGTTTCTCATCATCCTATCATTCATTTTCTTCTATCAAAACTCATCAAACAACATAGACTCTCTAATGGCAAGTCCCTAGACTCTCAACCATATTGTAAAATAGTCCCCTCATTAGCTAGCTTAAGCTTTGGGGATCACAAAAGTTCAATTTTCTTCAAGAAAAATTATCAAAATCACTTACTAGAGAGGAGAATTGCTTGCTGAAATTTTAAGCTTCAAAACCCCCTTGTTTCTGCTCATTTTCGGTGAAGAAGAAGAGAGAAACAGATGGTATCTTTTTCCTTTCTTTATTTTATTATAAAACATCAATTTCAACCCACCAACTTTGACCAAAAATTAAAACTCTTGTCCCCTCTTGTCTACATGGCTGGCCATCATATTCAAGATGGTCTAATTGTCCTTTAAAGTCCTCCAATTAATATTTCATGGCTATTTGGTACCTTTAGCCTATAGAATGGAACTTTCGCACTTTATGTGATTTATTCCTTTTTCACAATTTAGCATGAAATCGCTAAAATTAAAACACCAAAGCTTTCATACATCTTTATAAATATGTTATCACGCATAACATAACATGAAAATAATATTCTCTAACCTCAAATTAGTGATTATGAGATCACTATTTCAACTAGGCCCTAAATCGGGCTGTTACAATGATTATATGATTAGCACACTTCGTGTGAGCTATCCCGTGTATCCAATAATATTCTAATGGTTCAATGGACATGAATTTGAAAGGTAATGTTAAGTGTTCAATATGAACCAAGACATGTACATATGAAATACAGTGAAATGGCAAGCTACATGGAAAAACATGTTATATTATGATGGATGATAAATCCAATTGAATCATGCTCAAGTTTAATGGTTATCCATGTTAAATCCATATGAATTATGTTCAAGTAAGCTAACATGTTTGTGTTTGTGCTTAGGCTTATGCCAAGCTAAAGTTGGATTATGCCATGTAAAATTTTAATGTTATGAAATGCAATAGTAAGTTGTGTTTTATGTTATATGAACTTATTAAGCATTGTATGCTTACATAGTCTCATTTCCCATGTTTTTTAGATAATCACAAGCTCGTCGGAGACTTATCACGCTATCCAACGACTATATCGGTAGATTTTGATGTTTTGATTCATGGTTGTAATGGTATGTATAGGTAAATTATGTTTGGTTATCTAGTTGTTATGTTTGGCAGGTAAATATGTGGTTACATGGTTGATGAAATTTTGGCATTTTGGTGCTTGATGGCTAATGTTGAAATGGTTAAATGATGAAATGTTTTAAATGACCAAATTGGTATGTTTAGATGTGTTTGGCATATGGTTAATGGTACTATGACTTGGCATGAAAATAGTTAGTTGTCCGTGGTTGATTTATGCCAAATGTGTTTATGTTTTGGTTGATTTAATGATTTGTAATTGAAGTGCCTTTTGGCATATTAGTTGTATGAATAGATACCATATTGAATTAGTTCTATCATGCATGTTTTTAGGTATGTTTTGAAGCTTGATTTTTATGTGCAAATGGCTTGTAGGTGTGAGCTTGATTTGGGCAAAAGAAATGGCTTGAAAATGACCTATTTCTTGTCCACATGGCCTAAGACACGGGCGTGTGGCTTGGCAGTGTGACCCAAGTTAGAGAGTTACATTGGCACGGACATGGGCTAAGACACGGCCGTGTGTCCCTACTTTGAATGTCCACACAGGCGTGTGTCTCAGCCGTATAAGTCACACGGCCTGGCCAAACGGCCGTGTGACCTCTACATATAAAATTTTCTATCTTTTTCTATAAAATTATGAATATTTTTTATTTAGTCCCGAATTGATTCTTAATTATTTCTAAGGCCTCGAGGGCTCGAATAAGGGACAATAAGCATGTGTTTGAATGAGTTATGTATTGATTTATGAAATGTTTGGTAATTGAATGTTTTAAGTTACGTTTTTACGGTAATGCTCCGTAACCCTATTCCGGTGATAGATACGGGTTAGGGGTGTTACACTTGTTCTCCATGTAGCATCATTTAAACTGGGTCAAAATAACACCTTGTTGACCCATTTAGCATGGTTTTGCCATCCAACATAGGAAATAAATAGCTCATGTTCATGAAACTTTATTAAATCAATTTCATGGTCCCACTGCACATTTAAATATAACACATTAATAAATAACATGAAATAATTTAATTTATGTAGAAAATTCATGTAATAAAGCACAAATTTGCATATTTTATAAATTCATGTCCATTATCGAGGTTTAAGCAAAATTCACTAAATTAATTAACAAATACTTGGGATTAGTATTAATTTTAATATAAAGGTGTTATAAACTACTAAAAAAACCTATATAAATTTGAGTTTACAGTAACCAGCAACTCCTTATCCCACAAATCAAGGTCGGCCATGCATGGGAGATTCCTAAAGGATGTGCATGTTATCTTTAGCAAACTCCCAAGCTCTACCTCAAGTATAAATAGCACATTCCCTTCACCTTTCAAGCCATCCCTCATTCTTCAATCATCATTCATTCCTCTTCTCTCTTTTACGTATAAAGCTTTTCATTTTTCTTCATCTCCCAATTTTCCTTTAGCAAACATTTCCCTGAGAGAAAAGCTCTCTTGGCCGACCACCTTGAGGAGCAATTTGCAAAGGAACAACCATGGAAATTGGAGGAAGCCACCACAGATAGTCTTTGGGAAATTCCTAGATTCATTAGAGTTTCTTCTTCCTTTATCTTTAATTTGTTTTTAGTTTATAAACATGTTTTCAAATTGTTTGATTTCTTTTCCATTAATGATAATGACTTAAATTGTTTTAGCTAGATTAATTGCAATGCTTTGATTAAATTCATTCAATTCATGTTTATATTATTTTGTGCCTCAGCTATTCATGCTTCCAATTAAAATCATTCATGTTATTCATGCATTAAAATATGTTTGAATGCATTAGAATTAGTTACTTAGTTTGAATAAGATGGTGATTAATGGACACAATAATTAAAAGGTGCATGCTTAATTCATATCCAAACCAAATTGAATTAAAGGATCGTAATGGTTTTAAAAGAATACTATTACTTTGCATAACTTGAGGTTTATGTGATTAAATTGTTTCAAACTAACCCAGTCCCTATTACTTCACATAAATTCTAAGGAATCCTTAGTTAAATATTGACATAGAAATATGCATGTTTTCCTAAGTATAAGACTTAGAAGGAATTTATATTAGATTCCAAGTTAATGAATGATCGAGTTGCCATGGAATTTTTCTGGAACATTTGTTAAGCATGGTGATGAATGAATTAAATTAAGAAGTTGTAATTGTTCTGGCTTATTCATGTTATTGTTGTTAAGTCTTGTGAAATTGTTGCTAAACCATCTCATTACATTTTATTTCATTTCATTGCATTGCATTTAGGTTAAATCATTTGCATATAGTTGATTAATTTCATTTAACATCCATCACCTTAAGATATTGTGTTTTCGTAACCAACTTGTGAATATTAATTTTACAATTATTGATTTAAACATAGTCCGTATGGAGACAATACTTATTTTACTTACTTATTACTTGATAATGAATATGTATACTTGCACATTTCATCGTGAGCCACATACTAAGGGAGATGAGGTTTTTCTTTAAATTAGACACATTTCTAACATTTGAAAATGTCCTGATAATTTCTTCGTGCATCTTGATCTAAACATTACAAATATTGATTGCCTTACAGGGTGAACTATTCCCCATTAGCACAACTCCACTTTCAACTAAACTATATGTGGAGAACAAGTCCTTATTTGGACACATATGAAAAGAGCAGCCTCAATCCAAAATCCACTTGGATGTAAGCTTAGACCTTTTGATCGTAAACACTAGCAACCAATCATCACCCTTGTTCTCAGCCACACTAGCACCGGCTACCGCCCTCTCATTGCTCACAATGACCCTTCTGTTCATATTTTGCAACTTATAACACTCTGCCTTAATGTGACCTAACTCCTTACATTAGGTACATGTCTTGTCTCAAATCCTCGACTTCGATCCTTTCTTGCTTCTCAAAACCAAAATTGAGGCTTGCTTATTTGACTTGGTATATGAACCAAACTCATTGTCGAGTTTTTCTTTGCTCAACAAGTTTCCCTTCACTTTCTCTAACATGAGTTTACCTCTACCTTAAATTAGGCTCTCCTTGTAAGACTTATATAAAGGAGGCAAAAAGCACAATAATAGCATAGTCTAATCTTTATCATCTATATTAACCTCGACGTTCTTAAGATTATTCAAGAGAGTAACAAATTGATTGGTGTGACCCCTAAGGTACTCACCTTCAGCCATATGAAATGTGTATAGGCGTTGTTTCAACACCAATTGATTGGCCATAGACTTTGTCATGTATAAGGTTTCTAACTTTCTCCATAAGGTTGTAGCCGTTTTCCCTGTAAGCACCTCCTACAACATATTTTTTGTGAGACACAATTGAATTGTTGACAAAGCCTTCTCATCAACCACATCCCATTATGATTGATTCATATCATCGAGCTTTTTCCCTATAATGACCTTCTTCAGTCATACTAAACCAGAATTACCATCATCTAAACTTACCACAAACTGAATTTTTTTATCCCATCAAACCTCTCAATATTTTACCTCATTTCCATCTCTGAATAGGTTGGTCTACCGAAGCTAAACTTAACTATGATACCAGTTTATTGGGGATCGACCCGTATGAACAAAAAAATAGAAAAGGTATAAAAGATCAAACAAAAATATTTTACATTGAAAACTACTCCGAAGAGGATAAAAACCACAGGTTTGACTTTTTACTAAATGAGTAAACAAACAAGAGTACAATATGGAGAAAATAAACCTAAATGTACTAAATGTATAAACTCAAACCCCGAAAGCAAAGCTCTAACTCTCATAGAGTTCTCTTAAAAGGGTACAAAATTCTCTCCATAGTTACCACGAAAACTTTTACCAAAACTCATCTACAACTACATCTTGTCGCCTCCAAAAGAAAAGTTTTGTAGTACATCTTTAATTGCCTTTTTAATTGACCTCTCAAAATAAGGATAAAAGGCCCTGTAACACCCCTAACCCTTATCCGTCGCCAAAACAGGGTTTCAAAGCATTACCAAAATTTATAGATCATTTAATAGAAATTTTGCTTCACATAATATTCATACCTGAAATCAATAAAATTTAATTATAATGTCCCTTATGTGAGCCATCGAGGCCCAAAATATATATATCGGGATTGAACTGGGAACTTAAAATTTTTTTCAAAAATATTTAAATTTTTTCAACACTGCAGGGGTCACACAGCTATGGGGCCAGACCGTCATGAAGCTATATTCATCAATTCATAAGGTGAATAAATCCACAGCATTACTTATACATATTATCCCAAGCTTAGTAAGATTTTAAATAATTTTAACTCTTCCGGGTTTCTTTATTTTCATTTGTATTTCTTTACTTTCCACACTTATTCCAATGCATGACACACAAGTCGTAAACATATCAACATTCGACCAATAGGTTGGCATTTGCCTAAGTATCAAGCAACAACACTAGTTAGCATACTTGCATATATTACATATAAATTCAACATTGATAAACTTATTTTCTTGACATGTCACACTTGAGTTTAATACTCGTCTTAACTTACATATTTTTCTTGTATCAACATATAAATGATAATCATATATGTACATGTCATGATACTTATCATTCTCTTCAATAACATATATCATTCATTTCATCATATCAATATTTCATGTACCACAATTTCCATGTATTTCATATATATTTATTAGGTAATAGTCCATATCGAACTTAACATTACTAAAATTCAATGTGCATATACTTTCCACACCATGTATCCATATAACATGTACAAATCATTATATATATTTCAGGCATATACGGGTAATGATTCATTTCGTGCTTGTATCTTCTCATGTCAGGATTTTACCAGTTGAATTTATTTAAATATCAATAGGTACACTTATTTCAGATCAATACCAATAATAATCATAAGTCTTTCAATATTAATTTCATATGTTACTTACCAATCTTTGTCAAATTAGAGAACGTCTTACGAATTTGAGCACGTCGTTTTCTTGATGCCACAATCCACTTTGATCTTGCACATATATTGCCATGGCCCTGCCATGGTCTTTACACTTTATCACAGTGCCATAGCCTAGCTATGGTCTTTACACTTTATCACAATGCCATAGCCCAACTATGGTCTTACACTTTAATTACGATGCCATAGCCTAGCTATGGTCTTACACGTACACACATATATTGCCATGGTCCAACCATGGTCTTACGTTCACAATTGCCATAACCTAGTTATGGTCTTTTCACTGAAATGCCATAGCCCATCTATGGTCTTACATTCACACTTTTCCATGGTCCAACCATGGTCTTATCTGTCAATTCATCACTGAACGATCATACTCAATCTAGCGTTCTGCTCAATTTGAACCCTTGCTTCGATTTTCATATTATCACAATAATCATTCTTCCAAAAATATGAAATAGTATATTATATGATTTCAATTTTTTTAATTTTTAATAATAAAATTTCAATAATATGAACTTACATGGCTAAATTACAGAAATACCAAGATTTGGGGTATTTTGGTAATTTTTCTTTTTCCCCAATTTTTCACCCGATCTTGATCTAAATTAATAAATTCATTCAATTTATTAATTTAGACAATAAAAAAATTTATTTCCATCAATTTGGTCATTTTTAACAAAATTGCCCCTAAAGTTTTACTTTTATTCAATTTAGTCCCTAAGCCTAAAACATGCAAATTAGCCATTTTTAATGTAAACCCATACTAGCTGAATATTCATATATATTTTCATCCTCCTCCTCTCCATTCAACATCCTTAATATATACGTAATTCCACTATTTACTTATATATTCATATCAATCTGTCCACTTAAGTCATAGTCACTAAATTATTTATATCTTGAGCTACAAAATTCTAAATTAAGATACGTTTGATGTTTTTGAAACTAACCTCAAACATATTTCTACCATAAAATTTTAGAATTTATAATTTATCCAATAAATACAGTAAAATCTTCAAATATTTCTCTGTTCTGCTGTTTGACAGCTTCGACCTTTCTTTACTAAAAATTAATTATCTCTTAGTAAAAATTTTGGATGATGTTCCCATTTGTTTCTCTTGAAAATAGACTAATTAAGAATTTAAAAATACAAATTTAAACCCTTAAGTATTTTTATACAATTTTTAATGATTTTCCAAAGTCATAACAGGGGAACCCGAAATCATTCTCACCTTGTCTCACAAATTTTATTTTATCTCATAATTTACAATTTCATTTCTTACACCGTTTCTTCTATGAAAAATTTTTATTCAACCTCTAATTCGATTTCCAAAATTTTTTGTGAATTTTCAAAGTTAGACTACTACTGCTGTCCAAAACTGTTTTAGTGCAAAATGTTGATTACTAAGTTTATAACACCCTTATTCCCTTTCTCCGTAATATTTCCCATCACTTTCTCTTATTTCACTTCACTAACATTGAAACAACCCAAACCCAGCCCACGAGCCTTGACCGGATTTGGTATGTTCCCCGGTGTAAACCGTTTCAAATTCTTTTGTTACTTAGGAAAAACTTGTGTGTTTTGAAAGAAAGATTGTTTTGGGTTGGGCTTGAGATGAAAACAAGTTTATTTCATTATTAAAAATTCTTTACTTTAGGTGACAAAACATTTGGGCTTTGTTTTAAAAATAGATTTACTTAATCTTTTAATAAATAAAAGTTCGTAAGCTTAATTAAATAAAGACAAAATAAAATAGTTCTACTAAGGCCTTATTACATCAAATAATTCCCAAAATTTAAATTCAAAATACTTAAAGTAAAATAGTCCAACTAAAAGAAATTTGAACTTCACATGGCCTCCACTAATCATCATTTACCGGTCCATCACCGATCGTCACCGGAAAATAATCCCTAACAGGGTGAGTCAACAGACTCAATGTGTAACCAAGACTAAAATTTAATATTTCGGGCATACAATATCATACATGTTCATAAAGCATTTAAACAATATGATGCAACCCGAACCCAAACCTATATGCCATCCGCTACACACCACCGTACCATCCCACACACCGTGGGGACTACTAAGTCAACCCTCCATCCGCTACACACCATCGAAGGAAGTCATTGCAATCGACATGCTCATCGCATCTTATAAAATATGTGGTCTTAGGTCACCACATTCAAATATCGTGGTCTTAGGTCACCACATTCAGTTATCGTGGTCTTAGGTCACCACATTCAGTTATCGTGGTCTTAGGTCACCACGTCGTGGTCTTAGGTCACCACATTCACTTCCCCTTTTCATATAGCCCATATGCCCCATATCTTACATATCATGCACATCATGCCTTAATTCACATTCTTGTCACTTTTTCACATGTTACATATAACATATATTCATAATCCTAGTAGGAGTAGGAAACGTACCTGAGTACTTTATACCATAACATGGTACCTTAGCCATATTCACATACTTATAAACATGCACATTTAATTTAAATCATAGCCATGAACATATTAAAACTTAGGGTAGGGTACACACCTGATTCGCTTAACGATTTCACTTGAAATCCCGAATTTTCGATCTTAGATCTTTAACTCCCTACATTCGGCCCATATTAAAGATTTAATGAAAAACTCATTCGGCCATAAAACCAAATCCTAGTAGGATTTGTACACTAAAACTTACCTTGGTGTCGAATTGACTATAGTCAAATCCCGAAACTTTGCAGAGTTCTCCCCTTGCAATCGGCTAGGTACTAAAATCACTTAACTAATTAGTTTCGGCTTTCAAACGAAATAAGAAATAGATCTTCATACCAAAATAAGCCTTGTCCGAATGCTATGGACATTTACCTTGTGGATTTTAAATCCTGAAACTCACCGAATAACTAGGGAACACGTGACCTATGGTGTACCTTCGGGAAAAGAACTTCTCCTTCCTTGTAGTCGACACTTAGTAAATCCCGAAGAGCCTTCTTTCCAAGTTTCGACTAACACAATAACGGGGTTAGATTTCCTAGTTTCGGCTTTTGGAATATTGAGAGGAGAAGAATGAAGAAGAAAAGAATAGTTGCTTAAGAGAATTGGCAGAGGTTATCAAGGAAGAGAAAATAATCTTTGAATGGCCTCTCTTTTCCTTTTATAGCCGAATTTACTACTCGTAATCCCTTACTTGGCCACCACTCTTCTATTTTGATAACTTTATCCTTTGAATTATCACTTTATTAAAAGAATTAATCCAACAATTATCTCCTAAAAATAATGATAATTAAATCTATTATTTATCTCCTATTTAGACGAAATTTAAAGAGAATAATACTCTTCCTTGGGGTTCCTTAGTGCCGTCCACTTCCCGCTCTTTGTAGCAAAATAAAACTCCTTTATTTGCTCCCCAAGTGACTCGAACCTAGGCCCAATACCCTTGTATGTGGCATCATTTCCAGAGGCATCTCCAGGCTACTTTTCCAAGCCCAATTTCATGTCATATTTCCTCCATAAATTTTCTTAAGACCACCTTGCCTTAGTTCCCTTCTTTTAACTTAACACTTCTAAAGCATTTCCTTACATTTCCAGGACATTTCCTACATTTCCAAGACAAGACATTTCCTTACATTTCGGGACATTTCCTTACATTTCGGGACATTTCCCTACATTTCAAGACAAAACATTTCCTTACAAGACATTTCCTTACATTTCGAGACAAGTGACAAGACATTTCCTTACATTTCTGGGACATTTCCTTACATTTCCAAGTTTCCAAAAATGTTCACTTTCCTCTTTTAAACTTAACATTTCCAAGTTTCCAAAAATGTTCACCATACATTCATAACACATAAAACATGCCATTTCGTATAATTAAATCAAAAAAATGCATAGGCCCATTTTCAGGATGTTACAGTTCTACCCCCTTCAAAATAATTTCGTCCTCGAAATTACTTACTATCGAATAATTGAACATCTTAACTCACTGTGCTACGCTTATGCTGCGCACTCTGATCTTAATAGAGCCATCATACTTCCTAGGCACAATTTTTTTTTTATGTTCACGTTCCCGAGAATTCATTTCTAACATCGCGATTTAATCGATTAAAGAGTTTTATGCATTAGTACTTTGTTCCTTTGTTTAACCGCGAGCTTTTATGAAAAGGAGTTTAATAGTGGTTCTTTCGATCAAACAAAGTCTCAGTTCAAGTTCACTATTCTAATTCAGAGATTCACATTCACATTCACATTCATCCATCTCTAAAGAGACACATTCATTCACGACATTCACTTCACTACTTTGGGCATTCTGATCATCCCCAGGGGTAATTTCGTCATTTTCCTATAAGGTATTTTGGTAATAAATCGGGGTCACTTCGAAGATAATCTTTATAAATCAAAAGTATTTCAAAATTTACAAAAACTAGAGGTTATCTTGAAAATTTGTTTTTCAAATCACCGTGTTGCGTAAATTTCAAAAATCGGGTTATTTGGTAATTTTAAAAGTTAGGGCATTTAGTAAATTCTCCAAATCAGGTATCTTGATATTTGTAAAACAAAAGTTTTGGTATTTTGTAAAGTAGAAACATTTTAGCAAAAGTCGAGGGTATTTTGAAAATCTTAAAACTAAGGGTATTTTATTAATTTACAACACAGGCATTTTAGTAATTTTCCCAAATAAAAGTACCTTGAATTTTTCAGTAAAATAGAGTTTTGGACACTTTTGAAAATAGAGAAATTTTACTAAAATCAAGGGTAATATGGTAATTTTAGAAACCAAGGCATTTTTGTAATTTTACTGACCTGTGGTATTTTAGTAATTTTGGCAAACTGAAAATTTTTTTTTTCGAGAAATTTTCAAAATAGATTTTTTTGCAAATCGAAGGGTTAATTTAAGGATTTTAAAAAAAACTAAGGTGTTTATAAAACAGTATGGCTAGTCCCTTTCGGGTTTTAATTATCGGTTTAGCTTGTGAATAAGTCCTCTTGGTTAGGGTGAACGGTTACTACGCACCAGGTAGGATTCGAGTAAAGAGGAGGTGAGTCGCTAGGACTGCTTAAATACCAAGCTCTTCTTGAATCCACTCCTAGACATGCGCGCTGTGATTACACACCCTAGCTCGGCGACTTAAGCACAAGTTTGTCTAATGGTCCTTAAGTCTTATGTACTTGTGTTTTTGAGTAGACTAGTCCTAGGGTTCAACAGATCCTAGTTCACTAATCTACGTTGCCATAAAAGCCCATACATTTCACATATTAAATCACTTCAGAAGTCAGAAGTACTTACCTGGTGGACTGCGGGTCGGAGACTTAGTGGGCCATGCCAGAAAAACCTGCTTAATTCACAAAAATTCTTTTTGGGCTTAACTTTGAAAACGTTTTGGGCCTTAAACCCAAGGCCGAGAGTTTAAAACTGGGCTCTGATACCAAACTAAAACACCCCAAACCCGACCCATGAGCCTTGACCGGATCTGGTATGTTCCCCGGTGTAAACCGTTTCAAATTCTTTTGTTACTTAGGAAAAACTTGTGTGTTTTGAAAGAAAGATTGTTTTGGGTTGGGCTTGAGATGAAAACAAGTTTATTTCATTATTAAAAATTCTTTACTTTAGGTGACAAAACGTTTGGGCTTTGTTTTAAAAATAGATTTACTTAATCTTTTAATAAATAAAAGTTCGTAAGCTTAATTAAATAAAAACAGAATAAAATAGTTCTACTAAGGCCTTATTACATCAAATAATTCCCAAAATTTAAATTCAAAATACTTAAAGTAAAATAGTCCAAATAAAAGAAATCTGAACTTCACATGGCCTCCACTAAGCATCTGCCGGCCCGGTCCATCACTGATCGTCACCTGGAAAATAATCCCTCAACGGGGTGAGTCAACAGACTCAATGTGTAACCAACACTAAAATTTAATATTTCAGGCATACAATATCATACATGTTCATAAAGCATTTAAATAATATGATACAACCCGAACCCAAACCTATATGCCATCCGCTACACACCACCCGTACCATCCTGCACACCGTGGGGACTACTAAGTCAACCCTCCATCCGCTACACACCATTGAAGGCAGTCGTTGCAGTCAACGTGCTCATCGCCCTTATAAAATATGTGGTCTTAGGTCACCACATTCAGATATCGTGGTCTTAGGTCACCACATTCAGTTATCATGGTCTTAGGTCACCACAATCAGTTATCGTGGTCTTAAGTCACCACGTCGTGTTCTTAGGTCACCACATTCACTTCCCCTTTTCATATAACCCATATGCCCCATATCTTACATATCATGCACATCATGGCTTAATTCATATTCTTATCACTTTTTCACATGTTACATATAACATATATTCATAATCCTAGTAGGAGTAGGAAACGTACCTGAGTACTTTGTACCATAACATGGTACCTTAGCCATATTCACATACTTATAAACATGCACATTTAATTTAAATCATAGCCATGAACATATTAAAACTTAGGGTAGGATACACACCTGATTCGCTTAACGATTTCACTTGAAATCTCGAATTTCTGATCTTAGATCTTTAACTCCCTACATTCGGCCCATATTAAAGATTTAATGAAAAACTCATTCGGCCATAAAACCAAATCCTAGTAGGATTTGTACACTAAAACTTACCTTGGTGTCGAATTGACTATAGTCAAATCCCGAAACTTTGCAGAGTTCTCCCCTTGCAATCGGCTAGGTACTAAAATCACTTAACTAATTAGTTTCGGCTTTCAAACAAAATAAGAAATAGATCTTCATACCAAAATAAGCCTTGGCCGAATGCTATAGACATTTACCTTGTGGATTTTAAATCCCGAAACTCACCGAATAACTAAGGAACACGCGACCTATGGTGTACCTTCGGGAAAAGAACTTCTCCTTCCTTGTAGTCGACACTTAGTAAATCCCGAAGAGCCTTCTTTCCAAGTTTCAACTAACACAATAACGGGGTTAGATTTCCTAGTTTCAGCTTTTGGAATATTGAGAGGAGAAGAATGAAGAAGAAAAGAATAGTTGATTAAGAAAATTTACAGAGGTTATCAAGGAAGAGAAAATAATCTTTGAATGGCCTCTCTTTTCCTTTTATAGCCAATTTACTACTCGTAATCCCTTACTTGGCCACCACTCTTCTATTTTGATAACTTTATCCTTTGAATTATCACTTTATTGAAAGAATTAATCCAACAATTATCTCCTAAAAATAATGATAATTAAATCTATTATTTATCTCCTATTTAGACGAAATTTAAAGAGAATAAAACTCTTCCCTTGGGGTTCCTTAGTGCCGTCCACTTCCCTGCTCTTTGTAGCAAAAATAAAACTCCTTTATTTGCTCCCCAAGTGACTCGAACCTAGGCCCAATACCCTTGTATGTGGCGTCATTTCCAGAGGCATCTCCAGGCCACTTTTCCATGCCCAATTTCATGTCATGTTTCCTCCATAAATTTTCTTAAGACCACCTTGCCTTAGTTCCCTTCTTTTAACTTAACATTTCTAAAGCATTTCCTTACATTTCCAGGACATTTCCCTACATTTCCAAGACAAGACATTTCCTTACATTTCCAGGACATTTCCCTACATTTCCAAGATAAAACATTTCCTTACATTTCCAGGACATTTCCTTACATTTCCAAGACAAGACATTTCCTTACATTTCGAGGCAAGACATTTCTTTACATTTTCGGGACATTTCCTTACATTTCCAAGTTTCCAAAATGTTCACTTTCCTCTTTTTGAAACTTAACATTTCTAAATCATTTCTTACATTTCCAAGTTTCCAAAAATGTTCACTTTCCTCTTTTAAACTTAACATTTCCAAGTTTCCAAAAATGTTCACCATACATTCATAACACATAAAACATGCCATTTCGTATAATTAAATCAAAAAAATGCATAGGCCCATTTTCAGGATGTTACAAACATATCAAGAACATAGAACCTTATATAATAAAACTCTACTATAACATCATTTTCATGCTTTGACAATAATAACAAACTTAAAAATATATTGAAATCTTGATGTTCTTACCTTGTTCTATTGATTTCAATCTTTAACTTGATTTTCTCTCTCCTCCAGCTTCTATTTCTTGAATCTAACTTAACATTCCAGCCCCTCATGTTCTTCTTATTATCTTTCTCTCTTAGTAACCATGGAAATTCTTTTGATTTCTAGGTGAAAATGGTGAATTTTTGGTAGAATGACCAAATTGTAAAGAAACAAAACTTTCTTTCTTTCTCACTTCTTCTCACGTTAATGCATGGGAAAGATGATGAAAATTCTTCATCTTTCCCTTCCTTATAGACTAAATAAATAATAATAAAATAATAAAATATCTCATTAAAATATTAATAAACAATATTTATCTAATTAAATAATTATAAAATATCATCAACATCATCATTGCCTTCTGGATTTCTCTCTCCTTCTAATTGACCATTTTTGCCCTTTATGATCCCTTAAAATTCCATCCTTGAATCATCATTTAATTTGGTAAAATTGTAATTTAGTCCCTCATAATTCTTCACCTATTCAATTTGGTCCTAGTTCATCCATTTTCCTTAGTTTCTAGATCATTCCACCCTTAAAATATTTGCACTATTAGTCCTTCAACTTTTGCATATTTACACTTTAACCCCTAAATTTTTGAGTTTTACTCTTAGGCAAAAAAAATTTTCTCACTTTTACCATTTAGTCCTTTCTTGAATTAATATATCATAATATACTTTCCAATGTTTTCATAACTCCAAAATTTCCCTTTTTGTCACTTTATTTCCTTATTTTACTATATCAAAGATAATATCTTATTGTAAAATTTTTGGGGTATTATAGGCCCCTTTAAATATCTAAGATTAAGGGTCTGATCTACCACAATTCGTTGTAGCAGATTAAACCTCTTTCTATACTCAATGAACATGTTAGAAAGCAATTTAGTTATAATTTTACTTATTTTTTATCTTTAGTAATTAGGGAATAAAATGAATAATTTAGGTGTTTTACATTACCTTATGGGCCAAATTAGGCTTAAGGGTAGACTGACATGTTAGGTGAGTATGCAAGGCATCGATTTAGCGCAAAAAGATAATAGACTACTCCCGATTTTGTAACACAGAGTATGGATGTCGCAACATGACAATCAAAATATACCAAGGAGAAAACTACTGAGGATGTCACGATATAGACCATAGGGTGTCACGATACAACCTGAAGACACGCCTAAGGAATTAAATTGCCATCAGTGTCACGACACAAGCTTAAGTGTGTCACAATACGACAAAACATGGCCACATAAAGGAGAAAGAGTCTTTTAGTCCGTACAACACAACTTAATGATGTTTAGTCAGCCAAATCATGCAAAAAGGAGGCTGCCAATCTAGGGTCTATAAGTACCCTTACTCATAACTGTTTCAGGGACTTCCACCTCCATTTTATTTTCACTTTCATTCTTGATTTTTAAGTTTTACTTTTAGCTTTTATTTTCATTCTTATTTTATTCTTCAAGAGATTCAGATTGTGGATTCATCATACTTTGTCAAGGATTGTGCTCAAGTTTCAATACATATTCAGGATCTTTCTAATCTCTTCATTTGATTTTGTAATTGTTTATGTTTCAATTCAAATATATGATGTTTATTAGATCCATGAGTAACTAATCCCTTAGGAAGGTTAATGAGTAGATGTGGGATTAATTGACGACTATGTAAAGTTTCTTAGCAGACCAGTTGGTTGAGAAAGAAAGAACTTAAACCCTGAGTTGACAACCTTAGGAAGTCATGTAGGTAGATATGAACCCGAAACCGGTATGGTCTACCATGAAAACCTTACCCTGACTCGGTCTGACCTGTGACATCGAGAGATAAGTAGTGCTTGTCGATTCATTAGGTTAGTGGAAGGTCGAGAAGCCTTGCTAGGTTAATGACTAGCTGATTGGATAGAACTTGAAATAGGAGTTAAACTATGAACATTAAAATGAGTTAGTACTAGTTAGACCTGTTAGTGTAGGAATTAATATTAGTGTAATTAAGCATCCTTTGGGTACGATCCTCAGAGTACTTTTTGTACTTCATTGTACAAACTATATTACAACCTGACCAGTATACTTGTGGACACCGCCTTAATTCCTATCTTTAGTTGCAGTATGCTCACTCTGATCGTGTCTATCGAGTCTTAAAAATTTATAAAAGAATGATCAAACCTAAAAACTAATGAAGACAACAATGGAGGCAAGTGCACCTATCGAACAGTAGTACAGCTAGCGATAAGACCGGACTTTCGAACCCAAAGGAACCAAAAGTACTAATATTAACTCTCTTTCTATTATTTAACTTAAGAATTAAGTGGATTTTTATCTAATCTAAAATGAGTAATTAACTAAGCTAAAGGCACTAAGACAAAGAAGAAATAGGGTAATAGACTTGAGGGAAAAATCGATTGATTTAGACAATATCTCGAGAAAGAATCCACCTAGACTTCACTTGTTATCTAACTCTGAACCGGATGATTTATTCACTTGACTTGATCCGTAGGATTCCCTCAGTTATATTAATACTTCTCTTCAAGGCTACTAACGTCTAACCTTAGGTTGATTAATTGAAATCTCTTTCTAATTAAAACCCCTAGAATTGCATTAACTCGATCTATGGACTCCCATATTAGGTTTGACCCTAATTCGACAGATTTTCGTCATCCTATCTCTAGGCACGCGAGCAACTCCACTTAACTATGCTAGATCTACTCTTAGACAGGATCTCTTCCTCCTCTGCCTAAGTATATCACACTTGAATCAATATCCCAAAAATACTAAAACAAGAATTAAGAACACATAGTTAAGAACAAATCAAATATTTATCATTCAGTTCAAATAACAATAACATGATCCGTCTTAGGTTTCATCCCCCCCAAATATTTGAGGGTTTAGTTCATAATAATAAAAGAAAACATCTCAGAAGAAAAGATAAAACAAAACATAAGAAGTCCCTAAAACCCCTGAAGGAATTTAAGGAGAGATCCTCCGTCTCGAGTATGACTCTGGCTTCTTGAGATGAATCAACTGGCTTTCTTTGAGTAAATCCCTAAAATTAACTGCTCTGGCTTGGCTCTTTGGCCTAGCTAAACGTCCCCCTAAAGGTTGGGCTCTAGGGTCTTTATATAGGCTTTTGGAATATGTTTCTTTGCCTCTAAGTTCCCTAACCCAAATAGAATTCTATTTTCCTGCGGCAGGGACACGCCCATGGCACACGCCCGTGTAAATAGTGTCCAGGCCATGGTCGATCATGTTGATGAGGCACGACCATATATTTTGAGGTCTAGGCCGTGGTCAACTTTTCTTGTGAGGCACGACCGTGTGGTCTTGGGCCCAGGCTGTGTGGGTTTCATGCTTTGGCCCATTTTCTTCATTTTCTCGTTTCTCATTCTTTTTTGTCCTCTAGTGCTCTACTAAGTATAAAACATGAAAACAAAGTATTAGGAGTACCTATTTCCATAATTAAAGGGAAAAATCATCCAAAAACATGCTAAATGTGGGATTAAAATATGTTACTATTTCAGTTTATCAAATACCCCCATACTTAAGCTTTTGCTTGTCCTCAAGCAAAATTCTCAACTCATAATTAAAACAAACTTCCTCAATTCATAATATTCATCAACAATGCCTCATCATAATTCATAGATAATTTATACATGGATGATTCAACTTAATGAGTCCTAAAGATTCAAACAATCAAAGTCATGAGTTTGTTGCACGAAAACATAGGTGTTTTCCCCTTATCCGAATAACTACCTTTAATTCAAAATCGACAAAAGTTGACATCCTCACAAAAGATTCACTCAAATCACTCAAGGTGTTTAAGGTTCAAAAATTAAGCTCTCAAAAGTCGAACATGAAAAGTTATTACCATAGGCTTGCTTGAAAATCAAATCTCCACCACTGTAAAATGAGATGATACACAAATCAAAAGGTCTTTAAAAAGGGTTGTAACAGGGCTTAGGTTAAAGGTGTGGATAAAGGCTGAATTAGAAGGGTTAGAATCGAGATTGAATTGACAATCACCTAACTAGAAAAATGACTAATAACCTGAATAATTACATCAACTGAAAACTTGTAATATTAATAATATGAGCTTGTTCTTCAAGATGTTGAAATTAAACGTATAGGCTCACTTAATCACATAACTAAGAATGAATATACTTTGAATTTTGATTGAAATTTTTTTAAGAACAAATCAATATGATATAAAACTTTAACAACTGAGATAATCTAATTAGGCAACTAATCAAAACAAGTCTCGATAGAAGGGTAGTCAAAAAGAATGGTGATAACAAATACGAGATGGGTTTTGGGTTAATATTAGTGGGTTGAGTCAATAAAAAGGGTTGTTAGGATCAAAGGGGTTCACTAGGGGTCAATTATGGGTATTTTGATGTCAACCTCGTAAATTTCAAACTTCAAGGTAACAATTTAGATTCAGGTAGACAACCTAACAGAATTTTAATTTTTAAAAATAGACTCATCATGCTTGATTCTCTAGTATCTTAAAGTTTAAATCATCCTTGCACAATTATCAATGACTTAATCTAAAACATATCAATAAAAATCATGAATCAACAAGAATTTCATTCTAATTAGTGATATGAGAAAATTACTTTAAGACAGAATATTATTTAGGGATTTGAGAATAATGCAAAAAGTTAGGCACTTTTTTAATAAACTTTCATCCCCCACACTTAAGATGAACATTGCCCTCAATGTAAAAAGATAGATAACAATCGTATAATAAGAAAATCAAAAGAGAGGGAGAGAGGTGAAACTTCTTGAATTTTTGGATGGATTCCTTGAGTTGGAAGTGTGGAAACTTGATTCGAAGGTTAAAGATAAGTTGGAGGGGGTGCCTCTAATTCCTGTGCTAGATGAAGAAATTGGGTAACTCGTGAAGAATTAGCCAGGAAATAGTAATAATAATTTAAATTATACTAATTATATAATTAAAGTAAATAAAAATAACAAAAAAAAATATGAATTAAAATAAAACTAAAAGAGAAGATGAATGGACTAGAAAGTCCTTATTGGTAGATGGTTCGCGAGGTGGGTGTGGTGTCTAAGGCCATGGTGTTGTGATTCCCTAGCAGCCTTTAGAACCTAAAACCAAGAAACTAAATCAAAATAAACTAAATTTAATGTATGAAAAATAAAAAAAAGGAAAATAAAGGAGAAGAGAAGAGTAAAATAGAAGTTAATTGGTCTCAAAGACCCTTGGCTTGTCGAGTTAATGAAGCGGCCGGCATGAGCTTATGTTGATTTGTCTCGCATGGGGAGATAGGACTCGAATCTTTCCATTTCTTAGACATTGTTGAAGCATAGGGAGAAGGGTGTTTTAAATAGAAAATTTCAGTTCTGGTACATCCCCACGCCCGTGTATCGTAGGCGTGTCATGTCACACGGCCATGTCACATGGTTGTGTGGTGGTTCAATCACTTCTCACACGCCTGATATTTAAGTCGCCATGCCCATGTTGGTTCATCAGTGTCGGCCACGGCTATGTCGCACGGTCGTGGTGTTAGGTGAGTCCGTGATTCAAAGATATTTTTCTCGTCCTGTCTCGTACTATCTCTTCCATGTCAGTACAAAAATCCGTAGCATCCATATGGCCACGACCACGGCCGTGTGTAAGGTCGTGTGATGTGACGATGTGAGCTTCATTGACTTGGTTAGTTTGTAGTTTAGGTGCTAAAAGAAAAAGAAATGACAATAAATGGTTTAGTGCTCGGGTTGCCTCCCCAGAAGCACTCGTTTAAAGTATTAAGGTAGACTTACCTCTCATTCGTACCTTCACAATGGTTTAAAGAGTGAAAAATCCTTTTCCGTGCTATCATCATATAATTTGAGTAGAGTAGAGTTTACTCTAAAAGTACCAAAAGTAGAATTACTTACTTCGACTGTTCCGTAAGGGAAAACATTAAGTACTGTAAAGGGGATTTCTTTGGTTATCTTTAGGTTTGATGTGGCGATTCGCGGGTCTGTTCTATCTAATAGTACCTGATCTCCTATTTTGGAGTGATTTGATGTCCCTTTAAGTTCTTCTGGGGTTTCTTTCGGTTTCACTTTGTGTGGGTTTGATTCCTCCTTGAAATGTGTCTCCCACTCATCTAGCTTATCGGTCTGAAGCTGTCATTCCTCATGAAATATTTCATTGTTGGTGCGAGCTATAGGATCTGGCTCTGTAGTGTGATTCCATGGTGTTTCCTGGAAAGGAAGTTTAATTGAATACTTATCAAGGGAATTTACGTCCTCACATTTCTCACTCGATGTCCTAGCTGAATCGAGAGCTTGAAGACTAATTGATTCATCACCTAAACGGAGTATGAGTTCACCTATTCTAACATCAATTTTAGATCTGAAAGTTTCTAGAAAAGGTCTTCCTAAAATTAAGGGGATACTATTGTCTTCATCCATATCTAAAACCACGAAGTCTACAGGGAATATGAATTTGTCAACTTTAACTAGTACATCTTCAATTATACCCTTAGGGATGCAAATAGTTTTATCATCTAATTGAATACTCATCCTAGTTTTCTTTGGTTTCCCTAGACCTAGTTGTTTAAACATTTTAGATGGCATAACATTGATGCTTGCCCCTAGATCAGCTAAAGCATTATTAACAGATAAACTACCAATTAAACATGGAATTGTAAAACTCTCTGGATCTTTTAATTTCCATGGTAGTTTGTTTTGTAACATTGCTGAGCATACTGCGTTTAGTTCCACATGCGACTTCTCGTCTAACTTTCACTTTTTTGTTAAAAGTTCTTTTAAAAATTTCCTTGAATCTGGCATTTGTGAAAGAGCTTCAAGAAGCAGTAAGTTAATATGTAGTTTCTTTAAGAGTTTAAGGAACTTACTGAATTGTTCTTCTTTGTTGTCTTCCTTCATCACATTGGAGTAAGGTATACGAGGTTTGTATTCGTTAATTACCGATTTTGGCTTTTTTTGGCTTACCTCAACCTTACCTTCACTTACCACAGGTTTTTGCCTTAGCTCAGATTCAGATTCTACTAACCTTTCACTGTCATAAGCTATTATGGCTTGAATTTGCTCCTTGGGATTAGTCTCAGTGTTACTTGGCAAGCTACCTAGTGGTCGTTCGGAGATCAGATTTACGAGTTGCCCTAACTGGTTCTCGATTCCCTTAATCATTGCTTGTTGATTTTAAGTATTGTCTCGGTGTTTTGAAATCACATTTCAAACACCGCTATAAATTTTGTCAGCATCTCTTCAAGGTTCGGCTTCTTTTCCTGTGGGTAGGGCTGTTGTTGAAAGTTTGGAGGAGGAGGTTGTTGTCTCTGATTTCATTGGCCACCCCATGAGAAATTGGGGTGGTTCCTCCAACCTGGATTATAAGTATTACTATAGAGGTTATTTTGAGGTCTAAAATTGTTACCCGTATAGTTTAATTGTTTGCTTTCCATGCTCGGATTGTAGGGTGGGTACTCAGGATTCACCACACCTCCTAGGTTTGATTCACATTGCATAACTGGATATACCTGCAAAGAACCACACAAACCATCAATCTTTTTATTCATCATCTCTACCTGACTTGATAGCATGGTGACTGCATCGAGATTGAAAACTTCGGCTGCTTTAGTTAGTTTTGTCCTAGTGCTTAGCCACTGATAGTTATTTAGTGACATCTCCTCTATGAATTCATAAGCCGCTTTAGGAGTTTTGTTATTAAGGGTTCCGCCGGTTGCTGAGTCAATTAACCACCGAGTTGAGGGGTTCATACCGTTGTAAAAAGTTTGGACTTGTAACCACAAGGGTAAGCCATGGTGTGGGCAATTTCTCAACAGATCCTTGTATCTCTCCCATGCATCGTATAATGTTTCTAAATCCATCTGCACAAAAGAAGAGATATCATTCCTTAATTTTGTCGTTTTGGCCGGTGGAAAATATTTTAGTAAAAAATTTTCGGTCATTTGGTCCCATGTAGTAATTGATCCTCGTGGAAGAGAATGTAACCATTGTTTGGCTTTATTCCTTAAAGAAAAGGGAAATAACCGAAGACGAATGGCATCATCAGAAACATCATTTATTTTGAAGGTATCACAGAATTCTAGAAAATTAGCTAAATGAGTATTTGGGTCATCGTCCTACAAACCATCAAATTGAACAAACTGTTGAATCATTTGTATAGTGTTAGGTTTTAATTCAAAATTATTAGCGGCTATAGCAGGCCTAATAATACTCGACTCAGCTCCTGTTAAATTAGGTTTAGCATAATCATACATAGTTCGAGGAGCATGATGGTCGGCCATATCTTGATGAGGCAGATTATTCTCAGCCATTCTTTCGGTGGTATTGGTTTCGTCCTCTTGCTCTTCTTGTATGTAATTTAAGTCTCACCTTACTTCTCTACGATTTCTACATACAATTCCTTCAATATCACTGTCGTAAAGTAGTGGTCCTATCAGGTTCCTTCTAATCATAAACTAGAGGTACTTGCTAGGAAAAGAGAAAAGGAAAGAAATTTAGAAAAGTAAAAATAAAATTTAATTACAAAAATAATAAAATATAATATGGCTAAAGAAATAAAAATTTAGCGTTCTTAATATTTTAGTTCCCCAGCAACGGCGCCAAAAACTTGATCGTGCCTGTCGAGTCTTAAAAATTTATAAAAAGAATGATCGAACCTAGAAACTAACTAAGACAACGATGGAGGTAAGTGCACCTATTGAACAGTAGTATAGCTAGCGGTAAGACCGGATTGTCGAACCCAAAGGAACCAAAAGTACTAATATTAACTCTCTTTCTATTATTTAGCCTAAGAATTAAATGGATTTTTATCTAATCTAAAATTAACTAATTAACTAAATGGATTTTTATCTAATCTAAAATTAACTAATTAACTAAGCTAAAGGCGCTAAGACAAAGAAGAAATAGGGGAATAGACTTGAGGGAAAAACCGATTGATTTAGACAATACCTGAGAAAGAATCCACCTAGACTTCACTTGTTATCTAACTCTGAACCACACGATTTATTCACTTGACTTGATCCGTAGGATTCCCTAAGTTATATTAATACCTCTCTTCAAGGCTACTAACGTCTAACCCTAGGTTGATTAATTGAAATCTCTTTCTAATTAAAACCCCTAAAATTGCATTAACTCGATCTATGGACTCTCATATTAGGTTTGACCCTAATTCGGCAGATTTTCGTCACCCTATCTGTAGACGCGCGAGCAACTCCGCTTAACTATGCTAGATTTACTCTTAGACAAGGTCTCTTCCTCCTCTGCCTAAGCACATCATACTTGAATCAATATCCCGAAAATACCAAAACAAGAATTAAGAACACATAGTTAAGAACAAATCAAATATTTATCATTCAGTTCAGATAACAATAACAAGATCCGTCTTAGGTTTCATCCCCCCTCAAGTATTTGAGGGTTTAGTTCATAATAATAAAAGAAAACATCTCAGAAGAAAAGATAAAACAAAAAATAAGAAATCCCTAAAACCCTCTGAAGGAATTTAAGGAGAGATCCTCCGTCTTGAGTATGACTCTGGCTTCTTGAGATGAATCAACTGGCTTCCTTCGAGTAAATCCCTGAAATTAACTGCTCTGGCTTGGCTCTTTGGCCTAGCTGAACGTCCCCCTAAAGGTTGGGCTCTAGGGTCTTTATATAGGCTTTTGGAATATGTTTCTTTGCCTCTAAGTACCCTAATCCAAATAGAATTCTATTTTCCTGTGGCAGGGACACGCCCATGGCACACGCCCGTGTAAATCGTGGCCAGGACGTGGTCGATCCGGTTGATGAGGCACGGCCATGTATTTCAGGGTCCAGGCTGTGGTCAACTTTTCTTGCGAGGCACGGCCGTGTGGTCTTGGGCCCAGGCCGTGTGGGTTTCATGCTTTGGCCCATTTTCTTCATTTTCGGCCCGTTTCTCATTCTTTTTATCCTTCGGTGCTCTACTAAGTATAAAACATGAAAACAAAGGTTAGGAGCACCTATTTCCGTAATTAAAGGGAAAAATCATCCAAAAAATGCTAAATGAAGATTAAAATATGTTACTATTTCGGTTTATCACACTCATGGCGATAGCACGCGGGAGGCGGTCAAGGTCTAATCATACTAAAATATCATTGGAGTAATCAAAGTTTAACTGGAAAAAGATAGTAGAGTTTAACTAAGAGAAGAAACCCTATTGAAGTTGAACACACGTCACCACGTCGTGACGTGGCATATCGCTTTGTTGGGACGTCTTTCGTTGCCTCGTCGCGACATCGTGCTCCTCCTCCTCGTGACATTGATTATGTTTCACCTTTGGCTTGCCCGAAAATGCGAGGCACACCCCACAATATAAGAATATGATATTTAAAGTATTGGAAATTTTGTACTTAAATTAGCATGGTTTAGAATAAAGGACTAAATTGAGAAATTCTAAAAGTTCAAATTTTAAGAGTTGAAATGTGGAAATTAGGAATTTTAATATCTTAATTGTTATGTATGGTTCTTGATTTGAAAAATTAGAAAAGAGAACACTATGTGATAAGAAATGATGTTATAGGGACTAAATTGCAAAGATTTTAAAATTTATAAATTTAAGAAGAATGGATTGACTTATAGAAATCTAGGAATTTTGGGCTGCTTTTGGAAGAAACAAATTTTGTTGTCAAGGACTAAAATCATAAAACAAGAAAATTGAACTTCAAGGACCAAATTGTAAAAAAAATTACAAATTTGGAATTTTATGAATTGTTCGTAAAATTTTAATATTAAAAATAGGGATTGTTTAGTAAATTTTGAAAAATATAGGAGCCAAAATAATTACATAAGTGGTTAAATAGAAAATTTAGGAAATTATTGAATTAAGTATTAAATTAAAAAATAATTAAGTAATAGTATATATATATTGAGAATTAATTTAGTAAGAAAAACAATATTAAAGTGAAGTGAATTTTATATGGAAAAGAATATGATTAAGAGTAGATTAAATCAATAAAGGAAAATTAAAGTATAGTTAGTATTAGTTCAACTTGAGAAACGACTAATTTGAAAAGAAAATAAATTAAATATAAAATAAAATATTGATGCATAAGTCATGAGGTTCTGATACATGTGTTTCAAAGTTTCAATACATGAAATTTTGAAGCTAAAAATGAATAGTAATCTAGTACATGTCTCGACACTTATAAATAAGATATCGTTACCTTTGTTCTTTTAACCATAATCTGACCTAAAAATTACTCTAGAAAATGAAATTAAGGTTCTCTAATTAAAATTTAATTAATGATGAACTTTTAAAAGAGATTTAAATGTCATATGGAGTTCTGATAATGCCAGAAAAGTAAACAAGGGTTAGATATTGAAACTATTAATTTTAATGTGACACTCCTTATTTGTATTTGTTAACAGGTCGGATAACGAGTGTTACAAGTAAAATATTTTTATGAGGATGCTTTTCTCTTATCAAATATAGAAAAATTCTAAAAACTTTTCTCTTTTTTCTCCAAGCTGTTTGCTTATCTTTTGTTTTGCTCAAAGGTGGTGCCATGTAATGATCCAAAATTCACGGGCATCGAAAAAGTACATTATCGGTCCTTCTTCTTAGCGAAATGGGTTCGTAAAAATTTATTAGAAATATTTAGGAGACAAGTAGTGTGTTTAATTAGGTTTTAAATAGGTGAATTTGACTTAATTAGGAGTAATTAATAAAAGGACTAAATTGAATAAAGGATAAAAGTTGAATTATAGATTAAAAGAAAATAAAAGGACTAAAAGGAAATTATACCAAAAACTTAAATTGAGGCGGTTTATCGTGAGGAAAATATAAAATTTTTATGTTTAATATATTATTATATTATTATATAATAAAGATATTTTATGTTGTAATTATAATATATTATGTTATATTATATTATATATATATATATATATATAAAACTAAAGAAACAAAAGAAAGGAAATAGAAACAGAAAAAAAAAGAAAAAAAAAGAAATTTAGGGTTTTCAAGGTTGAATTTCAAATTGGTAAGTTAAATTAAGTCCTTTTCTTGTAACTTTTAGTTTTTATGAAACTAGAATAAAATACTATTAATTATGTGCTGAAATTTTGAAATATATTAGATTTTTAGACATTAAATTTTATTGAGTAAAAGTGTGAATTGGGTATTGAATTAATATAATTTCTAACTAGAAGTGGGAGATAGAATAAATTGTAGAAAAGTTATAAATTTTGTATAATAGGGACCAAATTTAAAGAAATTTGAAATTATGCTTTTTATGTTGAAAATTTGTTCTTAAGTTTAAGTTTAGTTAAAATTTGAGTAGAAATAAGGTATAAATTGAGGTAGAAAATGGATGAATTTAGTTAGGACTAAATTGAAATTGAGGTAGAAATTGAATAGAAAATCAAGTATTTAATGTGAATTAATGTTGTATTAATCATTGTAAATTTATTTTAATTTTCAGAGTTAATAAAGAACCGATGTATCGGCTCAAAAGGGAAAGGAGAAGATTATCGAGGAGTAAATCAAGAATTTCAAGTTTGTATTACTATAATTCGAATTTATTATTATTATTAATTGTTGAATTTTAATTAAAATGCTTGGTAAGTGAAATTGAGGTGAGTTTGATATTAATTGAACAAAAGTGAATTAAATTATTAATATGTGTGAATATGTGAATTGTGAATTGTTTGAAAAGTGGATTGAATTGAATCGAAGTATGATTATATGTGATTATCTGAGATGTGTATTGATTAGATGTTGAAAAGAAATTTTATACCCTATTAACTAGTTAGGCTAGATCGAATATAGTTGGCATGCTATAGGATTGGAAGAGTTCAGGGATTCTTCGACCTCGAGTCGATGAGACACTGGGTGTCACTATATTTCTTCGGATAGATTAATTGAGGTACTGGGTACCAACTTTCTTTGGCTTTGCCAATAAGACACTGGGTGTCAATTATATTGCTTCGAACTATCCGATGAGGCACTGGGTGTCATTTTGGTGTGTTTGGTTGGATCCGTGTATCCGCCAAGGTCCGAGTCTTGTTAATAGGGGTGAATAAATGAAATAAAGAATCGAATGAATTTAATTGATTGAATTATTGAAAGAAATAAGAAAATTGAATGAGTTTGATCAATTGATCTACTAAAAGTATGAGAAAGTGGAATTATGAATTGAAATGTGAATTGAAATTGAGATATGAGATTTGCAAGCATGAACCTAAGGTTCATGAATTGATCGAAGATTCGAATTGTGATACATGATATCGGTTGATGAATTATTATAAATGAAGTAAGAATTTGAATGTAAATTAATGCTTATGATTTACATTGTTACATATTTAATGCTTATAGAACATTAATGTTATTTAGTTTGAATTATGGAAATACCACTGAGTATACCCATACTCAGCGTACGTACAGTTGTTTCCATGCGCAGATCAACAGAAGTCAAAATCCTGGTTCAGCATCCAGATTAATCCCGACCTTAGAGAAACTCGGTGATGTATCTCTCTTTTGATAAATGTGACATGTACTTAAGTTAAAAGTATGAGTCAAAATAATTATAGTTTGGGTGTAAATGATATAAAATGATGGTTTGGATACTTGGTTTAATGAAATGGAAATAGAGATATCATGATTTGTTTGGTATATTTGGTAACAAGTTGAAGTAGAATGAATGAAGTTTATTAATTTAATTTAAATGATATATGTGAATGTATATTTAGTCAAAAACTAAGTTGATGTTACGGCATGTTTAGGTGTATTTGAATATGAAAATTGTATGGATTATGATATTGGTTTTGAATTGGCCGTCAGCTTCTTAACATGTTTTTGTTTTGAAAGTATTTCAGAATAATTAAGTATTTCATGAGTCGATTTAGACTCTTGTTGTCTTAAATTTTATATGTTTTTTGTTTGTTTTTTCATTGTTTAATAAGTTTTCAATTTTAAAAGTTTTTGTCCGCTCTTGTAGCATATTTTTTAGTCTTGCTTATGTATGTAACCTTAGTTTTACAAGTGATTTTAGGGATGGTTTAGTTGTCGTCCTCTCTAGTTTGGTAAATACTCAACTATTCTGTCGATTTTTTGCTCGCCGCTTTGGACCATCCGGGGTTAATTTCTTTATCGTATTAAGTGCTTGCAATCACTCTAGATATGTCATGCTGGAATTGTAACAAAGCCAATTATCAACGTGTCATGATGTTCTATCGATGTTGAGGCTAAAGCCTTTATTGTGTTGATGGAGCTTATCCTTCACCATCTACGATGAGTGTATGTTATTTTTTTCACTGAATTGTATTATTCCATTTATTGTATAAATTAATGAAATTTACCTTTTAAAAAACTAATTGAATTATGTTAAGTATTAATTAAATTCCAAATTAATTGAGTAATTATAAAAAATTATTCCTTTTATGAAATACAGAATATTATTATACGAATATTTTATAATTTTAAATTAAGATTTAGAGAAATCCACTTGAATGAATTCTCAATCCAATCCATCACAATTTTAATATATTAACTTCGTTATTTTAAAAAATTAATTATTTTCAATATTAATTTTTATAAATATATTTATTACATAATTTATATAATTATATTATTTTTCATATAATAATATGGTTTTGTCTATATCCAAATATGTCGACCATTTTGATATTCTTGATGATAAAAAAGAATAAAAAACAGTAGAAAAGTCAGAGAGCATGATTAAGACACGCAAGATTGGCTATTAGAAAGCTTAGTTGATGAGTTCCCCTATATTGTGAGATTCCCTTTATAGGCCTACACTTGGACAGGATCCATATGCTTGTCTCTATATGACAATGGAGGAATTACTGAAAACCAATATTTTTATTTTACTTTGGGGCAAATTTAGAAAATTTTTAAAGATTAAAATTAAACTATAATTTTTTGGGAAAAAATATAATTTTATTATATATTTATATTTATCATTTTAAGGGATTTAACATAATTCTTTTAAAAAAATTAAAGTGTGATTTATCATATATTAATTTATAATTTCATTATCTATATCCAACCGAATGAGAATTTTTGGTGCCTGCCCTTTGTGCTGGATGCTTTGTGGGTTGATAGAATATAGTAATAATAAACAATATGTACTGCCATGTAAAAACAATATTGCAAGGAATGTAATACCTTCCTTTATCTAAAAAGAGGAGGTTAAATAAAGAAAAACCAATGGTAGCAGACCAAGGGATAATGGCATAAAGCTTAGAATTTTTCTTTTAAAATAGTTTTTTTTTTTTTTGCTTGAGTTGCTTGTGATTTTCGGTTTTTTTTTAAATATTCATTTGATTTTAATGCATATACATACAATCATGATTGGGGTGTTCAAGGTGGAGGACATCAGCTCTTGTTTGGTCATATACATGCATACATACATATATATATATATATATTTACATTTGAACATTATGTAACATTAGCTTCATTAAGAAATAGGAACGGATTACATGCTACTGCTAGAGAGCTAGCACATGCAGTTTCACTAGAGACTTGCATATTTGAGCCAAATTTTATTGATTGTTACATCATTTAACACCAAGTTTGATAGGGCTTCAGCAATGGTATCAGCCCTCCACTTAGATGGAGGGACATGACTTCATTGGTTGACCCTACGAGCCTTCCGCCAACGAAGATGGCCGGAACTGGCGCTTTACACCCCAACCTCACGAGAGTTTTCTCTATTTCCCTGCCTTCGGGGTCTTGATCGATCTCGTGGACAGTTGAGGTTACCCCGAGCTCTTGAAATAGAATGGTGATTGCATAACACAGGCAACATGAGCTCTTGCTGAATACCACAACATCTTTCTCTGAGGCCAATCTCATCACCTTGTCCATGTTAAAAGTCTGGATCCACAATGTCCGCTTTCGATTTGATTTATTGGATCGAATTCCAACGGTATTTGAATTCAATCCAATGGTATAAGATTTTCGGATTTGAGAAGGTAAAATGGGAAAAAGGGAGAAAAGGTTTCAAAGCTTAAAGTTGTAGTTTGGAACTGAAAAGCTCAAATGGTAGAGTATATATAGGGGCAACATGTTGTACACTCAGTTTGAAGAAGAACATTCAAAAGAAAATGTGCTTTTACCTAGATGCTAAAAACCAAAAAAGTTCCTTTATGATATGGGAACTACTGTGTTTCCATGGATTTAAACAAGTATGTAAAACAAGTTTTCTATGCTATAAAATTAAAACTATCAAATTGAGGAATGAGCGTTCGAACAAGTTGAGTGAAAAATATTTTGAATTAATCGAATTTATGAATCATATTTTATCATCTTAACTTAATTTGATTTTTTTTTAATCAAGCCGAGTGAAATAAAATCTGAATGGAGTCGAATTAAATGAAATTGTTCGAGTTAAATTAAAAATTAAAAGTGTTAAATTAAAATCTTATTAATGTATAACTAATTCCATATTAGAGCACATAAATTTGAAACCATAAATAAGTATGATAAATTTGAATTATTAATTAACTTATTTAGGTCCCAAAATTATTATTTTAGAAAATTTTAAAATTTGAACTTTCTTTATTTATTCTTTAGAATTTTTTAGAATTTCTATAATTTTTAAAAATATAAATTTTAAATTTTTATAAATATTTTAATTTTTTTTTTGTAATTTATGTTGAGAGAAACCAATTTAATCATTTTTAAAATTGATATAGACTAAGCAGTATTTAAACCAATCTATTCTTCAAAATATTTGAATTATTTTAGTTATTTAAATTGTAAAATTCAATTCGACTCGAACTCGAAACTCGAATTACTTATTCGAGTTGACTCAAATAACTCGAACAACTCAATTTAATTATCTCGAAATTTAGAATTTTTTTCGAATCAAATTAAATTTTGCTCACCCCTAATTAAACCGAGTCATTTTGAATATATAGTAATATGATATAATCAAAACTTATGAAAAACAGATGATTCAAGGATGAAGTAGTGGTTTTTTTTAAACAACAGATTCTCAGAATAGCTTCCTTTGAAACCTTATGCGGAACGATATCGAATGCTTTGGGTGGCTGTAAATTCATTCCATTGTGCCCACCAACTTGTGTGGTTCTTCTACATGTGAGCACACAGATAGGCTCACTTCACTTCATGCATAGCCCCTGCTGCTGCTGTTTTCGGTAGTGCCATAACATGTGCAAGTGAGACTGTGAATGGCGAATGATCACACGTACTCGATGACAACGGAAATGGGACAGGATTCTCCTTTTTCATGCTATAAAACAAGTATTCATCTAGAAGAGTATCCATAACCACATCAAAGGTGCACATTTGCAAAACCATGAGTAAATTAAGAAATAAAATGTTTCATGTATATCCATAACCACATAAATGTTTATGCATGTGGATGAGTAGCCATGCATAATTTTTTTTTTAAAATGGCCTAAGATTTGGATGGAGAAGAATAGATTGGGAGGCATACGAAGTTCCAGCATCACCATTCTGTCTCTCAAATAAGGCTATATATGCACATCGATTGGTCTAAAATCATCAACAAAACTTGCTAGGAACCAACCAATCTGAATCCTCTTTAAAATTTAATTAACACCATGAAAAGAAAAAGCATTGTAAATGGATAAATTTTCGTTAGGGACGATATTTTCAATCGCCAGAAGAGCAGTCATGGACACCGTGGCCTCCAGAACTTTTTAAATATTCTTCAATGGGGGGATTCCCTTAAACACCATTTGATCCTAAAGTAGATTAAGGCCATCTGCAATTATATGTCTACTTTTTGATAGGAAAGAATCCCAGAAAGTGAAAATGCCACATTGCTTTCATTAGTCTGCAATTTTCTTGATGTTTTTCATATGCAATGGAAATGGAAGAAAGCACCAGTAAACATTTTATATGTACATAATACATTAACTGTTTGTTTTTTCTCATACAAATGTATTCAAGGAACTCAAGAAAAAGAAAAGCCCCTTTCAACAAGGTGTTAGATTTATTATTGTGACAGTAGGGTACAAAGTTTGCCAACTTTTCATTATATCAGAACCAGATGGCCTTTGCATCCTTGAGCATTTGTTTCAGCGATCCATCCACGTGAAGCGATATGACGTCCTTCGACGAGCCTACAAATCTTCCACCTATGAACACGGCAGGGACCGAGGGATCACATCCTAAAGCTCGCAGAGCCCTCTCCATATCTCTCCCGTACGGATCTTGGTCGAGCTCATGGATTGCAGGGCTAGCACCAAGCTCATAAAAAAGTGTCTTGATGCTATAGCACATGCAACATGAACTCTTGGTGAATATCACCGCGGCCTTCTTCGATGCCAGCTCTCGTACTCTGTCCATCAAGTACAAAAGAAAGGTAGGCAAGTTTTAGTGTAGGAAGGTTGTGTGTGTGGGTGCTAAGGGTTATAGCTCTCATGGGACTTTGGAGATTTCACAATACACTTATTTATAAGGGCAGAGGAGAGAATTGGATTTCTTTGTTTAATGCAAAAAATCAAAAGAACATTAAAAAAAGAAACAATCTAAAAGGATAAAAAGAAGGAAGTTCCTTAAGATATTTGTTTGGATAAGAAAAACCCTCCCACATGATTTGTTTGACAGTGACGACACTGTATGTTATAAACAAGTTGAAGCCAAATTTCATGGATTTTGGCCGTACAAGTAAACTTGGGCTGGGAATATAAACAGTAAGTTTATTTGGTATAGCATCACAAATATATATATAAATGATTTTACATGAAAGAGGGGAGACAAAGAATAATGACACTTCAAGGATATCAAATAATAAAATATAAAAACTAAACAATGAATGGAGTCTATTCTGAATGTCAAATGACCTGGAATAGATTCATTTTCTTTGAGCTTGAGACATTGATTTTATCTGCAGACTTTATATAACAGCATGAAGATGCTGCAACCATCACTAAAAGTCTAAAATGCCATTTTTATCCAATGAAGTAAAATCTTATTTCATGGTGTTATGTATTTCTTATTACCAACCCGAGACCCGGGCATCCGTGATCCATACATGGGCCCTACCAGTTGGATGCATGTAGGTCTCACACTGGGGGTTCGTTAGAAGGGCTCGCAAAGTTTGCATACACATGGGAGTTTGTATGTAGAGATCGCGAAGTACAATAGGCAAACTGGTGAACACGTGTTAAGTCTAGATCAATACATGTGTCAGCATGCATGGAGTCTACATAGAACATTAACTCCATGAACAATAACCGTATATATAAATACCCGATTATCCTCTTCAATAGGACACAGTAGAAAAACACTCAACAAGTTTTATGGATGCTTTTTGGGTTACAATTAGATCTTATTGGAGCAAGGTGACCAAGAGAAAACAACTTTCATCACTAAGGAGGGATTGTTCTGTTATTGGGTCATGCCTTTTGGCCTGAAGAATGCAGGAGCAACCTATCAGAGGCTGGTAAACAGAATTTTCAGGGAACAACTAGGATGTGGTGTAGAAATCTACATCGATGATATGTTGGTGAAAGGTGAAACTATGGAGGAACATGTACAGAACTTGTCAAAGGCGTTCACTATTTTGAGGGCCCACAACATGAAGTTGAACCTAGAGAAGTGTGTTTTTGGCGTAGGAGTAGGCAGGTTCTTGGGTTTTATGATTTCAAAGAGGGGGATAGAAGAGAACCCAAAAAAATTCGTGTTATCCTAGAAATGTCTCCTTCGCGAACAATTAAGGATACTCAACACCTCATAGGAAGGATAGTGGCACTTAACAGGTTCATCTCCAGGATGGCAAACAAGTGCCTCTCTTTTTTCAGAGCTCTGAGGACCTTCTTTTCATGGATTGAAGAATGCCAAACATCCTTTGAAGAACTAAAGTCACACCTCACCTTCCTACCACTTCTGAATTCACCGCGAGTGAGAGAAACCCTCTACTTGTATTTGGTTACCTCAGAGGAAACAGTTGCAACAATCCTAATTAAAGAAAAAAATGTTCACCAATTTCCAGTATATTATGCTAGTGTACTCTAGAACGACGAACTGAGGTACTCAAAAACTGAAAAATTCATCTTTGCTCTTATTTTACAGGTCGCAAACTACGTCCCTATTTCCAAGCTCATCCAGTTATCGTCATGACAAATCAACTTGTAAAGGAAATATTATCTAAAGTTGATACCTCAGGGAGGGTGACAAAGTGGAGTATTGAGTTGGCTGAGTTCGGCGTAGAGGCTTTCCCTAGAATGGCAATAAAGGGGCAGATATTAGCTGACTTTGTAGTTGAGTGCTCTTTTGAGAAACCTATTGATCCAATAGGTAATGTAGCTCACAATTTGAAATACTATGCCATAAATGTTTTATAAACTTAAACATGTATGGTAATATGACTTATTATTTCTATGATAATTTACGACAAACTTACACTTTATTTTAAGGTCTCTTTTTCCATCTATTGCACACAACCTAGTAGTTAGTTCACCTTAGAAGGGTGTAGATACGCCTGATAACTCAAAAAGTGGTTAGTTTATGTTGATGGCTCTGCGGCTAAGATGGGGTCAGGACCAGGGGTACTTCTGGTTGATCTTGGTGGCAATGAATGAAAGTATGGGTCATCTTTTGAATTTTAGACATCCAACAACACAACAGAGTATGAGGTTTTAATATCAGGGTTACAATTAGCACGCTAGCTAGGAGCAAAAGACCTGGTCATCCATACATATTCTCCGTTAGTGGTGAAACAAATGAATGGTGAATATGAGGTGAAAGAATCAGTGTTGAAGAAATATCATTCAATTGTAGCCCAACTATTTGCAAGATTCGACAAAGTACAGATAAAGCAGCTTCCAAGGAGTGACAACACACATGTAGATGATTTATCTAAGTTGGCATCCTCCATCGTCATTGAAAAAAGAGGAAAAATTTTGCTAGAATACAAAGACACTCCGACCTACGAAATGTCACAAGTTTTTAGTATAGATCAAGAGGAGACATGGATGACTCCCATAGTTCACACATTGCAAGGAGCAGATGACCATTTGGACAAGAAAGAGCTCGCAAAGCTGCAATGCAAAGCTGTGAGGTATGTCATTATTACATACTACACATGTTTGAAAAAAAATCTTAAACTGATGAATTAGATAATTTATTTTATCCTACAATTGTTAGGTATACCCTTTTAGAGGGTAGACTGTATAGAAACGAATTTTCACATATGTTTCTATGATGTCTAATGCCTCTTGAGGCTGAATACGTAATACGAGAAATCAATGAAGGTATTTGTGGTGACCATTTAGGTGGAAGGCTGCTTGCCTAGAAGATTTTCAGACAAGGGTATTATTGACCCATGGTTCAGAAGGATGCACAACATTTAGTTCCCATTTGCGACTCTTGCCAGAGATATACTTAAGTCCAGTGACAACCAGCAGAGCTTCTCCAAGTCATGTTGAGTCCTTGGTCATTTGCAACCTGGAGAATTGATATCCTCGGTCCATTCCCAATAGCTACAGCCCAGAAAAGGTTCATAATAATGGTTGTAGACTATTTCACCAAATGGATTGAAGCTGAAGCTTTGGTGACCATTACGGAGAAACAAATAGAATATTTTCTCTGGAAGTCAATTGTGTGTAGATTTGGTGTACCACGCTTGATCATCACAAATAATGGCGAACATTTCTAGGGAAAGTTCAAGAATTTTTACACGAATATATAGATCGACTTAGCTTATAGTTCTATCAAAACACCACAAACAAATGGTCAGGTAGAGGTAAAGAATAAAAAGATTCTAATAGCCTTGAAAAAAAAGTTAGTGATGCCAATGGTGCTTGGTTGAAAGAGCTGCCAAGAATTGTATGGGCCCTACGAGCTTTGCTCCACACTGCAACAGGAGAAACTACAGTTTCTCTTGTTTATGGTGCAGAGGCAATAATTCTTGCCGAGATTGGCATGCGGTCGTATAGAACTACACATTTTGATGAAGATGCCAACTAGGAGGCTATAAGGCTTAACCTTGACCTCATCGATAAATTTAGAGAAACAATGAAAATTATAAATGCAGCATGTGCTTAACAAGTAGCTCGATAATACAATTCTAAGGTTAAGAATAAGCAATTCCAAGTAGGTGACCTCGTCCTCAGAAACACTGAAGCTAGCTTCCAACATCGCAATAGAGGAAGATAGCTCCAAGTTGGGAAGGACCATACAAGGTCATAGAAAAGATAGGCTACGAAACGTATAAATTGGAAAAGATGGAGGGCATAGTTCTACCACGAACATGGAATGCCCGTCACATAAAAAATACTATGTATAATCTTTTAATATTTAGTGAAAAAGTATTCATTTTGTAGATATTCATACTTAGTACAATTTAGAGTTGTTAGAATTAAGGTCGCAACTCAACATAACTCGCGAAACTACGTTCCCAGCTAATATTAAAAGGCTCGTCAGTTTATGATCACAACCTCTAATACAACTCACGGACCTATATCCCAGCTGATATTATAAAGGCTCACCGGTTTATGACCGCAAGCTCTAACACAACTTACTGACCTACGTTCCCAGCTGATATTATAAAAGCTCGCCAGTTTATGATTGCAGCCTCCAACATAGCTCGCAGACCTACGTTCCTAGCTAATATTACAAATGCTTACCGATTTATGACCGTAGCCTCCAACGCATCTCGCAGACCTGTGTTCCTAGCTGATATTACAAAGGCTCACCGATTTATGATCGCAACCTCTAAAACAACTAGCTGACCTACAGTTCCAACTGATACTTAAAGGTTAGTTGAGTTAAGCTTGCAATCTGAATTATCTGAGTTAGTAGAGTTAAGCTCACAACTTCCAAACAGCTAGCAGACCTACGTTCCCAACTATACTTAAAGGTTAGCTAAGTTAAGCTTGCAATTTGAATTATCTGAGTTAGAATAGTTAAGCTCACAACTCCCAAATAGCTAAGAACCTATGTTCCCAGCTAATGCTCAAGGTTAGCTAATTTAAGATCATAACCTAATTTCCTTTGAGTTTGCTGATTTAATATCATAATTCCCATACAGTTTGCGTATTTTTGTTCTAAGTTAACGTTCAAGGCTTATTTAAGACCATTTGAATCGAGGTTGATGATAAGTCACCAAAAACAAAGCCATTGAATTGCACTAAGTCAATTGAAAGTTTCTGAGAGTGTATTAAAAAATTTACTTAAGTTCATTTTCTTATTACTAGCAATATTGTTATGTGAAAAGATGAAATAAGTTTGCAAAAAGATATAACGTCATAACAGTAATAAATAAACTTGAAAATTTTTCAAGGCTCAGACTTTCAGTTTATATTTGAAAAGTTAATACCAAAGTACAATCATTTAGGGCACATCATTAGCCCTTTCTATAACAACCCAATTTTAGATAAATCGGAACAGTAGTTTTGGAACCACAAAATTTGAAGTAAAATTATTTTAATATTATTTTTGGTGTTTACAGCATGTTATTTGATATGTGTGAAAATTTTGTGATTTAATTTTATCATTTGATTAGTTAATTTGATGAAAGGACTAAATCGCATAAAATGTAAAAGTGGCTTTCTAGTTGTTAAAGTACTTATTTGATATGGTTTCTTGATTTTAAAGTCCTTAAAATGAAATTAGGCCATTGAATACATGAATGGACGGTAATGGCATGCATTATATGGTTTTATTATGGTAAATGGATAATAAAATGTAATTAAAATAAAATAAAACATAAAATGCATCCATTATCATCTTTTTGGCCGAAATTTAAGAAGAAAAAGAAACCATTTTGAAGCTTGCAATTTCGGCACTTTGATGTCTTAAATTAGGTATGTTCTTTGCTAGGTTTTTGATAAAATTGTTGTTTCATATACTAGGTAGCCCATGCTTTAATTTTCAGATTTGATGATGAATTTGTGATTTTCCATTGTTGATAGCTTGATGTTTTTGTTGTTTGATGATGAAAAACAAATATTTGTTATTAGATTATCATAGTTTATTAAGTGATTTTTGATAAAAATGCTTATTAAGGACTAAATTATGAAATTTGTAAATTGAGAGGTCAAAATGTGAAATAAATGAAATTAATGGGCTGCTAGGGACCTAAGGAAAATTTGGCCTAATATGAGCATGTTGAAATTTTGTGTATTTTGAGTTGTTTTGAAATAGGGACTAAAATTGAGAAAATGTGAAATGTTAAGGGCAAAGTACAAAATGCCCATTTATGTGTTTTTGGGTGAAATTGAATGAATATGTAATTAAATAAGTTGAATTTAAATTGATTTAGATCAATAAAGGAAGAAATCAGATTTGGATCGGGGGAAGTCGAAAGTTGTTGAATAGTCGTTCCGATCCGTTCGTTTTTAAACGAGGTAAGTTCGTAAGTAAATAAATTTTCTTAAATTCAAATGTATATATTATATGTTGCTGAATTGAATTATAAATATATATATATATATATATATATATATATATGTTGCCGAATTTAATTGAGCATTGGAGGACTTGTTTCAAGCTTCAATTGGTTGAATCACGACATTTGAAAGCCCCGTACGAACCATAGGAATAGTATAGGATACGTATGTCATGACATTAGGACTTCTGAGGCATGAATTCGTGTAAGACCATGTCTGGGACATTGGCATCGATATGAGATTACGTGTAAAACCCAGTCTGGGACAGAGGCATCGATTTGTAATAACATGTAAGACCATATCTGGGATATGGCATTGTATGTGATATATGTGTTTCTGAGTATCCTTAACGATTCCGAAAGGTTCAACGGCAATATCAAAATGAGAGCGAATGCGAATTTGAGCTAAATGATTCAGGTATATATGAGGTTTATATGTTCATTTAAAATATGGTAAGTGAAGTTATTTAATACAGAAATATGACTTATATGAGAAAAGTGATTGTATATGTGTATGACATTAGCTAAATTTGGCATATTCGAATTTAATTATATATGTTCTTGTGATGAACTATTTGCTTATGGCTTACTAAGCTTTCAAAGCTTACTTTGTACATTCTTTTTCTATTTCATAGATATATAAAGCTAGCTTGAGTTCGGGGATCGTTAAGGATCATCGTCACACTATCGACCATTTTTTAGTACTTTTGAAGTTCGTAACTAAGACATATGGCATGTATAGGCTAGTTTTATTTTGGTTAGTTTTGAATTGTTTATAAATAGCCATGCGAAGATGGCTTGATAATGATGTTCAATATGATATATTTTCGATCATGATATAAGCTCATTTTGGGAAGTATGTTCCATGGTATATATGTATGATGTGTTCGATTATATGATTCTGCTTGAGTAATGATTAGTTGATGGATGTGTTTTTGTTATAATGCATATGTTCTTATAAGCTAAGTATGTATAAGTGATTGCTTGTGAAAATGGTCATTTGGTACAGTATTTAGTGGCAAAAGATGACTATGTTTTGTGGATGTTTGGTCGGTCAATTGAGCAAGTATAATATGTAATGTTAATTAACTATGAAATGGTATAACCTATTGAGGTTAAATTTGATGACCGAATAGATGGCTAATTTATTAGTTGGGAATGTGTATTTTTGGGCATGATAATTAGTCTGTGAATTAAGTGTACTTTGATTTGTTATTTGTGTTCAAAAATGTTTAATGTGGCTTTAGTGTATTGCGCATGAGTTGGCAATAATTATAATTGTAATTGGTTATTATGTGATGCTTGTTTATGTGTTATATATATGTATGACTATAAAGACGTGTGGATAGTTTAGCTTAGATTAATGTGTGAATGTGCATAATATACGAATTGGTTTGTTCATTAAATAGTTAATAGAGTGGGATAATTATGGCTTGGTATTTGAGATTAGAAATAACTTTTGTTTTTAGGATGATATGCGTATAATATGAAAGCATTAAAAGTATAGTTGCCATGATGTAATGTTAACTATAGTTTTATATGTTAATGGATATTATGCCATGTGATATGGTTGGTATGGATTAAAATGCGGATATGTATAGATAAGCAAAATGGTATGTTTAGTATTTAGTTAAAGTAATGAAATTTTACTAAAGGGAGTATTAATGCATGTTTGGTACATGAGATGAAAAATGTTGGTTAATGATTTAGTCATTCGCATACTATGAAATTTGATGGTCATAAGGTTCGAATTATGTAGTTATAAAGCATATGTAGTATGGTTTTGATGCAAGTTAATTGGTTCAAAAATTTGATTACTTCCATGATATTGATATGGTTGAATTTTGAAGCAGGGTTCGTATATGTAATATGAATAATAATGCATGTTTTATTTTAATTGGTTATGTGCTTTATATATACGAATTTGACTTGTATGAATAAGAGGATGGTTTTTAATTTGAGTATGGAAAAATTTTGTAAAGGAAAATATATCACTTTATGCATGAATAGTAATGTATGATTATTCGGAGCTGTGTTTTTTATCGGTAATGCCTTTTAACCCTAATCTGACAACGGATACAGGTGAGGGGTGTTACATTTGATTAATATTAGAGTTACGGTTTAGTCGATTCTAGGACTAACGTAGCGTGTGAGAGTCTAGCTATACATGCCATATATATAAACTGCGATAGTGTGATGATTCTTGAAATTAAAATGTGTTTTTGTATAGTAAATGGATCCCAATCGAGCTGTAGAATTTGATGTGAAAAGTAATGCACCCGTTCCCGCTCAAGGGACAGCGCAATCTGATTCTAAACCTGTTACGAGTAGCCATAAGGGAGAGGCTAAGCAAGCCTTCTTCCAAATGATGAATTAGTGGTTCACTCAGTATATTAGAACTAATCCAGGTGCTCAACAACCTCCACCCCCGTCTAATCCTCCCCAAATATCTATGATACCTCAAGTTAATGATCCGATGTGATTGAATAAGCCTCCGGTTGATAAAATTAGAAAATATGGGGCCGAAGAGTTCAGAGCTATTGTCAGTGATGATACTGAGTGAGCTAAATTCTGGCTTGATAATACAATCCGGATGTTCAATGAACTATCCTGTACCCCTGATGAATATATCAAATGTGACATATCTTTGCTTCGAGACACCGCATATCACTGGTAGAATACATTGGTATCGGCGATTCCAAAAGAGTGGGTTACTTGGGAGTTCTTTTAGACTGAATTTCAAAAGAAATATATTAGTCAGAGATTCATAGATCAAAAACGCAAAGAATTCCTCGAGTTGAAACAGGGTCGCATGACCGTGACAGAATATGAGCTAGAATTTGTGAGACTCAGGAGATACACAAAAAAATGTGTTTCGACTGAATCTATTATGTGCAAGAGATTCGATGATGGTTTAAATAAAGACATGAAGTTATTAGTCAGGATTCTAGAAATCAAAGAGTTTGTAGTACTCGTTGAGCGAGCTTGCAAAGCTGAAGAACTCAGGAAAGAGAAAAGAAAAGTTGATTTTGAAGCTAGAGATTCACGAAAAAGATCATCGAGTAAGTCATTTCAGTCGGCATCAAAGAAGTTCCAAGATGATTTTAGCCATTCAAAGGCTACTGCGAATTATTCTAGAAGAGACCGAGAGAGGCCACCTGTGAGTTCAAAAACTACTTTAATAGCTAGTGTTGAAAATGTCAGACCAAATCAACCTGAGTGCAAACATTGCGGTAAACGACATCTCAGCAATTTAGATTGAACGATCGAGCTTGTTTCAAATGTGGATCATTAGATCATTACATCTGTGAATATCCTGAGTTGGCCGAGCAAGATACAATGTAAAATTCGAGGCCGAGTAACACTACAGTGAAAGGTAGACCACCCAGAAACACGGGTAATATGAGTGGTAGCCAAAGAATGACTAAAGACACTGCTATGAGATCTAAAGCCCGAGCACCTGCCAGAGCTTATGCTATTCGCGCTCGCGAAGAAGCTTCATTTCTAGATGTTATTACCGGTACTTTCACTTTCTATGATACTACTGTGATTGCATTGATAGATCCAGGATCAACTCATGCTTATGTATGTAAGACTTTAGTATCTAGTAAGACTTTGCCTGTAGAGTCTACTGAATTTTTTATTAGAGTATCGAACCTCTTAGGCAGATGTGTCTTGGTTGATAAAGTATGCAAGAACTGTCCGTTGATGATTCGATATTCATGTTTTCCAACCGATCTGATGTTGTTGCCATTCGATGAATTTGATATAATTCTGGGTATAGATTGGTTAACACTGCATGATTCGATAGTGAACTACAAACGAAAGACGATTTATCTAAGATGTCAGGATGATGAGATAATTCAGATTGAGTCTAATGATTTGAATGGTTTACCGGCAGTGATTTCTTTGATGTTAGCTCAGAAATATGTGAGAAAGGGTTGTGAAGCTTACTTTGCTTATGTGCTCGACTCTAAAGTGACCAGAAAGAAGATTGAATCAGTACCAGTTGTGGGTGAAATCCAGATGTGTTTCCTGAAGAGTTACCAGGTTTACCACCGATCAGAGAAGTTGAATTTGATATTAAGTTAGTGCCGGGAACAACTCTGATATCGATGGCTCTGTACAGAATGGCACGGACCGAATTAAAAGAGTTGAAAGCTCAGTTGCAAGAGTTGACTGATAGAGGTTTCGGACGAGCGAGTTATTCTCCCTGGGGTGCAGCTGTTTTGTTTGTGAAAAAGAAAGACGGAACTATGAGAATGTGCATCGATTATCAATAGCTCAATAAAGCAACTATCAAGAATAAATACCCTCTACCACGAATAAACGATTTGTTTGATCAGTTGAAAGGGGCTATAGTGTGTTCAAAGATAGATTTTAGATTAGGTTACTATCAGTTGCGAGTTAAAGACTCTGATGTGCTGAAAACTACTTTTCAAACGAGGTATGGACATTATGAGTTTTAAGTTATGCCTTTCGGATTAACGAATGCACCTGCTATTTTTATGGACCAAATGAATCGGACCTTCAGACCGTATTTGGATTGATTTGTTATTATGTTTATTGATGACATCTTGATTTATTCCCATGATGAATCCGAGCATGCCGAACATTTGAGAGTAGTGTTACAGACTTTACGAGATAAGCAGCTATTTGTAAAGTTCAGTAAATGTGAATTCTGGTTGTCCGAAGTTGGTTTTCTAGGGCATATTGTGTCAGCATCGGGTATTCGAGTGGATTCAAGCAAGATTTCATCAATTTTAGATTGGAAGCCTCCAAGATATGTATCAGAAGTTCGTAGTTTTTTGGGACTTACCGGTTATTATAGACGATTCGTAAAAGGCTTCTCGATGATTGTGACTCCGTTGACGAGACTGCTACAGAAGGATGTTAAGTTCGAGTGGACAGATAAGTGTCAGAAAAGTTTTGATCAGTTGAAAGCTTTATTGACCGAAGCTCTAGTGTTAGTTCAGCTAGAATCGGGTAAAGAGTTCGTAATTTATAGTGATGCATTGTTGAATGGTCTGGGCTGTATTTTGATGCAGGAAGGCAAAGTCATAGCTTATGCCTCGAGATAATTAAAGCCGCGTGAAAAGAATTTCCTGACACTCGATTTAGAGTTAACAGCTATTGTGTTTGCGTTGAAGATCTGGCGACATTATCTGTATGGTGAGAAATGCCTTATTTATTCTAATCACAAGAGTTTGAAATATCTGATAACTCAGAAAGATTTGAATTTGCATCAACAAAGATGGTTAGAATTGATGAAAAGCTACGAGCTTGTGATAGACTATCATCCAGGAAAAGCAAATATGGTTGCTGATGCTTTAAGCCGAAAATCTTTATTTACTCTGCGTGTAATGAACACTCAGTTGGCTATATCTGATGATGGCTCGATTGTAGCTGAGATGAAAGTGAAACCGTTATCCTTACAGCAGATTTGCAAAGCTCAGAAAGTTGATAATGATTTATTAACAAAACAAGCTCAAAGTGATCCGAACCCTGATTCAGAGTTTCAAGTTTATGCTAATGATTGTTTGAGATTCGGAGATCGAATATGTGTTTCGAGAAATTCAGAGTTGATTCGGATGATTTTGAATGAAGCTCATAGTAGTCGGTTATCTGTTCATATGGGAAGTAGAAAATGTATAACGATCTGAAACAGCTTTACTGGTGGTCTAGTATGAAGCGTGATATCTCTAAATTTGTTTCAAAATGTTTAATCTATCAGCAAGTCAAAGCTAAGCATTAGGTACCATCTGGGTTATTGTAGCCGATTATGATTCCCAAGTGGAAATGGGACAGAATCACAATAGATTTTGTATCAGGTTTGCCCTTGTCTCCGAGTAAGAAATATGCGATATGGGTGGTTGTTGATGGACTGACTAAATCGGCTCATTTCATTCCGGTAAACACGAATTATTCACTTGATAAACTTGTTGAGTTGTACATCTCTTAGATTGTGAGATTGCATGGAGTACCTATTTCTATTATTTCAGATAGAGACCCGAGATTTACATCGCGTTTTTAGAAGAAACTGCAAGATGCACTGGGTACAAAGCTACACTTTAGTACTACTTTTCATCCACAAACAGATGGTCAATCTAAGCAGATTATTCAAATACTCGAGGATATGTTGAGATGTTGCATTCTTGAGTTTGGAGGTGCGTGAGAACGATATTTGCCATTGATTGAATTTGCGTACAATAATAGCTTTCAATCGAGTATAAAAATGGCACCTTACAAAGCTTTGTACAGTCGCAAATGCTGAACACCTTTGTATTGGACTGAGCTCAGCGAGAATAAGACTCACGGGGTCGATTTGATTAAAGAGACTGAATAGAAAGTGAAACTGAAAGTCTGAAAGTAGCGATCAGATCGTCAGAAATCGTATGCAGATGAAAAGATATTAAGTTTCAGATTAGGGATCGAGTATTTTTGAAAGTGTAACAACCTGATTTAGGGGCTAGTCAGAATAGAAATTTTGGAACCACTAATTTGAGGTTGAAAAATTAGTTTTAATATTATTTTATGTGTTTTAGCATGATTATATGAGTGCATGAAAATTTTGGTGCATTAATTTTAGCGATTGCAGTCTTAATTGCGAAAAAAGACTAAATTGCATAAAGTGCGAAAGTTCTATTTTACAAGCTAAAGGTGTCTAATAGCTGTAGAATATTAATTGGAGGCCCTTAATGTGCAATTAGACCCTTAGAAATAGAGTGGCCGGCCATAAGGGACAAAAAAATGTCAAAATTGGTCAAGTTGGTGGATTAGGTGGATTAAATTGAAGGAAATAAATAAAATAAAGAAAAGATGATATCACCCTATTCATTCATCTTCTTCCACCAAAAATATCAAGCAAGGAGGAGTTTTGGAAGCCTAAAATTTTCAGCAACTTCTCACCCTTGAAAATCAAGAAACACGAAGCCTGGACCAAACCGAGGCAAGGACAAAGTCGTGGGCTAAATTGAATAATTCTACATATATTTTGGTACCGAGGTAAGTTTGTGTGAAATTAAAGCTACATAATGCTACTATATTCTTAATTTCTTGATTTCATGAGAAATGTTTAATATTTCTATGAAATTGATTAATGATGCTTCAATGAAAGTATAATGCTATTATGTTGAGTTGAAGCCCCTGTTAAACAATAGGAATAGTAAGGATACCATTATCATAACATAAGATAAAGAAGGTCCCGTATAAGACCATGTTTGGGACATGGCATCGGCACCGAAGGGAGATCTCGTGTAAGACCATGTCTGGGACATGACATCGACATCGATATATGATCTTGTATAAGATCATATCTCGGATATGGCATCAACATCGAGACATGAGATCCCGTGTAAGACCATATCTGGATATGGCATCGGCATCGAGATGTGATCCCATGTAAGACCATATTTGGGATATGGCATTGGCATCGTGTTACATGTATGATAAGATTGAGTATCCTTCAATATTCCAATTAGTTCAACGGGTAAAGAGCTAAGTTTTCGTTTAAGATGTCAATGAGCTGATTCTATGTTCAAAAGAGTAAAAGTAATAAAGTTAAGTGATGAAGTGATACAGGTACCCATGAGTAACTTACGAGTAATAAATGCAAAATGTGTTATGTGATTTGGTAAGAGTAAGCATGAGTAAGTTATGTTGATGAGCTTGAGAACTTGTGAACTATTAAATGTGATGAATGGATGTTATCAAGAACCTTTATATTGCTATTTATTTCATGCAAAGTTACTAAGCTTTATGCTTACCCCTCTTATTTCACTTTTCCTTGTAGTATCACCAAGCTAACTCGGGGATCGTAGGACGTCGGAGTTCGGAATCACACTATCAACTTCTCTTTGGTATAGCAAAGTTTGATTAATTTTGAGTATGGCATGTATAGGAACTTGGTTATTTTGTGTTATGTCATATTTGTTAGCCAATGTGTGGCTATTAATGTCATTAAATTCATTTTGTAAATGGTCATTGGAAATTGGCCAATACTTGACAATTTTATATATTCAATGATGAAGAAGTTCATGAAGTGCATGCTTGTGTGATGGGATAAGTAATGAGTAAAGTATACACATGAGGAATGTAGTGTAAACCTATGTATGGATGTCTTGATTTTGGGTATTAGAAGTGCCTTATGGTTATGATGTATGTTGCATTGAAATGGTATAAGTGTGGATGTTTTGTAGGGTGGCAATTGGCTTGATAGATAGCCTTACAATTGTCCACATGGGTGGACACACAGGCGTGTGTCTAGGCCATGTGTGACACACAATCAGCCCCATGGGCATGTTGATAGGCCATGTGTCCCCCTGCATGCTAGGTTGGCAAGTCAGAATACCTAGTAGTAAACACATGGGCTGAGACACGGCCATGTGTCTCAACCGTGTGGAAGACACGGCCATAGAGCATGAGCGTGTGCCTAGGTCGTGTGAAGTCTACACCTAAAATTGGAATTTAATTCAACACACGGTCAAAGGACACGGGATAAGACACGGTGTGTCTAGGCAATGTGAGGGACACGGGCCATGGACACGGGCGTGTGTCCGGCTGTGTGAAAACCCCTATAGGTTTAAAATGAAAAATAAAATCCACACGGACTAGGGACATGGGCGTGTGTGACCACATGGGCGTGCCCCTCTTTACACGGGCGTGTGGCCCTGTTTTTAATAACATTTTCTAAGGTTTTCTAAGGAACTCGAAATGATCTCAAATTGTTTCTAAGATGTGGTTTGGGCCTTGTAAGCCCATAATAAGGTTGTCAGGAGGAAGTTTGAAAGATTTTAAATTTGAACTGACTTTTATGTTTCGGGAATTGTACGTACGCATGAGATTAAGTTCGATAATGCCTCATACCCTGTCTCGGTGTTGGATATGGGTAAGGGGCATTACAGAAAGTATTCCATGGAAGAAAATACTTAGATTTGGCAGAAAAGGCAAGTTAAGTCCGAGATTCATCGAGCCGTATGAAATTATCCAGCATATTGGACCGATTGCTTATAGATTGTTGTTGCCACCTGAGTTAGAATAGATTCATAATGTATTTCATGTATCGATGCTTCCACGATATTGATTCAATCCCTCACATGTGATTTCCCCGTCTGAGATTGAGATTTAATCTGATATGACATACGAAGAAAAATCGATCTGGGTTTTAGATCACGAGGTTAAAGAATTGAGAAAAAAGAAAATTTCATTAGTGAAAGTCTTATGGCATCGACACGGGGTCGAAGAAGCTACGTGGGAGCCTGAGGATGCAGAGAGCAATATCCGAACCTATTCACTGGTAAGATTTTCGGGGACGAAAATCCCTAAGAGGGAGTTGTAACAGCCCAATTTTAGATAAATCAGAACAGTGGTTTTGGAACCACAAAATTCAAAGTTTTAAAATTATTTTTGGTGTTTACAGCATGTTTTTTGATATGTGTGAAAATTTCGTGATTTAATTTTATCGATTGATTAGTTAATTTGATAAAAGGACTAAATCGCATAAAATGTAAAAGTGGCTTTCTAGTTGTTAAAGTACTTATTTGATATGGTTTCTTGATTTTAAAGTCCTTAAAATTAAATTAGGCCATTGAATACATGAATGGATAGTAATGGCATGCATTATATGGTTTTATTATTAAATCATTAAATGGATAATAAAATGTAATTAAAATAAAACAAAACATAAAATGCATGCATTATCATCTTTTTGGCCGAAAGTTAAAAAGAAAAAGAAACCATTTTGAAGCTTGCAAGTCCAGCACTTTGATGTCTTAATTTAGGTATGTTCTTTGCTTAGTTTTTGATAATTTTTATTTTTTTGAGATCGTTGTTTCCGTATACTAGCTAGTCCATGCTTTAATTTTCGAATTTGATGATGAATTTGTGATTTTTCATTGTTGATAGGTTGATCTTTTTGTTGTTTGATGATGAAAAGTAAATATTTGTTATTAGATTATCATAGTTTATTAAGTGATTTTTGATAAAAATGCTTATTAAGAACTAAATTGTTAAATTTGTATATTGAAGGGTCAAAATGTAAAATAAATGAAATTAATGGGCTGCTAGGGACCTAAGGAAAATTCAGCCTAACATGAGCATGTTGAAATTTTGTATATTTTGAGTTGTTTTGAAATAGGGACTAAAATTGAGAAAATATGAAATGTTAGGGGCTAAAGTGTAAAATGCCCATTTATGTGTTTTTGGGTGAAATTGAATGAATATGTAATTAAATAAGTTAAATTTAAATTGATTTATATCAAGAAAGGAAGAAATCAGATTTAGATTGGGGGAAGTCGAAAGTTGTTGAATAGTCATTCCGATCCATTAGTTTCCGAACGAGGTAAGTTCATTAGTAAATAAATGTTCTTAAATTCGAATGTATATATTATATGTTGCTGAATTGAATTATAATATATATATATATATATATGTTTTCGAATTTAATTGAGCATTGGAGGACTTGCTTCAAGCTTGAATTGATTGAATTACGACATACAAAAGCCCCGTACGAACCATAGGAATAGTATAGGATATGTATGTCATGACATTAGGACTTCCGAGGCGTGAATTAGTGTAAGACCATGTCTGGGAAATTGGCATCGATATGAGATTACGTGTAAGACCTTGTCTGGGACAGAGGCATCAATATGTGATAACATGTAAGACCATATATGGGATATGGCATTGTATGTGATATATGTGTTTCTGAGTATCCTTAACGATTCCGAATGGTTCGACGGCAATATCAAAATGAGAGAGAATGTGAATTTGAGCTAAATGATTCAGGTACGTATGAAGTTTATATGTTCATTTAAAATACGGTAAGTGAAGTTACTTAATATAGAAATATGAATTATGTGAGAAAAGTAATTGTATATGTGTATGAGATTAGCTAAATTTGGCATATTCGAATTGAATTATATATGTTCTTGTGATGAACTATTTGCTTATGGCTTACTAAGCTTTCAAAGCTTACTTTGTACATTCTTTTTCTATTTCATAGATATATAAAGCTAGCTCGAATTCGGGGATCGTCAAGGATCATCATCACACTATCGACCATTATTCGTTACTTTTGAAGTTTGTAACTAAGACATATGGCATGTATAGGCTAGTTTTGTTACGATTAGTTTTGAATTGTTTATAAATATCCATACGAAGATGGCTTGATAATGATGTTCAATATGATGTATTTTTTATCATGATATAAGCTCATATTGGGAAGTATGTTTCATGGTATATATGTATGATGTGTTCGGTTATATGATTCGGCTTGAGTAATGATTAGTTGATAGATGTGTTTTTGTTATAATGCATATGTTCTTATAAGATAAGTATGTAAAAGTGATTGTTTGTTAAAATGGTCATTTGGTACGGTATTTAGTGGCAAAAGATGACTAGGTTTTATGGATGTTTGGTCGGTCAATTGAGCAAGTATAATATGTAATGTTAATTAACTATGAAATGGTATAACCTATTGAGGTTAAATTTGATGCCCAAATAGATGGCTAATTTATTAGTTGGGAATATGTATTTGTGGGCATGATAATTAGTCTGCGAATTAAGTATACTTTGATTTGTTATTTGTGTTCAAAAATGTTTAATGTGGCTTTAGTGTAATGCGCATGAGTTGGCAATAATTATAATTGTAATTGGTTATTAAGTGATGCTTGTTTATGTGTTATATATATGTATGACTATAAAGACGTGTGGATATTTTAACTTAGATTAATGTGTGAATGTGCATAATATAGGAATTGGTTTGTTCATTAAATAGTTAATAGAGTGGGATAATTATGGCTTAGTATTTGAGATTAGAAATGACTTTTGTTTTTAGGATGATATGCGTATAATATGAAAGCATTAAAAGTATAGTTGCCATGATGTAATGTTAACTATAGTTTTATATGTTAATGAATATTATGCCATGTGATATGGTTGGTATGGATTAAAATGCGGATATGTATAGATAAGCAAAATGGTATGTTTAGTATTTAGTTAAAGTAATGAAATTTTACTAAAAGGAGTATTAATGCATGTCTGGTACATGAGATGAAAAATTTTGGTTAATGATTTTTTCATTCGCATGCTATGAAATTTGATGGTCATAAGGTTTGAATTATGTAGTTATAAAGCATATGTAGTATGGTTTTGATGCAAGTTAATTGGTTCGAAAATTTGATTACATCCATGATATTGATATGGTTGAATTTTGAAGCATGGTTCGTGTATGTAATATGAAATAATGCATGTTTGATTTTAATTGGTTATGTGCTTTATGTATACGAATTTTACTTGTATGAATAAGAGTATGGTTATTAATTTGAGTATGGAAAAATTTTGTAAAGGAAAATATATCATTTTATGCATGAATAGTAATGTATGACTGTTCAGAGCTGTGTTTTTTATCGGTAATGCCCATAACCCTAATCCGATGACGGATACAGGTGAGGGGTGTTACACTTTCAGGGTCACTCGGGACATCACTCTCCCCCTTCCTTCTTCAACAGCTTTATTATTGTCATTGTCATCAGCAGGGACAATACTGTTTTCAACTAGGTCTTCATCCAAGTAAAAATCCTTCGAGTTTTTCCGTTTGGACGCAAACTCTTCCCAGGAAGCTCCCGAAAGGGAGCGTATATCGAAACCCAATTGATCCTCATTTACATTGCAGAGTGCATTGAGATTAACTCTGTGAGCATCAAAAGGGCCACCTAAAACTTGGGTATGCAACTGTATTTTAGCCTAAAGCCCATGAAGGAAATTGTTAAAATTTTCAAGGGTCTCCTTCTTAAAATTTTCTAAGGCCTTTGCTTGCTTTCGCTCTAATCTCACTATTACAACCTTATGCTCTTTAACAATTCTATTTACAGTAGCCCTTTATCCTTCGGTCATTTTCTCTGTCTTAGAATTCATAGTCTCTTTCTTCTTTTTCGGCTATCACTTCCTCCAATAATTCCTCAATTTTGCACTCAACAGACCCTAGATGCTCGGTGAGGTCACTATTCTGCCTGTAAAGTTCTTCATTCTCTTCTATTATCTTAGAGTACAACTTGCGAGCTCTCTCTAAGGCTTTCTTAGTATCTTGAAAATTATCCTCGAGCTCCCTCTTGGTGGCCTCATTTCCACTAATGCCTTCACTAAGACCTAAGATGACCATGCTAGCCTCAGCCAGGAGAAGTTGAAAGGATGGGTCCAACCCTGACAGTGAAGGCTTTCTCACGCTACTTGATGACCCGGCGCACTCAGATGCTTGCACCACGAGAATAGCTCGCCACCCTTAACATTTAAACCAACCTCACCTAATAGTTCCTCAGTAGGGGGCAAAGAAGGAGGATAGTTATCATGAATAGAAATCAATGAACTTACATGAGCTATAGATGGCGAACTCCCAAAGGGGAAAGTAGGAATAGCAACTATCATGGTGGAAGGCCTAGTGTAATATGTTCTCCTTTTACGGCGCTGCTCTAGTCTTCCACTACCTCTCTCTTCTTCACTACTTACGACCACGTATATAGACCTCGCATTAGTTCTGCGCTTCTTGCCCATGTCTAACATGAAGCTTGCACATCCATATATTTATAATTTTCGCAGGACAGGCCTGTGGTTTCCTCTAAGTTATCTCTAGAACCGCAAGCTATGCCTGCACCATTAACAATTCCAATATCAACAGTAACAGTAATCAAATTAGTGTTTGTACCACTTTTTTCATGCAATGAGGCCATTGAGATCCATGGATGAGGCTTCATCTTGTAGTAAATATAAAAGAAGTTCATTGGTTTGTCTTTACATCCTTTTAATATTAAGCCCAGATCGTTTTTGGCCCCAAAGGGCCACGTATATTTTTCAGGGTGCATCCCAACTATCTCAGCTACTTCTCTACTATCATCCTATCTCCACCCATTGGGACTAAGGCCTTCCAGATAGTACTAGAATACATTCCTCACAATTAAGAGATCATCTAAAACTAGAGCACGGCCATTGTGAAGCCTTTGAAATTGGGCTAAGCCATCCCTTTTTGTAATGCTTCGCTTGAACAAGCACATATCCTTACTCTGTGGGGACCACTCAATTTGAAAATCAAACCTATCAGCAAGCTTACACTTCACTCGAATGTATTTCCTCAATTTAAATAGAGATTAGAACTCCGATTGGAGATGATAGACTCAACATCTTCGTGAGAGTTGAAATAGTAAAAGCTTGATGACTTTTCTTGGTTATGGGCCTTCAATTGGTATAAATGTTGACAAAGGTGAGTAGTGGTACCTCGTTGTGCTGATAGCAGTCGATGAAGTAGGCTATCTTGATCCACCAAGAAAATCCAAGAATCTGACCAAGGGCGATCCTGTAGTCTTGGAGAAGATGACAGAAGAAAGTGTTAAGGGGCAAATAGAATTCAGCTTCCAAAACATAGAGGGGGAGCAGGAAACTACCATAGCTGGTATCACTTAACTTGTGTGACCCTTTAGGAATAGAAAAGTTGTATGCAAAATTGGGGATTTTAATCCCTCATATAGCCAAAGTTTGACATATTTATTTGTTTTTTCATAGTACAAACATAGAAATTGGCCTCCATGGGGACCTTCGATGTTCGTTCTCGTGGTGGATAACTAGGAATTATCCGACCACCAACTTCTCTGACTCTTACCATGGTTTCAATGAAAGAAGAAAGTAAATACTTGAGATAAAAAAGTTCACAAGATTTACATTGAAGAAAAGCTTTAACCGATCCCAGTTGCAGAAAATGCTAAGTTTATGAGTTTTAGAGCTTTCAAAATCCCCTTTTTAAAGAGTTTCTTTCCCCCGCACTTTAACGATTCAAATAACTGGGGAATAACAATGACCAAATATAGACAAAAATAATCCAATCGTACACGTAGTGAGAAAAATGTCATATATCAGTGATTACATCATGTTCCACAACCCGTGCAAATTCGAAGTGAAGGCTCTAAGAAGCGCCACTTTATAACCCTTCTTATACCTAATAGGGAGGACTAAACTGTTATGTATTCTTTTTATTAACAGCTCGAGACTCAAGCATAACCCGGATTACCTATTCGCAACTCGTACATCTGCCCTACCAATTGGATACACGTAGGTCTCATAGTGGGGGTTCGCCAGAAGGGCTTGCAAAGGTGGTTCGAGAGCCTTGTTCGCATACACCAGGGAGTTCACGTGTAGAGATCGTGAAGTACAATTGGAAGACTGGTGAACACATGTTAAGTCTAGATTAGTACACATGTCAGCATGTATGAAGCCTACCTAGAACGTCAATTTTATGAACAGTAAGATTATATAAATACCTGATTATCCTCTTCAATAGGATATAGAAGAAAAACACTCAACAATTGGTGCGATGAGTGTGGACCGACTTTCGATCAACAGATTTCTTTCAGTTTGAAAAATCACAATGGCTCACCCAAATGAAAATTTCCTCATTAATCTTTCATCCGGACAAGCTGGAGCCTCAGGTTTTGACAACCAACCTATTGAGATAGACTTGTTTACCGGCTGGTTTGCTAATCAGTCAGAAAACCTGAGTAGTGTAGCTTACCCAGGAGTTTCAAGCCCATTTGACTTAAACCTTCCTTTCGGGCATGGACCACCACTTTATTCTAGTCAAGAAGCATCACCACAGTAGTTTCTTGCTCTTCAAGAGCAAATGTGGGTATGAAAGAACAAATGGCTTTGCAGAATGCACGGTTTGAACAACAACAGACTTTCCAAAATAAACTATTAAAGTAGAATGAGTGGAAACATGAAAATATACACACTTTTTCATGCCTTTTTTAACTCAAATTCATGTAGTTTCGATAAAATTCTTGTCGAAAAATATATAATTAGTATAAAATAACTAAATTACACTCAAATTATGAAGATGTTGAATTTTAATTAACTTTATATCAAATTTTGATTAAGTTACACTCAAATTATGAACATGTTGAATTTTAATTAATTTTATATCAAATTTTTATTATTTTCGACAGATTTGCGCAAAGCGCGAAAAATGGCTCGACAGGCATTGCTAAAAGCACACAATCGAGAAAACTGATCCAACCGACCATTGGGCAGCCCAAAATCGTCCCACATGCTGACCCAATCAGCTTGCTTAGCTAATTATTTGGCTTGCAAAATGGCCCTTGAAGAATCCTTCAAATTACATTCAAACCCCTCTATTATTTATGTCTTTCTAGATTTGCCCCTACCTTAAAATAGAATGTTTGAAATCTTCAAACATGCCACATGTGTGGCTGACCATAGGGGGAGTCTCTGGCTGATGATTTTGGCTATTTTTAGTAGCCCTCTCAACCTATAAATACCCCATTGGCTGCTCACTTCAAACACATCTCAACCCTTCCATCTCTTCACTTCTCTCTTATTTTTCTCTCTTCATTCCCTTCCATTGTTCTTCATTTTCTTCCATTGTTCCCTTGTCGATTTCACCTCTTGAAAAGGAGTTAATCAACCACAATTTAGAGCAACATTCAAGTGTTCGTAGAAGCCTTGGTTCGACAAGAATAAGCGGAGAAGGAGGAGTGGAGCAAACTAGTCAAGCCACGGAGAAAACACCGGATTTAATTTGTATTCCCTATCCTTTTACTTTTATTTTTGTTATGATGAACATGTCTATGAGTATTTGTGATGTTAAATTATTTAATTTAATTGATATGGATTGAATTTAAATTCATGTTAGGTTGATTGCATTTCGTCTACTTGAGTTATTAAAATTGTGTTTGTGCTGTTATAGGCCTCAGTGAGATGTTTGATTGAGTAAAACCATGACTAAGTTATTCTTGCATTACAATTGTAAGGTAACTAATGAATTAATTATTTAAACGGATTGAAATTGTAATTAATTGACACAATACTTAATTAGTGCATGTTTAATCATATAAGGTAGTTGAGGGTTAAATTAGCAATGGTATCTAGTGATACATTAGCCTTGCATAACATGCAAGATTATTGTGATTAAACTGTTTCAAGGTAGAAATACATTGTTACCTCATGTAATCTTGTATGTGCTTATGAGATTGAATTAATTTTTTGAATTGGCATAGAGATATGTACAAGAGATTATTTTAATTTCATAAGTATGTATATGCATTAACACATTTGCTTATTAGAATTTGTTCAATTAGCTGAACTGACATAGAGATATAGTCAAGAGATAAATGGATTTTGGTAGGTAAGTATGTTCATAAGTTAGCAAATTATCAAGTTGTCGTGAATTTATTCGTAACAACATGAACATGAGTTTAATAATTCTAAGCTAAGAATGCAATTAATCTAGTAGAATTATGACATTTTTATTAAAACCATCTTTTGAAATCGTGCATTGGAATTTTTATTTATTTTACTTAGCTAAAACCTTGGTTTTTATTCACCTCCTCAAATCAAAATATTTTCCTTCATCAAAGTGTTTTAAATTAATTTCATAAACAATTCTTTTCACAGTCCCTGTTGGTATGATAACTCGACATTTACTTGTTACTTTATTACTTGTTGCGATTGTGTACACTTTCACATTTCCGTCATTTCAATGAGAAGCCAAAAAGAAAGGTACAATCTGATAACTCCAATTTCCATGATAATGTAACCATGTAGGAAGAAGGTCCAGGCTTGCATACAAAAGAATAACAGAATGAGATTGATGCATTACCGTGAGATGTGAGGGCATTACATCCTAAGTCTTGGACATGGGCTAGTTTTTTTGTTTCAACAATCCTTTGGCCCTGAAAATAGCAATAGTGAGTTTACCACCCATTTTAAGGTCTTGAAGGATATGTTCGAAGGAAGAAAGGATTGGCACTTGTCCCTTCCTAATAGCCTTATCTGAAGTTTTTCTCAGTTGGGTCAAATATTTTTGTGAAGGCTCAGAAACCACAGGATAATTATGAGCACTTCTATGGATTAATGTCTATGAATAAAAAAAGAGAAGAAGAGTCTCTCTAGAACTATGTGAAACGATTTCATGCGACAACACTAAACACGAAAAACATTAAAGACCAGTATGTCATAAATACCTTTATTATGGGACTACAAAATGAGCACGTACAATATTCCTTCACTGATAACAAGCCTCAAAGTTTGGCGGACTTATATGAACGGGCCTACAAGTTCATAGAAGCAGAAGAGATGAAAAAGGTAATGCGTGGCACATTTCAAAGAGAGCCAGGCAATTTAGAAATAGAGAATGAGCCCACAGTAGATTGGGATTGAAAAATCAGGCTTTGCGTACACGAAGCAATAGGCAGTAGAGAATGTAGCCGCAGAATGTATAAAACCCCACACCAGGCCTAGATGTTATGACCAGATCTAGCATGCCACATCAGGTGTTGTTTGAAAACTTTGTGTTCATTGGAAAATGCCTCTATGAATCAAAACTTTCTACTGTTTAAAAATCCTGATTTTCGTTGCTTATTAACAAAACAAGTTCTAGTCGAAATCACTCCTTTTCAAAAATATTATTATGCATTTATTAATTTGTTTCTAAAACCTTGTCTGTTAGAGAAGTTTGGTTTAAACAGTTGCGGAATCATGATATTTTAAAAACAGCAGTTATTGTTTTAAAACCCGTGTTTAATAAATTAGCAGTTTGTAAAGAAATATCAAATAAAAGTTAAAAAACAATTCCAATGGCCTTATTACAAAAATTATTAACCCAAAAATTTAGGTAAAGTAAACTAAAATAAAGTAGCTAAATTAACATCAAGAACATACAGGACGTGTGGCCACCTCCGAGTCCCTCGCAACTCCAAATCCTCTAAGGCTGGGGATCACCTACATAGTTAAAGAGAAAGGGTGAGTTACAAGAACTCAGTGTGTAATCCCCTTATTACACCCACAGTTTAGGCTCAAGCCCATCCAGTAACAATTGGGCCTAAGTCCTATTCAATAGCGGTCTAGGCTGAAGCCCTATTCAATAACAGTCTGGACCGAAGCCCTATGATATGCAAAACAAATATATACCAAACCCAGTCCAACCAACACACCACCCATACCAACCAACACACCTGTGGGGACCAAGTCAACCCACCCAACCAGCACACCAATAAAGAAGACTAGCTGCTAATAATAGTATACGTGGCTGAGCCACTAAATCAGTATAACGTGGCAAAAGCCACTAAATCAGTATAACGTGGCAGAGCCACTAGTACAGTGCTTCCTCCAAATCCATAACCAACTCATGTAGTATGCCATATCATAATTAAATCATGTAAGCAGTGCATCATCATCAACATCAATCATACAGTTACTACTCATACATCGATGATCCTACCACTAAGGGTAAAAAGGTCATTTGGGGGTAAAATGGTAATTTTGCCCCTCGGGGGTATTTCGTTAATTTTACCCATCAAGGGTAATTCGATAATTTACCTATCAAGGGTAATTCGATAATTTACCCTACCAAGGGCAATTCGTTAATTCACTCATCTATGGCCTTCCCGGAGACCAACTGTCGCCTCGAACGACACTGGTTCTATTTCTTGTCAAAACGGTGCAATTGGGCCTAAAGCCCAATTTCGGCCCAAACGGGCCCACACACTCGTGTGGCCCATTTAGCCCATTTTTATCTCGGTTCTATGAACTTCATAGTCGCATCAGTCATCCGACACTTTCCATCAATTTTGCTCATGTGGGCCCGTTAACCTGTTGGGCCCACTTGCCCGCTTCGGCTCTACAAAGCCCATTTCGGCCTCAGTTCCACGAGAGAGTTCGTGACACTCTCAATGGTCCATCGCCATCAATAGTGGCTCGGTTCATCTCTACAAGCGCTTGCACGCTCAAGTGATCTCAGTTTCTGATGCTCTGGCTTTTCAGTATTTTGGCTTTTGGCCGATTCATAGAACAGCGCATAGCAAAACAAGCAAGGGTGTGAGATTACACACCTTGATTATGAATGTGACACGAATCCCTTAGCACCGTTCCTACGTTGGATAAGACCAACAGTTAGTCAATCGAACAAAAAAGGTTACCCTTTTGATATTCAACAACCCAAAACCACACATATTCTTACCTTGCTTTACCGAGTTTTGCTAAATCCTCTCCAATTATCAGAGAAGATTAATGACCCCACACTGTACCCTGTATTTCAAAACACCCTTATTAGAGAAGTTGAATAAGATGTGGTTAACATCCACCCTTGCCGAAACAAAACCCCTCAGGCAAGATCGGTCCTTCAACCAAACACAAAGTACGAAACTTACTTGATCAAAGCTTGAAAGTAACGTTTCAACTGTTTACGGGCGCTACTCCCTTCTATGTCACGAGGGAACCTAAAACCAATTAATGTTAGACTACAGAAGAAAGGGGAGATTCAGCCACTTAAAGAAAAGAATAGCATGCCACAACTATAACAGCCCGATTTAGGGCCTAGTCGGGATAGTGGTGCGAGGCCACGAACCCGAAGTGAAATTATGAGTTTTTTCAGGTCTATGCCATGTTTTCATGTTAGAATGAAAGTTTTGTAAAGCAATTTTATTAAGTTGAGGTCAATTGGTCCAAAAAAAGACTAAATTGCAAAAGTTGCAATGTATGAGTTTCTAGAAGCTTTTTGCATGAAATAGCTTTAGAATAATAATTATGAGCCCTTAAATTGAAAATTGCCCAAAAATGAAATTTTGGACAAAATTGGCCTTAAGATGGTTAAATAGATATTTTTAAAAGGAAGGGCATTTTGGTCATTTGGCCTAATTAGTGTTTTAAGTGGGAAAAAGATGAGAAAAATCCACTCATGTTTTTTCTTGAGCTGTCGAAAATTGGAGACACCATAGCTAGGGATTCTTCATTTTTTTCAAGCTCATAGTAAGTTTATCTTAGCCCCGTTTTTAATGTTCTTCGTATTTTTGAAGTTCCCGTATTATGAATTAGCTAATTTTAGCTACAAAATGAGCCAAGATGCATGTTCAAAAATCTACCCTTGAATGGCATGCTTGTTAAATAATGTTTTATGGAAGTTTAAGAGAGTTTGATGTTAGATAAACATCTTTTCTTAATGAATTTCATGAAAATAAGGTAGTAGGGACCATTTTGTAACAGTTATAAAATTTGGTCATACCTACTAGGAATAGTGAGAATTAATGATTGTTATAGAAGAGAAAATGATTCAGTTGAGCATGAAGTTTTAGAAGGTTGCATGAAAATCATTTTACGAGAATTGGGGCAAAGGTGCAAATATTAGAAAGTATTGGGGCAAAATTACAAAGTATGAGTTATGAGTCAATTTAGTCAGTATGATTTTTAAATGATCTATTTATGATTATAGATCAAGAAAAATGAAGCCCGGATCGAAACCGAGGCAAGAACAAAGTCGAGGACTAAATTTCACATCTACATACATTTTGTATATTGAGGTAAGTTTGTATGATTTCTAAGTTCTATGATTTTTATCATTAATTTGCTTAGTATAATGTACAATAATTGTATGAAATAATCATGTTATGTTCAAGCAAGAAATCACTATAATATATACAAGCAAGTTTCGATTGAAGATGAATTTCCCTGGGATATTCGATCTACCATACAAGTTATCATGTAAGTCCAAGGAAAGCTTGACAATGATCAAGATATCATGTAAGTCCAAGGCAAGCTTGGCATTAATCAAGTTAGCAAGCAAGTTATCATGTAAGTCCAAGGCAAGCTTGGCATTGATCAAGATATCATGTAAGTCCAAGGCAAGCTTGGCATTGATCAAGTTAGCAAGCAAGTTATCATTTAAGTCCAAGGCAAGCTTGGCATTGATCAAGATATCATGTAAGTCCAAGGCAAGCTTGGCATTGATCAAGTTAGCAAGCAAGTTATCATGTAAGTCCAAGGCAAGCTTGGCATTGATCAAGATATCATGTAAGTCCAAGACAAGCTTGGAATTGATCAAGTTAGCAAGCAAGTTATCATGTAAGTCTAAGGCAAGCTTGGCATTGAGTATGTTATCAAGAGCAAGACTTCATGTAAGTCCATGTCAAGACATGGCCTTAAAACCAAGATGAGATAATATCCTCGGTTATTCACAGAAATTTATCGGGCAAATGAGTAAGCTAAAAGAAGATAGCAAGAAAGCTAAGAAAGTAAAGTTAGTATCAAGATAAAGTTAGATGAAGTTAAGTATTATTCATGATGTGAATGAGAAAGTAGATCTCATGGTTATTGTTATTATAGTATACTGATCAATGTGATCAAGTGATACAGGTATTATGGTTACCTCACAAGCATGATAATAGTAAGTGTCATGAGACATGTAAGAATCTATATGAGTAAGTAAGCTCTTTAGCTGAAATTCATGATACCATTGTTTATGTGAAATGGTTTATATTAAGCAATGATGATTGCTAAGAGTTGTTACATGCAAACTTACTAAGTTGTATGCTTACGTTATGATCCTTTCTTTCTATGCAGTCCCGCCAAGCTAACTCGTGGATCATTAAAGTCGAAGTTCGCAACACACTATCAACTCTTATTTTAGTATAGCCAAGTTACTTTACTAAGTATGGCATGTATAGGAAACATTCATTTTGTGGACATGTTTTAAGAAGGGCCTTTGTAAAGGTTGTCAAGTTTATTATTCTTTTGTATATGGCTAAGTAATTGGCCAAATTTGACTAAGCATGTATGTTTGTTGAGATCAATGAAGCATGTAGTATTATTCTTAAAATTGGGTTGTTATTGCATCGTTGAATTGTGTATGGTTATGATCTTCATTTCAGGGTGGTTAAAGGCTTGGTAAATATCCTGTAAGTACCCACACGGTTGGACACTCCCGAGGTGGCCTTATATGTACTCACCTCTAAATGCCAATGCCATAACCAGGTTAAGGTCTTATATGGATTTCTGCATCAGGTATCGATGCCATATTCCAAATATGGTCTTATACGATTCTCATATCTATTACCGAAGCCACATTCTAGATGTGGTCTTATAGGAATCATAACTTGGTGTCGAGGCCATACCTCGAACATGGTCTTATACGAGACCTTATCTATTTCATATCTTAATGATAGCCTTTTCATTATAGTCCCCTAGGACTTCAACCTCATGTTCAACAATAATTACTCTATCTAGCAGAGTGTCATGTATCAATGTGATACAAAACATTCCCAGAATGCTAACATAAATACCGTGTTAATCACATACAAACTTACTCAATTTGACTCTCATAACATCTCATCATAATTCGACAGTGGTAAGGAGGGTGAGGTCACAGAGCCCTTTGACTTGACTCTCGTGACTACATACATATGATTTAAAATTTCATCATCAATGAAATATCATTATAGTCACACAACTCGTCCCAAATGAGTTTTCACATTCATCATGCTACATTTGTTTGTATCCCTCATACTTTTGAACAGTGATTTCAACTACTCAAGTTCCATATTTCTATCTACTTGAGTACTCAACATTTAACTCTACTTTATCTTACCGTCACTTATCAATTAAAGAATGTCTTACGGGTTTGAGTACGTCATTTACCAGACCGCCATAGTCACGTCGTTTACCAGACTGCCATAGTCCAACTATGGTCTTACTCGTATCACAACATCATAGCCCAGCTATTTCTCTACATGTCGTCACGATGCCATAGCCTCGCTATGGTCTTACACAAACTCTCATATCAATACCAATGCCATATCCCAAATATGGTCTTACATTATCTCTCATCTCAATGCCGATGCCATGTTCCAAACATGGTCTTATACAGGATCACCTATACCGCTATGGTCCAACCATGGTCTTATTCATCAGTTTATCATTAGACGACCGTACTCATCCCTGCATTTTACTTAGTCAAACTTCCCAGTTTAACTCTCACACCATAATACTCGTAGTTTAATACAGAGTCACGAAATAAAATATTATACATCATTTAGACAATTGCACATACACGTATACCCCATTCTCTGGGTAAATTTACTCGCTATATGCACATAACCCAATAGGTTGAGTATATAACACCTATGCACATCCCGCCAATACAGATAAGCTTGCCACTTTATAACTCTCATTTCATGTATTTTCACATACACGTCTTATAATTCTACTCATACTTTTTGAATCTCATCCATGCATAAGAGCATTTCAATTTCCCCATTATCACTGACACCATTATTGAATTTAGCTCGGTTGGGAACCAATCCTGTCTTAACAAAACAATTTCGTTAGTGCCGGGAGATATCACACTATCATAGTCCACCTATGGCATGTATAGCTAGACTCTTGCTCACGCTAGGTTAGTCCGAGAACCGACTAAACCATGCTTTGATACCACTAAATATAACACCCCTTACCCGAAATCCCCATCAAAATCGAGCACGAGGGGTCACCGTATAAAACTACTTGAACGCCACTTAGGCTCAATGCAATTACTCCCCTTGATTTCAATACGACAACTTCTTTTTTGACTTACGAGACCTCAATCATACATGTGAGGGCTCTCGAGACTATATCGGGAACTCTTACGATCCATAAAATTTCTTTCCCATTTAAACAGGGAGTATACGCCCGTGTTGTATGACACACACGCCCGTGTGTACTGTCACACGCCCATGTGCCCAAACCGTGCCTAAAAACCCTAACATTTTGCCAAATTTCCCACAACTAGGACACGCCTGTGTCTTCAAACCGTGGGAAGCTACTGACTTGATCCACACGGCCTGGGCACACGCCCATGTCCTTACCGTGTGCCTTACACGGTTCATGCACACGGCCGTGGGATCTACCCGTGGCCTATTTTGATTAATAATAATAAGGTTAACACGGGTTAACATGGTGTCACTGTAGCACATGAACTATGGCCAAGCCAATCACCCCTCAATTGCATACATTCATTCATCATCACATAACTTCTAGTAATATCATGAAAATTCTTGGTTTAAAGACATTTAATCATAAGAGAAGTAAGGCCTACAACCCATACACTATGGGAACTATTACCCACTTAATTACAATCAACTTAAGCCATCATCTATGGCTATACACAAATAACTATTTGTTATCATAGGCCAATACAATTTGGCTACATTCACAATACTTAATCAACCTCAAGTACTAGCCCTATACATGCCATGACTCATAAGAACTTGAAACCTCATACCAAGTGTTTGATCGATAGTGTGAAAACATCTCCAGTGGTCTCCAACCCGAGCTAGCTAAATTAACCTATAAGAAATGAAAAAGGGAGAGGAGTAAGCAATATTGCTTAGTAAGTTCATCTGCATAACTGACAAATATTGATATTCATTAAATATAGATAACCACAAAGTATTATACTGAGTTTCTCCCTTTAACTCATAGTTACTTACTCAACCGCTGTTGGAGCTTAATCATTTTATCACTTACCACATTCTTACCAAGCCACAAGCTAATTACTCGTTTAATTAATACGCATTCCTGCACTAATCATCACGCGATCAAATAAAATAATATATCAAGCATTTTTAATGAGTCACCTATACTACAAAACACTAAGTGGTTTTGCACTTAGCCTACCATTGAATCTCTTATAGGGTGGTATCGCACACAGCCCACCAATCATTCATGCTTATGGCGATTCCGCACTTAGCTCACCAATCATTTATAAGCGATGGTATCGCACACAGCCCATCGATTACTAAATAGATCAAGTGGTAACGCACATAGCCCACCAATAGCAATATATTTGATGGTATCACACACAGCCCATCAATTAACAATTAATCAGGTGGTAACGCACACAGCCCACCGATAATAATAATAAATTTGATGCTATCGCACACAGCCCATCAATTAACAATAAATCAAGTGGTAACGCACACAACCCACCGATATTATACTTACACAAATATTTATCCACATACATTTCTATTCTTACTTAACTTTCTACCGTACTCGTTCTCATTCACACAATGCATTAATAACTCCATCTCATGTAACTAAGGTGCATTAATTAAACATATCCCACTAGGGTTCATCATATACTGAATTCATACCAATTCAGTTCTAACACACACTCATGCTTCTCGTGGTACAACCACTTACATTCAACATCCCCGTTGAATCATTCAAATTGTTACATAACTCGCTTGAGTCTCATACACATAGCTCTCCTTGACATCATACCCCAATAGGATCTTACATACATTAACATATCGATGCCATGTCCTTGACATGGTCTTTTACTAATTCTTACACCGAGGCCATATTCTAATATGGTCTTACATGAGACTATAACTATCATCATATCATGCTATATACATCTCCCATTACTCCCAAATTCAATTCTCTTGACATCTCATTAAAAGTTATTTCACACATTCATAAAGTAAATATATATGTTCCATACAACATTGGGATATTAAATTAACTCATACGTAATTGCCACATACACATGAACTTACGTCGATGATGAAAAGGACCAAAAAGAGACCTTTTTTGCCCACATTTCTCTTTATCCCGTTCTAGGTCCGAATCTCATTTTCTTCGATTTGTGTGGAATAAAGCTTGCTGAAATTTTGAGCTCTCAAACACCCCACCATGGCTGATATTTTCAGTGGAGAAGGGAAGAAAAATAGAAAGATGATAGCTTTTTACCTATTCATCTTATTTTATTCATTTATTACACCAACTTTGACCAAATTAAAAGTTCTTGTCCCCTCTTGCCTACATGGCCGACCATCACATTCAATATGGTCTAATTGCCCTTTAAAGACCTCTAATTAATAACCCATAGCCATTTGGTGCCTCTAGCAAATAAAATAGAACTTTCGCACTTTATGCGATTTAGTTTTCTTTCACAATTTAGCTAGAAATTGCTAAAATTAAGGCACCAAAATTTCCATACATCCTTATAAACATGTTATAGCACATAACATAACATGAATATAATTTTATCAAACCTCGAATTAGTGATTTGAGATTACTCTTCTGACTAGCCCCTAAATTGGGCTGTTACAATTCTTCCCCATTAGGGATTTTCGTCCTCGAAAATCTTATCAGGAGGAGTCGCTGCCAACATTCTTTAAACATTTCTAGAAGTTTTTTAAAATCGCAAATCTTCTTATCTTCAAGTTTCTCTTGTCAACAACCTTTAAGCTCTCTTATACAAGGTCGAAGCATCACTTGCTACCTAGGTATTTCTTCCTCTAGGACGTAAGCTCAGTAATCCACTAATTTAGAACTCTGCACATGTCCAAATCATCATTCGGATCCTCACCAGTTGATTTACTACAACTCAAATGTCATTCCCCTTCTTGGGAATTTTGTCAAACCACACTTGACATCTATCAGGTTTTTTCTCAATTTCTCATTAAAGCAATTCACCGACTTTAATACTCTTGACTTGTACGCTTTAAAAACTCAGCTTTTAGTGGTCAACTACTTATGGCCATAGACTCAATCGTATCGTGATATGTACTCTATTGTCAAAACATTTATTCACATATCTGCACTTTCTTATCCTTGTATTAGTAGATATGCTACTACTAAACCTCATACCAAAACTTCTGTATAAGTTCTTGATTCATCAATATTCAAATTCTATTTCAAGGAAACATCGACAACAAAAATCTTATCCAACCTGGATTTTATCATCTTAAATAAACTCATTCAGAGCTTATTTAAAATACCATTTACTACCTCATTTCTGAACTCCTTTACTCTGAAAGAAAGACTCGCTCCAGTCATTAACCTCTCTAAAATTGAAATATTACTCACTAAGATCAATCAAGTAACTAATTCGCATTGTTTAACATGAATCCTTCAACCAGACATCTATACTATGTCTACTATCTGAGAAGTATTACAATAACTATACACACCATTGCAATAGTTCATGCCGTTTCCACTATCTCATTTTCAAAATCTTCTGCAGCATAAGATACTCCAACTCATCAAAATTTAAAAAATACATATCAATTTGTTTTTTTGGATCATTTCATAACATCTAACTCACTACATAAACACAAAAGCGATTGTCTATGGATCACCAATTTGGCAATTCTTTTCCTCGATTTAGACTGAACTCAGTACTAAAACTTTCTATTAGTGGTTCCTTCTATAGCTTTCAACTCAACCATCATGGTTTGAACACTTCGATGAGCATATCTTTGTATTATGCTTCCTACTCACACACACATAGAATTTTATTCTCTTCACTGATTCACGTGCCAATATACATAAAACTTGAATCATATCTCGGTACGTTAAACTACTCTTTTCTTCATACAAGGAATATATCTTTATCCCATTCTCACCCAAGTTTCTCTTCCTATGCTAATCTAAAACCTTTACTATCGTCATATCTCATGATAGCAGGGAATCTCTATCGAATTCGTTAACTCTGTTTGGCCTTCCCGAAAACTCATCATACAACATGAAACTCATGATTTCACTTCTTATATAGAATCATTCCCAACTTCTCCCCCAATCACCCAAATAGGGTTACGATGCGATAAAGAAATGTTGATTTCAATTAACTAAATCAACAACCGCTTAGTCTGATTTCTCAATCAGCTAACATCCTCACACAATCACAATTTCCTGAAAAGAACATCCACATCATCTTTGAAGGGAAGCAAGTATTAATATATAATATCCAAGGGAATCATTATAATTCATTCATGGTTTTGATTAACCATGCACAGGTCACACGCTTCAAGCCAACTTACTCATACCTGCCCTTTATTAAGCACATACTATGTCACACATCGTACTCATTTCTTCATGATTCGTTCACGAGTGCCTGTATTCACTCATTCACATGACTTTAGTACAATTCTCCTTTCTACCTCTAGACTCATCCATCTGTCCCACTGATTACTAGAGATAATCAAATATGCACATTCATCGCCATTAATGTAGGCACGAAACCAATGCCACACTCCTGAGGTGGCCTTATATGGAGTCACCTCTAAATGCCAATGCCATAACCCGGTTAAGGTCTTATATGGATTTTCGCATCAGGTATCGATGCCATATTCCAAATATGGTCTTATATGATTCTTGTAACTATTACCGAAGCCACATTCTAGATGTGGTCTTATACGAAATCATAACTTGGTGCCGAGGCCATGCCTCGAACATGGTCTTATACGGGACATTATCTATTTCATATCTTAATGATAGCCTTTTCATTATAGTCCCCTAGGACTTCAACCCCATGTTCAACAATAATTACTCTATCTAGCAGAGTGTCATGTATCAATGTGATACAAAGCATTCCCAGAATGCTAACATAAATACCGTGTTAATCACATACAAACTTACTCCATTTGACTCTCATAACATCTCATCATAATTCGACAGTGGTAAGGAGGGTGAGGTCACAGAGCCCTTTGACTTGACTCTCGTGACTACATACATATGATTTAAAATTTCATCATCAATGAAATATCATCATAGTCACACAACTCGTCCCAAATGAGTTTTCACATTCGTCATGCTACATTTGTTTCTATCCCTCATACTTTTGAATAGTGATTTCAACTACTCAAGGTCCACATTTCTATCTACTTGAGTACTCAACATTTAGCTCTACTTTCTCTTACCACCACTTATCAATTAAAGAATGTCTTACGGGTTTGAGTACGTCGTTTACCTGATTGCCATAGTCCAACTATGGTCTTACTCGTATCACAACATAATAGCCCAGCTATTTCTTTACATGTCATCACGATGCCATAACCTCGCTATGGTCTTACACAAACTCTCATATCAACACCAATGCCATATCCCAGATATGGTCTTACATTATCTCTCATCTCAATGCCGATGCCATGTTCCAAACATGGTCTTATACGAGATCACCTGTACCGCCATGGTCCAACCCTGGTCTTATTAATCATTTTATCATTGGACGACCGTACTCATCCCTGCATTCTACTTAGTCAAACTTCCCAGTTTAACTATCACACCATAATACTCGTAGTTTAATACAGAGTCAGGAAATAAAACATTAGACATCATTCAGACAATTGCACATACACGTATACCCCATTCTCTGGGTAAATTTACTCGCTATATGCACATAACCCAATAGGTTGAGTATATAACACCTATGCACATCTCGCCAATACAGATAAGCTTGCCACTTTATAACTCTCATTTCATTCATTTTTACATACACGTCTTATACTTCTACTCATACCTCTTTGAATCTCATCCATGCATAAGAGCATTTCAATTTTCCCATTATCACTTACACCATTATTGAATTTAGCTCGGTTAGGAACCAACCCTATCTTAACAAAATAATTTCGTTAGTACCGGGAGATATCACACTATCACAGTCCACCTATGCCATGTATAGCTAGACTCTTACCCACGCTAGGTTAGTCCGAGAACTTACTAAACCATGCTCTAATACCACTAAATATAACACCCCTTACCCGAAATCCCCATCGGAATCGAGCACGAAGGGTTACCGTATAAAACTACTTGAATGCCACTTATGCTCAACGCGATTACTCCCCTTGATGTCAATACGATAACTTTTTTTTCGGCTTACGAGATCTCAATCATACATGTGAGGGCTCTCGAGACTATATTGGGAACTCTTACTATCCATAAAATTTTTTCCCATTTAAACGGGGAGTACACGCCCGTGTTGTATGACACACACGCCCGTGTGTACTATCACACGCCCATGTGCCCAAACCGTGCCTAAAAACCCTAATGTTCTGCCAAAGTTCCCACAGCTAGGACATGTCCGTGTCTTCAAACTACGGGAAGCTACTGACTTGATCCTCACGGCTTGGGCACACACCCATGTCCTTACCGTGTGTCTTACACGGTTCATGCACACGGCCGTGGGATCTACCCGTGGCCTATTCTAATTAATAATAATAAGGTGTAGGGTTAAAACGGCCTACATACACGCCCGTGTATCTACCCGTGTGGGCACATGAAGGCTATTTTCCAAGCAAATCACCCCCTCAAGTGCATACATTCATTCATCATCACACAATTTCTAGTAATATCATGAAAATTCTTGGTTTAAAGACATTTAATCATAAGAGAAGTAAGGCCTACAACCCATACACTAAGGGAACTATTACCCACTTAATTACAATCAACTTAAGCCATCATCTATGGCTATACACAAACAACTATTAGTTATCATAGGCCAATACAATTTGGCTACATTCACAATACTTAATCAACCTCAAGTACTAGCCCTATACATGCCATGACTCATAAGGACTTGAAACCTCATACCAAGTGTTTGATCGATAGTGTGAAAACATCTCCAGTGGTCTTCAACCCGAGCTAGCTAAATTAACCTATAAGAAATGAAAAAGGGAGAGGAGTAAGCAATATTGCTTAGTAAGTTAATCTTCATAACTGACAAATATTGATATTCATTAAATATAGATAACCACAACATATTATACTGAGTTTCTCCCCTTAACTCATAGTTACTTACTCAACCACTCTTAGAGCTTAATCATTTTATCACTTACCACATTCTTACCAAGCCACAAGCCAATTACTCGTTTAATTAATACACATTCCTGCACTAATCATCACGCGATCAAATAAAACAATATATCAAGCATTTTCAATGAGTCACCTATACTACAAAACTCTCAGTGGTTTTGCACTTAACCTACCATTAAATCTCTTATAGGGTGGTATCGCACACAGCCCATCAATCATTCATGCTTATGGCGATTCTACACTTAGCTCACCAATCATTTATAAGCGATGGTATCGCACACAGCCCATCGATTACTAAATAAATCAGATGGTAATGCACATAGCCCACCAATAGCAATAAATTGGATGGTATCTCACATGGCCCATCAATTAACAATTAATCAGGTGGTAACGCATACAGCCCACTGATAATAATAATAAAATTGATGCTATCGCAAACTGCCCATCAATTAACAACAAATCAAGTGGTAACGCACACAGCCCACTGATATTATACATACACAAATATTTATCCACATACATTTCTATTCTTACTTAACTTTCTATCGTACTCGTTCTCATTCACACAATGCATCAATAACTCTATCTTATGTAACTAAGGTGCATTAATTAAACATATCCCACTAGGGTTCATCATATACTGAATTCATACCAATTCAGTTCTAACACATACTCATGCTTCTCGTGGTACAACCATTTACATTCAACATCCCCGTTGAATCATTCAAATTGTTACATAACTCGCTTGAGTCTCATACACATAGCTCTCCTTGACATCATACCCCAATAGGATCTTACATACATTAACATATCGATGCCATGTCCTTGACATGGTCTTTTACGAATTCTTACACCGAGGCCATATTCCAATATGGTCTTGCACGAGACTATAACTATCATCATATCACGCTATATACATCTCCCATTACTCCCAAATTCAATTCTCTTGACATCTCATTAAAAGTTATTTACACATTCATAGAGTAAATATATATGTTCCATACAACATTGGGATATTAAATTAACTCATACGTAATTGCCACATACACATGAACTTACCTTGATGACAAAAAGGACCAAAGAGAGACCTTTTCTACCCACATTTCTCTTTATCCCGTTCTAGGTCCGTATCTCGTTTTCTTTGATTTGTGTGGAATAAAGGTTGCTGAAATTTTGAGCTCTCAAACACCCTACCATGGCTAATATTTTCGGTGGAGAAGGGAAGAAAAATAGAAAGATGATAGCTTTTTACCTATTCATCTTATTTTATTCATTTATTCCACCAACTTTGACCAAATTAAAAGTTCTTGTCCCCTTTTGTCTACATGGCCAACCATCACATTCAATATGGTCTAATTGTCTTTTAAAGTGCCTCTAGCAAATAAAATAGAACTTTTGCACTTTATGCAATTTAGTCCTCTTTCACAATTTAGCTAAAAATTGCTAAAATTAAGGCACCAAAATTTCCATACATCCTTATAAACATGTTATAGCACATAACATAACATGAATATAATTTTATCAAACCTCGAATTAGTGATTCCAAGATCACTGTTCCGACTAGCCCCTAAAACGGGCTGTTTCAATTCTTCCCCTTTAGGGATTTTCGTCCTCGAAAATCTTATCAGGAGGAGTCACTGCCCACATTCTTTAAACATTTTTAGAAGTTCTTTAAAATCGTAAATCTACTTATCTTCAAGTTTCTCTTTTCAACAACCTTTAAGCTCTCTTACACAAGGTCGAAGCATCACTTGCTACCTAGGTCTTTCTTCCTCTAGGACATATGCTCAGTAATCCACTAATTTAGAACTCTGCACATGTCCAAATGATCATTCGGATCCTTACCAGTTGATTTACTACAACTCAAATGTCATTGCCCTTCTTGGGAATTTTGTCAAACCACACTTGACATCTATAAGGTTTTATCTCAATTTCTCATAAAAGCATTCATCGACTTTAATACTATTGACTTGTACGCTTTAAAAACTCAACTTTTAGTGGTCAACCACTTCTGGCCATAGACTCAATCGTATCGTCAAATGTACTCTATTGTCAAAACATTTATTTACATATTTGCACTTTTTATCCTTGTATTAGTAGATATGCTACTACTAAACCTCATACCAAAACTTCTGTATAAGTTCTTGATTCATCAATATTCAAATTCTATTTCAAGGAAACATCGACAACAAAAATCTTATCCAACCTGGATTTAATCATCTTAAATAAACTCATTCAGAGCTTATTTAAAATATCATTTGCTACCTCAATTCTGAACTCCTTTACTCTGAAAGAAAGACTCGCTCCAGTCATTAACCTCTCTAAAATTGAAATATTACTCACTAAGATCAATCAAGTAACTAATTCGCATTGTTTAACATGAATCCTTCAACCAGACATTTGTACTATGTCTACTATCTGAGAAGGATTACAATAACTATACACACCATTGCAATAGTTCATTTCGTTTCCACTATTTCATTTTCAAAATCTTCTGCAGCATAAGATACTCCAACTCATCAAATCATTTCATAACATCTAACTCACTACATAGACACAAAAGCGATCGTCTCTGGATCACCAATTTGGCAACTCTTTTCCTCGATTTAGACTAAACTCAGAACTAAAACTTTCAATTAGTAGTTCATTCTATAGCTTTCAACTCAACCATCATGGTTTGAACACTTCGATGAGCATATCTTTGTATTATGCTTCCTACTCACGCACACACAGAATTTTATTCTCTTCACTGATCCACGTGCCAATATACACAGAACTTGAGTTATATCTCGATACGTTAAACTACTCTTTTCTCCATACAAGGAATATATCTTAAGCACATTCTCACCCAAGTTTCTCTTGCTATGCTAATCTAAAACCTTTACTATTGTCATATCTCACGATAGCAGGGACATCTCTATTGAATTCGTTAACTCTGTTCGGCTTGCCCGAAAACTCATCATACAACGTGAAACTCATGATTTCACTTCTTATACTAGAATCATTCCCAAATTCTCCCTCCAAGCACCTGAATAGGGTTATGAGGAGATAAATAAATGTTGATTTCAGTTAACTAAATCAACATCCGCTTAGTCTGATTTCTCAATCAGCTAACATCCTCACACAATCACAATTTCCTGAAAAGAACATTCACATCACCTTTGAAGGGAAACAAGTATTAATACATAATATCCAAGGGAATCATTATAATTCATTCATGGTATTAATTAACCATGCACAGGTCACAGGCTTCAAGCCAACTTACTCATACCTGCCCTTTATTAAGCACATACTATGTCACACATCGTACTCATTTCTTCGTGATTCGTTCACGAGTGCCTGTATTCACTCATTCACATGACTTTAGTACAATTCTACTTTCTACCTCTAGACTCATCCATCTGTCCCATTGATTACTGGAGATAATCAAATATGCACATTCATCGCTATTAATGTAGGCACGAAACCGATGCCACACTCCCGAGGTGGCCTTATATGGAGTCACCTCTAAATGCCAATGCCATAACCCGGTTAAGGTCTTATATGGATTTTCGCATCAGGTATCGATGCCATATTCCAAATATGGTCTTATATGATTCTCGTAACTATTATCGAAGCCACATTCTAGATGTGATCTTATACGAAATCATAACTTGGTGCCGAGGCCATGCCTCGAACATGGTCTTATACGGGACCTTATCTATTTCATATCTTAATGATAGCCTTTTCATTATAGTCCCCTAGGACTTCAACCCCATGTTCAACAATAATTACTCTATCTAGCAGAGTGTCATGTATCAATGTGATACAAAGCATTCCCAGAATGCTAACATAAATATCGTGTTAATCACATACAAACTTACTCTATTTGACTCTCATAACATCTCATCATAATTCGACAGTGGTAAGGAGGGTGAGGTCACAGAGCCTTTTGACTTGACTCTCGTGACTACATACATATCATTTAAAATTTCATCATCAAGAAATATCATCATAGTCACACAACTCGTCCCAAATGAGTTTTCACATTCGTCATGCTACATTTGTTTCTATCCCTCATACTTTTGAATAGTGATTTCAACTACTCAAGGTCCACATTTCTATCTACTTGAGTACTCAACATTTATCTCTACTTTCTCTTACAGTCACTTATCAATTAAAGAATGTCTTACGGGTTTGAGTACGTCGTTTACCTGATTGCCATAGTCCAACTATGGTCTTACTCGTATCACAACATCATAGCCCAACTATTTCTTTACATGTCGTCTCGATGCCATAGCCTCGCTATGGTCTTACACAAACTCTCATATCAACACCAATGCCATATCCAAAATATGGTCTTACATTATCTCTCATCTCAATGCCGATGCCATGTTCCAAACATTGTCTTATAAGGGATCACCTATACCGCCATGGTCCAACCTTGTTCTTATTAATCATTTTATCATTGGACGACCGTACTCATCCCTGCATTTTACTTAGTCAAACATCCCAGTTTAACTCTCATACCATAATACTCGTAGTTTGATACAAGGTCACGAAATAAAATATTATACATCATTCAAACAATTGCACATACATGTATACCCCATTCTCTGGGTAAATTTACTCGCTATATGCACATAACCCAATAGGTTGAGTATATAACACCTATGCACATCCCGCCAATACAGATAAGCTTACAACTTTATAACTCTCATTTCATGCATTTTCACATACACGTCTTATACTTCCACTAATACCTTTTTGAATCTTATCTATGCATAAGAATATTTCAATTTCCCTATTATCACTTACACCATTATTGAATTCAGCTCGGTTGGGAACCAACACTGTCTTAACAAAACAATTTCGTTAGTGCCGGGAGATATCAAACTATCACAGTCCACCTATGGCATGTATAGCTAGACTCTTACTCATAATAGGTTAGTCCGAGAACCGACTAAACCATGCTCTGATACCACTAAATATAACACCCTTACCTGAAATCCCCATCGAAATCGAGCACGAGGCATTACCATATAAAACTACTTGAATGACACTTATGCTCAACTCGATTACTCCCCTTGATGTCAATATGACAACTTCTTTTTCGACTTATGAGACCTCAATCATACATGTGAGGGCTCTCGAGAGTATATCGGGAACTCTTACTATCCATAAAATTTCTTTCTCATTTAAACAGGGAGTGGCGCCCGTGTTGTATGACATACACGCCCGTGTGTACTGTCACACGCCCATGTACCCAAACCGTGCCTAAAAACCCTAACATTCTGCTAAAGTTTCCACGACTAGGACACGCCCATGTCTTCAAACCATAGGAAGTTACTGACTTGATCCACACGGCCTGGGCACACGCCCATGTCCTTACCATGTGCCTTACACGATTCATGCACACGACCGTGGGATCTACCCATAGCCTATTCTAATTAATAATAATAAGGTGCAGGGTTAACACGGCCTAGACACACGCCCGTGTGTCTACCCGTATAGGCACATGAAGGCTATTTTCCAAGCCAATTACCCCCTCAATTGCATACATTCATTCATCATCACATAACTTCTAGTAATATCATGAAAATTCTTGGTTTAAAGACATTTAATCATAAGAGAAGTAAGGCCTACAACCCATACACTAACAGAACTATTACCCACTTAATTACAATCAACTTAAGCCATCATTTATGGCTATACACAAACAACTATTAGTTATCATAGGCCAATACAATTTGGCTACATTCACAATACTTAATCAACCTCAAGTACTAGCCCTATACATGCCATGAATCATAAGGACTTGAAACCTCATACCAAGTGTTTGATCGATAGTGTGAAAACATCTTCAGTGGTCTCCAACCCGAGCTAGCTAAATTAACCTATAAGAAATGAAAAAGGGAGAGGAGTAAGCAATATTGCTTAGTAAGTTCATCTGCATAACTGACAAATATTGATATTCATTAAATATAGATGACCACAACGTATTGTACTGAGTTTCTCCCCTTAACTCATAGTTACTTACTCAACCGCTCTTGGAGCTTAACCATTTTATCTCTTACCACATTCTTACCAAGCCACAAGCCAATTACTCGTTTAATTAATACGCATTCCTACACTAATCATCATGCGATCAAATAAAACAATATATCAAGCATTTTAATGAGTCACCTATACTACAAAACTCTCAGTGGTTTTGCACTTAGCCTACCATTGAATCTCTTATAGGGTGGTATCGCACACAGCCCACCAATCATTCATGCTTATGGTGATTCCGCACTTAGCTCACCAATCATTTATAAGTGATGGTATCGCACATAGCCCATCGATTACTAAATAGATCAGGTGGTAACGCACATAGCCCACCAATAGCAATATATTTTATGGTATCGCACACAGCCCATCAATTAACAATTAATCAGGTGGTAACGCACACAACCCACCAATAATAATAATAAATTTGATGGTATCGCACACAGCCCATAAATTAATAATAAATCAGGTGGTAACGCACACAGCCCACCGATATTATACATACACAAATATTTATCCACATACATTTCTATTCTTACTTAACTTTCTACCATACTCATTCTCATTCACACAATGCATCAATAACCCTATCTCATGTAACTAAGGTGCATTAATTAAACATATCCCACTAGGGTTCATCATATATTGAATTCATGTCAATTTAGTTTTAACACATACTCATGCTTCTCGTGGTATGACCACTTACATTCAACATCCCCGTTGAATCATTCAAATTGTTACATAACTCGCTTGAGTCTCATACACATAGCTCTCCTTGACATCATACCCCAATAGGATCTTACATACATTAACATATCGATGCCATGTCTTTGACATGGTCTTTTACGAATTCTTACACTGAGGCCATATTCCAATATGGCCTTACATGAGACTATAACTATCATCATATCATGCTATATACATCTCCCTTTACTCCCAAATTCAATTATCTTGACATCTCATTAAAAGTTATTTCACACATTCATAGAGTAAATATATATGTTCCATACAACATTGGGATATTAAATTAACTCATACGTAATTGCCACATACACATGAACTTACCTCAATGACGAAAAGGACCAAAAAGAGACCCTTTTTTCCCACATTTCTCTCTATCCCATTCTAGGTCTGAATCTCGTTTTCTTCGAATTGTGTGGAATAAAGCTTTCTAAAATTTTGAGCTCTCAAACACCCCACCATGGCTGATATTTTCGGTGGAGAAGGGAAGAAAAATAGAAAGATGATAGCTTTTTACCTATTCATTTTATTTTATTCATTTATTCGACCAACTTTGACCAAATTAAAAGTTCTTGTCCCCTCTTGTCTACATGGCCGGCCATCACATTCAATATGGTCTAATTGCCTTTTAAAGACCTCTAATTAATAACCCATAGCCATTTGGTGCCTCTAATAAATAAAATAGAACTTTAGCACTTTATGCAATTTAGTCCTCTTTCACAATTTAGCTAGAAATTGCTAAAATTAAGGCACCAAAATTTCCATACATCCTTATAAACATGTTCTAGAACATAACATAATGTGAATATAATTTTATCAAACCTCGAATTAGTGATTCTGAGATCACTGTTCCAACTAGCCCCTAAATCGGGCTATTACACCTTAAAGAAATTTTGGCCTCGAAATTTACCTGATCAAAAGAGATGAGGGTACTACTATTGCATCGCCTCCTCAGGCTCCCACATGCCTTCTTGTGAACCGTGATTATACCATAGTACTTTGACTAACGGAACAGATTTCCTTCTTAGCAACTTAACATCATGATCCAAAATCTACACCAGTTCTTCTTTAAATGACAAATCAGGTCCTACCTCGATCTCCTCCACTGGCACTATATGTGAGGGGTCAGAACGATATTGCCTCAACATAGAAATGTGGAATGCATTATGTATCTGGTTTAACTCAAGAGGTAGCTCAAGTTGATAGGCGGCCAATCCTACACGCTTTACTATCCGATAAGGTCTGATGAATCTAGGGCTTAGCTTGCCCTTTCGTCCAAATCTCAAAATCTTCTTCCAAGGTGAGACCTTCAAGAAGACATAATCCCCCACAGAGTACTCTATCTCTTTACGCTTTAGGTCAGCATACGACTTCTATCTATTAGGTGCTTTTTTTAACCGATAATAGATCAATTTCACTTTCTCCTCAGTTTCAGAGACTAGTTCTAGACCAACAGTCGTCGTTCACCCAATTCCATCCAACAAGCAGGGGTACGACACCTACGACCATATAACACCTCGTATAGTGCCATCTGAATACTGGATTGGTAGGTGTTGTTATAAGCAAATTTCGCTAATGGTAGATAGTCTTCCCAACTGCCCTTGAAATCGATCACACAGCTTCTCAACATGTCCTCCAAAATCTGTATTATCCTCTCCGACTGACCATCAATTTGCGGATGAAATGCTGTGTTGAAATCCAACCTTGTACCCAAATCTTTGTGTAACACTCTCCAGAATCGATATGTGAATCTGGGGTCCCTGTCTGAGATGATAGACACTGGTACCCCATGTAACCTCACAATTTCTGCCACGTACAACTTGGCCAACTTTTGCAACGAGTAATCAGTGCAAACCAGTATGAAGTGGGCAGACTTAGTCAGTCGATCAACAATAACTCATACCAAATCTTTCTTAGTAGGCGTCAGGGGTAGCCCACTAACAAAATCCATGGTTACCCTCTCTCACTTCCAGAGTGGAATCTTAACAGGTTGCAGTAGTCCCGAAGGCAGTTGGTGTTCAGCCTTCACTTACTGGCATGTCAAACACTTACTTACAAAATCAGTAGCCTCACGCTTAAGTCTTGGCCGCAAGTACAGTTCACGTAGATCTCGGTATAACTTGTTTCCACCAGGATGCATAGCTTATGGGCTACCATGCACCTCCCGCAACATCAACTGCCTTAACTCAGAGTCCCTCAGTATACAAATTCTTTCACGGAAGCATAATACTCTTTCACTATTCAGCCTAAAATCTACAGTCTCTCCCTTCTTCACCTGTTGGAACCGAGGAACCAACTACTCATCCAACATATGTTTCTCTTTAATTTGAATTACCCATGTCGGTCTCACTTGAAGTTCAGCTAACAGACTACCATCATCAAACAGGCTGAGACAAGCAAACATTGCTCTTAAATTAGACACAATCTTACAGCTTAATGCATCTACTACCACGTTAGCTTCTCTCAGATGGTACTCAATCGAGCAATCATAATCCTTAAGAAACTCTATCCATCTTTCATTGCCTAAGGTTCAACTATTCTGAGTAAGGAGGTAGTTGAGACTTTTATGGTCGGTATAAATGATCGGCTTCTCCCCGTACAAGTAGTGTCTCCAAATCTTTAGTGCGAATACCACCGTAGCTAATTTTAGGTCATGAGTAGGATAATTCACCTCGTGCTACCTAAGTTGACGGGATACATAAGCCACCACCTTTTCCTTTTACGTCAATACACAACCCAAGCCCGTGTGCGACGCATCGTAGTAGACAATGAATTCTTTTCTAACCTCTGGCTGAATTAATGGCGGAGCTTCAGTCAGAATCTTCTTTAGTTTCTCAAAACTCTCTTGCTATTTGTCAGCCCAAACAAATGGTACTCCTTTACGCAGTAACTTAGTTAGGGGTGCAGCAATCAGTGAAAACCCTTCAACGAGCCATCTGTAATACCCGGCCAGACCCAAAAAACTTTGAATCTCAGATACTGACTTCGATGTCTTCCAATCTAATACGGCCTTAACTTTTGGGGATCAACCCTAATTCCCTCGGCAGACACGACATAACCCAAAAATGTCACCTCTCGCTACCAAAACTCGCACTTGCTGAATTTGGCATAAAGTTGCCTTTCTCTCAATATTTGCAGACAACCCGGAGATGTGCATCATGCTCTTTCTTAGTTTGCGAATACACCTAAATATCATCTATAAACACCACCACGAATCGGTATAAGTAGGTTTGGAATACCCAGTTCATCATATCCATGAAAGCAGCTGGTGTATTCGTTAGCCCAAACGGAAAGACCAAAAACTCAAAGTGTCCATAACGAGTTAGAATGTAGTCTTGTACATATCTGCCTCCTTAACCCTTAACTGATGATATCCCGATCTAAGATCTACTTAGAGAAATTTGTAACTCCTCGCAGCTGATCAAATAGATCGTCTATTCTTGGTAAAGGGTACTTGTTCTTAATCGTCAGTTTGTTCAATTGGCGATAATCAATACATATGCGCATTGAACCATCCTTCTTCTTTACGAACAGTACCGGTGCTCCCCACGGTGGCACACTCGGTCGGATGAATCCTTGATCCAGCAGCTCTTAAATTTGAGCCTTTAATTTTACCAGCTCCTTCGGTGCCATCCTATAAGGGGCGATAGACACCGGAGCCATTCTCGGTAAGAGCTCAATGCCAAATTCGACCTCATAATTTGGTGGCAACCCCGAAAGCTCTTCTGGAAATACATTCAGAAACTCCTTTACCGTCCTGACATCTCCAACAGACAAACCTTTAACATCAGATGTGCTAACATAAGCTAGGAATGCCTCACAACCTTTGTAAACTAACTTCTCAGCCCTTAATACTGAGATTATGTTGGATAAATAGTCTCTTTGCTCCCCTATCATGACCACCTCCTCAATCTCCGAAGACTTCAGTACCATACATTTAGTAGTGCAATCTAATTCTGTACGGTGTTTCATTAACCAATCAATGCCCAAAATGAGATCAAACTTGCCAAACGGTAGTTCCATCAAATCCGCCAGAAAGACAACCCCTTGGACCTCTAGAGGCACATCTCTAAATAGTTTATTCACTCTGACCGACTGTTTCAGTGGACTAATCACTGACAGTTCCCTATCATCAAGTTCAAACTGTATGCCCAATGTTCCCGACACAGTACATACAACATACGAGTGCGTAGACCCAATGTCAATTAAAGCTGTAAACGACACATCACGAGTGAGGAACGTACTAGTTATGACGTCAGGTGCGTCGCCATCCTCTCGACCTTGAGTAGCATATACCAACACTGGCTATCTCGCCTCTATGTTACCAGCACCTCTACCCGGTACTCCTCGACCTCGTCCAAACCCATTTCCCCTTCTGGCTAGACCACGGCCTCTCGGTGGCTGCTGACCACCTCTTCTTGGCTGCACATAACTCTGACCTGCAGCTTGCATCTGAACGGGCCTCTGAGTATAGTCTTTAACCTGATGATCCCTGGAGCCACATCTGAAACATGCCCCAATTCTTTTCCAGCACTCTTCCAAATGAGATCTCCTACACTCAGTGCAAGGTTGCTGTCTGACTGCAACATTAGCAACCCCAACTTGGGATGGCCCATCAAACCTAGGCCTCTTCTTAGGCCTACTAGAAGAACTTGAAGGCCTAAAATTCCTCTTACTTCTGCCTCTATCCTACTCACGGTTCTGATGCTCTGAGCGTTTCACATCCTCGGCAATCTTAGCCTTCTCAACCAGGGCAGCGAAGTCTCTTTCCCTCTGCGGGGCTATCAGTACCCGCAACTCATCTCGAAAACCATCCTCAAACCACACAAAGCACTCATAGTCAGTCACGACTATGCCCCAAGCATACCAGTTTAACTGTAAAAATTTTGCCTTATACTCCGCTACAAACTTATTTCCCTGAACCAAACTCAGAAATTCCTTTCTCCGGGCGTCCACATAACTTGCCTCGACAAATTTTCCTTGGAAGGCCGCCTTAAAGAAGTCCTAAGTCACACAGTCAGCCTGCGTGCCATCCCTCACGGTAAGCCACCGTTGGTATGCCTCATCTCGCAGTAAAGACACTACTCCCTTCAGTTTTTACGCTACTGTACAGTCAAGATCATCCATTATTCACTCTACCGCCTCCAACCAATATTTTGCTACATTTGGGGCTACAACAAAGATGCCCCTAAAGATTTTCGCCCGGTTCAATCGGAGTCACTCAAAAATTAACCCTCGGGCACCTAACCCAGTACTTGCTCCAGCTACCCTTTCCAGAACCTGTAGCATCGCTTGGGACAGGGTATCATCCCCACTTACTCAGTCATGAGACCACGTCTCAGTCACTGGTGATGCCGGCGCTTCCTTTCGGGCATATGTCTTGATACTGAGGACTCAGCCCCAACACTTCGGCCTCTACCACGGCCACTGTACCACTTTCGTGACCTCTTGTACTCATATCGATGTAGCGTATTTTTTGATTAAAGATTTTTATGAATCAGCTTATAGTTCATGTAATTATTAATAGATATCTTATGCAAAGCAGAAATTAGGGTTGTTCTCTCGGATCTCATTTACTACAGTTTCAGTCTCCTATAGTCTCGATTTCTACAAATAAGGAGTTTCAGTATACTACTAATGTCCTTAGTAGTTTCTTAGTACATCCATTTCAGCATATAATAAAGTATAGAGTATAAAAACTTACTGATTTGGTACCGGAGACTCGGTGTGCCACACTTTCAATAATATCACTACTTTTCTAAACCAAAATTTAAACAGATTCGAAAATTTTTAAAACCTATTCCACAGTCGAGTTTTGCAACCTGACTCTGATACCACTAAATGTAACACCCCACGCCTGCCTAGACATTATGACCAGATCTAGCGTGCCACATCAGGTGTTGTTTGAAAACTTTGTGTTCGTTGGAAAACGCCTCTACGAATCAAAACTTTTACCTTTTAAAAATCTCAAATTTTATTGCTTATTAACAAAATAAGTTCTACTCGAAATCATTCCTTTTCAAAATTATTATTATGCATTTATTAATTTGTTTCTAAAACCTTGTCTGTTACAGAAGTTTGGTTTAAACAGTTGCTGAATCATGATATTTTAAAAACAGTAGTTATTGTTTTAAAACCAGTATTTAATAAATTAGCAGTTTGTAAAGAAATACAAAATAAAAGTTAAAAACAATTCCAATGGCCTTATTACAAAAACTATTAACCCAAAAATTTAGGTAAAGTAAACTAAAATAAAGTAGCTAAATTAACACCAAGAACATACAGGACGTATGGCCACCTCCGAGTCCCTCGCAGCTCTAAATCCTCTAAGGCTGGGGATCACCTGCACAGTTAAAGAGAAAGGGTGAGTTACGAGAACTCAGTGTGTAATCCCCTTACTACACCCCACAGTTTGGGCCCAAGCCCATACAGTAACAATCTGGGCCTAAGCCCTATTCAGTAACAATCTCAGCGTAAGCCCTATTCAGTAACGGTCTAAGCCGAAGCCCTATTCAATAGCAGTCTGGGTCAAAGCCCTATGATATACAAAACAAATATGTACCTAACCCAGCCCAACCAACACACCACCCGTACCAACCAACACACTTGTGGAGACCAAGTCAACCCACCCAACCAGCACACCAGTAAAGTAGACTAGCTGCTAATAACAGTATATGTGGCTGAGCCACTAAATCAGTATAACGTGGCAGAGCCACCAGTACAGTGCTTCCTCCAAATCCATAACCCAACCCATGCAGTATCCCATGTCATAATTAATTATGTAAATAGTGCATCATCATCAACATCAATCATACAGTTACTACTCATACATCGATGATCCTACCACTAAGGGTAAAATGGTCATTTGGGGTAAAATGGTAATTTCACCCATCGGGGGTATTTCAATAATTTTACCCACCAAGGGTATTTCGATAATTTACCTATCAAGGGTAATTCGGTAATTTACCCCACCAAGGGCAATTCGTTAATTCACTCATCTATGGCCTTTTGGAGACCAAATGTCACCTCGAGCGACACAAGTTCTATTTCTTGTCAAAACGGTGCAATTGGGCCTAAAGCCCAATTTTGGCCCACCACTCGTTTGGCCCATTCAGCCTATTTTCGGTCTCAGTTCTATAGACTTCACAGTCGCATCTGTCATACGACACTTTCCATCGATTTTACTCATGTGGGACCATTAACCGTTGGGCCCACTTAGCCCGCTTCTGATCTACAAAGCCCATTTCGGCCTCAGTTCCACGAGAGAGTTCATGATACTCCTAATAGTCTATCACCATCAATAGTGGCTCGATTCATCTCTACGAGTGCTTGCACGCTTGAGTGATCTCGAGTTATTGATAGTTTGACTTTTCGGTATTATACACCTTGATTACGAACGTGACACGAGTCCCTTAGCACCGCTCCTACACTGGATAAGATTAACTATTAGTTAGTCAAACAAAAAGGGTTACCCTCTTAATATTCAACAACCCAAAACCACACATACTCTTACCTTGCTTTATCGAGTTTTGCTAAATCATCTCCAATTATCAAAGAAGATTAATGACCCCGCACTGTACCCTGCGTTTCAATACACCCTTATTAGAGAAGTTGAATAAGATGTGGTTAACATCCACCATTGTCGAAACCAAACCCCCCAGGTGCAAGATCAGTCCTTCAACCAAACATAAAATGTGAAACTTAATTAATCAAGGCTTGAGAGTAACGTTTCAACTGTTTCCGGACACTACTCCATCCTATGTCACGAGGGCACCTAAAACCAATTAATGTCAGACTACAGAAGAAAAGAGAGATTCGACCTCTTAGAGAAAAGAATAGCATGCCACGACCATTAACCAACATAAAAGAGTCAACACTACCTACCTTCAAATTCGGTATGAACAACTTCCTTCTAGCAACCAGAAAAGACGTCCCCAAAGATGACAGTAAACTAGGAAGGAAAAAGAGATATTAGCTTCGGCTTAAACCATTAAAGAATAAGAGGTGGAGTGTTAAGAACAAAAGGGGAGATTAGGTTCGGCTATGGAAAGAAAAGAGTAGAAAGGAAGATGAGAGGAAAAGAAAAGAAACGGATGAAATGTGAAGAGAGATGGGAAGAAGAAGTTTCGACCAAACAAGTGTTTAGGCTATTCAAAATAAAGAAAGAACACACAAAAGGTAAGAAGGAGAAGAGAAGAAAGAAACTAAGAATTCAGCAAAGGTGAATTGAGAAAGAAATGACCCGCAATGCTAGGGAAAAATACCCAAAATGCAAAAGCTCACCAAAGAAAACTAGAGAGAATTTGGAACTCTCTCCCCTCTTCAAACTGAATATGCACTTCCTAATGACCACCCTTGGCCAAAATTCTGACTTAGCCATACTCCCACTCACGGCCAACACTTTCACACACCACACTTCCTTGATTTTCTCCCTTTTTCCCTCCTACTATTGCTCTCCTCCATCCATTTGAATTATTTGACCAAGTCTCCAATTCCCCTTAAAGACTTTGATCCGAACTCCACTTCCTCCACTCACCTGTCACAAAATAAAAACCTCCAATTTGTAATCTGTGGGATTCGAACCGCTCTCTTCCCTGCACTCCCCTTGACGCCACACCCCTAAGCCACATGCTCAACTTGTGTTACTAAAACACACAAAAATTTACTTAAGCCCTACAACTTCTAATCCTCCCCACTTTAGGGCCAAAAATAAAAAGAATTTCAAGGTTCAAACTCGAACCCAGGCCTTCCTAGAACCTCCAAATACACTCAAATAGCCAACTGAGCAAGCACAACATGAAATTATACAAATAAAATACAACCCCTAATTTTTGGGACGTTACAAAATGATTCACCCAGGGCTCCTCAAAGATCTCAGCATGAACATACAAGGAAGGACATCCCTCAAAGAAAGTTTGAAGTTTATACTCCTTTGAACGCTACCCGTTCTTATATTTTGAACTAGGTGAAGAGTTTAGGCATCTTTCCCAATCTATCTCCTATGAGGCACAATACAAGGAGGTCAAATTCAAGAGATATGTATGCTTTCTATAATGACGTGGGTCACAAAACTAAGGACTATTTTACTTTGAAGGATGCTATTGAGGAGGCGGTGAGGAATGGTGAGCTCGCAGAGTTTGTGGATCGAGGTACTACTTAGTAGGGTCAGAGTTCTCGTGGCGATCCCAAGGGTAAGCAAAAGGTTAGAGGTATATTCATGTGATTGTGGGCACAGATTAGGATTGGGTAGGTTCTAATGCAAAAAGGAAAGCTCACATGAGGAGTGTAATGTTAGTTAATGCACCCAAGAGGCAGTGCCAGCAGGGAAAGTAAAATGTTGAGTTTGGTAATGATGATGAAGAATTAGGAATACGGCGAAGAAGGAAATGACCCAATGGTTCTATCTACAACAGTCACAAGTTTTGAAGTTAAAAGAATACTTATTAACAATTGGAGTGCGGTGGAGGTTCTGACCTGGGAGGCTTATTAAAAGATGGGATTGAAGGAATAGGTTTTATTTAAACCTAGCCCATTGTATGGTTTTGCAAACCACCCAGTAGAGGTGAAAGGTTCTATCACTTTGCTAGTCACCTTAGGAGACGGTGAGCATACGACTACAGATTATGTCCAATTTTTTTTTTTGTGAACCATTCTATGGCATATAACGCCATTTTTGAACGTCCGATAATGAGGATGGCGAAGATAGTGGTAGCAACATTTTGTATGAAGGTCAAGTTATAACAGTTCGATTTTGACCCTAGTCAGAATAGTGGTTTCGAAACCATAAATTCGAGTCAAAAATATATTTTTATATTATTTTTCGTGCCTATGATATGTGATTAAGCCTATATGAAATTTTTATTGGATTAAATTGAATGAAATTCTATTTAAATAAGGTTAATTTAGAATTATATAGATCAAGAATAAAAGAAATCAGACTTGGATCGGGGAAAAGCAAAAATAGTCAAATAGTCGATTTACATCGTTTGTTGAATCCGAGGTAAGTTTATAAGCAATAAATGTTGTTGAATTTGAATGTGTATGATTTTTATATATTGAATTCAATTGTATGAATTTCTATGGTTGGAGCCGAATGCATGACTGTTTATGAAACTTGGGAATATATTTGGTTTAATTGAGATGTGAATAATGAAGAAGAATAACTTTGTAACACTGAAATATCAGGCTTATTGCCTAGCAGGCTTTGATGCCGGTGTATGATATCAGGCTTACTGCCTAGTAGGCTTTGATGTCAGTGTATGATATCAGGCTTATTACCTAGCAGGCTTTGATGCCAGTGTATGATATCAGGTTTATTGCCTAGCATGTCGGTGTATTGAATCAGGTTTATTACCTAGCGAGCTCTGTGCCGGTGTGTTATACAAGGTTTTATGCTTGATGAATTTAATGTGAACAACGGTAAAAATAATTAAATATGTTAAGTGAGCTAAAGCATTCAGGTACGTGAATATGGTTATTCTATTCAAAATGAAAGTTAATTGATTGAAATATATGTGATAGAAATGTTTTGTGATGATATTGAAAATGTATGAAACTATGAGTAAGGTATGTAATCTTATGATAAGTAAAAGTATGTGTTTTTAAAAGTTTGATTCACGTGATTTTGTATATATATAGAGAGAGAGATTGTTAATTTGCTTGAATTGCTTATAACTTACTAAGCTTTTGAAAGCTTACTCTGTGGTGTTTGCTTTGTTTTATAGATCGTCAAAGCTATTGAAGGCTCGGGACCATCAAGGATCATCATCACACTACCTAAGCTCATTTTGGTACTTTGAAAATGTGTATATAGTTAAATATGGCATGTATAGGTTAGATATTTTGGTATATGTTTGAAAGTGTAAATAGCCATGTGATGTGGCTAAGTAAATGTTGATAATGTGCATGAATGAATATGGCATATGATGCATGTTTTGTATGGCTTGATGGCAAGTGAATGGGTCAAGACTATGGTAAGTATATGAATGCAATATGAGTGCACATGTTTGATCAATGAAATGGTTGTATGTAGGGTAAAATGTGGATATGTCATGCTTGAACATATATGTGCTTTAGTTGTGCAAATTGGTATGCAAATTAACATATTAGAAATGAGATTGAATGTGGAGAATTGTTGATCATTTGATATGTTTATGGCTGTCAATTGTGTATGGGATGAATTGGTTCATTTCTTATAGGTTTGACCCAAGTAAGGGTGGCACTTTGGCCTTGCAAATGGCCTGTTTTGCCTACCGGTCGTGGCACACGAGCGTGCCTAGTGATCGTGGGATTAAATCAGTAGCTAACCTAAATGTGAACGGCCTTGGCACACAGACGTGCCTGGTAGCCGTGTGATTTAGCCAGTATATAGCTTATGAGCACACGGCCATGGTGCACGGGCGTGTCTGGTGGCCGTGTGGGTTAGTCAATATGCATGCTCTGTTTTGACACGGCCTAGACATATGAGTGTGTCTGGTGGACGTGTGAGGCACATGGCCTACCCACACAGGCGTGTGGCCTCAATAATGTTGATGAAAGCTAGAATTTCTAAAAATTTTCTAAGTGTTCGGTTCAGTCTCGACCCTATTTTAAAGCACGTATGAAATCTCATTGATTTATAAAAAGGGACACTTTGATTGTGATTGGTGAATTGTATTGTGAAATGTCTGAATAAGTTTCTGATCTTTTTGGTAATGCCTTTAACTCTAATCCGACAACGGTTCTGACAACGGTTATTGGTTTGGGGTGTTACATTTGGTTGGTATTAGAGCTACGGTTTAGTCGATTCTCAGACTAATGTAGCGTGTCAGAGTCTAGCTATACACACCATATATCTGAATTGTGATAGTGTGATGAATCCTGACGTGTAAAATGTAATTTTCATATAGTAATGGATCTCGAAAGAGCCATAGCTGACGATGTAGAAAGCAATGCGCCTGCTCCCGCGCAAGAGACAGCACTATCTGATCCGAGATCGGAAACGAGTGGTCAAGAGGGAGAAGCTAAACAAGCCTTCTTCTGTATGATGAGTGAGTGGTTCTTAGAGTTCGTTCGAATGAATTCGGCTATACAACAACCTCCACCCCCGAATAATCCATCTCTGATACCTATGGTACCTCCGTTGATTGATCCGATGAGGTTTAACAAGCCTCCTGTAGATAAAATCAAAAAACACGAGGTCGAAGAGTTTAAAGCTAATAATGATGATGATGATGAACGAGCTGAGTTGTGGCTTGATAATACTATCCGTGTGTTAGATGAGTTATCTTGTACTCCAAATAAATGTTTAAAGTGTGCCATATCTTTATTACGAGACACCGCATATCACTGGTGGAATACACTAGTATCGGTGGTCCGAAAAGAGTTAGTGACCTGGGAATTCTTTTAGATTGGGTTCCGTAAGAAATACATCAGCCAGAGATTTATCGACCAAAAACGCAAAGAATTTCTGGAATTGAAACAGGGTCGTATGACTGTAACTGAGTATGAGCGAAAATTTGTAACTTAGAAGATATGCTCGTGAATGTGTTTCAACCAAAGCTATCATGTGTAAAAGATTTGAAGATGGTTTAAATGAAGACATTAAATTGCTGGTTGGTATACTTGAAATTAAAGAGTTCGTGGTACTTGTTGAACAAGCTTGCCAAACTGAAGAACTCAGGAAAGAGAAAAGAAAAACTGATTTTGAAGCCAGAGATTTTTGTAAGAGATCAACGAGTAAGACTTTTTACTCAGCATCGAGGAAGTTTAAAGATGGTTCTAGTCAATTTAAAGCTACGTCAAACTTTTCTAGACAAGATCGAGACCGAGCTCCTTTGAGTTCACGAGCCACTTATATTGCTAGTGTTGGCAATGATGGGCAGACCATATTCGAGTGTAAGCATTATGGTAAATGGCATTCTGAAAATTGTAGATTGCATGATCGATCTTGTTTTAAATGTGGATCGATGGATCATTTTATCCGAGATTGTCCAATGTTAGCTGAGTAAAACACTGTTCAAAACGTGAGGCTGAGTAACATGTTAGTACGAGACAGACCACCCAGACATTCGAGTAATGTAGTGGAAGTAAGAGAGGGACAAAAGATACAACGGATAAATCTGAGGCTCGTGCACCTGCCAGAGCATATGCTATACGCGCTCGTGAGGATGCTTATTCCCCAGATGTTATTACCGGTACTTTCACTCTTTATGATACTAGTGTTATTGCATTGATTGATCCTGGTTTGACTCATTCGTATGTGTGTGAAACATTAGTATCCAATAAGACTTTGCCTATTGAGTCTATTGAGTTTGCGATTCGAGTGCCAAACCCCCTGGGCCGGTGTGTTCTGGTTGATAAAGTGTGTAAAAATTGCCCGTTGATGATTCGAGATTCATGCTTTCTAGCCGATTTCACGTTTGTTACCTTTTGATGAGTTTGATATAATTTTGGGTATGGAATGGTTGACTTTGCACGATACCGTTGTTAATTGTAAAAGAAAGACCATTGATTTGAGATGTACGAATGATGAAATAGTTCGAATTGAATCTAATGATTTGAATGGATTGTCTACTGTAATATCTGTATTGAAAGCTCATAGCTATATGAAAAAGGATTACGAAGCTTATTTTGCTTATGTGATTGATTCAAAAGTGTTTGAAAAGAAAGTTGAATCAGTGTCAGTCGTTTTTGAGTTTCCTGATATATTTCCTGAAGAATTGGCGGGATTGCCTCCGATATGTGAAGCTGAATTTGGTATTGATCTATTGCCTCGTATGATACCTATTTCGATAGCTCCATATAGAATGGCACCAACAGAATTAAAAGATTTGAAAGCACAGTTGCAAGATTTAACTGACAGAGGGTTTGCTAGACCGAGTCTTTCACCTTGGGGTGCTCCCTTTTTGTTCGTGAAAAAGAAAGATGGAACTATGAGAATGTGTATTGATTACCGTAAACTAAATAAGGGGACTATTGATGGTGGTGGAAAAAGTCTTAAAATTTGTATAATGAATGATTGAGCCTAGAAACTAACTATCACCACGATTGAGGCATGCGCACCTATCGATCAGTAGTATAGTTTAGTGGCAAGACTGGATTGTCGAACCCAAGGGAACCAAAAGTACTAATACTAACTTTCTTCTTATTATTTAGCCTAAGAATTAAGAGAATTGTTGTTTAATCTAAAATTAACTAACTACTAAGCTAAAGATGCTAAGACACAGAGAAGGAATTGGGGAAATACTTGTGGGAAAACCAATTGATTAAGACCATACCTGAGGAAGAATCCACCTAGACTTCACTTGTTATCTAACTCTAAACCTGACAATTTATTCACTTGACTTGATCCGTAAGATTCCCTAATTTATATTAATACGTCTCTCGAGGCTACTAACGTCTAACCCTAGGTTGATTAATTGAAATCTCTTTCTAATTAAAACCCTTAGAATTGCATTAACTCGATCTATGGACTCCTATATTAGGTTTGACCCTAATCCAACAGATTTTCGTCATCCTATCTCTAGGGTTGCGATCAACTCCGCTTAACTATGCTAGATCTACTCTCAAACAGGAAATATTCCTCCTCTGCCTAAGGGCATCAATACTTGAATCAATATCTTGAAATATCGAAGCAAGATTTAAGAACACATAGTTAAGAACAAATTAAGTATTTATCATATAGCTCAAAAAACAATAACAAGATCCATCTTAGGTTTCATCCCTCTCAGGTAGGGGTGTGCAAAATTTGGGTAAAACCGAAAAAATTTGGTTAACCGACCGAATTAAGTTAATCGGTCGGTTAACCAAATTTTTTTGGTCAGGGGTCGGTTAATTATTTTGTGATTTTTCAGTTAACGATTAATTCGGATCGAAACGGTCGGTTAACCGAAATTTTTCGGTTTAACCAAAAAATTAATAAATAAAATTATAATATATAAATAGGCCCACTATTCATCTAAATCCAGTCCCTAAACCCAATTCAAACCCAAATATCCAACCCAACCCAATTATCCAATCATAAAAATTACAAATAATTCAATAAATAAAAATAAAATTCTAAAACTAAAACTAAAATTATATAATTTTTAATTATGTAGTGATTCATTTGGGTAATTTGGGTAATTAGGTTAATTCAAGTTAATTTTAACCAAAATAAAAACATATAATTTTCAGTTAATTGGTTAATCAATTGAATTAACCGAAAAAATTTTGGTTCGGTTAATTTTTTTGAAAAAATTTCGGTTCGGTTAATGGTTAAAATTTTTGAAAGGTCGGTTAATTTGGTTAATGTTATTTCGGGTCGGTTAATCGATTAAACACCCTTACTCTCAGGTTTTTGAGGGGTTTAGTTCATGATTATAAAAGAATACATCTCAGAAGAAAATATAAAAAAAAAACATAAGAAAAACCCTAAAACCCCCTGAAGGAATTGAAAGAGAGATCCTCAGTCTTGAGTATGATTCCAGCTTCTGGGATGGATCAACTGGCTTTCTTTGAGTGAATCCCACAATTTGGCCTCTCCGGCTTGGCTCCTTGGCCTAGCTGAATGCCCCTTTTGAAGGTTGGCCTCTAAGGTGTTTACATAGGCTTTTGGAATGTCTTTATTTGCCTCTAAGTACCCTAATCTGAATGAAACTCTTTTTTCCTGTGGCAGGGACACGCCCGTGTGATTCGGAGCCAGGCCGTGGTCGGATCTGCTAACGAGGCACAGCCGTGTGTTTCGGGCCTAGGCTATGTGCAATTCGTATTTTGGCCCATTTCCTCCATTTTCAGCCTATTTCTCGTTCTTTTCATCCTCTGGTGCTCTCTTAAGTATAGAACATGAAATTAAAGGATTAGGAGCACCAAATTCTACAATTCAGGGAAAAAATCATCCAAAAGTATGCTAAATGTGGGATTAAAATATGAACATATTACGGTTTATCAACTATAAAGAATAAATATCCATTGCCACGGATTGACGATCTGTTCGATCAGTTGAAAGGGGCTTCAGTGTTTTCGAAGATAGATTTGAGATCGGGTTATTATCAGTTGCAAGTCAGAGACTCCGATGTGCCAAAAACTGCTTTTCGAATGAGGTACGGACATTATGAATTTCTAGTTATGCCGTTCAGACTTACTAATGCACTTGCTATTTTTATGGATTTGATGAATCATATTTTCAGGCAGTATTTAGATCGGTTTCTAGTTGTGTTCATTGATGATATACTGATCTACTCCCATAACAAAACTAAACATGCCGAGCATTTGAGACTTGTGTTACAAACTTTGCAAGAAAAAAGTTGTATGTGAAGTTCAGTAAATGTGAGTTTTGGTTACACAAAGTTAGCTTTCTGGGACATGTTGTTTCAGCATTAGGTATTTGGGTTGATCCGAACAAAATTTCAGCAATACTTGCCTGGAAACCTCCGAGAAACGTTTCTAAAGTCAGAAGTTTTCTGGGACTTGCTAATTACTATAGACGATTTGTAAAAGGCTTTTCGATGATTGCAACCCCGTTGACAAGATTGCTTCAGAAAAATGTGAGTTTTGAATGGTCTGATAAATGTCATGTTTATTCCGATCATAAAAGTTTGAAGTACTTGATGACTTAGAAAGATTTGAATTAGAGACAGCGTCGATGGTTAGAGTTGTTAAAAGATTACAAGTTAGTGATTGACTATCACCCGGGAAAGGCTAATGTTGTTTGCTGATGCTTTAAGCCAAAAATCACTATTTGATTTGCATGCAATGAATGCGCATATGGCTATGTCAGATGATGGTGCGGTAATAGTTGAGTTAAAAGCAAGACCTTTATTTATTCAGTAGATTTGTGAAGCTCAGAAAATCGACAATGATTTGATAGTGAAACGGGTTCAATGTGTTACAAATGCGGATTCAGAGTTTTGAGTTGATGTTGATGACTGTTTGAGATTTAGAAACCAAATATGTGTTTTGAAAAATATAGAATTGATTCAAATGATCTTGAATGAAGCTCACAATAGTCGACTATCTGTTCATCTGGGTAGTACGAAGATGTATAATGATTTAAAACAACACTATTGGTGGCCTGGTATGAAACGAGACATTTCTGATTTTGTTTTGAAATGTTTAGTATGTCAGCAAGTTAAAGCTGAACATCAGGTTCTATCTAGATTGCTACAACCGATTTTGATTCCCGAGTGGAAATGGGATAGAGTAAAAATGGACTTTGTTTTGGGATTATCTCTAACTCCGAGGAAGAAAGATGCGATTTGGGTCATAGTTGATCGATTGATAAAATCTGCCCATTTTATTCCGGATGATCCGACTATTCACTTGATAGATTAGCTAAGCTTTATATTTCTGAGATTATGAAATTGCACGGGGTGCCACTATCCATTGTATCAAATAGAGATCTGAGATTTACATCAAGATTCTGGAAGAAATTGCAAGAAGCTTTAGGCATGAAACTGCATTTCAGTACAGCTTTTCATCCGCAAATGGATGGTCAATCCGAACGGATCATTCAGATTCTTGAGGATATGTTGAGATGTTGCATTCTTGAGTTTGATAATACATCGGAACAGTACCTGCCATTGGTTGAATTTGCTTATAATAATAGTTTTCAGTCGAGCATTAAAATGGCACCTCTGTATTGGACTGAGCTCAATGAAAATAAGCTACACGGGGTTGATCTGATAAAAGACACTGAATAGAAAGTGAAAATAATTCGTAATAGTTTGAAAGCAGTATCTGATCGTCAGAAATCCTATGCAGACTTGAAACAAAAAGAGACTGAATTTGAGATTGGTGACAAAGTGTTTTGAAAGTGTCCCCGTGGAAGAAAGTACTCCGATTTGGATGTAAAGGCAAGTTGAGTCCGAGATTCATCGGGCTAGATGAGGTTATTGAGCGCGTTGGACCAGTTGCATATAGATTATTATTGCCACCTGAGCTTGAAAAGATACATAATGTATTCCATGTTTCGATGCTCCGTAGATACCGTTCTGATCTGTCGCATATGATTGCTTCGTTTGAAATTGAAATCTGATCCGATATGACATACGAGGAAGAACAATTTGTATCTTAGCTCGTGATTTGAAAGAATTGAGAAATAAGAAAATACCATTAGTGAAAGTGTTGTGGAATCGACATGGAATAGAAGAGGCTACGTGGGAGCCTGAAGATTCAGTGATGCAGCAATATCAAAATCTATTTAACGGTAAGATTTTCAGGGACGAAAATCTCTAAGGGGGAGAATTGTAACAGTCCAGTTTTGACCCTAGCCGGAATAGTAGTTTCGAGATCACAAATTTGAGTCAGAAATATATTTTTATATTATTTTTCGTGTCTATGATATGTGATTAAGCCTGTGTGAAATTTCTGTGAATTAAATTGTTTGTTTGTGTGCTTAATTTGAGAAAAAGACTAATCGGATAAAAGGTAAAAGTAGCCTTCTATTTAATAGAGTGGCTTAATTGATGTGTCTTCTTATATATGAGGCCTTATGTTGTAAATTGGCCATTTAGTAAGCTAGTGGACGGCACAAGAACTAAAATAACCATGTATTATATGTTATATATATATATATATATATATATATATTAGTTATAAAAGGTTAAATAAGTAATATAATAATAAGTTAATATATGTTAAAGTATAATAAATTAAAAGCCAGTATCATCTTCTTGCACCACTGAAACTTAGAAAACAAATAAGGTTTAAGAGCTTTGAATATTTGTCCATGAAAGAAGCTTGATTCAAGGTTAGTTTTTGTTCGATTTTTGATAATTTCTACATTTTTTATATCGTTGCTTTGAATACTTTGGAACCCATGCTTAAATTTTGAGAATTGATGATGTTTTTGAAATGTTTCTTTGATGAACACATGAGCTTTGAAATATTAGATGATGAAATATGGGATATATGTGTTTGATTAGCATATTTTGTATTTGAGTTTTTGATGAATTTGAGTATTTTAGACTTAATTGAGAAAATAATAAATTGAAGGACTAAAATGCAAAATAAATGAAATATATGGATTAGTATGAGCATAAGGAAGATTCGGCTTAACTATGATGTGGTGAGATTTTGTGTATTTTGTGTTTTGTGCAATTAAGACTAATTTGTAAAAGTATTAAATATCAGGGGTAAAATGATAATTTGCCCATTTATGTGGTGTTGGATTAAATTGAATGAAATTCTGTTTAAATGAGGTTAATTTGAAATTATATAGATCAAGAACAAAAGAAATTAGACTTGGATCGAGGAAAAGTAAAAATAGTCAAATAGCCGATTTACATCGTTTGTCGATATCCGAGGTAAGTTTATAAGCAATAAATGTTGTTGAATTTGAATGTGTATGATTTTTATATATTGAATTCAATTGTATGAATTTCTATGGTTGGAGCTGAATGCATGAATGTTTATGAAACTTGGGAATATATTCGGTTCAATTGAGATATGAATTATGAATAAGAATAACTTTGTAACAGTGAAATATCAGGCTTATTGCCAAGCAGGCTTTGATGCCGGTATATGATATCGAGCTTCTTCGCCTAGCGAGCTTTGATGCCAGTGTATGATATCAGGCTTATTGCCTAGCGTGCTTTGATCTTGGTGTATGATATCGAGTTTATTGCCTAGCGTGCTTTTACGTGTATTGAATCAGGTTTATTACCTAGCGGGCTCTGTCTCGTGTGTTTTATACAAGGCTTTATGCTTGATGAATTTAATGTGAGCAACGGTAAAAGCAATTAAATGTGTTAAGTGAGCTAAAGCATTCAAGTATGTGAATATGGTTATTCTATTCGAAATGAAAGTTAATTGATTGAAAGATATGTGATAGAAATGTTTTGTGATGATATTGAAAATGTATGAAACTATGAGTAAGGTATGCAGTCTTATGATAAGTAAAAGTATGTGTTTTAAAAGTTTGATTCATGTGATTTTGTATATATAGAGAGAGAGATTGTTAATTTGCTTGAATTGCTTATAACTTACTAAGGTTTTGAAAGCTTACTCTGTGGTGTTTGCTCTATTTTATAGATCGTCAAAGCTACTGAAGGCTCGGGACCGTCAAGGATCGTCATCACACTACCTAAGCTCATTTTGGTACTTTGAAAATGTGTATATAGTTAAATATGGCATGTATAGGTTAGATATTTTGGTATATGTTTGGAAGTGTAAATAGCCATGTGATGTGGCTAAGTAAATGTTGATAATGTGCATGAATGAATATGGCATATGATGCATGTTTTGTATGGCTTGATGGCAAGTGAATGGGTTAAGACTATGGTAAGTATATGAATGTAATATGAGTGCACATGTTTGATCAATGAAGTGGTTGCATGTTGGGTAAAATGTGGATGTGTCATGCTTGAACATATATGTGTTTTAGTTGTGCAAATTGGTATGCAAATTAACATGATTAGAAATGAGATTGAATGTGGAGAATTGTTGATCATTTGATATGTTTATGGTTGTCAATTGTGTATGAGATGAATTGGTTCATTGCTTGTAGGTTTGACCCAAGTAAGGGTGGCACTTTGGCCTTGCAAATGGCCTGTTTTGCCTATACGGTAGTGGCACACGGGCGTGCCTGGTGATCGTGGGATTAAGTCAGTAGCTAACCTAAGTGTGCACAGCCTTGGCACACGGACGTGCCTGATAGCCGTGTGATTTAGCCAGTATATAGCTTATGAGCACACGGCCATGGTGCACGGGCGTGTCTAGTGGCCGTGTGGGTTAGTCAGTGTGCATGCTCTGTTTTGACACGGCCTAGACACATGGGTGTGTCTGGTGGACGTGTAAGGCACACGGCCTACCCACACGGGCGTGTGGCCTCAACAATGTTGATGAAAGCTTGAATTTTTGAAAATTTTCTAAGTGTTCGGTTTAGTCCTGACCCTATTTTAAAGCACGTATGAAATCTCATTGATTTATAAAAAAGGGACACTTTGATTGTGATTGGTGAATTGTTTTGTGAAATGTCTGAATAAGTTTCCGATCTGTCTGGTTCCCAACGAGTTCCCAAGGAGGATAGGGGTCGGGTTCATGCGATCCGACCAGCGGACAGCAAGACAATGCCATATTTTGTCTGTAAGACAAACGCTAGAGCCCGCGTCCGAAGGACAGAGTTCACAGCAATCAAGGTTAAGTAGTTAAGCCTTATACTTGGACAACCTAGATGCGAGGGATGAAGAAAGAAGTAAGAAGCCTGAAATGGCAGAGCACACTGAGACTTTGTAGCTATTCTATGACTACAAGGAAAGGACAATAAGGATTTCATCAACGTTGCACCTGAAGAAAATTGCATTTTGGCTCAGTGTTTAAAGGAAAAATCCGATGTTTTTTCCTGGTCAGCAGCAGATATGCCAAGGATAGACCTACAAGTAATTGTCCATAGGCTAAATGTGCTCCCTAAACCTAAGCCAGTTAAATAGAAAGAGGAGGTTTGCTCCGCATATAGTGGAAGCGTGAGGTAGGAGGTAGCTAAATTGTTGTCAGCAAGGTTTATTAGGGAAGTTGAATATACAGACTGGGTTTCAAATGTGGTCATGGTAAAGAAGGCGAGCAACAAGTGGAGGATGTGCATTGATTTTACCAACCTAAACAATGCGTGCCCCAAAGCCAGTTTCCCTTTGGCTTTGATTGGTCGTTTGGTTGATGCTTCTTCTAGCCACAGGTTCATGAGTTTTGTTATGTATTTTTGATTACCAACCCGAGACCTAGGCATAATTCGGATAACCTACCTGGGACCCGTACATGGGCCCTACTAGTTGGATGCATGCAGATCTCATAGTGGGGGTTCGCTAGAAGGGATCGCGAAGGTGGTTCGAGAGCCTAGTTCGCATACACCAGAGAGTTCGCATGTAGAGATCGCGAAGTACAATAGGCAGACTGGTGAACACGTGTTAAGTCTAGAGTAGTACACATGTCAGAATGCATGGAGCCTACCTAGAACGTCAGTTCCATGAATAGTAATCGTGTATATAAATACTTGATTATCCTCTTCAATAGGATACAGTAGAAAAATACTCAACACATGGATTACATTTTAAGTTTGCAAGATTATGAGATTGCTTTAAAACTACTTTTTTTTTTTTTTTTTTTTTTGTTTCATGGTGGAACTGGTTGGCTGATGTGGAGATCAAAGTTGTAAAGTTTATCCAATTCATTTCCATTGTTGCATTGGTCTTGGTTCCTCCCTTCTTATATATATATATATATATATATATGTACATATTATCTAACATCAAGAATGAGGATATGTGATTTGAGGAAATTAAGGAAAATGTTGTGAATATGATTAGTAATTGTTATACCTTCACGCATTAATAAGGTCAGTTAATGTTAGGATATTTGGAGAACATGAATTAATAAGGATAATATTGAACCAAGACACAAATAACAAGAATTATCCACCAGCCCATTCCGTTAAGATACTTGGAGAATAAAAATAAATAAAGGATAGTATTAGGTAAAAAGAGAAAATCACAAGTATTATTCATAAAACAATATAATATAAAGTCAGCCCACTATGTTAAGATACTTAGATAACAAGAATAAATAAGGGACAGCGTTGGACAAAAAAGACACATCACAAGTATTATCCACCACCCAATATAATATAAAACTAGCCCATTAAGATACTTGGAGAAGCAAAATAAATAAAGGAGAGGGTTGAATGAAAGAGATAAATCACGAATATTATCCCCCTCAGAAAGGTCTTCTCTCCTTCCTTTACCTTATTTCGCTTTCCTTTTTCATTACAAAATCTTTAAACCTAGTTAAATTTTAAAACCACTCCTTTAGGTTTTAGTCTCAAAGCTATAGATTTTTATTTTTTTTGCAATTTTTAACTTACCACTTTGAAATTATAAACTTCAAAAACATTTTTAACAAAAAAAAACCTTTTAGATAGAAATTATGTGAGAGCCATTATTTAGATTAGCTTCAATGACACATTTGTATACTGAATTAGCTAAACAAAAAGAAAGAGAATAGTTATAATAATAGGTTAAGCATTGGATTTGGCAGTGTGAGAGGAATATATTTGGGGCTTATCCAACCCTACAAAATTGGATGGATGAATTAAATTGTCTTTGCAAGATGGCAAAGGCCAGGACACTATATAGCAACATTTCATTAAAAAGCAGAATGGAACCAAGCAAAAAGACTATCTACTTGGCCTTCCCATATCCATCAGAATCTCCATTGCCTAGCCAGTAGCTGCATCATACATTACATGCTCTATCACACAACCAAAAACATATTATTTTAGTTGGACTCGGGATGTGACTTTCATATATATATATATATATATATATATATTTAATATGAGCATATTAGATTTTTTTTATAAGTTTTTTATGTATTCAAAGAGTTCTCATAAAATTATTTGGATGGATGAAATTAGAAATTTACCATTAAGGTCGAGATAAAAATATAAAAATATAAAATTTAGATGCCGAAATTAAAATTTTATATTAATAAAATTAGGTAAAAGTAGTAATAGTGCGACAGTGACGGTTAATCTTTATTGAAGTAGAGAAGGATGTCATAGCCATAAAGTCGTAAATTTCACATCCATTGTATACTTGAGTTTGATGTTTTAAGCCGTGAGACATTTTTTGGATAAAAAATCATAAAACACAATAAGTTGTAAGTTGATGCGAAAAATGCATAGCTATTTGATCATCGGCCACAATTGACATAAATATCGTATATATGCCAAAATGATGTTGACAAAAGGTATCTTGAGCAATTTTTAAATCATTACGTCATCAAAATTTTTAAAAATATAGTTTATAAAAAAATTGTATCAATAGTCATTCGATTATTAAAAAAATTTTATTGCGTAATTAATTTTAAAAATTATAAAATAATTTATTTATTTTTTTAAATCCAAAATCATTAAAATACTAATAATTTGTTGACATGAAAGTTAAGTTAATGACATGTGGTTTTAAACATTAATTTTTTCCACATTATTTCCAAATCATTTTAAATCAAAATGGTTCGTTTTGGGTAAGGCTCCAACTTCATCTTCTTTAAACGAGTCGACTTACAAGTTAAAACTCTCCATGAACAAGTTATCAAAGTTCTTAAAATAAATAAAAATCAAATATATATTCATCAATCAACCCGTTTAAAGAATATGAAGCTGGAGCTTATAAAAATATATATATAAACTGATATGAAAATCACGTAGAAAAATTAATGGTTAAGAATTACATGTCATTAACTTAATTACCATATTAGCAAACTATTAATATTTTAACGGTTTTGGACTAAAAAATAAAATAATAAGTCTAATGATCATTTTGTAATATTTTAAAATTAAATAATCTAAAAAACTTTCTAATAATTGTATAAACATTTATGTAATTACTTTAAAAAAAAGTGAAGGTTTTGAGGAATGTGAATTTGAGCAAGTAAATATTTGTTGGTTAAAATTTTATAAACAATTTTTCAATTGTGTTTTTTTATATATCTCCATGTTTAAAATATTGTATGTTTATATCAAATTTAGGGTTAATACATTTGTAAGAGCCCAATTTTGATCAGGCTGAAATAAAATCAAAACAAAAAAATAAAAAAATAAAAAATAAAGTCTATTTTCAATCCAAATACTAAACTACCCATACCCAATACCCATAGCCCACCTACAAAATTAACCCAGTTTACCCATAGCTCAACAGACCCAAAATAAAAAAATGGCCCAAAAGGGCCCAAAAGGGCCCAAAAGTTAACAGAAACAGGAAACCCTAGGGTTTCCTAGGCGCCGCAAGGGCTATCCCAACAGTCGCGCCGTAGCACCCCAATCGTCACAGGAGACCACCAGCCCTCGTCCAAGCCGTGAATCGCACCGCCGTCAATGCGAGCAACCCCATCACCGCCGCGTTCTCATCACCTGCACAGAAAAGGGAAGAATCAAAGCAGAATCGCAAGAATATAGTTTTCCTTTTCTATTTTCATTTTTTCAAGGCAATAAAAGCCGATTATTTTGTAAAAAATAGGGGGGACGGTTACACAAAAAGACAGATACGAATACAAAGAGATTACGAAATAAAAATATAGAAACAGTTTACAAAGGTTATTTATTTTGAATATCCGTCTTTTTTTTATTTTTCTTTTCTTCTTTTCAGTTCATGCATATATACATATATTATTTTTTTTTTAAAAAAAAAAGATAATCGTTTACCTTTTAATCGGCGTCGAAAATGGTAGCTTTTGGACTTTTCGGTTACCGTCTGAGGAGGCACGTATGACGGCACGTACGGTGGCGCGTCACTGGAGCAAAGGGCCAAGACTGACCTCAGGCCGAATGAGTTGAGAGCATTTCGAAGCCCTCTTATATTTTTTTTAAAATAATGAAGAAAAATGATTTTTTTTAACCTATTTTTGACTTATATAGATAAATGAAAACGATGCCATTTTGGCCATGGGATCCGCGCGTTGACCCGACCCGACTTTCAGGATCCGCGTGTTTTTCTTTGAATGGGCTAATTGCCATTTTAGTCCTTCCGCAGTTTTACTTGTCTCAATTCAGTTTATTTAGAAACTTTATATTTTTATAAAATTAACCCAAAAAATATTTTTATTTCAATTAAACCCTGACTGTTTTAAAGGCTAAAAGATCGGAACGACATTGTTTTAAAAAAGGGCTTAATTTCCATATTAGTCCTTGGGATTTAACGTGTATTTTTAATTCAGTCCTATTAATCTGTTTTAATTAGTATTTGACCCCGGTTCTTTTTATTTATTTTATTTTTATCCTTTTATTATTTTTTATCATTATATAGTATATTAAATTATTTTATTATATTTTACATTATTTTCCTATATTTTATATGTATTATTTTATTGTATATTTAATTATTCCTATATATTATTTTACTTGTTTAATAATCTATATTTTATTATATATTTTATTATTCGTTATTTATTATTTTTATAATTTTAATTACATATTCTTTTTATATATACTATATTATATTTTTTTTACATAGTAGTATATTATATCATATATTATTTTCTAAAAAATTATTTTTGTATAAAGTTTATTTATATTTTATAACACGTTTCACATATGTTTTATATATTTCTTAAATTATATATTTATTATCTAGTATTTTTTATTGTTTTACATATATTTCTTTATATATTTTATTTGTTTATATAATGCCCTTTTATTTATTTACTATTTTATGATTACTATAGTGTAGTTATTTTAGTTGTATTTTATATTGTATGCTATTGTATTATAATCGTTTTTAATATTTGTATATGATAGTTTATAAATGCGACATTGTTATATGGATTATTGTTCAAAATAAAAATATATTTTTATAAGCTTAATATGTTTTTAAAATAAGGCAATGTTTTGGTATTTAGAAAATCGGGAAATAGTGCCCTAACGTACTAGGTTGCGATTTTTCGTTTGGCTAAATAACTAAATACCCTTTTCAAGTTTTGTAAATCATGAGATGATTTTGGTTACGAAGGTTCTTAAACATTGTGTCCTAACGTACTGGATGTGATGTTTATATTCTTTCAGAACAAGAAAGTCTCAAATTTTAACCTAAATTGCTCAAATTTTTTTTAAGAAATCATATTTTTGAATACTTTTAAAACTTCAAACATTTGGACATAACTTTATCGATTAGGTACCAATTTATTGGGCGTTACGATGGTGCTAACCCTTCCTCATACATAACCGACTCCTGAACCTGTTTTCTTATGTTTTCGTAGACCAAAAATGTTTTTAAAACGAAACGTTTTACAAGGTGAACCAATCACACCTAAATAAAAAAAGATTGGTGGCGACTCCCGTTTTTGTTTTAAAGTCGATCCCCATTTTTCAAAACTCGATTTTAAAATAGTTTCGACAGCTTGGCGACTCCACTAGGGACACAAGAGAGTCAAGCCGTAAAATTGATAATTTCATGTCCTTTTGTTCGAATTTAAAATTTTGATTTTAAAAAATATGATCCTTTTGTTGCATGTGGTTTTAAATATATTGCTCTGCATTACACTGCATGACCGTCGTGGTCACACCTTTAAGTGGGAGTGAGAAGCTACTCCTTCGTGAGGTTTTCACTTCGTGTAGCCATAGGAAATGTATTCCCCTGAACCGAACTCGGTCCATATGAGCCTATAATGGGTGAGGATCGAGGAATCTGCTGGTTCGGGTACCTCAAATTTAGAACTAAACCACATGTAGAAACCTAAGGGCCTACCCTAGGTAGAATCATGTCAAACCATAGTGGTCACCCTGATAGTTTCTATGTTATTTATTTTCCTATGCTAATTTGTTTTGATTGCATTGCATTCCCATCATAGAAAAGAGGTGTTGATTTCAAATTCGATTACTAAATAGAAAAGTTGATCATAAGAAAATGGATTTTTTGACAAAGTGGATTATAATACGGTCGTCCGAATATAGTCCAAGTGAATACAACGAGAGAAGGCTGATAGTCCGTGAAGGAATACAAGACCTTATCACCCAAGGATTCAAGTGGACAAAACTATTTGAAGATTACTACGTCTCGGCATTCTTGACAAATCTAACAAGTGAACAGGAGTCGTGGTTCAGATCAAGCAAAATGAGCTAGAGGAAGCATCTATTAGAAGTTCGCAAGACTTGACTTTTGTGAAGAAGGGATTCATGTTTTCACTTGGACTATGAGGACAAGGCCGTGTATGCGATCCATTTTGTGTAAAGAAATTTATTTTCTAGTAAAGTTTTTCTAATGTAACTGAATTCAGAGCCAATGCCTCTCTTTCTTTGCATTCATGCATTTGCATTACATCACATGATATGCATTTAAGTTGATAGAAAGAGTCTAATTAGTTGAAAATATAACACACACACACACACAAGAGAGAGAGAGAGAGAGAGAAGGAAAATCTGGAAGCTGAACACCACTATGGTACATGGGCAAATACAAGGAAAATGGACCAGAGAATGGAGCAATTCCAAAGGGATATGCAAGACCAAATGCAAGAGCAGATGGCAAAACTCCAACAAGAGATGAGGGACCAGATGTTGGAAGCCCAAAAGACCATGATGACCCTAATGGCTCAGATGATGAGTGGGATAATGGACAAAGCAAAAGGTCCCATAGTCAATGCTGAAGACAATGAGGATTTTCCTAGGGGATTCACTCCTCTACATGTGCAAACACAATCTGAGGAATATCCCCAAAGGCCACCTATCACGATTAGGCCTCAACAGGGGCAAGTTGATAATAGACCGCCTATGAACTTCCAAATGGGTTCAGGATCTAAACCAGGAGATGACCCTGTCAATCCTGTTATTCCTGATTTGGACATAGCAGAAAAAGAGGAAAAAAATTTACTCTTCAAGGAAATTAGAGGATCGCTGCAGATGGTTGGAAGAAAAGTTTAATGCTTTGGAAAACGCCGATCATCACCAGGAAATTGACGCAAAGGACTTGAGCTTGGTCTCAAAATTGGTGCTTCCTCATAAATTTAAGACACCTGAATTTGAGAAGTACAATGGAACTACTTTCCTGAAGCTCATATCACTATGTTCTATAGGTGCATGACTGGTTATGTGAACAATGATCAACTTTTGATTCATTGCTTTCAAGATAGTTTGACGGGGGCAACTTCTAGGTGGTACAACCAACTCAGCCGCGCTAACATTAGCTCATGGAGGGACTAGGCCCAAGCCTTCATGAGGCAGTACAATCATGTCATGAATATGACGCCTGATGAATCATGTTGTAAAACATGGAAAAGAAATCAAACGAGAGTTTCAGGCAGTACGCGCAGAGATGGAGGGAAATAGCCATGCAAGTTCAACCACCTCTCCCAGATAAGGAAACCACTATGTTGTTCATCAACACTCTAAAAGTGCCATTTATCACCCATATGATATAGTGATGGCAGGAGAGATGATTGAACATGCCATAAGAGATGGCAAGATTGAAGCAGAGGAAACCACTAAAAGGTTTATTCCTAGGAAAAGGGATGGCGAGGTGAATAATATGAGTACATACAACAAAGGGTACTCAAAAGAAATTACTATTAACCAGCCCAAGGTGATCACTGTGGGCCAACAAGGATCAACGAGACAAGAGTCGGGCACAAGGAAAAACTCTGAAAAGCTCCAATTTATGCCAATCTCAATGATGTATAAGGAGCTATATCAACGTTTATTTGACGTACACGCGGAGTCCCTATTTTATTTGAAACCGTTGCAACCTCCATTTCCAAAATGGTATAATGAGAATGCCCAATGCGGTACCACGCGGGAATAAATGGTCATTCAATTGAAAACTACACTACGTTTAAAAAGCTAGTTGAAAAGCTCATTAAAATGGGAGTTATGGAAGTCGATGAGTTATCAAAATATGATCACTTCGATGAGGCCGTAAATATGATTATTGAAGGAGGAGACACGAAAGTTGCGACTCCTTGAAAAAATTAAAAGCGGAAAAGGAACTGAGGAATAAACTTTATAAACCTTGCATACTTAGGAGTGTTTTAAACAATAGGAATTGTGGAAAGGATTCTTGTATTTTTAGAGTGGATTTAGAGTAATATTCAAAACATACTTGTTGCCTTAAGCTTAGAGGCAATAAGAATTTTTTTGTGAAATAGGCTCGTGTCCAAAATTTATATTTCAATGAAATGTATTTTTTACATTTCATACTATACATTATTTTATTTTTTAAAAATATTCTTTTATTCTTTATTCATGACCATACCAATAATCATCCTTAGAATCATTTATTCTTTGAATTCGTTTGCCTTCATACCTAGGTATCCAGATATCAACGTCATGAGCGACATTGTTACTGACTCCCTTTTTGAACAAGATATGGGTCTAGGGGATCTCAGGATTTTGAAGATAACAGAGATTGTAAACTACCTTCTGATTTGTTAAAGATGGTAGAATAAGATGAAAAACAGACCTTACTCTACAAAAGATTGTTGGATATTATGAGCCTAGGGAAAAGGGAAAGCTGAAGCCTAGCTCACCACAAAAATAAAGCAAGATATTATTGAGTTGTTTTCAAGAATACAAAGATGTTTTGCACAATTATATCAGGACATGCCTTGGCTAATAAGAAGCAGGCTAAACAAAGAGGATCGGGCACTATTGGTTCACCATGGAAGGGGATTGCATCAGTCATGCCACAAATACAGAATTAAAGGAGACAAGATTCATATGCCTACTCTAGTTCTTCACAAATTTTCCATATGTGAGGCATGGATGTGATGGGGCCAATACTCGTCAAAAGCATTTAGTCAATATCGACTCATCGGCATAGTTATCGTTTACTTCACTAAGAGAGTGGAAATAGCTTCATATGCCATATTACAAGGTCGAAGTCATCAAATTCATCAAAAAAGAAAAAAATATAAAGAAAAAGATCAAATGCCATAAAGGATCGCGTCTAAATAACTGTACAAAGTCAAAGTCTACAGTTTGTCCAAAGATCAGGCAGCATATCACAGTGCAACAAAAGTTGCAAAAAAAAAAAAAGAAGAAGAAATAAAAGGTGGGTAAGACTTGTAAAGATTGGCATAAGAAGCTATCACTACTCTCTATGAGTATCAAACGTTGGCTAGGACCTTTGTTGGGGCAACACATTTCTTAGCGAAATAGAAACAGTTTCGCAAATTGAATCTAATTGAAGAAAAGATTAAAAGCTATTCATCACGGCTAGATGATGCGAGCTTACATTAAAGAAGTTCATCTTAGGGAATTCTACGAAGGAACCTGATGTTGAAAAGGACATTTCTTCTATAAAATGATTTTAGAAGAAAGCAGATGCCAAAGAAGACCTGTTCTGGAGGAGCATTGATATTAACCAAGATGAATGGCGAAGACTTGCCTAATTTGGTGAATTCAGGTTTAGTCAAGAAGAATTTTATCTGAAAAGGAAAAGGGTCAAGGTAAAAACCCGCAAAGGGTGCCTTGAGTCCAAATTCAAAAAAAAATGAAAAGAAAAACGAGAGGCCAAGGCGAAAACTCGCAAAGGGCGCTTTGAGACCAAAGAGGCTTTGAGTTGAAAACCGAAAAGGGCCTCAAATTTTGAATAAAAGTAGGGCACACAGTAGTCTTGCTATATTTGGATTAACAATGAAGAAGTATGTTATGTCTTGGGGCATTGACAGAGTACCCCAGATCCCCTAAACACATATTGAGTTTAAAATGGTCCTCAAGAAGTTGGAACTAAGAAGCTCAGGCCGCGATATCGGGGGCACCTAACATCTATTTTATCCATTTTTGAATTCCTATTCTTTGATCGCTTTATTCTTTTTGAGATACACTCAAATTAATTTTCTTTTATTGCTTGGGTTATCTTTGATTAAATTATTTTTCTGAGCTATGCTCCTGAATAATTTCCTTCTCGTCCATTTTTGTGTTCTTTTTCAAGCATTTATATTGAAATAACGATTAATGAACTAATAACTTTCATAAAAAGGAGTTTCGTATATTACTCTAAGAGCTTCTAAATAATATGAGGAATCTGAAACATGACTATTGTTTAGAACTCACCAAGCCTAAGAGCTGGAAACATTGGAAAATGATTATCTCTTCAAGTTCTCATCGGATAAGACAATTTCGTTGGTGATATCATATCGGCAAATGACGAACAAGGTCAATCCAAGTATAAAAGGGGATCATTGTCGGGATACCCTGCAGATGTATACAACTGGTCATTACACCCAAGGAATGGTGTAACAGATTGAAAGTGATACAAGTTCTGTACTTCTAAGTGGTAAAAGAAATATGAAACAAACCAAATGTCATTCCCCTGAAGTTGCAAGGGCTGACTCTGGAATTACAGTGAGGCAAGCTTGTTGAGCTGAATGATGGTTTCTTTGAGTTTTCTATCCAAGATACCAGCTGAATGAGAAAGCATGGTAGCGTATAAGTGATAGAACCTTGAGGAAATATGAGCAATGACAACCGATGGAGATCATTTTCTCATTTCAAATTAGGAGCATTTGATTCATGCCGATCATTGTGTCCTAACCGTTGTAAAAAAAATTCATGACATCCTGCATTCATAAAAATGTCATCCCTAATATCATTTAGTTAGGAGCATCGGATTCATTCCAGTCATGCATCCTAATCATCATTCTCATGACATTCTACATTCATACAAAAGTCATCCATAATACATTTAGGTTTACAAGATATGTCCCTCAGAGGCCGATATAGCAAACCGAAAAGTTCAGATTTTGTTCCCTAGAGATGTTAGTAGAGCAGACTGAAGATTGAAGTCTTCCTGAAGATAATAAGGAAGCAAACCAAAAGGTTCAGATTTTGTTCCCTAGAGATGTTAGTGGAGCAAACTAAAGATTGAAGTTTTCCTGAAGATAATAAGGAAGCAAACCAAAAGGTTCAGATTTTGTTCCCTCGAGATGGTAGTGGAGCAGACTGAAGATTGAAGTCTCCCTGAAGATAGTAAGGAAGCAAACCAAAAAGTTCAGATTTTGTTCCCTAGAGATGTTAGTGGAGCAAACTAAAGATTGAAGTCTTCCTGAAGATAATAAGGAAGCAAACCAAAAGGTTCAGATTTTGTTCCCTAAAAATGTTAGTGGAGCAAACTGAAGATTGAAGTCTTCCTGAAGTTAATAAGGAAGCAAACCAAAATGTTCAGATTTTATTCCCTCGAGATGGTAGTGGAGTAGACTGAAGATTGAAGTCTTCCTGAAGATAGTAAGGAAACAAAACAAAAAGTTCAGATTTTGTTCCCTAGAGATGTTAGTGGAGCAGACTGAAGATTGAAGTATTCCTGAAGATAATAAAGAAACAAACCAAAAGGTTCAGATTTTGTTCCCTAGAAATGTTAGTGGAGCAAATTAAAGATTGAAGTCTTCCTGAAGATAATAAGGAAGCAAACCAAAAGGTTCAGATTTTGTTCCCTCGAGATGGTAGTGAGCAAACTGAAGATTGAAGTCTTCCTGAAGATAATAAGGAAGCAAGCCAAAAGTTCAGATTTTGTTCCCTCGAAATGGTAGTGGAGCAGACTGAAGATTAAAGTCTTCCTGAAAATAGTAAGTAAGCAAATCAAAAGGTTCAGATTTTGTTCCCTAGAGATGTTAGTGGAGCAAATTGAAGATTAAAATCTTCCTGAAGATAATAAGGAAGCAAACCAAAAGATTCAGATTTTGTTCCCTTGAGATGGTAGTAGAGCAGACTGAAGATTGAAGTCTTCCTAAAAATAGTAAGGAAGCAAAGCAAAAGGTTCAGATTTTGTTCCCTAGAGATGGTAGTGGAGCAAACTGAAGATTGAAGTCGTCCTGAATAAAGTAAGGAAGGAAAACAAAAAGTTCAGATTTTGTTCCCTAGAGATGTTAGTAGAGCAAACTGAAGAATGAAGTCTTCCTGAAAATAACATCAGGAAGCATATCAAAAGCACCAGCCCTATCTCCCTGACTAGCAGAGGTCAAAAATTGTAGATCTTGTCGCCCTAAGCAGTAGGGAACCAAGATCGAACATCAAATCTTGTCTCCCTAAGCAGTAGTGGAATAGATTTAAGCCACCGATCTTATCTCCCCGACCAAAGGTGGAATAGGTAAAAATTGTAGATCTTGTCGCCCTAAGCAGTAGAGGACCAAGATCGAATGACAAATCTTGTCTTCCTAAGCAGTAATGGAATAGATTTAAGCCGCCAGTCCTATCTCCCTAACCAGCAGTGGAATAGGTCTAAAATTGTAGATTTTGTCACCCTAAGTAGTAGGGAACCAAGATCGAACAGCAAATCTTGTCTCCCTAAGCAGTAAGGGAACAGATTTAAGCCACCGGCCCTATCTCCTTGACCAGCAGTGGAATAGGCCAAAGATTGTAGATCTTGTCACCCTAAGAAGTAGTGGATCAAGATCGAACGACAAATCTTGTCCCCCTAAGCAGTAGTGGAACAGATTTAACCATCGGTCGGCATCTACGAGTTTGCGGTGAATGAATCAAGATACCAATCTGGCATTCCTGAGCTTTGCAGGAAATAGATTGAAAATGACAGATCTGACGTTTCCCGAGTTTGTAGGAAACAGATCGAAGACATCAGTCTGATCATCCCTGAGTTTGCAGGGATCAGATTGAAAATATCATATCTGGTCTCCCTGAGTTTGCAGTGAGAGTAGATCAAAGGATAGTGGATACTACCTTCATGAAGTTGAAACTATCAAACTTACTAAAATCAAGATGAAGTTCCAATACCATTGAAGCTACAGTGGAGTTGGAATCATTTGAAGAAAGTGAGGATCAAGAGGTCGAGGCTTGGCCAAAACCGGTCAAAATTGGTCCTTTTATAGTATTTGCTCTATTCTCGTTACACAACAATGAGCAAAGAGGGACAGCTGTAAAAGCCCAATTTTGACCAGGCTAGAATAAAACCAAAACAATAAAAAAAAAAAAAATAAAGTCCCTTTTCAGTCCAAATACTAAACTACCCATACCCAATACCCGTAGCCCACCTACAAACCTAACCTAGTTTACCCATAGCCCAACAGACCCAAAATAAAAAAATGGCCCAAAAGGGCCCAAACATTAACAGAAACAGGAAACCCTAGGGTTTCCTAGGCGCCGCAAGGGGCTATCCCAACAGTCGTGCCGCAGCACCCCAATCGCCACAAGAGACCACCAGCCCTCATCCAAGCCGCAAATCACACCGCCGTCAACACGAGCAACGCCATCACTGCCACGTTCTCATCACCTACACAGAAAAGGGAAGAATCGAAGCAGAATCACAAGAATATAGTTTTCCTTTTCTATTTTCATTTTTTCAAGGCAATAAAAGCTGATTATTTTGTAAAAAATAGAGGGGACGATTACACAAAAAGACAGATACGAATACAAAGGGATTACGAAATAAAAATACAGAAATAGTTTACAAGGTTATTTATTTTGAATATCCGTCTTATTTTTTTTATTTTTCTTTTCTTCTTTTCAGTTCATGCATATATACATATATTATTTTAAAAGAAAAAGATAAGCGTTTACCTTTTAATCGGCGTCGAAAATGGTAGCTTTTGGACTTTTCGGTTGTACCGTCTGAGGAGGCACGTACGACGGCGTATACGGTGGCACGTCACCGGAGCAAAGGGCCAAGACTGACCTCAGGCCGAATGAGTTGAGAGCATTTCGTAGCCCTCTTATATATATATTTTTTTAAAACAATGAAGAAAAATGATTTTTTTAACCGATTTTTGACTTATATAGATAAATGAAAACGACGTCGTTTTGGGCCATGGGATCCGCGCGTTGACTCTACCCGGCTTTCAGGATCCGCGTGTTTTTCTTTGAATGGGCTAATTGCCATTTTAGTCCTTCCGCAATTTTACTTGTCTCAATTCAGTTTATTTAGAAACTTTATATTTTTATAAAATTAACCCAAAAAAAAATTTTATTTCAATTAAACCCTGACTGTTTTAAAGGCTAAAAGATCGGAACGGCATCGTTTTAAAAAGGACTTAATTTCCATATTAGTCCCTGGGATTTAACGTGTATTTTTAATTCAGTCCTATTAATCTGTTTTAATTAGTATTTGACCCCTGATTCTTTTTATTTATTTTATTTTTATCCTTTTATTATATTTTTATCATTATATAGTATATTAAATTATTTTATTATATTTTACATTATTTTCCTATATTTTATATGTATTATTTTATTGTATATTTAATTATTCCTATATATTATTTAACTTGTTTAATAATCTATATTTTATTATATATTTTATTATTTGTTATTTATTATTTTATTATTTTCATTACATATTCTTTTTATATATACTATATTATATATTTTTTTACATAGTAATATATTATATCATATATTATTTTCTAAAAAAATTATTTTTGTATAAAGTTTATTTATATTTTATAACACGTTTCACATATGTTTTATATATTTCTTAAATTATATATTTATTATCTAGTATTTTTTATTGTTTTACATATATTTCTTTATATATTTTATTTGTTTATATAATGCACTTTTATTTATTTACTATTTTATGATTACTATAGTGTAGTTATTTTAGTTGTATTTTATATTGTATGCTATTGTATTATAATCGTTTTTAATATTTGTGTATGATAATTTATAAATGCGACATTGTTATATGGATTATTGTTCAAAATAAAAATATATTTTTACAAGCTTACTATGTTTTTAAAATAAGGCAATGTTTTGGTATTTAGAAAATCGGGAAATAGTGCCCTAACGTACTGGGTTGCGATTTTCCGTTTGGCTAAATAACTAAATACCATTTTCAAATTTTGTAAATCATGAGATGATTTTGGTTACGAAAGTTCTTAAACATCGTGTCCTAACATACTGGATGTGATGTTTATATTCTTTCGGAACAAGAAAGTCTCAAATTTTAACCTAAATTGCTCAAATTTTTTTTAAGAAATTATATTTTTGAATACTTTTAAAACTTCAAACATTTGGATATGACTTTATTGATTACGTACCAATTTATTGGGCGTTACGAGGTGCTAACCTTCCTCGCACGTAACCGACTCCGAACTGTTTTCTTATGTTTTCGAGACCAAAATGTTTTTAAACGAAACGTTTTACAAGGTGAACCAATCACACCTAAGTAAAAAAAAATTGGTGGCGACTCCCGTTTTTGTTTTTAAAGTCGATCCCCATATTTCAAAACTCGATTTTAAAATGGTTTCGACAATATTATTTACTTTCAAATTTATATTTATTTATCATTTTGGTACTTAAACTTTTTTTTATTAGGTTGATACTTGAAATTTCCAATTGTACATCACTTTAGCCCAACCATTGACAACATTACAAAAATGGAAAAAAAAACCCAAAGAAAATAGAAAAAAATCACATTTAAAATTTCAAAATATATAGAAAATCATGTAAAATTCTCCAAACTTTAAAAATAATTTATATTTTATGTGTTTACTCTTTTATTTAATGTGTTATTAAAAAATCAAAGTAAATACTTTTTTATTTCTAATTTCACATAAATTTTTTATAGCTTTCAAATATTTAAATCTTTTGAGATTTTTTTCATTTTTTCTATTTTTCCCATTTTTAATTTTTAAGATTTTTTAGAAAAATAAGAATCGAGCGATGTGGCTTGCTGAGAGCATGCAACATCATTTTTTGTAACACCGTTAATAGTTGAGGTAAAGTAATACAGTTAGAAACTTTAAATATCAAATTAATACAAAAAATACTTAAACTACTAAATTGATAATTGGATGCAATTTTGAGAGTAAATAATGCATTAATCTAAAATTTAAGTTAACAATTTATATTATGGATTATAAAAATATATTATATAAATTTTAATACATTCGTGTAGATATTCATGTATTATATTGTATTTTAAATTTTTGGTGATATGTTTTATTTTCCTTCGTATTATGTTCAATGTTAGGTGAAATTATTTGTTAGATTTCTCTAATTGTATCAAATTAGTCTAATTATTATTACTATTAAAAAATCAAAATAAAAATTTATTTCCTTTTTAATAATATAGCATTAATTTAATCTATTTAACAATAAAATAACTCATTCAATTGGATTCGCTACGCTACAGTTAATTTAGCCCAAAATATGCCCATATGAGCTCATAAGCGATTTTATTTTTAATTTTTTAAATTTCTAGCCTTGCATAAACAAAATAAATAAATATTGGCTTTTTTTCTTCAAGATTTCTATAGGCAGTAACGCGAGTAAACCCTAGGTAACTCCACCCAATTTTGTGCTTCTTTCACAAGGTTTGCTTTTTTCTCAGTTTATTTCCTTTGTACTAGAAATTTGGAGAACGCAAAAGACAAATTGTCAATGAAATTTCAATTTCATGTTTTAATTGCTTTGCTTTTTCTTTGTAGAAACTAAGCGCCATTTTCAAATCACGCTTGACTAATTTTTAACATAATTTTCACTTTTTGAGTTTCTGATTATCCTTAGTTTCTAGGATTTGCTTCATCTCTGGGTTTGAACTTACGTTAATGGCAGTTTGATAATAAATTACAAGTATTGTTTCTGTTTGATTTCAATTTAATTAATTTAGGAAGGAACCATTTTTGGGGTTTTTTTTTTTTTTTGGTTCTATCGTCGTTTCTAGATGGGAATTTGAATTTAGGATTCTGTTTAATTGGTTACTTTACTCACTTCAAAAACCTCATCGATTGAAACAACTTGAAGAGTCTTAGCAAATGCATGGATTTAGAATCGCAGAAAGAAGTTGCATATCTAAGCATTATTTTTGAACTTGGTTTAATGAAAGAGTTATATGTTTAGAAGAGCACCTAGAAAGTTCATGTTGGCAAAATGGTCAGTTGTCTTCATCAATGTATGGACAATATATTTCGGTTGCAAAACTGACAATGTGCGTGTTCGGAAAGCTGAAAACAGAGATGGCCATTTCACCTGTTTAGGCTGCATCGTTGTGGTTTGACTAGCATAGGTTTTGTTTGATTGTAGAATGTTCTTTGTTCGTCCCATTTAGTTCCTTGGTGAAATATTTTTGGATGTCCTTTTCTTTTGCAACGTTGCAATTTCTTCTATATTAGCGTCTACCATGATTTTAGGTGTGCTGAGATGGCCGATGTTCAAGACTCAGATGGCAAACCATGTGAAGAAAGTTTGCCTTGTACATCTCAAAAGCAGGAAACTCGTGATGAAATGCTTTCTAGGCACAGGTAATTTTGATACGATGATATTTAATATACTTCTTTAAATTTTTTTACTTACCTGTAGTTTAATTGATGGTTTTGGATTGTTGACTGATGTGTTCCTTGCTTGCTATCACATTTAATCTAGTTAATTAATCTGGCTTGTTTCCTGGCACAATTTAGATGGTTTAACAAGGCCTACTGCTATTATGAATAAGGCTGATATATTATTAAAATGCCCTGATTTGAAAATTTTGATTATAAAAAAAAAAAAAAAAAAAAACTGCATTTTGAAAAATTTAGTTGGGGTATTTTTTTTCAACTTAAATATAATCTTTTTCTCTATAATACTTATTTTTCTTATCCTATTCTGTAGGAGAGAGATATCGGAGCTGCAAAACAAGGAAATTAGCCTGAAAAAGGCAGCAGCAAAGGGTAGCAAGGCTGAACAGAAGGCTAAAAAGAAGCAGGTGGAGGAAGAGATCTCTCAGCTCTCTACTAATCTCAAGGCAAAACATGCAGAAGAGCTTGCTTCACTAGGCTACAGTAACGGAAATGATAAAAGCAATATGGACAACTTGGTGAAGGCCATAGCTGGGGTGTCTGTCGCTCCTCAGCAGGATCATCCAAAGCCCAGCAAAGGTGCCAAGAGGCGAGTGAAAAGAGCTCAGCAAGAGGCAGCTAGAGAACAAAGAATCCAAGAAGAGCAGAGCAACATTGTGAGTGATAGAATGATCGAGGATGAGAAATTGGAGGAAAAACTGAAACCTCTGGGATTCACAATTAATGAAATAAAGCCAGATGGACACTGCCTCTACCGAGCCGTTGAAGACCAGTTGGCGCTTCTGTCTGGAGGTTCTTCTCCTTATACATATCAAGAGCTGCGGGAAATGGCAGCTGCTTATATGAGGAAACATGCATCCGATTTTCTTCCTTTTTTCCTGTCAGAGAATACCGTAGATGAAGATTCTGATGATTCATTAGCGGAGAGATTTGAGAACTACTGTAAAGAGGTGGAGTCAACTGCTGCATGGGGAGGGCAGTTAGAGCTTGGAGCTTTAACTCACTGCCTGAGAAAACACATCATGATATTTTCAGGATCTTTTCCAGATGTGGAGATGGGAAAGGAGTACAAATCTGATGGAGGATCCTCTTCATCTGAAGGGACTCTCAGGTTGTCTTACCATAAGCATGCCTTTGGGCTTGGAGAGCACTATAATTCTGTCATCCCAAATTTGATCAGATAGGTATAATAGAGTAATCTGTGGATTGTGGAATGTTTCTTTCCATGTGCTTCTTTACTACAATATGATGTTTTTGAGGGAGCAAGCAAATGTTGGCTCTAAACTCTAATTTGAAACTTGGTTTTGATTGAATGTAGTTCATGCATTGTTTATCTATGTTATTTTAGCACGAGTTCGTAAATGTGCGAGCAACTGTGAGAGATGATGTCAAAATTCTTTAAAAGTCTTTTGCGGATGAGAATATATCCTAACATTATAAATTAATGCCAAAAACTATGCAGAGATGATGATAACATAGGCTCACATCAGATAGATGATGAGATGAAACCATATAGGCAAATACCCAATTCTTGAATTATGTAGGTTCCCTGAATGTCTCTCCTTAGGAAAGTCAAATGACTTTAAGAAAAGTAGTAACTCATTAACAGACCATGTCATAAATCTTGGGAGTGTCAAATATCAACACAATATTTTACTTTTAAGAAAGTTCTAAATTTGCATCCCACATTTAAATTGCATTTACTCTTGAGAATTGATGAGTATGTTAAGCATAGTGAAGTCCTTTAACTGTATTTATTGTCACATGTGTATTTATAGACAGTTATGCAACTTTACAAATCAATCATCAATGGCAATTTATAGGAATAATGATCTATTGGATTATTTTATTCCTTTTTGTACCTATTCATGGACAGTATAAATAAGGGTCTCCAGGGTGACTAGGTTCCACATCAGGGATAAGCACTTTTACTACTTCAGAAGTCTCTCAGTAAGGTCCATTTAACTCCCATTTCCAATACTCTTCTTTGTTAGATGGAAATGGTTACAAGAATGGTTGCAGACAGGCCGGTGGTGATCTTCAGTTGGACCACTTGTTGCATGAGCCACACCATCAAGACTCTGATAAGTGGATTTGGAGCTGATGTGGCAAGTTAACTAGTTGATGTAACCAGTTCACGTTGGTGAAGCAGTGGAAGGGTCAAGGTTTGACACGAGTTTAGGGAAAAATCTAAAGAGTTGGATTGGTTTAAGGCAAAAAAATAGAAATTGATTGTGATTAAGGGGAGAAGGAAAAGAAAATCGATTTGGGAAAAAATTAACAGGGATTTAGGTTAGAAATCGATCCGGAATCGATTAACAAGGTTGGTTTATGGTTACAAAATCGATTCAATAATCGATTAACGGGTCAAGGGTTAGAAATCGATTGGTATTTTTCGTTTGGGGAGAAAAGAAGACAAAATGAGAAACCTATCAGTATTTTTGGTTCTTAGCAACAATAGTCAATAAAAGAGAAGCTACAATGTTGTTACATCCACTGTAATGGTTAAGTTTTTGTATTTAGTTTTTGATTTTTTGGATTTAAGGTTATTTTAATTTAGGGTTGTCTAGATTTAAATTTTGAAAAATGTTGCATCCACATAGGAATATTTCAATTTAGTTTTTGATTTTTTTTAGATTTAGGGTTATTTCGATTTTGGTTTCATTTGTTATTAACAAGCATTCAAAAAGATTTTGGTTTCATTTGTTATTCATATGGGGTTTAGGGTTTGCTTATTAAAGTGAATGGCAGATACTGTGTATGGTATGCCATATGCATGATACTGTGTATGTCATGTTTATTGTTTGTATCAAACTGAATGACAAATACTGTGTATGGTATGCCATGTTTATTATTTGTATAAAATAGTATCAAGTTTGGTTATTGTTTGGTTATTAAGACACAAATTTGTTCCTAGTTTCAAATATCAATTGGATTAAATTTGTTCTTTAGCTTCTATATTGTATTGGTTATTATCTACCATTGCCTAGGTTTAGGGTTAAAGTGTTTGGTTATTGTCGGCCATGTGCATGACAGAAATGGTTGTGTTTGTATTAGATTATTTTTGTATTGGTTATTGTCTGTCATGTTGTATTAAATTGTTTGGTTGTTGTTTGCCTTTATTGACTGTAAATTTGTTTGGTAGGTTAATTGATGATAATTTTAATGAGAGTGAAGAAGAAAAGTCTAATTTTGATGTGTCTGATAGTGATGTGTCTAATAGGATAAGAATTAATCTAGATGGTTTAAACATGGATGATGTAGAAGTAGGGATCTATTTGATAGTGATGGTTCTGGGAGGTTAGATAGTGCACATGAATCTGACTTAGATGGCCAAAATTGGCTTGGGTTTAACCTAGACAATGACATGAGTAATCCTAAACTTCAAGTAATGTTATTTAAGTCTAAAGACAATCTAAAAGAAGCTGCCAAAAATATGGTAGGTTGAATAGTTATTTTACTAATTTCCCCAAAAATGATCTAAAGATGTTAAACACAATTTGTAGTGAAAAATGTTCTTGGTTCATATGAGCCTCTAGACTAAACCCTAATGGCCCTATTGACCAGAGTTGGCAAATTAGGAGTTCAAATAACCATACTTGCTCTAAAGTCTATAGAAATAAGAATGTAACCTCAGCTTGGATAAGTCAACATTATAAAGAAAAATTCATTGATGATCCTAATTATTCTTTGACATCATTGCAACAAGATGTCAAAAGAGATTTATTTTTCCTTGTCTTACTAGACAAATGTAGGAGGGCTAAACTTAGGGCATTGGAATTAATTGAAGGAGCTCATAAGGCTCAATATGAGAAGATTTATGAGTTTTTGTTGGAGGTTAGGACTTAAAATGAGGGGACAACAACAATCTGTTATATTCAAATGATGTATGTCTATCTGCAGGCATGCAAAGATGGCTATAGGGTTGGTTGGAGGAGGATAATAGGTTTAGATGGATGTTTCTTGAAGTGTTACTTTGGTGGCTACTTACTGGCAGCTGTTGGGATAGATGCAAATAATGACATCTATCTTATTACATATGCTGCTGTCAAAAGTGAAAACCAAGCATCATGGCTCTGGTTCTTGGAGTTGCTTGCACTATACTTGAAAATTGTGAGCTCATACTAGATATCTTTCATGTCTAACAAGCAAAAGGTAAACTCCATTTGTCTACTTTGTTTTATGTTGTTTTTGTTTAGGGTTTATGGTATGCCAATGAAGTAAATTGTATTTGTTCTATTTGTAGAGACTTTTAGAAGTAATGTAAATGTTTTTTTCCTAATTTAGAAACAAGACACTGTGTTAGACACCTACATTCCAATTTCAAGAAAGTTGGTTTCTGAACAAAGGAATTGAAAGATTTACTTTGGAAAGCTGCCAGAGCAAGCCCTCCAAGGGATTATGAGGATGTCATAGCTGAACTAAAGAATACCAATCAACATGCTTATGATTAGTTGAAGGAAAAGAACCCTACTCACTGTCTTAATGGGATCGCTGATGTGGCAAGTTAACTAGCTGATGTGGCCAGTTCACGTTAGTGAAGCAGTGGAAGGGTCAAGGTTTGACACGAGTTTAGAGAAAAAATCTAAAGAGTTGGATTGGTTTAGGGCAAAAAAATAGAAATTGATTGTGATTAAGGGGAGAAGGAAAAGAAAATCGATTTGGGAAAAAATTAACAGGGATTTAGGTTAGAAATCGATTCGAGAATCGATTAACAAGGTTGGTTTATGGTTACAAAATCGATTCAATAATCGATTAACAGGGTCTAGGGTTAGAAATCGATTGGTATTTTCCGTTTGGGGAGAAAAGAAGACAAAATGAGAAACCTATCAGTATTTTTGGTTCTTAGCGACAATAGTCAATAAAAGAGAAGCTACAATGTTGTTACATCCATTGTAATGGTTAAGTTTTTGTATTTAGTTTTTGATTTTTTGGATTTAAGGTTATTTTAATTTAGGGTTGTCTAGATTTAAATTTTGAAAAATGTTGCATCCACATAGGGTTATTTCAATTTAGTTTTTGATTTTTTTAGATTTAGGGTTATTTCAATTTTGGTTTCATTTGCGATTAACAAGCATTCAAAAAGATTTTGGTTTCATTTGTTATTCATATGGGGTTTAAGGTTTGCTTATTAAAGTGAATGGCAGATACTATGTATGGTATGCCATATGCATGATATTGTGTATGTCATGTTTATTGTTTGTATCAAACTGAATGATAGATACTGTGTATGGTATGCCATGTTTATTATTTGTACAAAATAGTATCAAGTTTGGTTATTGTTTGGTTATTAAGACACAAATTTGTTCCTAGTTTCAGATATCAATTGGATTAAATTTGTTCTTTAGCTTCTATATTGTATTAGTTATTGTCTGTCATTGCTTAGGTTTAGGGTTAAAGTGTTTGGTTATTGTCTGCCATGTGCATGACAGAAATGGTTGTGTTCGTATTAAATTATTTTTGCATTGGTTATTGTCTGTCATGTTGTATTAAATTGTTTGGTTGTTGTCTACCTTTATTAACTGTAAATTTTTTTGGTAGGTTTAATTAATGATAATTTTAATGAGAGTGAAGAAGAAAAGTCTAATTTTGATGTGTTTGATAGTGATGTGTCTAATAGGATAAGAGTTAATCTAGATGGTTTAAACATGGATGATATAGAAGTAGGGATCTGTTTGATAGTGATGATTCTGGGAGGTTAGATAGTGCACATGAATCTGACTTAGATGGCCAAAATTGGCTTGGGTTTAACCTAGACAATGACATGAGTAATCTTAAACTTCAAGTAATGTTAGTTAAGTCTAAAGACAATCTAAAATAAGCTGCCAAAAATATGGTAGGTTGAATAGTTATTTTACTAAGTTCCCCAAATATGATCTAAAGATGTTAAAGACAGTTTGTAGTGAAAAATGTACTTGGTTCTTATGAGCCTCTAGACTAAACCCTAATGACCTTACTGACCAGACTTGGTAAATTAGGAGTTCAAACCCTAACCATACTTGCTCTAAAGTCTATAAAAATAAGAATGTAACCTCAGCTTGTATAAGTCAACATTATAAAGAAAAATTTGTTGATGATCCTAATTATTCTTTGACATCATTGCAACAAGATGTCAAAAGAGATTTATTTTACCTTATCTTACTAGACAAATGTAGGAGGGCTAAACTTAAGGCATTGGAATTAATTGAAGGAGCTCATAAGGCATAATATGAGAAGATTTATGAGTATTTGTTGGAGGTTAGGACCTAAAATGAGGGGACAACAACAATCTGTTATATTCAAATGATGTATGTCTATCTGCAGGCATGCAAAGATGGCTATAGGGTTGGTTGGAGGAGGATAATAGGTTTAGATGGATGTTTCTTGAAGGGCTACTTTGGTGGCTACCTACTGGCAACTGTTGGAATAGATGCAAATAATGACATCTATCCTATTGCATATGCTGCTGTCGAAAGTGAAAACCAAGCATCATGGCTCTGGTTCTTGGAGTTGCTTACACTAGACTTGAAAATTGTGAGCTCATACTAGATATCTTTCATGTCTAACAAGCAAAAGGTAAAACTCCATTTGTCTACTTTGTTTTATGTTGTTTTTGTTTAGGGTTTATGGTATGGCGAAGAAGTAAATTGTATTTGTTCTATTTGTAGAGACTTTTAGAAGCAATATATATGTTTTTTCCTAATTTAGAAACAAGACACTGTGTTAGACACCTATATTCCAATTTCAAGAAAGTTGGTTTCTGAACAAAGGAATTGAAAGATTTGCTTTGGAAAGCTGCCAGAGCAAGCCCTCCAAGGGATTTTGAGGATGTCATAGCTGAACTAAAGAATACCAATCAACATGCTTATGATTAGTTGAAGAAAAAGAACCCTACTCACTGGTCAAGTTCCCACTTCTCAGTTAGGAGCCACTCCGACATGTTGGTGAATAATCTTTCTGAATGCTTTAACAAGGTAAACCCTTATTTTTTTATGTTACTTACTAATCATTAAGAACATGCAGTTCACTAATCCTTTATGTTGCTTACTAGTAGGTGATATTGGAAGCAAGAGGGAAACCTATTTTCACCATGATGGAAACAATTAGGACCAAGATTATGTTGTTGATTGTCAAGAAGAAAGAAAAAGCTGATAAAATTAAAGGAATCTTGTGTCCAAAGATTAAGAAAAAGTTGGATGTCAATATCAAAGATTCACTGAGGTAAATTTACCCTCTTTAATATATTGATGCCTTTATTCTGCCTTGTGTATAATTGCTTGTGGGGCTGATCACATGTTGTTGGACCAATACCTGTATGTCTTTATTATGCCATTTTTAATATATTTATGCCTTGTGTATGATTGTTGATAGGGCTGATCACATGTTGTTTTTAATATTGTTTTAGTGACTATTTTTAGGTGTGTTCCATCACATACTGGTGGGGACAAGTATCAGGTTGAAACAGTTTAGGTAGTCAGCATGTGGTGGACCTAGTTAAGAATTCTTTCTCCTATAGGAACTAAGATCTCACTAGCATCCCTTGTATACATGTAGTGGCTGCCATTCATCTAAAAGACGAGTTCTCAGAAACCTATGTACAAACCTAGTACAACAAGAAAACCCAGCTTTCCATTTACTCCAATTTCATAAGGCTAGCAAGGGGTCCTAAGTAATGAATGTCTGTGCTAAACATGCTACCAACACTGCTTCCTACACTAAGAAGGCCACGTGGCATACCTACTAAGGTGAAAAGGAAATAATCTGATGAGCTGCAAAAAATAAAAAGGTTGAGCAAGAGAGGGGTGGAAATGAGGTGCAATAAATACAACAAAAGATGCGACAATAAGAGGAGTTGTAAATGAGAAGTTGGCAAAAACATTCTAGTAAGTCATCTGTCTTTGCTTCATTATATTACTTAAGTTATGAATTTGTTTGATGGATTTCACTTGTTTCTGTAGGTCAAAAGGCACAAAGTTGGAGTTCACAACCAAGTGGTTGCCCCAACTCAGCAGGAGGCTGCCCCAACTCCTTACCAATTTGCCCTAACTCGCCAAACTCACAAACAAGATGCTACCCCCAAGAGAAAAGCTTCGATGCAAGAGGAAACCAACCATTGTTAGATGGATGTCTTCTACTCAAGAGTCATCTATGATAGGCCAATGATGACATTGTGAACATGACTTTATTTTGTTAACTTTTTGAACTTGTGTAAATTTGCCTATACCTGCTACTAATTTATTAACTTAGGCAGATTACTTTTTTGTAAATTTGCCTATGATTGCTACTATTATCTAAACTTAGGCATATAGTCACTTTTTTTTTTTTTTGTAAATTTTCCTACAATTAAGATCTGTTCAATTGTATTGAATTGTAGGCAAATTTGGCAATAGTTTGCCTTTCATTTTGTAAATAGTTTGGCTTTAATATATGAGCATTGATCCATGCAATCTAGAAATATTTTGCCCTTCCAATATGTTTCTATTTTTTGTTTTTCATTTGTTTTTATCTCTTCTAACATATGAGCATTGATCCATGCAATGTAAGAAAATAAAAAACAATAACCAAATACTCTTTCAAGTCTTAAAAGAAGATTAAACATTTAGAAATTCAAATGAAATGAAATACAAATGTGTGAGAATACCAGATCATTACAATAACCAAATATTCTCCCAATACAATTAGCAAACTTCTACCCTTTACAGGCTATTATATTTAGGAACCCAACTCACCATGAATGAATAACAAAATAGTATATCAATAGCCACATAAGCTGGTTTTCGGTGCTAACAACAACATAAGTTGGTTTAGAGTTTAAAAAATAGTAACAATATTACAAATAAAAGCACTAAAAGCCATGTTTTTCTCTCCCTCCTCCTTGCATCCTCCAATATCTTCACATTTTTCAGAAGACCCAACAACATAATTTGTGAACGGGGTGTCAATAGTGTATCAAACCAGGTGAAAAAATGACATGGTTTTCGAAACCCACTCCCAAACTTCTTACACCCAAAAAACCTCCTACCTGGGTTGTCATTGGAACAAGAAATATTTAATTTGGTTGGGTTTTCACAATAACACACCGATATCATGGTCAGCATCTCCATCTTTTTCTCTTCTTTTTTTTTAACTGCTTAAACCCTAAATTTGTAACACCCCTCACCCGTATTCAACGCCGAAATAGGGTTACGGAGCATTACCAGACTTACAACACATTTACACAAACTTATTTTATAAACTTAATCAATACATGCAATACATGTTGTGTGGGGCATACTGACTTCATTACAATTTCAACATTAGGGGACACACGCCGTGTAACATAACCGTGTGTCACACACGGCTGAGACACACGCCCGTGTCTCTACTCGTGTGGACAAAAATAGGCTATTTACCAAGCCAATTTGCCATCCAAGTTTGAATATACCTACATCAACTCAGATGGCAGCACAACATAGCATAACATTATAACCAACCAATTCAAGCTTAACTCATATACATTCACTACTACCATTCACTATGCACACTAATCTCAAAATATATCATACCATTTAACTATTTATACACTTCCAAACATGCATCATTATGCATCAAGATCATTAGCATATAACTACTCCAATATCAATCAAATAAGCTGTAACAGACCGAATTTGACCCTAATCAGAACGGTGGTTTCGAGACCACGAATCCGAGTCTGAGAAATATTTTAATATTTTATTTTGTGCTTATTATGTGTGAATTAAAATGTGTGAAAGTTTCGTAGAAAAATTTCATCGTTTGGGTGTTTAATTTGACAAAAAGGACTTAATCGCGTAAATTTTAAAAGTCTCAAACTATAGTGTAAAGTGCCTATTTGATGATGGCTTTTTAAAGTGGAGCATTAAAAGGGTAAATAACCCATTTTTTGAGTTAGTGGGTGGCTTATGTCAAAAATAACCTTAGTATATATATTAGTTTTATTTTAATTATAAGGTTAGTTTAGTAATTTGGTAATTATTTATTATATGTTAAAATAACTAAGAAAAGAAAGCCATCACCTTTTGACTCATCCATGGCCGAATGTGGAGGAAGAAAATAAGCTTTAGATTCTTTGAAATTTCGGCACTTTGAAGCCAAAATTCAAGATCAAGAACAAAGAAAAACAGAATTAGATCAGGGAAAGACGAAGGTTCTCGAATAGCCGATTTACACGGTCTATCGACAGCCGAGGTAAGTCCTTAAGCTGAAATATATTAAAGAATTATTTATGAACATATTAAATGATAATGTTGGATAAATTTTAGTACATATTTATGTCATAGCCGAATGTATATAAGTATATTAGATTGATTGCATAATTTTATAATGTGATATGAATAAGTGTCTCGATGCGAATTGTGGGATTGTACAATGACGTAATGATTTTACTTGTTTAAGGTGAATAAGCTTAGTTGAATCGGATATGAAAAAAAATAGTTATGAAATGTGTGTGGAATGATTGATCACATTGATGTATTTCGGGCTTTAAGCCTAGCAGGCCTAGTGCCGGTGACTTATTTCAGGCTTTAGGCCTAGCAGGCCTAGTGTCGGTGACTTATTTCAGGCTTTAAGCCTAGCAGGCCTAGCACCGGTGATTTATTTCAGGCTTTAAGCCTAGCAGGCCTAGTGCCGGTGACTTATTACGGGCTCTGAGCCTAGTAGGCCTTGTGCCGGTGTTACTTATCGGGCTTTGACGCCTAGCAGGCTTGATGCCGGTGATGTGTTTTACAAAGGAGAAACCGAATATTGTTCAAGGCAAACCGTAACTAATGTATCTAGTTAAAGGCTCAGGTAAGCAAGTAAGGTAGGTTATGTTTCATGTTACTTGAGTCGAGTTAACACTATGAGAACAGTGTTATGTACATTTGAGATTACAATTGATGTGCATGAGTATTATATGATTGGATTTGAGCTTGAATGTACTATTATGGAGATTCGGTTTTCAAATAGAAATGCTAAGAGTGAAAGAAATTTTAGTACGATAACATGATTGATATGAATGCTGTACTTATGCGATTTGGAGCATGTAATTCTTGTAATATACTTACTTTGTGCTTCGAAGAGATACAGGTTTATGGAAATGAAGTACAATTATTTAGGTTAATGAACTATTAGTATTCGGCCCTGTAGAAATCAATATATTTAAATGTATATGTGCAATGTCATAAGTTGAATGATTTAAATGTTTAAGTGTTTGAATGTTATATTATCATGAGCTTAGGACTTACTAAGTTAGTAAACTTATTTGTGTGAAATGTTCTCCTCTGTTTTATAGATTAGGTTTAGGCTATGAAGTACAATTATTTAGGTTAATGAACTATTAGTATTGACCTGTAGAAATCAATATATTTAAATGTATATGTGCAATGTCATAAGTTGAATGATTTAAATGTTTAAGTGTTTGAATGTTATATTATCATGAGCTTAGGACTTACTAAGTTAGTAAACTTATTTGTGTGAAATGTTCTCCTCTGTTTTATAGATTAGGTTTAGGCTACAAGCTCAACGGGATCGTCAAGAAAGTCGACCACACTGTCAATCTAATTTGGTACTCTTTCATTTTGATTTTCGGATAAAGGCATGTATAGGAAAGACTTTGACTTTGTTTTGATGAAAACTTTTTGTTCATGTATATAATAGCCATGCGAATATGGCTAAATTCTCGGTTAAGTACGTTTTTCATGCTTTTGATATAATTGTCAGTTTATATCGTTAATGTTTGTGCAAATTCAATAAAGGTTTAAATCGAATATGGTGAGGAAATATATGTTTGTGAAGTGAACATTTGAGTTGGATAATGTGGTATGAATAATCATTTGTATACTCGATTATATTGAACCATAATTATGTTTTGTTCATAGGTTAATAATGTTAGGATTTCATGTGAGTGTTCGAAGTATAAGTTAAATTTATATAAATTATTATGATGCATGGATATTATGAATTGTATGTGGGTATATTCAGTTATAATCTAGGTACATATCGTATACATATATATGGATATATATATATATATATATAGATTAGTCATGACATAAAGGCGTGATGTGTTTAGTTGTGTAATATCCATTATTAAATATGCATGTTTTGCTTAAATGTGAAAGGTAAAAATAAATCTCATGAGTTATGTATTCGGCAATACGTGGTATTGAGTAGAAAATATATTTGGTTTTGGATTACATTTGTACATGGCTAATAAACATCATATGATTGGTTTGAATGCGTCATTATAATGCTAATCTCATGATTTATGTATGTATTTTAAGGCAAATTGTGTGACCTTAAGATATGTATATTGGCTTGAATAAATGATATATAATTGAAATGAATTGATTGAACTATGAGTCATGATTTGTATATCGGTATGACTAATCATTTAAGACTAATATTTAATTAGTAAAATGTTATATACATGTATATACATATGCATTTATGGATAAGTTCTATGTGATTATGTGAATGTATGAAAGCTATATTTTTTTTAAAAATGCCTCGTAACCCTAATTCGGCGACTGATATGGGTTAGGAGTATTACATAACCTCCACAATTTATATAATATACAAACCAAATATATTTATATATATACACATGGTTCAAACATACCAAAACAAGCCAACTTTCATGGCTATAGACACAAACCAACACATATACATTTACAAGCCATCTCAAATGGCAAAACTCACTACCAAAGCATAACCAACATGACCATAGTCCCTATACATGCCATATACTTAAAATACCAAGTTCATAGGTACCGAGAGATAGGTAGATAGTGTGATGCGATCTCCGACGATCCCCGAGTCCAAGCTAGCTTTGAAAACTATAAAACACAGAGAAATACACAAAGTAAGCTTTATAGCTTAGTAAGCTCGTATGAAATAATTTAATGCAATCGCATAAACATAAATCAATAATTTGAATACATCAACATGTAGCTTACATTAACTAACAAATACTTTCATCATCATTTCTTCGATTCAATGGTAGAATATTTTATGTACATACCTGTACCATTTCGTATAAATTTCATACACATCCTCAACTTTCATTCACCCGTTGAACCATTTGGAATAGAAGTCAGATACTAGAGGTTCTCACATGATAAGTACCTATACCATGGCCCAAAGCCAAATCAAGGTAACTTATCCGAAATATTAATATCATGGCCTAAAGCCAAATCAGCAGATACGCATGACTCGAAACCAAATTGGTTTATCTCGCACACAAAGTGCTATATCATGGCCCAAAGCCAACTCACTGTATCCCCTAATGGCATATCACTAGTATCCTAAACTATTCCTAAGGTTCAACTGGGATTTCGAATTGTCGAATTATCATCGAATCATTTCCAAACTTGTCCGTAGTCACATAGTCACAATTTATGCTATATCAAAGCATATAGAATACATTTGAAATGAAATTATAACATACGAACTTACCTCGATTGCAAAAACGACGAACTAAGTCGATTAGTCTAAAACCTTATTCTTTCCTTGGTCTAATTCCTTATTCCACTTTTCTTGATCTATATATAAACAAATTTAACCTATTTAGTAAACATTCCATTAAATTTAGGCCAAAATTACCTTATGGAAAAATTATACTTTTGCCCTACTACTTCAACATTTTTACAATTTAGTTCTTATTTCCAAAAATCACAAATTCAAGCAATTTAATCCAATTTCACCATTTCCAAATTTCACTAGTGTCCCTGTAACATCCTCAAAGTGGGCCTACTCATTTATATGATAGTCTAATATGTTAAGTTGGGATTGTAAAGGTTGGGCTGACTTTTTGATTAAATATTTAGATTAGGATTAAAGTTAGTGCTCTGGATAATTTAAAGTGAAATATTGGGCTTTAAAAATCTAGTTTAGGTGGCTAATAAATGGTGTTAGCTTATAATTTAAGAAGATGGTTAATTAAGTGACAAGCTGGGCTTGTGGCCCAAAGGTTTAAAGTGCATTAAGTGGGCATAAGATGGCGCCTTAAGGGAGGAGGAATTTGGGCCCTGAGTGACCGATTGGGCCTTAGGAAATGGGTCAAATTCGGCACTTAGGAGCCTTAGGAGTAGACAGCACAAGGCTATAATTTAGGGATTATTTTTGTTTAATTAATGAGGATAACAAGCTGATAAAATAAAGGGAGAGTTGGTGCAAATGTGGCCTCTTATGGATGAGTGTTTTGATAGGGATAAGGAATAGAAGGATAGAGGAGAAAAGATAGGAGTTATCTTTCGAGTACGAGTTGGTCAAATTCCATCTCCGGAGGGTGCGAAATTCCTATAAATAGGGGGTACCTCTTCAATTCCAACATTTTGAACCCCATTCTCTTCTTTCATCTTCTGTGTCGAAATTTTCAGTTCTTCTTGGTAATCTCTTTTCTTTTGATTTCTTATGAAAGCCAAAACCTCTAAGTATTCTTTCTCTCCACTTTCTTTTCACTTTCCTTCTAAGCCGAAACACTTCACTCAGTTTTTTTAAAAGCCAAAAATGCATCAGTTTATCTTTTTCGAGATTTTCATAAAAGCTGAAATCGCTAGATCTCATCTCTTGTGGTTGCCGAATCCTCTTTAATGGAGTCTGCTTGTACCAAAATCTGAAGGAAACAATAGGTAAGTATTGATTTTGGGATTTTATTGCTCTTTCGGCTTTTCAAAGTCCTTAGCCGAATGGCTATTAGAAACTAATCTCTTATTTTACACTTCTTTTCGGCATTCCGGGATTTGAAGAAGGAGGCCAATCGCATAGATCTCTAAGTTATAGAATAGTGTTACTTTCGGGATTTCAAGGTAAGATGATTTATTTATTTATATATATAAAATCGGGTAGAATACTGACCATGGCCGAATATAGGAGAGGGCATATTTTCACAGTTTTTCAGCTTTTAAGCAAAGTTATGGATTGAGGATAATAGATCCGGATAACAAGGACATCGACTAAGAATATTGGATTTTGCGATATTAGGTGTGTAATACTTCCTCACCATTTAGATCTGTCTGTTAAATACCTGTTTATAAGTATTATATGTTGTGATAAATGCCGAAATCCCGACATAAAGATGGAAGCCCAAAGACTGTAAAAGCGAATCACCAGGTCAGTGAATATTCTAATTATATGTTATAAGTGTATTGATTTTTGTGATTGCATGGGGTGGGTTTGATGAAAGGAGGAAGTTATACGTTATATGTGTAGCGGTTTTTACCGTGATCTATTATATGTTGTAGCGACTTTTGCCGTGATCATTATAAGGGCTTGCCAATATATGTTGATGAGCAAACATGACCGCCATCTTGGCATGTGGTGTGGGTTGATTGTAGAAATCCCCAATGGTGTATTGGTTGGTACGGGGGCGTGTAGCGGATGGAAACCTAGGCAATTGGGTTGGGTTTTACACATTATTTGTTTCCATGTAAATGAAATTATTATTATGTTTTATGAGGCCCAAATTTAATGGTGCATGAGGGTTGCACACTGAGTCTCGCGACTCAACCTATTAAATTAACATTTCAGGTAACTCATAGTGCATCGGACCGGGCTGGAGAGGAACACAAAGTGGCCATGCAAAAGAATATGTGGATCCGGCAAAAAGACTCAAGTTAATTATTTTATATTATGTTTTATTTAATGGATTTTAAACCTCGTTGTAATAAGGTCATGGGCCACTAGTTTATATCTTGTTTTATTATGGGATAAATTATTTTAGTTATTCAAACATTTATTTTAATTAAACTAAGGCATGTAATTAAGTTTGGGTTTTATTCATAAAGGCATATTTTATATAAATTACATTTGGGCTTTTCGACAACACGATTTGTTTTACAAAAATTTCCTTAGTGACATACTAGATCCGGTAATGGGTTAATAGGCCGGGTTTGGGGTGTTACAAATTGGTATCAGAGCTCGGTTCAAAACTTGACTTTGGGATTTTGGGCCCAAAAGATTTTCTAAAAATGGGTTTTTTAAAACATGGATTTCTCTTAATAAAGGTTTGTTAGCTCGGCATGGCACCTGCGTCTCCGGCCCAAGTCCCATGAGATAAGTACTCTAAACCATTATGTGATATATATATGTGGGCTTGATGGGCTTTATGGGATGTAGATTAGTTAGGTTAGAACTTGATGGACTCTAGGCTTAGACAAACAAATTCTTAAAATCCATAAAACTTAACTTCATTAAACAAAACCTGTAAACAAGTCACAAGACTAAAGTGTGGTAACAAGCATATGCATGTCTAGGAGTAGATCCGGAAGAGCTTGGTATTTAAGCAGTCCGAGTGACTCACCTCCTCTTGCGGAATCTCACCTGGTGTATAGTGATTGTTCACTTTAGCCATGACAAGGTGTGGCAATAGGCATATGCATGTTTAGGAGTGGATTAGGGAAAGCTTGGTACTTAAGCAGTCCTAGTGACTCACCTCCTTTGCACTAGAATCCTACCAGTGCGAGTGACTATTCACCCTAGTTACTGATGCGTGTTGTGAGCCGAACTACAATTAAAACTCGAAAGGGACCCATACTGCTTTTCACAAAAAAAAATTTAAAATATCCTACTTTGAAAATAATACCTATGATTTGCGAATATACCCCGATTTACAAAGTCAACAGAATCTTTCCTTAGGAAACAAAAAAACAACAACAACAACAAAATATTCTTGAATTGAAAAATTACCAAATTACCCTTGAGTTGTAAATGACCAAAACACCCCTGATTTACAAAATGATCAAATTACCCCTGATTGGAAAAATTATCGAAATACCCTTAGATTTTCAAAATTACCAAAATACCCTCAAATTTTCAAAATTACTAAAATACCCCAAATTTTCAAAATTATCAAAATACCCCCAGATTTCTAAAATTTTCGAAATACCCTAGATTTTCAAAATTACTGAAGTACCCCCGGGATTACAAAATTACCAGAACACCCCTATTTCACAAAATCACCAAGGACCATATTTTGAAAAATTACGAAAATACCCCTATAGGATAAAATTGGAAATACAACAACAATGACAACCACAACACTTTTACGTAATGAACGCGAGTTCATGAATATTGATAATTGAATGAATGAACTTGAGACTGTAGTGTGTGTATGAATTCGAAAGAACTACTTTTTAGAACTATTAATCATAGGACTGTTCGCGATAAATCAGTGGAAAGAAATAATGATAAATAAAATTCTTAATCGATAAATGCAACTCGAAAGAATGAGTTCAAGGGGTCAAGGACGTCCACCGCGTGGACGCGGTAGGGTAGAACGACCACATCGAGCCAAGAGGGTCCGCCACTGGTCAGAAGCGAGATGTCAAACCGCCACCGTAGAGAGGAGAATTTCAAGATGAGGCGCCGGAGATGATCTTTGTATCTCAAAGCGATGTTGAGGGTTTTAGAGAGGGTTACTGGAGTAGGCAATGGCACAGGAGCTCGAAAATCTATGCCAGAACGGCTTAAGGCCAATGGAGCAGAAGTGTTTAGGGGAGTTTCTGGTGTAGCCCCTAACATAGCCGAGTATTGGATGGAAGCGACCGAGCGTATAATGGATGACTTAGATTTTACGGTGGAGGAGAAGTTGAAAGAGGTCATGTCTCTTCTTCGAGACGAGGCTTACCAGTGGTGGCTCACGGTGAAAGAAGGTACTGTTGAGGACCTGATTGACTGGGATTTCTTTAAGGAGTCATTCTAGGGAAAGTATGTTGGGGCTAGTTATATGGATGCTCAAAGGAAAGCATTCCTGAATTTGGTGGAAGGGAGTAAGTCTGTGGCTGAGTATGAGGCTGAGTTTCTGCGCTTGAGCCGCTACGCTCAAAGAATAGTAGCAACAGAGTATGAACGATGCATTCGGTTCGAGGATGGGCTGCGGAATGAGTTAAGGATTTTGATTGCACCACAGAGAGAGAGTTTCGCGATATTGGTGGATAAGGTTAAAATAGCTGAGAAAGTGAAATGGGCTGAGAGACAGGATAGGGATAAGGATCGAGATAAGAGAAGTTTTGAGTCGTTAGGACCATCTGGGAATTTTCAGAAGAGGCCTAGGGCTGATGGGCCAGCTTGTGCTCCAACGGGCCAGAATCAAGCATGTTCTACGTGTGGTAGAACCCATCCGGGGGAGTACAGAGTCAGAACCGGTGGTTGTTTTAAGTGTGGATCCACAGAACATCTGATCAAGGATTGTCCTCGGATGGATCGGGAGCGACCCGGTAGGGGCCGAGGTTCTGATCAGACTAGGAGAGGTGATCAGTTTGGACCAAGGGGTCGTGGGGCAGCTAGAGGTGGTAACAGTTCCAGTCAGGGCCATGGAGCACTAGGCCAAAGTGCAGGTTATCTTTGAGGCAAGGCAGACCGACTTTGGTCTATGTAGTGCAACGCTAAGGGGACGGAGATGCTCCAGATGCAAATAATGGTGCGTACCCTACCATAGTATACTAAGTGGTTATTTTGGCTTTAGAATTTGAGTGCACAGCGAAAGCATAGTGGTGAGACTTAGGTAGTATGATTACTAGTTAGTTGGAAATTTCGAGGACGAAATTTCTTTAAGGGGTAGAAGCGTAACATCCTCAAAGTAGGCCTACTCATTTATCCGATAGTCTAATATGTTTAGTTGGGATTGTAAAGGTTAATGACTTTTGATTAAATATTTAGATTAGGATTAAAGTTAGTGCTCTGGATAATTCAAAGTGAAATATTGGGCTTTAAAAATCTGGTTTAGGTGGCTAATAAATGGTGTTAGCTTATAATTTAAGAAGATGGTTAATTAAGTGACAAGCTGGGCTTGTGGCCCAAAGGTTTAAAGTGCATTAAGTGGGCATAAGGTGGCGCCTTAAGGGAGGAGGAATTTGGGCCCTGAGTGACCGATTGGGCCTTAGGAAATGGGTTAAATTCGGCACTTAGGAGCCTTAGGAGTGGACGGCACAAGGCTATAATTTAGGGATTATTTTTGTTTAATTAATGAGGATAACAAGCTGATAAAATAAATGGAGAGTTGGTGCAAATGTGGCCTCTTATGGATGAGTGTTTTGATAGGGATAAGGGATAGAAGGATAGAGGAGAAAAGATAGGAGTTATCTTCTGAGTACAGAGTTGGCCGAAATTCCATCTCCTGGAGGGGGTGCCGAAATTCCCTATAAATAGGGGGTACCTCTTCAATTCGACATTTTGAACCCCATTCTCTTCTTTCATCTTCTGTGTCGAAATTCTCAGTTCTTCTTGGTAATCTCTTTTCTTTTGATTTCTTCTGAAAGCCAAAACCCCTAAGTATTCTTTCTCTCCACTTTCTTTTCACTTTCCTTCTAAGCCGAAACACTTCACTCAGTTTTTTTAAAAGCTGAAAATGCATCAGTTCATCTTTTTTGAGATTTTCATAAAAGCCAAAATCGCTAGATCTCATCACCTGTGGTTGCCGAATCCTCTTTAATGGAGTTTGCTTGTGCCGAAATTTGAAGGAAACAATAGGTAAGTATTGATTTTGGGATTTCATTGTTCTTTCGGCTTTTCAAAGTCCTTAGCCGAATGGCTATTAGAAACTAATCTCTTATTTCACACTTCTTTTCGGCATTTCGAGATTTGAAGAAGGAGGCCAATCGCATAGATCTCTAAGTTATAGAATAGTGTTACTTTCGGGATTTCAAGGTAAGAGGATTTGTTTATTTATATATATAAAATCGGGTAGAATACTAACCATGGCCGAATATATGAGAGGGCATATTTTCACAGTTTTTTGGCTTTTAAGCAAAGTTATAGATTGAGGATAATAGATCAGGATAACAAGGACATCGACTAAGAATATTGGATTTGCGATATCGTGTGTAATACTTCCCACCATTTAGATCATGCATTAAATACCTATTTATAAGTATTATATGTTGTGATAAATGCCAAATCCGGCATAAAGATGGAAGCCCAAAGATGGTAAAAGCGAATCACCGTGTCGTTGAATATTTCGATTATATGTTATAAGTGTATTGATTTATGTGATTACATGGGTGGGTTTGATGAAAGGAGGAAGTTATCGTTATATGTGTAGCGGTTTTTACCGTGATCTGTTATATGTTGTAGCGGCTTTTGCCATGATCTGTTATAAGGAATTTGGCCAATATATGTTGATGAGCAGCATGACTGCCATCTTGACGTGTAGTGGTGTGGGTTGATTGTAGAAATCCCCAATGGTGTATTGGTTGGTACGGGAGCGTGTAGCGGATGGAAACCTAGGCAATTGGGTTGGGTTTTGCATATTATTTGTTTCCATGTAAATGAAATTATTATTATGTTTTATGAGGCCCAAATTTAATGGTGCATGAGGGTTGCACACTGAGTCTCACGACTCAACCTATTAAATTAACATTTCAGGTAACTCATAGTGCATCGGACCGGGCTGGAGAGGAACGCAAGGTGGCCATGCAAAAGAATATGTGGATCCGGCAAAAAGACTTAAGTTAATTATTTTTATATTATGTTTTATTTAATGGATTTTAAACCTCGTTGTAATAAGGCCATGGGCCACTAGTTTATATCTTGTTTTATTATGGGATAAATTAGTTTTAGTTATTCAAACATTTATTTTAATTAAACTAAGGCATGTAATTAAGTTTGGGTTTTATTCATAAAGGCATATTTTATATAAATTACATTTGGGCTTTTTGACAACACGATTTGTTTTACAAAAATTTCCTTAGTGACATACCAGATCCAGTAATGGGTGAATAGGCCGGGTTTGGGGTATTACAGTCCCTAGCAGCCCACACATTTCATTTATTTCACATATTTACCACATAAATTTCACATATTTTAATTTAGCTTCCAAATGACAATTTCACTAAAAATCACTTAACAAAAAGTGTTTAACTATCAACAAGGACTTATATTCTTCCATTAAACTTCAAAATACATGTATATTAATCAATGGAAACACCTTATACTTTTAACAATTTTACAAATTAGTCCCCTCATTAGAAAGCTTAAGCTACAACGGTTCCAAAAACATAAAAATCACTAAAAACCGAGTTAAAAATCACTTACATGCAAGTGAAATTTAAAACCAAACTTTCACCCTTCTTCAATGGTGTATTCGGCTGGAGAAGATGATAATGGGTGAAATTTTTGTTTCGTTTTTACTTATTTTAACTTTAATTACTAAATACCAAAATTAACCTTAATGAATAATAATGAAACTTCACCTAACCATGTCCATCTTTGTCCACTCAATTATACAATGGTCCAATTACCATTTTAAGACCTCTAATTAAAGTTCCTTAGCTATTAAACACATTTAAATAATAGAATCCAACTTTTGCACTTTATGCGATTTGGTCCTTTTTATCAAATTGAGCATTCAAACGGTAAAATTTCTTAATGAAATTTTTACACCAATATTTTATCATGCTATAAATATCAAAATAATAATAAAATAAATATTTTGACCTAGGATTTGAGGTCCCAAAAATATTGTTCTGATGTGACCAAAAACGGGCTGTTACAACTTTTCCCCTTAGGGATTTTAGTCCCCAAAAATCTTACCAGCGAATAGGTTAGGGTACTGTTTTCTCATAGCTTCCTCGAGTTCCCACATAGCCTCTTCTACCCCGTGACGTTGCCATAAAACTTTCACCAAAGCCATTTTCTTATTTTTGAACTTTTTAACCTCTCGAGCCAAAATTTTGATCGGTTCCTCGTTGTACGTCATGTCAGGTTGAATTTCAATCTCTGACGGAGAAATTATATGCGATGGATCTGATCGATACTAGTGTAACATTGACACATGAAACACATTGTGGATCTTTTCTAACTCTGATGATAAAGCTGCCGATATTCAACTGACCTTATTTTTCTATTATCTCATACGGCTCGATAAATCGCAGACTTAGTTTGCCTTTGTGACCAAATCTAAGAATTTTCTTCCGTGGAGATACTTTCAGAAATACTTTGTCACCGATCTGAAATTCAATGTCTTTTCATTTCAAATCCGCATACGGCTTTTTTCGATCTGAAGCTGCTTTTAAACAGTCGCGAATTACTTTTACTTTCTCTTCGGTTTCTCTAACCAAATCAACCCCGTGAATCTATTTCTCATTCAGATCAGTCTAGTACAACGGAGTTTAGTATTTGCGACCATATAAAGCTTCATACGGTGCCATCTTTATACTCGATTAAAAACTGTTATTACACAAATTCAACCAATGGCAAAAATCTCTCCCAGTTGCCTTCAAATTCTAATACACAACATCGAAGCATATCTTCGAGAATTTGAATTACTCTCTCAAACTGACCATCAGTTTGCAGATGCAGATGAAATGCGGTACTAAAATTCAACCTCGTACCCAGAGCTTCTTGCAATTTCTTCCAAAATCAAGATGTAAACCTCGAGTCTCTAGTTGAAATAATAGGCACTGATACTCAGTGCAATCTAACAATCTTAGCAATGTACAACTCAACTAGTCGATCAAGCGAAAAATCTGTGCATATCAGAATGAACTGTGCCAATTTCGTCAGTCGATCAACGGCAACCCAAATAGCATCTTTCTTTTTTGGAGTCAGGGATAATCCCGATACGAAATCCATCGTAACTCTATCCCATTTCCACTTTGGTATCATCACAGGCTGAAGTAAACCCAAAGGCACTTGATGTTCGACTTTAACTTGTTGACAAATCAAACACCTTGATACAATCTCTGAAATGTCTCGTTTCATACCCGACCACCAATATAATTTTTTCAAATCATTGTACATTTTGGTACTCCTTGGGTGAACAGATAAACTAATACTGTGTCCTTCGTGTAAAATTTTCTGAATGAGTTTAGATTTTTTTGGTACGCAGATTCTGTTTCGAACATAAAATAATCATCGGATCTAATTTGGTACACTGAATCATTAGTTGACTCGCATTGTACTCTTTTAGCTTGCAATTCACTATCACATTTCTGAGCTTCATATATTTGCTGAAGAAAAATTGGTTTAGCTTTTAACTCAGTTAAAATTGAACCATCATCAGATAATGTCAACTGGGTATTCATTGCTCTCAAGGAAAACAATGATTTTCTACTCAAAGCATTCTCGACTACATTTGTTTTCCCCTGGTGATAATCAATCACTAACTCATAGTCTTTTAGTAGCTTGAGATATCTCCATTGTCGTAATTCAAATCTTTCTGGATCATAATATATTTTAAGATTTTATGATCGGTAAAGATGTGGCATTTTTCACCGTACAAATGATGACGCCAAATTTTCAGTACAAAAACTATAGAACTCTAAATCGTGCATCAGATAATTCTTTTCATGCGGTTTCAACTGTCTGGAGGCATAAGCTATAACTTTTCCCTCTTACATCAATACACAACACAAACCGTTCAATGACGTGTCACTGTAAATCACAAATTTTTTACCCGATTCAGGTTGAACTAACACTGGTGCCTCAGTTAACAATGCTTTCAATAGATCAAAGCTTTGTTGACATTTTTTGGACCATTCAAACTTTACATTTTTTATAGCAGTCTGGTTATCGGTGTAGTAATCATCGAGAATCCTTTTACAAAATGTCGATAGTAACCAGCCAATCCCAGAAAGCGTCTGACCTTGGATACATTTCTAGGTGGTTTCCAGTCAATAACTGCAGAAATCTTGCTCGGATAAACTCTTATACCTTTCGCAGAAACAATGTGCCTCAAAAATCCAACTTTCTAGAGCCAGAACTCACATTTACTAAATTTAGCATACAGTTGCTTATCTCTTAAGGTTTGCAACACAATCCTCAAAATGACTCATGTCTCGATGTCATTAATAAACAAAACAAAAAATGACGGTCTAAAGATTTGATTTATCAAATCCATAAAAATGTATTTTCCAAAAGGCATAACAAGAAATTCATAATGTTTGTACCTTGTTACGAACGCAATTTTGTCACATCCGAAGTCGTAACTTGCAAGCGATAATAACCCGATCTCAAATCAATCTTCGAAAACATTATTGCACCTTTCAACTGATCAAATAAATCGTCTATTCTTGGTAACTGATACTTATTCTTTATCATAACCTTGTTGAGCTAACGATAGTCAATACACATTCTCATGGACTCGTCTTTCTTCTTAACAAACAATATTGGCGCACCCCAGGGCGAAAAACTCGGTCATGCAAAACCTCCATCTGTTAACTCTTGCAACTGAGCTTTCAACTCTTTCAACTCTGTCAGAGCCATTATATACGAAGCTATAGATATTGGTGAAGTTCCCAGTATTAACTCAATAGTAAATTCAACCTTTCTGACTGGTGGCAACCCAGGCAATTCTTCTGGAAGTACATCCAGTTATTCACAAACTATAGGCACTGATTCAATCTTCGATTCAAACACTTTGGTATCCAAAACAAATGCTAGGTAAGCATCACAACCTTTCTTCACATATCCCTGGGCTGACATCGACGATATCATTATAAGCAATTCACTCGACTCATCTATTCAAATCAAAGAATTTCACTATTCTAAAATTTCAATTTAATAATCTTTCGTCTACAATTCACTACAGCATCATACAGAGTTAACCAATCCATTCCCAGAATCACATCGAATTTATAAAATGAAAAAAGCATCAAATCAGCCAAAAAACAGTGACCCCTAATCATCAGAGGACAACTCTTGCAAACTTTATCAACTAAAACATATTTGCCTAAGAGGTTCGAAACTTTAATTGTCGAAACCATTTTTTTATCGAGTTTTGAAAAAGAAAAGGGAATCGACTTTAAAAATATGGAGTCGCCACTAATCCTTTTTGTTTAGGTGTGATCGGGTCACCTATAAAATAAATTTTGGTCTACGAATTCCAAGAAGAAAACAGGTTCGAGAGTCGGTTACGTGCGAGGAAGGATTAGCACCCTCGCAGCGCCCAAAATTGGTACCAAATTGATTAATTGATGTCCTAATGTCGAAAAGTTTGAAATGATTTTGAAATTCTATTCTTTTCTCTATAATTTTAAATAGCTTGATTGAATATTGAGATTCCCTTGTTTCGAAGGAATAGAGTATCACATCCAGCACGATTGGACACGACAATCTAAGTCCTCGAATCCAAGATCATCCCCAAAATTCTCTAAGCATATGTATTGAAATTTTGAAAGGGTATTTGGTTATTTGGACAAACAAAAAACCACACCCAGCACGATTGGGCACAATTTCTTCGAATTTCCAAATGCACAAATATGACCTTATTTTGAAAATATGACAAGATTTGAAAGGATATTCGTTTATTTGGTCAAACAAAAAACCACACCTAGCATGATTGGGCACGATTTCTTCGAATTTCCAAACACACAAATATTGCCTTGTTTTAAAACTTTTAAATAAGTGATTTTAAAAATGTCTTAAAATGCTTTTATTGAATCATGAGAAAAATACAATATCAAACGTGAAAGAATAATATGCGAATACAACATTTATACAAATGGAGAATAATAATATGAACATACAATTCAATATATACAAAGTCAATATTCTTACCACTCTTTTTGGAAATACCAACATTATTAAGAAATAACGAAAGCTAAAAATATAACTAATTGGAAACAAATTATACTAAAATATAGCATGTTTAAAAATAATAATATATATCAATTTAAGTAATATATATATAAATAAAAAATAAAAATCGATATAAAATAATATATATATATATATAAAATAATGATGATATATATAAAAGTATATAGAATAAATAAATACTGTAACATCCTGAATTTGTGGGCCTGTGTGTTTAGTGCATGGATATGTTTAAAGTGTTACTTAAACTGTTAGGGGTTCAAATTGGGCTCAGGCTTAGGCAGAGGCCTTGGTTAAATTACTTGTTTAGGCACTATAGGTAGCATCTGTGGTTAGAACACCAAAGTGGGCTGGTGGCCCAATTTTAAGTGATGCTACAAGAGAGCTGGAGGGTGACGTCACTAGCAGTTAAAAGAGCCCAAGTTTGGCCTCAAGGGGCCCATGTTTTTGGGCCAAATTCGGCATTTGGAAGAGTAAGGAAGAGTGGACGGCATAGGGGCTTGATTTTAAAGGGCATTTAATTATAATGTTATATTGATAATAAGAAAGAGGTAATATTATCTAGGAGTCTTGTGAAAGAGTGAAGAGATTTGGATAAATGAGGAAAACGAGGAGCTATCTATTGAGAGCAAGTGATGGCCAAAATTCCATCACCTAGAGGAGTAAAGAATTTGGCTTCTAATGGCCATGGGGGGGCCGAATTTTCCCTCTTTATTTGCTAAGTTCTAAGTTATCAAGAAGGGCACTTTCGGTTTTTGATAGGTAGGTGCCGAATTTCTATAAATAGGGGGGAAGCTCACCAACTCCGACATTTGAACCCTACTCTTTTCTTTTTAACCTGTGCCAAAATTTTTAGTTTTTCCTCTCCAATTTCTTTCCTTTTTATTTTTCTTCAAAGGCCGAATATTCCCTACTCTTTGCCGATTTCTTCAACTAAAAGCCGAAACTACTTAGATCTCTTCTTATTGTCTTCTCCTCTTGACCTTCTCAAAAGCCAAGAATTCCTAGGAGTTGCCGAATTACCTATAGAGGTAAGTGTTGGCTAGTGCTACTATTTTTGTTATTTTTTGACTTTTAAGCCAGAGCCGAATGGCTAGATGGTGGTTGGGGCCATCTTTAGATTGACGTTTTCTTTCTGATCTCGTGTTCTGTTTCTTCAGGCGGCATTCCGAGATGTGAAAGAAATCAAATCGCCTAGGGTTTTAAGCCAGGAATTGGTAGCATTCGAATCACATTTTTAGGATTTAAGGTAATGTGGTTTTCTCTAGATTTTCATTAGATTCGTTTATCGTATGTGACATCTTAACTTTATGAGGTGGAGTAATGACCATGTGTTGTAATAGTGGTTCTGACAAGGACTTGTGATGGAATTAAAAATGGATTAGGTGGAGGAGAGAATCCCTAAGTTTAAGAAACGAGCGGTGTCTACCGTTCGAGATTGGCCACCTGGTTGTGGACCGGCTTCTGAACAACACCTTAGGCAAATAGCGAAGGTGTTGGCTACGGATAGCGTCGACTTAGAGGGTCTCGTTCTAACGGTAATAAGGTGTGTAGATCTCTAACACACACTCTCTAATTGTTCTTTATGTGTTATGGGCTAAAAAGCCGGAAAGTGGCTGTGTAGACAGTCGAATAAAACCCTAAAAGGGTTAGGCAAGGATGCAGTGCATAATCATAGAAATCTCTATGTATAGAGAAATATATGAAAGTATGTATGATGTTTTTCCTTATGTATGTATGCATGGGGGGGAAATATGATAATGAAGGGAAGTGCATGATGGGTCACATGGTGACCGGTGGTAGAAATCCCACGAATATAGACATGGGTCATATGGTGCCCGGTGGTAGAAATCCTACAAATAAAAATGTTAGGTCACACAGTGATCGGTGGCTATGCCACGTTTAATGGTTTCTGATTAACAGAAACAGGCAGTACGACTGTCATTATGGTGTGTAGCGGATGGAGGGTTGATTGTAGAAATCCCCAAGGTGTGACGGTTGGTATGGGTTGGTGTGTAGATGATGGAATTCTAGGATGGGCTTGGGCCATTCATTATGTATTGTCTATTGTGTATTATGATTGTTACCTCTATGTATGAGCCAAGGCCCATAATGTGTTTGTGGGCCTTAGGTCAGTGTGTTCAGGATTTATACACCGAGTCTTGGTGACTCACGCTTTCATTTTTTTCTCTACTCTTCCAGATGAGCAGTAGATTGTGGACATGGGAGCCGAGACGGACTTGAAGGGCCATCAAGCTTTTGTTTCTATAGATTAATTTCGATTTTCTTTAAATTTTTATTTCTTTGGGACTATTTATGTAATAAGGCCTCCTTAACTTAGACTTGATTTATTTTTTTATGCGAGATTTGCAAACTTATATTTTGTTACAAAATACAATGAAATGATAAATGGGCTTTTCAACCTAATCGATGCAAGAATTAAAATTATTTACAAAAATCTCACATTTAATGGATTACTCGGCTAAAATAAACTAAGTTTTTCCAAAACCTTTCAGAGAAAAGTTTTCAATGTGCAACCCGTAGCATACCAGATTTGGTTAAAACTTATGGGACGAGTTTGGGGTGTTACATTTTGGAATCAGAGCCCAGTTTAAAACTCGGGCTATGAAATGGGTCTAGTGATGTTTTAATATGGATTTGAACAAAATTCTGGAGGAAGATATGGCCTTCGAGTCTACCGGCACCCGATCCACACAGGTAAGTACTCTAACCCTTGTGATATACTTGTTGGGTTGACGGCCTTTATGGACGTAGACTAGGATGATTATAGGATGGAATCTAGGTCTAGTTAAACAACTCTTCAAATCCATAAGATTTAATCCAACTAAACAAACCCGTGACCAAGTTGATGGGTTTGGGTGTGGCAACAGGCGTACGCATGTCTAGGATTGGATCTAGGAAGAGCTTGATATTTAAGCAGTCCTAGTGACTCACCTCCTCTTTTCTAAAATCCTACCTGGTGCATAGTGACTGTTCATCTTAGCCATGAGGACTTGTTGATGGGCCAAAGTTTATAATTAAAACCCGAAAGGGACCAGCCACCCTATTTTGAGAAAATTTTTTTAAATAACCTCTAATTTTGAGAATTTTTGAAATACCCCTATTTTAAAAAAAATAAAAATTTACCAAATTACCTCTAATTTATAAAATTATTGAAATACCCCGGACCGCCAAATTATCGAAATACCCCCCAGATTGCAAAATTACCAAAATACCCTTATCTTGAAAAATCACCAACAAACCCTATTTTGGAAAAAAATTTATTACGAAAATACCCCGTAGGATAAAATTATGAAAATACCCCTGGGTAGTGAAATGATGAAATACCCCTAGGCGAGGAATATGATTTCATGGATGTTGCTTGTGTGTTTGATGAATGTATGTGATGCTTTGATTGATGATTGATTGAATGAGAATTCTAGAATTAGGAAATATAGACTTGAAAACGAACTTGTAGATAGAATTTGAATTCGAAAGAACCACTGTTAAAACCACTTTCCATAAGACTATCCGTCATTAATCAGTGAAAGAAAACTAATAAATCATAACATTTTTAATCAGATAAATCGCGAATAGTGGAATGAGCACCAGAGGACGTGGTGTGCGTGGCCGAGGTAGAGGCCGGATTGTTGTGTCAGAACCCGTAGGGTCTGGTCACGAGTCTGGGAATGAGGTGCCAGTGCCACTAGTTGTGGAGGCGAAATTTCAAGATTAGATGGTCGGAGATGATGTTGTATCTCAGGCTATGTTAAGGGTTTTGAAGAGAGTTGTTGGAGCAGGTATGGGCATAGGAGCGAAAATCATCTTGGGAGCGACTTAGGAGCAACAGGCGAAGTGTTTAGGGAATCTCTGGTATGACCCGAGCTCGGTGAGTATTGGTTAGAGGTGGTTGAACGCATAATGGACGATTTGGATCCCAAGGAGGAAGAGAAATTGAAAGGGGTTATATCTCTCTTGAGGGATGAAGCTTATCAATGGTGGCTCACGGTTAAGGATGGTACGGTGGCTGACCGCATCACATGGGAGTTCTTTAAAATAGCGTTCCAGAACAAGTACGTTGGATCGAGCTATGTGGATGCTTGTATGAGCATTCTGAACTGGTTCAAGGAAGTAGGTCATGCTTGACATCTGAGCGAAATTCTTACGCCTGAGCTGTTATGCTCGAGGGATAGTGGCCACGGAGCATGAGTAGTGTGTTCGGTTTGAAGATGGCCTGAAGGACGAATTACGTGTGTTGATAGCTCCGCAACGAGAGTAGAAATTTACGGTGCTCGTGGAGAAGGCTAAAATAGCGGAGGAGGTGAAACGGATGAAAAAGCTGAACCGGGATAGAGATAGGGGTAGAGGTAAGAGAAACTTCGGATCATCGAGGACAAATAAAAGTAATCAGAAAAGACCCAGGCCAGAGGGGCTGAGACGAGATAATAGACCTACTGCTGCTAGTCAGACATCAAGTGTGCTCAATGTGGTAAATCCCATGCAGGTGAGTGTAGGCGGCGGTGGGGAATCGCTTTAGGTGTGGGTCTTTTGACCATCAAGTTAGGAACTGTCCGCAGTAGAAAGGCAATGAAGGGCCCACGGGTCAAGGGAATGTTAAGCCTGGCAGAGGAGGTCATGGGGCAACCAAAGGTGGTAACAATTTTGATCAGGGTCGTGGAGTAGTAGGTCGAGGGGTCGAAAACACTGAAGCTAGACTGCCGGGGTTAGTCTATGCTGTCAGACGTCGAGAGGAGGTTGACGCACCGGATGTCATAACCGGTACGTTCTTAATTTTTGGCTTGCTCTATATTGCATTAATTGACATCGGATCGACACATTTATATGTTGTGAGTAGGGTATTTGAAACTTTATGTGTAGATGCTGAGATTTCCTCTAGGGAGATGATTGTAGTAAGCCCATTAGGACATTATGTGATGGTAAATAAGCTTTACCAGAAAATACCTTTAGAGGTTCAGGGGATAATTTTTCGAACGGAATAGAATTACCATTCGGGGAGTTTGATTTGATCCTAGGTATGGATTGGCTTGTGAAGTATCAAGCTAATCTAGATTGTGCAGCTAAGCATATCATGTTAAGAACTCCCGAGGGGGACGGAGTGTTGGTAATAGGAGAGAGGGGGCACTGTCTGTCGAACGTGGTAACTACCTTGAGAGCGGAAAGGATGGTGAGAAAAGGATGTAAGGCAGTCTTAATGTTTGTTCACGCTATGGAAGCTAAGGAACTAGCGGTGTGAGATGTTAGAACGGTAAAGGAATTTCTTGATGTTTTCTCCGAGGAGCTTCTGGGATTACCTCCAAATCGTGAAGTGGAGTTTGGAATCGATCTTCTTTCGAGAACAGCACCAGTATCAATAGCTCCATACCGAATGGCACCGAAGGAGTTGGTGGGGTTGAAGGCGCAGATTCAAGAGTTGTTGGATAAAGGGTTTATTCGACCTAGTATGTCACCTTGGGGAGCACCGGTTCTATTCATTAAGAAGAAGGATGGGTCAATGCGTATGTGTATTGACTATCGGCAGTTGAATAAGTTAACGATCAAGAACAAGTACCCATTGCCAAGGATCGATTACTTGTTCAATTAGTTGAAGGGGGCCTCAGTCTTTTGAAGATAGATCTGCGGTCAGGGTACCATCAGCTTAAGGTCAAGGAGGCTGATGTTCATAAGACGGGCTTTAGGACTCGCTATGGTCACTATGAGTTCATGGTAATGCCATTTGGGTTGACCAATGTGCCAGCAGTGTTCATGGACATGATGAACCAAGTGTTCCAGCCCTACCTAGATCGGTTTGTCGTGGTTTTTATTGATGACATCTTGGTTTATTCAAGATCGGGAGAGGAGCATGATACACATCTGCGACTGGTTCTGCAGATTCTAAGGGAAAAGCAGTTGTATGCCAAATTCAGTAAGTGTGAATTTTGGCTGAAGGAGTTTACTTTCTAGGGCACGTAGTGTCAGCTGAGGGGATTAGGGTTGACCCTCAAAAAATTGAAGCGGTGTTGGATTGGAAGCCGCCCAAGTCGGTGGCAGAGATTTAGAGTTTCCTTGGCTTGGCCGGATACTATCAAAGGTTTGTTGAAGGATTCTCCTTAATTACGGCACCGTTGACTAAGTTATTATAGAAAGGAGTTCTGTTTGTTTGGTCTGACAAGCAGCAGGAGAGTTTCGAGAAGTTAAAAAGGATTTTGACGGAGGCTCCGGTGTTGATTCAGTTAGAGGCTGGGAAAGAATTCGTGATTTATTGTGATGCGTCACACACGGGATTAGGGTGTATGTTGATGCAAGATGGAAAGGTTGTTACGTATGCATCATGGCAGTTAAGGCTACACGAAGCAAATTATCCCACCCATGACCTGGAATTGGTGGCGGTGGTCTTTACTTTGAAGATTTGGAGGCATTATCTTTACGGGGAGAAATCTATCATTTTCACTAATCATAAGAGCTTGATGTATCTTTTGACTCAAAAGGAGTTGAATCTAAGGTAGATGAGGTGGATCAAGTTGTTAAAGGATTTCGACTGCTCAATCGAGTATCATCCGGGTAAGGGCAATGTTGTGGCAGATGCTCTAAGCTGAAGAGTGATTTCTGACCTAAGAGCAATGTTTGCTCACCTTAGTCTATATGATGATGAAAGGCTATTAGCTGAACTTCAGGCAAAAGCCTCATGGGTTGACCAGGTTAAGGAGAGGCAACAGACGGATGAGTTGTTAAAAGAAAAGTTTCCGGTAGGGTCAAGTGATGAATCAATAGAATTCAGTGTTGATAAGGATGGGCTGTTATGTTTCCAAGGGAGAATATGCATGCCAAGGGATCCAGAATTGAGGCGTAAGATTTTGTGAGAAGCGCATGATAGTCCATACGCTATGCATCCTAGAGGGAGTAAGATGTATTGAGATTTATGGGAGCAGTTTTGGTGGCCAAACTTAAAACGAGAGGTGACGGAAGTAGTGGCAAAGTGTTTAACCTGTCAGCAGGTAAAAGCGAAGCATCAGTTACCATCAGGGTTGTTACAACCGGTGAAAATTCCTCAGTGGAAATGGGAAGGGATCACAATGGATTTTGTTAGTGGGCTATCTCTTATGCCTACTAAGGAAGATTCAGTTTGGGTGATCGTTGATCGATTAACGAAGTCCGCTCATTTTGTACCAGTTCGGGTCAACTATTCCTTACAAAAGTTGGCTAAGCTGTATATAGCGGAGATTGTGAGGTTGCATGGAGTACCAGTGTCGATTATCTCAGACCGAGATCCTAGGTTTACATCAAGGTTTTGGAAGGCATTGCATCAAGCGTTGGGTACAAAGTTGGATTTCAGTACAGCGTTTCATCCTCAAACCGATGGACAGTCGGAGTGGGTGATTCAGATCTTGAAGGACATGTTAAGGTGTTGTGTCATAGATTTCAGAGGTAGTTGGGAGGATTTTCTGCCATTGGCAGAGTTTGCGCACAACAACAGTTACCAGTCAAGTATTCAGATGGCGCCCTACGAAGCTTTGTATGGGCGAAAGTGTCGTACCCCTACTTGTTGGACAAAATTAGGGGAAAATCAAATTTTGGGTCCAGACTTGGTCACTGAGACGGAGGAGAAAGTGAAACTGATTCGGGCTAGACTAAAGGAGGCTGCGGATAGACAGAAGTCCTATGCTGACTTAAAGCGTAAGGACATAGAGTTTGCAGTGGGTGACAAGGTATTCTTAAAGGTGTCGCTATGGAAAAAGGTGTTGAGATTTAGACGAAATGGGAAATTGAGTCCTCGCTTCATCGGACCTTACCGGGTGTTGAAACGAGTAGGACCAGTGGCATATCAGCTTGAGCTACCCCCAGAGTTAAGTCAAATTCACGATGTATTTCACGTCTCTATGTTAAGACGTTATCGTTCGGATCCATCTCATGTAGTGCCTGCAGAGGAAATCGAGGTAAAACTTGATCTATCCTTCGAGGAGGAATCGGTGGAAATTCTGGAGCGGGATGTCAAGGTGTTGCAAAGGAAAACTATTCCGCTGGTTAAGGTGCTGTGGAGGAATCATGGTTCTGAAGAGGCTACGTGGGAACCCGAGGAAGTAATGCGACAGCAATACCCCATTTTTTCTGACCAGGTAATTTCGAGGCCAAAATTTCTTTAAGGGGGTAGAACTGTAGCATCCTAAATTTGTGGGCCTATGTGTTTAGTGCATGGATATGTTTAAAGTGTTACTTAAATTGTTAGGGGTCCAAATTGGGCTCAGGCTTAGGCAGAGGCCTTGGTTAAATTACTTGTTTAGGCACATAGGTAGCATCTGTGGTTAGATCACCAAAGTGGGCTGGTGGCCCAATTTTAAGTGACGCTACAAGGGAGCTAGAGGGTGGCGTCACTAGCAGTTAAAAGAGGCCCAAGTTTGGCCACAAGGGGCCCATGTTTTTGGGCCAAATTCGGCATTTGGAAGAGTAAGGAGGAGTGGACGGCATAGGGGCTTGATTTTAGAGGGGATTTAATTATAATGTTATGTTGATAATAAGAAAGAGGTAATATTATCTAGGAGTCTTGTGAAGGAGTGAAGAGATTTGGATAAAGGAGGAAAATGAGGAGCTATCTATTGAGAGCAAGTGATGGCTGAAATTCCATCACCTAGAGGAGTAAAGAATTCGGCTTCTAATGGCCATGGGGGTGCCGAATTTTCCCTCTTTATTTGCTAAGTTCTAAGTTATCAGGAAGGGCACTTTCGATTTTTGATAGGTAGGTGTCGAAATTTCTATAAATAGGGGGGAAAGCTCACCAACTCCGGCATTTGAACCCTACTCTTTTCTTTTTAACTTGTGCCGAAATTCTCAGATTTTCCTCTCCAATTTCTTTCCTTTTTTTTTCTTCAAAGGCCGAATAATCCCTACTCTTTGTCGATTTCTTCAACTAAAAGCGAAACTACTTAGATCTCTTCATATTGTCTTCTCTTCTTGATCTTCTCAAAAGCCGAGAATTCGTAGGAGTTGCCGAATTTCCTATAGAGGTAAGTGTTGGCTAGTGCTATTATTTTTGTTATTTTTTGACTTTTAAGCCAGAGCCGAATGGCTAGATGGTGGTTAGGGCCATCTTTAGATTGACATTTTCTTTCTGATATCGTGTTCTCTTTCTTTGGGCAGCATTCCAGAATGTGAAAGAAATCAAATCGCCTAAGGTTCTAAGCCAGGAATTGGTAGCATTCGAATCACGTTTTTCAGGATTTAAGGTAAGGTGGTTTTCTCTAGATTTTCGTTAGATTCATTTATCATATGTGAGATCTTAACTTTATGAGGTGGAGTAATGACCATGTGTTGTGATAGTGGTTCTGACAATGACTTGTGATGGAATTAAATATGGATCAGGCGGAGGAGAGAATCCCTAAGTTTAAGAAACGAGCGGTGTTTGCCGTTCGAGATTGGCCTCCTTGTTGTGGACCGACTTCTGAACAACACCTTAGGCAAATAGTGTTGGTGTTGGCTACGGATAGCGTCGACTTAGAAGGTCTCGTTCTAATAGTAATAAGGTGTGTAAATCTCTAACACACACTCTCTAATTGTTCTTTATGTGTTATAGGCTAAAAAGCCGAAAAGTGGCTGTGTAGACAGTCGAATAAAACCCTAAAAGGGTTAGGCAAGGATGCCAGGTACGCAATCATAGAAATCTCTATGTATATCGAAATATATGAAAGTCTGTATGATGTTTTTCCTTATGTATGTATGCATGGGGGGAAATATGATAATGAGGGGAAGTGCATGATGGGTCACATGGTGACCGGTGGTAGAAATCCCACGAATATAGACATGGGTCATATGGTGCCCGGTGGTAGAAATCCCACAAATAAAAATGTTAGGTCACATAGTGATCGGTGGCTATGCCATGTTTAATGGTTTCTGATTAACAGAAACAGGTAGTACGACTGTCATTATGGTGTGTAGTGGATGGAGGGTTGATTGTAGAAATCCCCAAGGTGTGACGGTTGGTACGGGTTGGTGTGTAGAGGATGGAATTCTAGGATGGGCTTGGGCCATTCATTATGTATTGTCTATCGTGTATTATGATTGTTGCCTCTATGTATGAGCCAAGGCCCATAATGTGTTTGTGGGCCTCAGGTCAGTGTGTTTAGGATTTATATACTGAGTCTGGGTGACTCACGCTTTCATTTTTTTTCTCTACTCTTCGAGATGAGCAGTAGATCGTGGACATGGGAGCCGAGACGGACTCGAGGGGCCATCAAGCTTTTGTTTCTATAGATTAATTTCGGTTTTCTTTAAATTTTTATTTCTTTGGGACTATTTATGTAATCAGGCCTCCTTAACTTAGACTTCGATTTATTTTTGTTATGTCGGATTTGCAAACTTATATTTTTGTTAGTCTCCAAAATAAAATGAAATGATAAATGGGCTTTTCAACCCAATCAAGCAAGAATTAAAATTATTTACAAAATCTCACATTTAATGGATTACTCGGCTAAAATAAACTAAGTTTTTCCAAAACCTTTGGAGAAAAGTTTTCAATGTACAACCCGTAGCATACCGGATCCGGTTGAAACTTATGGGTCGGGTTTGGGGTGTTACAAATACATAATTAGAATAGGGTCTTTGAAAGAAAGAAATTATATATAATAGATATATATAAAATAATATAAAATCAATAGAATATACATAAAAATAATTTAATATAATTATGTATATATATAAAATTAATGGAAATAGCATATAAAAATAGAAATATATAATATCTAAAACAAATTAAAATATTTAATGTTAAGTATTAATTAAAAGACTAGTTAAATAAACCAATAAATAATTAGCTAAATAATTAAAGGACTGCATTAAAATTGAACAAAATTATGTGGCTAAAAGATAATAAATTAGAAATAAAATAAAAGGATTAAAATACAATATGCTTAAATTAAGAAGGATTAAAAGTGCAATTTACCCAAATTAATAAATCTTTGCGTTTAAAGAGGGTTAAAATTAAATCGGTGTAGAATTTAAGGGTGAAATTTAAAATAAAATAAAACTTAATTAAAAAGAGATAAAATGCGGAGGGATTAAAATGGAAATTAGCCCAAAACTTTGAAAAACACGGATCTAGCTTGGAGCGGGTCGGGCACGCGGATCCAGGAGCAAATGGGTCGACGCGCAGGTCTACACCCTCCTAAACGGTGCTGTTTTGCATTATTTTTAAGAAAGGTTAATAAACCTTAAGCTAATCGGAAAGCCTTTAATCCTTTCATTTTATAACCCAGAACCCTAGCCCCTCTTGATTTTGTTCTCAGCCGCAGAGAGAAACCTCCTTCCGACCACTACTACGCCATGAAAAACGGCGATTAGTAGTCGCTTCAAGTCCAATCGACCATTCTCCTTCGAGCCAAAACAATGTTTTCCCGTTCTTAATCACCGAAGGTCCCCTTTACTTCAATTTCTGTGAAGAAAGCGGTCCGACGATTCCCTCTCACAAAGGTAACTCCCTTTTTCTTTATTTCCATATATATATGCTTAAAAAATGATGAAACAGAAACCCTAAATCGAAGAAAAGAGAAAATGAAAATCACCTTTCAATCTTTTTTGATTTATTATTTTTTTGTAATCTATTTCTGTGTATACAAAAATGGGAATCAACCCTTTACAATCGTTCCAATGGCCTTATATAGCCGGAAATAAAAAATTAAAATACAAAAATTCTTTTAATCTGTTATTCTCGCTAGATTTGCTTGCTGTTTGCTCTGCTGTATTTGTTTTACAGGTGTGAGTATAGTTGTTCATGGGAGAGGTCGTTGTTGAGGCAGTGACGAGGCTACGCACGTGGGGGTTGGAGGCTGCTGGAGTATTCTGGAAAGCTCTAGAGGCGCGCGTGGGAGAAGCTGCAGTGCCCGAACAATCTGGAAACCCCTAGGGTTTCCTCTGATTTTTGGTTTGTTTTGGGTTAGGGTCTTGTATTGGGCCTCAATTGGGTCTGGGGTTGTATTTGGGCTAAGGGTTTTATGGACTTTGTAATGGACACTTTAAATGATTTAGTTTATTATTTTGTGGTTTTATTTTTTATTTTGTTTTTGTTAAAATGGGCTCAGGCAAAAATGGGCTTTTACTGTAACATCCTAGAATTGGGCCTAGTAGGATTGGGCCCATTGGGCCTTAGGCGTAAAAGTGTTTAAAATTTTTGAGAAAAAGAGAATGGCATTAATTCAAGTTGGACTTATATAGAAAGTAATTTTGGAAAGTTATGAGGTTTCTATGAAGTTCGGGGTTCAAGTTGGGCCTTAGTAAAATTTTGTGTTTAAGACTATTAAGGGGAGATAGTAAGTGATCTTAAGGCATATGGGAATAAATGGGTAAATGGTTAGCATAAATGAGCAATTAGTAAAGAGGTTATGGCATCAAGTGAAGGACTTTAAGGGAAGAGGTTCAAATCCCATAGTATGCAAATTTTAACTTTTATTTTTGCATGCTCTCCCTAAGTGTCGGCCAAGGTGTATATATGGCAATGTGGACTTCTTTATTTTTGGTAAGGTGGCTAAAGGAAATAAGGAAAGGTTGAGGTTGGGGAAAGGAATCAAAAGAAATAGGTAAGTAAGGGGGATAAGAGGCTTATTTCGTGGATAGTGTTTTGGAAAGTTTGGGTGGCCAAACTTTTATCCTAGGGGGGATGAATGTGGACGGTTTTGGGGGTAGATAGGTAGCTGAAATTTTACTTTGGCATTTGGTAAAGTCTTGGTATTGTTTTGGCTAAAAATCCTATTGCAACTTTTGTGTCATCTTCTCCCAATTTGCTATTTTCCTTGCCGAATCCTCCTAGCACAATTGTGCATTTTCCTTCACTTTTGTTTGGCCAAAAACCTTCATCCTTTGTTCATCTTTCTTGGATAGTCGAACAACCTATCACCCATCCAACCTTCCATCCTTTTTTCTAATCATTCCTCTAATCTTTTCTCTTCTCTAAACCAACACCACCATTAAATCACATATTCTTGTTTGATTTTTCCCTATAGCTGAATATCAACATATATTTTCCTCTAAGACCGAATCTTCATCTCTTCTTTATCGTTCTTTTCATTCGTATTAACACTCACTCCTTTGATCAATCATGTTCTAAGTGGAAAGGCCGAATCTATCACATTTGATTCGCTCGTAGCCATAAGTACAATCGGTAAGTAGTAGTTCTCCCTTTTGTCAATAACTTTGTTTCATTCGAATTCTTCATTAATAATCGTGTGTTCTTCTTTCTCTCCCTCGTTGGGTCTGAGTTACATTCTTTTCTATGATATGGCCATCGTTGGGCTTATGACTTTCAACAACGTGAAGAAGCACAAGTGATTTGTATTAACCAAATCGTTATTGTCGACTCGTCAAGCAAGTGGGGACGGGATTTCAGTAGCCAAAGGGTAGGATTGATTCTTGGTGCATTGAGGGAGATCACATTCGTGGTAAGTGGGGTTAGCCTAATAAAGTGTTTCTAGTTGCGATTATCAAAGTTGAGACTAACCTTCTATCAACCATCGTTATAGGTGTTGAAATCGGTAGACAGCACGACTCATAATCAAGGTGTGTAATCCCGTATTTTCTGAATACACGTTTGAAATGGTGTGTGATCTCACATTTCTCTGGAATTTTGCATGAATGTTTTGTGATTTGGTCGAAATACCGAAGAAAATCGGAAATAGGCATCTGGGATCACTCGGGCGCGCGTAGATTCATAGTGGTAACCATGTTTTTGTAATAAAACAGTTTTGGTCAGTGGCAGTGACGTGATTTTGAAAAATCATGAAAAATAGGATAAAGGGAAGTAGAAAGTGAATAAGATATCAAATTAAAGATTACTGTGTCTATTTTGATATGGAAGAAACATAGAAGGAAAAGGGATTTTATATTCTGAGATATCTTAGTTTTAGTGAGACTGGTTCTGATTAAATTTGTGGTTCCCTGATCTATTTTGGAAAAATCATATAAAATTGTACAAGGTGAATTATGGATTATAATTTATATGTATGGATTCCGTAATGAGCTTATTTTCATTAGAAACAAGTGGAAGCGTTATATGAAAACCGTTGGACAGTGAAACAAGGGAAATTTCAAGGAATAAACTGTACTAAATGGTTAAGAAAAAAATTCTGGAAAAATTGTAGTAAGAAGATATATGAGTCTAGTTTTAAGGAAAATTTACGGATTTAGATTTCGAGATTTCTAACTCAAGTTAGAGTCAATTTAGTTAGTACGATGCAGATGGACAGCTTAAATTTTTATGCCCAAATTAGTAGTTAAGTCTGGATTTCAAAATTACCGAATTACCCTTAGTGGGTAAATTACCAAATTACGAAAATGCCCTTAATGGGCCTGTAACACCCCAAACCCGGTCTATGCGTTGAGACTAGATTTGGTTTGTTACGTGATTCGAACTATTCTTAAATCTTTAATGAGTTGAAAACTACAATATTGTTTCTGAGTTTAAAATTTGAAGAGTATTAGATTTTGATAAATATTTAAAAACATTAGTTGAAAATCATTGTATTATCAAAAACCGTTAGGAGATTTGTTAAAGAGTTAACAATAAAAAGAATTATTTATAAAAGAATTCCATATACTTTGAAAACCCAAATTTATTTTAGTAAAGCATCATAAAATCACTACCATGATTTAAAAGTCCAAAATAAAGTTTAAATTCCAAACACACATAAAATCCATAAGTTATTTATAGAGGCCATTTATTACAACATCCCAAAATAGTAAAAATAATTATTAAAAGTTCGAATTTAAATAACCCTTATTTAGCAGTATGGCCTCCACGAAGTCATCCTCATTAAGTCCACATCGGTTTCCATTACGAGATGGAAAGAAATTAAAGGGTGAGTTACTTAGAACTCGATGTGTAACTCACTTACCACCATTATTGGGCACGATTGTCAAGATATTATCTTTGGCTGAGCCCAATTGAAATTCAACAATATATCATGAATTTAAAATAATTAATAATGCATGAAAATGTAATTCCCAACCCAAACCTAATATCCATCCGCTAACACCCAGTACCAACCATCACACTGTGGGGATCAAGTCAACCCACCCCGCCATCACACCAATCGTAGGCATTAAGCCTTTTTATAATTGTGGCATAGCCACGAACTAGAGGCAATAAGCGATATTGTGGCGAAACCATAGAACTAGAGGCAATAAGTCGATATTGTGGCGAAACCACCGAACTAGAGCAATAAGCGATATTGTGCAATGGCCATTCTTCTCTTCATATAACCCACCCATGCAATTATACATGTACTTTAAAATATAAAATTTATTAATAATACATAACATGGTGGGTTTATCAATAATATTTCATTTGGCCCATAATTATAGCAATTTGTCTATTTAGCAGTTTAGTGGGCTTTGGCCCATTTACCGAACTAGAGTGTTATGGCTAAATTTTAACGAACTAGTGTATTCTGACCCATTTTCACGAACTAGAGTAATTACGGCCCATTTTCACGAATTAGAGTATTTACGGCCCATTTTCACGAACTAGAGTATTTACGGCCCATTTTCACGAACTAGAGTAATTACGGCCCATTTTCACGAACTAGAGTAATTACGGCCCATTTTCACGAACTAGAGTATTTACGGCCCATTTTCACGAACTAGAGTATTTACGCCCATTTTCACGAACTAGAGTAATTACCCATTTTCACGAACTAGAGTATTTACTACCCATTTTCACGAACTAGAGTATTTACTACCATTTTCACGAACTAGAGTAATTACGGCCCATTTTCACGAAACATCCAATTTTCATAATAACAATTAATTCCTCGAGGGCGTTTTCGTAATTTTCACGATTTAGTAGTTTTTTACGCATTTTCGTCAAAATATAATTTTTTACGTTTTTACCGATCCAATCGTTTTTACGATTTACTTCCATACCGAAATTTGACATCCAACCAAAAATAATGAGTGTGAAATTACACACCTCGATACCGTGAGTATTAACCCTTCTCGCTCCTCGGCACCTAAAACATATTTTGATCCGTTAGACATCTATTTAGCAAAAATAAATCTTAATCGATAACAGATCCAAAATCTTACCCTCTTGATTTTGAATCACTTCGATTTTCGGCTTTCCTTCGTTTATTGATTCACTAGACGCCGAGAATCCACCAACGTATAACGGCTCGGAGGTTCGCACAACTTCGAATAATGGACTTCTTTCGGAAGAAGGCCCGCAACCCGGTGGAAAGTCCCGATTGCAAAAACCGCTCTTCGTTTGAATGGGGATTTACTGATCCACCCTCTTACGATAACTAAACACCGCCTTTTCTTCCCTATTTTGACGGTCTTCAAGATTCAAAGGAATTTAGTTAGATCTAAAATAATATCAAATGTTACTAGAGAATTAAAGAGATTTGATTTCCTTACCAAAACAAAACGTTTCCAACGTTTCTCCCGATCACTTGAGTTCCGATCTCGTTATTGCACTAAATAATAATAACGAAAAGAACGTTATTACAATGAACGTTATATAAATCCAAAAAGGCCCTCATAATATCAATGATATTCGGCCATAATACTTAAATAAAATGAAAACGAAAAAAGAGAATCCCTTACCTATATTCCACAATCGAAAAGAAAGGATTTTGAGAGAGATGTTTGAGAGAGTTGGAGAATTTCGGTTATGCAACCATATAAAGAGAAATTAAATTGGTTATGGCACTTCTAGCATTCGGTCAAGAGAGTATTTGATGGAGGAACTTTCGATTGAAGAGAAATAATATAAGAACGAAAGGATGATGGTGATGTTGTTGCTTGATTTTAAAGAGAAGAGAAGAAAAGAAAGAAAAGAAAAGAACTTTAGGAGCTAGTATATTCGCCATGGCAAAAGAAAAGAAAGAGACTGATTTTGGTATAGGTGATTTGGCACAAGGAGAATACAAAAGAAAGTTAACAAAATGAATAAAAGTGACCAAATGGTCAAGAGATATTGGCTTAACCAAATGCAAAATTCTACCAAAAGGGATATTGAAAGGAGAGGAATAAAATTCTGCACAAAGTGCAAAGGATAACCAAAGAGAGAAAAGAATTTTCAGCCAAAACTAACTCAAAATTTAGGCTCCCTCCTATACCAAATTGCCGTCCAGCATGTGGTCAATTGGCCATGATTTCTTTCCAAAATTTCCCCTTGATATGTGCCTTATGTTCCCCCCTATCTTTCCTTAAATCTTTGATTCCATGCCATAAGTTTGTTGTTTCCTTAATCCATTGATACACTAACCAAAAATACATGGTCAACACCTTCCTTATATGTCCCTTGCCGACACTTCCTTGTCATGAGCGTAAAATTAAAAGCAAAAATTTATTTAGGTGTCATACAAGGATTGAACCTCTTCCCTCTTACTTGAACCCATGCGCCAACTCCACCATGCTATATGCTCATTTTATGACACACTTTAGCACATAATTTAGCTTAAGTCTTAATCACCTTTGTTTCACTTCAAAAATTCTCACTTAATAAATTTTATTCCTTCTTCAATTTATGTTTTACCCCCTCTAGGACTACAATAAGCAATGAAATAAAAATAAGAGATTTTTCTAAACTCCAATTCATGCAATTTAATTACTCGGATTTTTAGGGTGTTACAACTCTACCCTCCTTAAAGAAAATTTCGTCCTCGAAATTTACAGTTGAAAAGGTGAGGTATTGTTGTCAATTGCATCCTCTGGCTCCCACGTAGCTTCTTCCACTCGTGGTTCGCCATAGAACTTTGACCAACAGCACAGTTTTCTTCCTCAATACCTTGACATCTCGGTCTAGGATTTCCTTGGTTCTTCTTCAAAAGACAAATCTGAATTCAGCCCAATTCTTCTCTGGGTATAATGTGCGAAGGATCCGATCTATAACGCCTCAACATGGAAACATGAAAGACATTGTGAATTTGATCTAACTCAGGAGGTAACTCAATCGATATGCCATCGACCAACACGCTTCAAAGACACGATAAGGTCCAATATATCTAGGACTTAGCTTGCCCTTCCTTCCGAATCAAGATCTTTTCCAAGGAGATACCTTCAAGAAAACTGATCCCCACATTATACTCGATGTCCCTTCGCTTCAGATCTGCGTATGACTTACATCATCGAGGCTTCTTTCAACCGTGCTCGAATAACTTTTACCTTATCCTCGGTCTCGAGATATCATCTCGGGACCTAACATCATCTTTCGCCCAACTCGGTCCAACAAATAGGAGAGCGACACTTACGACCATACAATGCCTCGTAAGGTGCCATCTGAATGCTAGGCGATAGGCGTTGTTATCACGCAAATTACGCCATGGTAGATAATCCTCCCAACTACCCTTGAAGTCGATTACACATCCTCTTAACATGTCTTCCAATATCTGAATTATTCTCTCCGATCGACCATCGGTCGAGGATGAAAAGCCGTCTTGAAATTCAACTTTGTCCCCAAGGCTTCATGCGAGCTTTCGAATCGTGATGTAAACCTAGGGTCCCTATCCGATATAATAGATACAGGTACCCCATGCAACCTCACAATTTCGTGATACGTCTGGTTTAGCCATCTTCGTAATGAATAATCAGACAATTTGGCGGAAATGAGCGATCTTCGTCAACCGATCAACAATTACCCAAAGCGAAATTTTTCTTAGTAGGCGTTAAAGGTAACCCACTAACAAAATCCATAGTTATCCGCTCCCATTTCCAAAGAGGAATCTTTATCGGTTGTAACAATCCGCATGGTAATTGATGTTACGCCTTCACTTGCGACAAGTCAAACATTTTCCCACGAACTCTGTAATCTCACGCTTCAACCCCTCGCCACCAATATCATTCACGGAGATCTCGATACATCTTATTTCCTCCGGGATGCATAAGCGTAAGGGCTACTATGCGCCTCCGTAGAATCGATTGCCTCGGATCTAAATCCTTAGGCATGCATACTCTTCCTCGAAAGCACAACACACCCTCCGTGTTTATTCCAAAATCCTCAATTTCACCATTTTCAACTTGTCGCGATAAAGGTCCCAACTTCTCATCCGATGTCTGCTTTTTCCTTGATTTGTTCCACCACGAGGCTTCACCAAGTTCGCTAACAACCGCCATCCTCGTATAGACTTAAATGGGCAAACAAAGCTCTTAATTCAGAATATCGCTTACGACTTAACGCGTCGGCTACCACGTTAGCCTTTCCGGGATGGTATTCAATGGAGAAATCGTAATCTTTTAACAATTCTACCCATCTTCTTTGTCTTAAATTCAATTCCTTCTGGGTAAGGAGGTATTTAAGACTTTTGTGATCCGTGTAGATTACGGACTTCTCACCATAGAGATAGTGCCTCCAAATCTTTAGAGCAAAGACAACGGCAATTAACTCCAAATCATGAGTAGGGTAGTTTACTTGTGTGGTCTCAATTGACGAGAAGCATAGGCCACCACCTTTCCATTTTGCATCAACACACAACCTGCACCGTGTGAGACGATCGCAATAAGCAAGTGAATTCTTTTCCGACCTCCTATGAATCAAAACTGGAGCTTCGTCGGGATCTTCTTCAATTTCTCGAAACTCTCTTCTTTGCTTTTTAGTCCGGATATACGGAGCTCCCTTACGAACGGTTTAGTTAGGGCAAAGAATCAACGAAAACCCTCTACAAAACGCCTATAGTATCCGGCCGGACCAAGAAACTCCGAATTTCACCATCGATGTTGGTGGTTTCCAATCCAGATAGCCTCAATTTTCCGAGGATCCACCCTTATTCCTTGGTGATACTACATGACCAAGGAAAGTCACCTCCTTTAGCCAAAATTCGCATTTACCAAATTTGGCATACAATTGCTTATCACGAAGTAATTGTAATACTATCGCAAATCTTGGTCATGCTCCTCCTCATTTCTCGAATAAACCAATATATCATCTATGAACACTACCACAAATCGGTCTAAATACGGTTGAAAGACTGGTTCATCATGTCCATAAATGCAACTGGTGCATTAGTTAATCCAAACGGCATCACTACAAACTCATAGTGTCCGTAACGTGTCCGAAATCTTTGTCTTATAAATATCCGCTTCTTTCACCTTAAAAGTTGGTGATAACCCGACCTTAAATCAATTTTGGAAAAGCGAAGCTCCTTCAATTGATCAAACAGTCGTCAATTTCGGCAGAGGATACCGATTCTTGATCGTCAATTTATTCAATATGTCGTAGTCAATGCACATACGCATCGATCCATCTTTCTTCTTGACGAACAACACCGGTGCTCCCCACGAGACACACTTGGTCGAATGAATCCCGATCCGGCAATTCTTGAATTTGAGCTTTGAGCTCACCAACTCCTTCTTGCCATTCTATAGGGAGCAATGGACACCGGAGCCGCCCCTGCAAAAGCTCAATACCAAATTCTACTTCCGATTCGAGGTATACCGGGAAGTTCTTCAGAAACACATCGGAAATTCCTTCACCGTCCTTACATCATTCACGGATAATTCCTTGGCATCCACAAAGACAGATAAAGGCTAGGAATGCTCCGTATCCTTTCCGCACCAACTTCTCGACTTTTAATGCGAATCGCATTTGCCGATAGTTCTTTCGTTCACCAATCATTATGACTTCCTTATCATCCGAGGTCCTTATCGACATTCGCTTTTCAAAGACAATCCAATTCGCCGATGGTTAACCAACCAATCCATGCCCGAATGAGATCGAACTCGCCAAGGGTAGTTCCATCAAATTTGCTAAGAACACCTCTTCTTGAATTTTCAAGGCACGTCTTTAAATATTTTATTAACCATTACCGATCGTCCTAAAGGATGATTCATTATCATCTCACTATCGGTAATTTGATTCTAAATTTAGGTTTCCGGATATGGCACTAGATACATATGAATGAGTAGAGCCAATATCTATTAAGGCAATAATGTACATCAAAAATGAAGAACGCATCGGTTATCACATCCGTGCATTGCCATCCTCATGGCGTCTAACCGCATAGACCGATCCAGCCGTCTTGCATCGCATTTCCTCTATTACCATTTCCTCGACCGGTGCACCTTGACCACGACCAGCCCCATTACCACCACGACCTGGTCCACGACCTCTCGGTGGCTGCTGATTACCCCTGGCCGGCTGTGCATCATTATTACGGACTTCTTGAGTCGTATCCATTCGTCGAGGACAACTTTTGTATCGATGTTCCATTGAACCGTATTTGTAGCATGCACCCATTTTCCTCCAACATTCCCCAAAATGCCTTTTTCCACACTCGGTGCAATCTCGACTTCGATTATTTGTTACCGGGTTACGCTTTGAACGATTCATCATTCCGGTTTCTTTTGAAATCTCTTGGAAGAACCGAGCTTGTGTCTCTCTCTTGTTTGGGATCTTTCTGGTTCGCTGCTCGAGTTCTTAGCCTCTTGGCTATTTTGGCCTTCTCCACGAGTGGAAAAATTTCTAACTTGTCATGGAGCAATCGGAACCCTCACTCATCATTAAGTCCATCCTCAAACGCATACAACGCTCGTGATCATTGCTACAATTGTTCGGGCATAACGGCTCGAGACGTAAAACTTCGACTTCATATCTTTGCCACGGTCTTACTTCCTTGGACAAGATTCGAAATTCCTTCCTTGACGTCTACATAGCTCGTTCCAACGTCTTTCCTTGGAAGCGGCTTTAAAGAATTCCCGTTAATCGATGCGGCTTGATTGCCTTCTCGGACAGTGAGCCACCACTGATACGCCTCATCTCTCAATAAGGATACAGCTCCTCTCGGCTTTTGCTCGGTAGTGCATTCCATATCATCCATGATCCGCTCCACGCTTCGAGCAAGATTCACCACATTCGGGGCTACACCAGAGACTCCTCTGAAAACTTCTGCATTATTTGCCTTAAGTCGCTCTGAAATTGACCCACGAGTTGTTGGCCCAATTCTAGTTCCAGCGACCCTTTCCAAGACTCGCAACATGGCTTGAGTCAATGCATGATCTTCTTCCATGTGATCACGTGATCCGGTCTCACTTTCAATTGACGTAGGTACGTCCACTTCTGGCATATGATTTGGTGCTTCAGTTGTAGCACCTCGGCCTCTACCACGGCCACGTCTACCGCGTCCACGACCACGTCCTCTTGTACTCATGATTGCTTGTTCGTTTATCTGATTACAAGTTTTATGAATCAGAAATTTGTTTCGGTGTTTATTAACGATATTTTATGAGATTTAAGATATAAAGTTGTTTTTCGCAACATTTCCTATAGTCTCAATCTCTACAGTTTTTCATGTCTAAAACTAGAAGTTCTAGAGTGTTCCTATGATCATATCATAGTAATCATTAAGTAATAATACTTACTTGACTTGTCGCCGGATGCTTGTGGTGCCATACTGATCTAAAATATCATTGAGTATTTTCATACGAAATTATTTTTGAACCCAAACCCACCGAAGTTTTTGAAACCGGGCTCGATACCACTATGTAACACCCCAAACCCGGTCTATGCGTTGAGACTAGATTTGGTTTGTTACGTGATTCGAACTATTCTTAAATCTTTAATGAGTTGAAAACTACAATATTGTTTCTGAGTTTAAAATTTGAAGAGTATTAGATTTTGATAAATATTTAAAAACATTAGTTGAAAATCATTGTATTATCAAAACCGTTAGGAGATTTGTTAAAGAGTTAACAATAAAAAGAATTATTTATAAAAGAATTCCATATACTTTGAAAACCCAAATTTATTTTAGTAAAGCATCATAAAATCACACCCATGATTTAAAAGTCCAAAATAAAGTTTAAATTCCAAACACACATAAAATCCATAAGTTATTTATAGAGGCCATTTATTACAACATCCCAAAATAGTAAAAATAATTATTAAAAGTTCGAATTTAAATAACCCTTATTTAGCAAGATGGCCTCCACGAAGTCATCCTCATTCAAGTCCACATCAGTTTCCATTACCCGAGATGGAAAGAAATTAAAGGGTGAGTTACTTAGAACTCGAAGTGTAACTCACTTACCACCATTATTGGGCCCGATTGTCAAGATATTATGTTGGGCTCGAGCCCAATTCGTAATTCAACAATATATCATGAATTTAAAATAATTAATAATGCATGAAAATGTAATTCCCAACCCAAACCTAATATCCATCCGCTAACACCCCGTACCAACCATCACACTGTGGGGATCAAGTCAACCCACCCCGCCATCACACCAATCGTAGGCATTAAGCCTTTTTATAATTGTGGCATAGCCACGAACTAGAGGCAATAAGCCGATATTGTGGCAGAGCCACCGAACTAGAGGCAATAAGCCGATATTGTGGCAGAGCCACCGAACTAGAGGCAATAAGCCGATATTGTGGCAACTGGCCATTCTTCTCTTCATATAACCCACCCATGCAATTATACATGTACTTTAAAATATAAAATTTATTAATAATACATAACATGGTGGGTTTATCAATAATATTTCATTTGGCCCATAATTATAGCAATTTGTCTATTTAGCAGTTTAGTGGGCTTTGGCCCATTTACCGAACTAGAGTGTTATGGCTAAATTTTAACGAACTAGTGTATTTACGGCCCATTTTCACGAACTAGAGTAATTACGCCCATTTTCACTTAATTAGAGTATTTACGGCCCATTTTCACGAACTAGAGTATTTACGGCCCATTTTCACGAACTAGAGTAATTACGGCCCATTTTCACGAACTAGAGTAATTACGGCCCATTTTCACTTAACTAGAGTATTTACGGCCCATTTTCACGAACTAGAGTATTTACGCCCATTTTCACGAACTAGAGTAATTACGGCCCATTTTCACTAACTAGAGTATTTACGCCCATTTTCACGAACTAGAGTATTTACTACCATTTTCACGAACTAGAGTAATTACGGCCCATTTTCACTAAACATCCAATTTTCATAATAACAATTAATTCCTCGAGGCGTTTTCGTAATTTTCACGATTTAGTAGTTTTACGCATTTTCGTCAAAATATAATTTTTACGTTTTACCGATCCAATCGTTTTTACGATTTACTTCCATACCAAATTTGACATCCAACCAAAATAATGAGTGTGAAATTACACACCTCGATACCGTGAGTATTAACCCTTCTCGCTCCTCAAGACCTAAAACATATTTTGATCCGTTAGACATCTATTTAGCAAAATAAATCTTAATCGATAATAGATCCAAAATCTTACCCTCTTGATTTTGAATCACTTGATTTTCGCTTTCCTTCGTTTATTGATTCACTAGACGCGAGAATCCACCAACGATAACGGCTCGGAGGTTCGCACAACTTCGAATAATGGACTTCTTTCTAAGAAGGCCCGAACCCGATGGAAAGTCCCGACCGTCAAACCGCTCTTCGCTTGAATGGGGATTTACAGATCCACCCTCTTACGATAACTAAACACCGCCCTTTTCTTCCCTATTTTGACGGTCTTCAAGATTCAAAGGAATTTAGTTAGATCTAAAATAATATCAAATGTTACTAGAGAATTAAAGAGATTTGATTTCCTTACCAAAACAAAACGCTTCCAACGTTTCTCCCGATCACTTGAGTTCGATCTCGTTATTGCACTAAATAATAATAACGAAAAGAACGTTATTAGAATGAACGTTATATAAATCCAAAAGGCCCTCATAATATCAATGATATTCGCCATAATACTTAAATAAAATGAAAACGAAAAAGAGAATCCCTTACCTATATTCCACAATCGAAAAGAAAGGATTTTGAGAGAGATGTTTGAGAGAGTTGGAGAATTTGGTTATGCAACCATATAAAAGAGAAATTAAATTCGGTTATGGCACTTCTAGCATTCGGTCAAGAGAGTATTTGATGGAGGAACTTTCGATTGAAGAGAAATAATATAAGAACGAAAGGATGATGGTGATGTTGTTGCTTGATTTTAAAAAGAAGAGAAGAAAAGAAAGAAAAGAAAAGAACTTTAGGAGCTAGTATATTCTGGCCATGGCAAAAGAAAAGAAAGAGACCGATTTTGGTATAGGTGATTTCGGACAAGGAGAATACAAAAGAAAGTTAACAAAATGAATAAAAGTGACCAAATGGTCAAGAGATATTGGCTTAACCAAATGCAAAAATTCGGCCAAAAGGGATATTGAAAGGAGAGGAATAAAAATTCTGCACAAAGTGCAAAGGATAACCAAAGAGAGAAAAGAATTTTTCAGCCAAAACTAACTCAAAATTTAGGCTCCTCCTATACCAAATTGCCGTCCAAACATGTGGTCAATTGGCCATGATTTCTTTCCAAAATTTCCCTTGATATGTGCCTTATGTTCCCCTATCTTTCCTTAAATCTTTGATTCCATGCCATAAGTTTGTTGTTTCCTTAATCCATTGATACACTAACCAAAAATACATGGTCAACACCTTCCTTATATGTCCCTTGCCGACACTTCCTTGTCATGAGCAGAAAATTAAAAGCAAAAATTTATTTAGGTGTCATACAAGGATTGAACCTCTTCCTCTTACTTGAACCCATGCGCCAACTCCACCATGCTATATGCTCATTTTATGACACACTTTAGCACATAATTTAGCTTAAGTCTTAATCACCTTTGTTTCACTTCAAAAATTCTCACTTAATAAATTTTATTCCTTCTTCAATTTATGTTTTACCCCTCTAGGACTTCAATAAGCAATGAAATAAAATAAGAGATTTTTCTAAACTCCAATTCATGCAATTTAATTACTCGGATTTTTAGGGTGTTACAGGGCCAAATCGATATATGATTATATGGGCCGACTGATAATTTGTTATATGGGCCAACTGATAATTTGCTATATGGGCCGATTGATATTTTGCTATATGGGCTGTTTAATAATTTGATATATGGGCCAAATTGATATGTGATAAAATAGGCCGAATTGATATGTGATAAATGGGCCTTTGTGTTGGAAATAAATTTTGAATTTTTAATTATCGTTGTTATACTGTAAAGATTTTGATTTGATAGGTATGATGCATGTACATGATTTTGCATGGGATGGGAAAATATGATGAAGAGAAGTTCGTGGCTCGCCAATAAAATTTGGTGACTTTGTCACAATCATCTGTAGCTCGCTACATAAATCTGGTGGCTCGCCACAAATCTAAAAATGGCAATGCCATGTAAATTCTGTTAATCTGGTGGCTTGTCCACAAATTTGATATAAAAGGCTTAATGCCTATTTGGTGTGTTGGCGGGGTGGGTGACTAAAGCTCCCCACAGCTGTGCTGGTTGGTACGGGTGGTGTGTAGCGGATGGAAAACTAGGTTTGGTTGGGAATTGCATATCACATTCATTATATATATATATTATTGTGTTATAATTGTAAATGGGCTTGGCCCAAATAATTGCTTAATGAGATTTTGGCCCAGTGGATAATGGTAAGCGAGTTATACACTGAGTTCTTGTAACTCACCCCCCTTCTCTTAACCCTTGTAGGTAATGCTTAGTGACGCAGACTTGGGGCCATGGATGACTCAGTGGAGGCCATACTTCAGTAATGGTGTTATTAAACTTTAGATTTTTATTTCCGTTTACTTTATTTTTTTTAATATTTTGGGTTTTTAAAGTTGTAATAAGGCCTCGGACTATTTTATTTTGCTTTATGTTTGGGATGTTGTTATTATTACCAATAATTATTTAAAAGGAATTTTTCTAAAATATAAATAATGGTTTTCAAAATTGATTTAATAATTGGATTTTATAGTAACGTTTACAAATAATTTTAACTCGGATACTCATTCAAATTATCAATGATATTTTTTTAAAAGTCATGGTTTTATAAGATTATTAGTTCAAATTATCGATTTATCAATCAACCTTCGAGGTTAGTAATGTTGTATCAAATATTTTAAATCAAACTTGTTTTCTTGTTTTTAACAAATCAAAACCTATTTTAGAACGAATAAAAAGGATTTAACATGTTTTTCTCATTTGACATGTTTTCCTTATATGTTTTCAAAAAACTCTTCTGTGTGACACGTCGGATTCGAGCCTAACTTCTAGACCGGGTCTGGGGTGTTACATTTACATTAATCACAAATTCAGTAGACTCAACAGTAAACTTTTACTAGAGACCAAATTCATAAAAATATATGAATGAGTCGATCTAGGATCAATCAATGCAATTACATTAGTGTCATAAAGAGAAAATGTACCGGTGATAACATATGGTGATGATGCATCTTCGCGAGTGTGAATAGGGTAAGCTCTGGCTGGCGCTCTAGCCTCGGATCTTACAACAGAGTCCTTTGTCGCACCTTTGCTACTTGTCACATTCCCCTTGTTTCTAGGTGGTCTACCTCTATGATCGTGTCAAACAGTCGAGTTTTAATATTTATAAAAGAATGATCAAACCTATAGACTAACTATGACAACGATAGAGGCAAGTGCACCTATCGAACAGTAGTATAGTTTAGGCAAGAATATCTTATCGAACCCAAGGGAACCTAAAAGTACTACTACTCACTTTCTTTCTATTATTTAGCCTGAAATATGGAGTGATTGGTTTATGAAACTAATGAAAAACTAAACTAGATGCAAAGACAAAAGAATGAATTGGAAAAAGACTTTAGGAAAACTCAGTTGATGAAGACGATACCCTCAGGAAGAATCCACCTATGACTTCACTTATTATTTATTCCCCAAACCATATGATTTCTTTACTTAGCTTGATCCGTGAGACTCCTAACCTATATTAAACCTCTCTCGAGGGAGAATAACGTCTAACCTTAGGTTAATTAGTGGAACTCTCATTCTCTTATAATAACCCCTAAGGAAGCGAAGAATCGATCAATGGATTCCCATATTAGGTTTCACCCTAATCTGGAAAAATCTCGTAACCCTATCTCTAGGCGCCCGATCAACTCTGCTCAATTATGCTAAATCTACTCTTAGGTAGGGTCTATTCCTCCTCCACCTAAGCACATCAGATTAAATTAAGCAACATAATTAAGAACAAACTAAGTACTTATCATATAATTTAGAAATCAAATAACAAAATCCATCATAGGTTTCATCCCTTCAGTATCTGAAGGGTTTAGTTCATAACTAAATAAGAGAACATCTTAAGAGAAAAGATAAAACAAAACATAAGAAATCCCTAAAACTCCATAAAGGAATTGAAGGAGAGATCCTCCATCTTGAATAGAACTCCGGCTTCTTGAGATGGATCAACTGGCTATCTTCAAGTGATTCCCTAAAAGATGAAAGCTTTGATAAAAGCCTCTGCTAAAAATCGTTGTTTCGGCTTCTGCCGAACTCCCTTTTAGTTGCTACCTTGGGTGTTTATATAGGCTTTGAGATGCTTTACTTGGCTCCTAAGTATCCTAATTCAAGTAGAATTCCTCCTAGGATGTTTAAGTAGACTTAGGAATGTGTTTCTTTGCCTCCAAGCATCCAAATCCGAGTGAAATTGCTCTTTCCCACGGCAGAGGCACGGCCATGGCACACGCCCGTGTAAATCATCTTCAGGCCGTGTCTCGATTCTATCGATTGGGAACGGCCGTGTGAATCGTGGCATGACCGTGTGAAGTAATTTGACAAGGCACGGTCATGTGGCTTAAAGTTCAGGCCGTGTCTATTTCTTGGGTTGGCCTAATTTGGTCCGTTTTAAGCCCATTTACGTTCTTTTTATCCTTAGGTGCTTTCCTGAGTATAAGACATGAAAAGAAAGGATTAAGAGCACCTTTTTACATAAATCAGGGATAAATCATCCAAAAGCATACTAAATATGGGGTTAAAATATGTTACTTTTATGGTTTATTGAATACCCCCACATTTAAGCTTTTGCTTGTCCTCAAGCAAAATTCTCAACTTACAATAAAAACGAACTTTCCATAATTCATAATTCCTATTGATAATGTCTCATCATAATTCATAGATAATTTATACATGGATAATTTAACTCAAAGAAACCTAAAGATTCAATCATGGTAAGTCATACCTTTGTAGTACGAAAACATAGGTGTCTCCCCTTATCTAAGTAATTACCTTTAATTCAAAACCGACAAGGATTGACATCCTCACAAAAGATTCACTCAAATCACTCAAAGTGTTTAAGGTTCAAGAATAAGCACTCTAAGTCGTACCTGAAAAGTTAATCCCATAGGCTTGCCTGAAAATCAAATCTCCACCACTATATATGAGATGATACACAAATCAAAAGGTCGATACACAAATCAAAAGGTCTTTAATTAGGGTTGTAACGGGGCTTGGGTTAAAAGGTGTGGATAAAGGCTGAATTAGAAGGTTAGAATCGAGGCTGACTTGACAAATTACCTAACTAGAAACAATGAACTAAATATGAATATTTACATCGATAATACCTACTATTGATAATTACTCTATAATAAAGAGTATTTTCATCACTTAAAATTTGATATACTTTAATACAAGCTTTTTCTTCAACAATTGGAGTTTAAATGCTCTAAGCTCTTTTATATACTACTAATATTGAATATACTTGGATTTTTTTAGAACAAACTAAAATATTACATCATAAATGATAAATGTAGCTATTGAACTAATATACTTGATAACTTAATCAAATCAAACCTCAATTAAAGGGTAGTCAAAAGAATGGGTGATAACAAATACAAAGTGGTTTTGGTTTAATATTAGTGGGTGAGTCAATAAAAAGGTTGTTAGGATTCAACGGGGTTCACTAGAGGTTAATTTGTGAAGGTAGGCTTTTTATGGAGTAAGTGGGTTAAATCCTAGGTGCCTTTATCATCTTTGTATATCAAATCAAAAGTGTGGTCTCGACATGTATAAACGAGGCAAGTTCTAGAATAACAGTTCAAAGTTGACACACTCATAATCAATAAAGTGAGCATTAAAAGGAATGTTTGCTCTATAAGGCTCAAAATCTCACAAAAATTATGGGTGTTTTTGACATTAATCCTTATAAATTCCAAATTTCAAGGTAATACTCAAATTCAGTTCAATGACCGATCAATTTTAATTTTTAGAAAGTAGACTTACCATGCCTGATTCTCTATTCTTCAAATTTAATCATAAATGCACAATTAACTATGACTTAATCTAAAACATGTCAATAAAAATCATAAATCATTAGAAATTTCATCCTAATTACTAATATGAGAAAAATACTTTTGAATCAAGACTAAATTCAGGAGTTTTGAGAATAATGCAAAAAGTCAGGTACTTTTACCCCCCCACACTTAAGATGTACATTGCCCTCAATGTACAAAGATAGATAAACAATTATGTAATAATAAAATCAAAAGAGAAGGGGAGAAGTAACACTTCCTGAATTTTTGGATGAAGTCTATGAAAAGAAATCGGATAAGATTGGAGGTGAACGTGGGGAAGCGTCTCGAACCGTTTGAAATTGAATCCTCAAAGTAGTCGGCTTGGTTTTATTGTATCCTAAGCTAAATCTAAATATCATAAAGAATAAGAAGAAGAAAATAAAATAAATAAAGTAAAAAAATAATGATGAAATAATGTAAAAAAAATAAATAATGGAAAATGAAAGATAACTAGAAAAATAGGGAATGAGGTTTAAATAAAGATGTACCCCGTGTTTTGGGATTTTGAATTTTGAACGCATTCAGGGTGTTTGGGCATGGCCGTGGGTGTCGTGGCACGCCCGTGTCTTTCTTCACACGGTCATTTAATATGGGCGTGCTCCTCCTGTGTTCGATAAATCAAAATGTTGGCACGGTTGGGAGGCAAGGCCGGGTGTAGCCCGTGCTTGACAAGTCGATAATCTCAAGATGGGGCGTCGGACGGCGTGGACTATTATCGCCACCGTGTTGGGAAAAGAATTTTTCTATGTCGTGCACGGCCATCGCACGCCCATGGTTCATCCCTGGCTTCCACACATTACCAGTGCACGCCTGTGTAGGGTCGTGTGGCCTAGAAATATATTCTTTGGTTAGTTTATGGTTAGGTGCTAAAAGAAAAGAAAAGAAAAATAAAAAAATATAAAAATGGGGTTAGTGCTCGGGTTGCCTCCCAAGAAGCGCTCGTTTATAGTCTTAGCTAGACTTTACCTCTCATTCGTATGGTCATGGTGGTTTGAGGAGGTGAAAATCCTTTCTCATGCGATCTCTTCGGTTATGGATATATAGTTTAAGTTGGGTAATGTTTACCTCAAAAGTATCAAATTTAGGATTGCTAACCTCAACTGTGCCGTAGAGGAAGACATTTAGTACCTCAAAAGTGATTTCTTCGTTTGTCTTGAGATCTGAATTGGTGATTCGAAGGTTTTCCTTATTCAACAATACCTGATCCTCTATTTTGATGTGATTTGTTGTTCCTATCAGCTCGTCTAGGGTTTCCTTCGGGTTCACTTCGTGTGGTTTTGGTTCCTCATGTAATTCTTCTTTATTAGCACGAGGTCTATGATCCGGCTCAGTTTGTAGCTTTGCAATGTTTCTTGCAATGAAGGTTGAACAAGTTGGTTATCAATTGAATTTACTTTCTCACCTTTATCACTTAATGTTCTGGCCGAGTCAAGAGCTTGAAGAGTGACCATCTCATCGCCCACACGAAGTATGAGTTCTCCTGCATAGATATCAATTTTAGCTCTGCAGTTGCTAAAAAGGGTCTTCCTAAAATTAAGGGGATCGTGTTGTCCTCATCCATGTCTAAAACAGCAAAGTCTCATCGGGAATACGAATTTATCAATTTTGATTAGAACATTTTCTATTATACCCCTAGGAATTCTTATAGTTTTATTAGTTAATTGAATGCTCATCCTAGTTTGTCTGGGTTTCCCTAGACCTAGTTGTTTAAACATTTTGTAAGGCATAACATTGATGCTTGCCTAAATCTGCTAACACATTATCAATAGATAAACTACCAATCAAACATGGAATTGTAAAACTCCCTAGATCTTTTAATTTCCGTGGCAGTTTATTTTGTAGAATTGTTGAGCATATTGTGTTTAGTTCCACGTGGTGCTCTTCGTCTAATTTGCGTTTGTTGGTCAAGAGCTGTCTTAAAAATTTCCTCGAGTCTAGTATCTGAAAAAGAGCTTCAAGGAGAGGAAAGTTAATATGTACTTTCTTTAAGAGTTTAAGAAACTTACCGAACTGTTCCTCTGAATCATCTCTTTTTATTACTTCGGGATAAGGTATGCGAGGTTGGTACTCCTTGATTACCGGTTTCGACTTTTCTTGTGTTACCTCTATCTTACCTTCGTCTACCTTGTTTTCTTGTATTGAGTTTGGTTCATCTAACCCCTTACTGTCTTGAGCTGAGATGGCTTGAATTTGCTCCTTTGGGTTAACCTCGGTGTTACTTGGTAGACGTCCTAGCTGTCGTTCTGACATTAGCTTTGCGAGATGTCCCACTGACCTAGTAAGTTCTCCAACTTGATTCTCGATCCCTTTGATCGAGTTTTGTTGTTCATCAAGTGCTACTTCAATCTTTTGGAAACGAGAATCTGTGGCTGCCATGAATTTCGTCAGCATCTCTTCAAGATTCGGCTCCTCCTCTTCTTGTTGTGGTGGTTGTTGAAAATCTAGAGGAAATTCTGATCTTTGGCTATTTTGATCATCCCATGAGAAATTGGGATGGTACTTCCAACCTGCATTATAAGTGTCACTATAAAAATTATTTTGATATCTAGAATAGTTACCTGTATAGTGAGCTTGCTCGTTTTCCATGCCATATCCGTAGGGTGGGCACTCAGGATTCACCACGCCTCCTAGATTCAAATCATATTGTATTTCTGGATGTACCGCGAGAGACTATTCAAACCATCCATCTTTTTATTCATCATCTCTAATTGATTAGATAACCTAGTGACCACGTCGAAGTTGAAAACACTAGTTGCTTTAGTAGGAATTGTCCCCATGCCTTGCCACTGATAATTATTCAGTGCCATCTTTTCTATAGACTAAAATTTTCTGCCCAAAGTAAAATAAAGGAAAAAATTAGAAAAGTAAAAAAGAAATAATAATAAAGAATAATATAATAATAAATTGCAAATAATTTTTTTTTCGCTAAAGTAATAGAAATAGAGTTTTCTTAATATTTTAGTGTTCCCCGGCAACGACACCAAAAATTTGATCGTGTCAAACAGTTTTAATATTTATAAAAGAATGATCGAACCTGTAGATTAACTACGACAATGATAGAGGCAAGTGCACCTATCGAACAGTAGTATAGTTTAGGCAAGAATATCTTATCGAACCCAAGGGAACCTAAAAGTACTACTACTCACTTTCTTTCTATTATTTAGCCTGAAATATGGAGTGATTGGTTTATGAAACTAATGAAAAACTAAACAAGATGCAAAGACAAAAGAATGAATTGGAAAAAGACTTTAGGAAAACTCAGTTGATGAAGACGATACCCTCAGGAAGTGTAACATCCCGAAATAGGGCCTAAACGGAATAGTGGTTACGAAACCATGAATCCAAGCTATAAAAGTTTATTATGATTAATTATTATGATTTATCGAGTGATTAAATACATGTGTTAGAGTATTGATAAGAAATTTTATTAATTTCATGCTTAAATTGCCTATTAGAACTTGTTAGCAAAAGTTGCTAAATAGGGGTTCTAATTTATAGAGTACTTGATTGAAATGGGGGTTTGAAGTAGGAGTCCTTAAATGGTAATTAGACCATTATATTTTCATGGACAAAAATGGACATATATAGGTGGAAAGAACCAAAGTTTTTAATGAAGGGTAATTTAGTTATTTGGTAATAAAAAGGAATTAAGAGGGACAAAGATGGCAAAATATGATCATTTTCTTCATTAGGCCGAATTTTCAAGTGGTCACCATAGCTAGGGTTTGTTTCAAGCTTCTAAGCTCCATAGTAAGTGATTCCAAGCCCCGTTTTTAATGTTCTTTACATTTTTGAAGCCCCGGTAGCTCGATTTAGCTTATTCTATCAATAATTCATGCTAGGGTTCATATTTGGAAAAATACCCATAGGTGAAATGTGTTTATTTTGATGTTTTATGATAGAATATGAAGTCTGAAATTATGTTAAACAACTTTTGCTAAGTGATTTTAAGTGAAAAGGAGAAAAATGGCTTAATCGATAAAAATACTTAATGTTCATAAGTACAAGTTAGAGTGAGAATTTGATTTTTCCATAGAAGGGAAAAATGATCAGCATGTCATAAAACATAAGAATAAGGAATAAAGTTTAATTTCTGAGCTTTGGGGCAAATGTGTAAATATGTAAAAGTTTAGGGGCAAAATTATAATATTGCCAAAGTTAAGAGTTAAGGACTGTTTTAATAATGTGAGCATTAAATAAGCTAAATTTGCTATTATAGTTCAAGAAGAACGAAATCTAGAGTTAGATCGAGGAAAGAAAAAGATAGAAGACTAAATCAATATAGTTGATCGTATTTTATTTTGAGGTAAGTTTGCATTCTATTATTTTATATTTAATCTTTGTTAAATTATAGCATTTACATATTTATTTTGTAAATGTATTATTTAAAGACTCAAGTATGAATTAATGTAAAAGATATCCTGTGAAGTTCGTTGAACCTTAGGAATGTATAGGATACAAATGTCATGACATTAGGGTTTAAGGAAATCATGTAAGACCATGTCAAGACATGGCATTGATATGTTACTATAAGGAAAAGGTCCCATGTAAGACCATGCCAATGTATGGCATTGGTGAGTTCATAAGGCAAGGATACCACGTAAGACCATGTCAAGACATGGCAATGGTTAAGTTTCATAAGGAAAGGTACCCGCGTATCCTTAGTATTCCAAGTGGTTCAACGGGAAAATTCAAAGAGTATACCAAAGTAAAGGTAAGACAAGTTCAAGCTAAAAAGGTAAGGTAAGGCAAATTCATGTTTAAAGGTATAGATAAGAATACAAGTTTAAGTATAATGAGTTAAAAGCTTAAGTGATCTTGATAAGAAAAGAATAAGATAATTGATTAAGAATGTTGTTATTTATTTACATGTAAACTTACTAAGCTTTATGCTTACGCCCATTTTTTATTTTATTTTTTTATAGTATTACAAGCCAATTCAGGGAATCGAAAGGACGTCGGAGATCGTTACACACTATCAAAGGATTATATTGGTATTTTGTGACTCGACGTTTTAAGTTATGGCATGTATAGGGACTTAGCTATCTTGTGTGTATAACCTTATGATATGGCTTGATTGGATTGTAAATGTATGGTAATGATTAGCTATTAAAATGGCTAAATAAGAGCATGTTTTGGATGTTTTGTAATGCCTAGTTGGTAGTTATTAGAAAGAAATTATGTAATTATATGTAGGGAATAGTTTAGACAATGACGGTGGACGTGATTTTGAAAAATCACTAAAAATAATAGAAATGGAATTAGGTTGTGAATGAGATATAGAATTAAATATTATTGAGTCTATTTTTATATGAAAGAAACGTTGTAGGTAAAAGAATTTTATATTATGAGATAATTGATTTTTAGTACAGAGGGGTCAGAACCGTGGGTCTGTGTAATAGGGGAGAATTTAACTAATAAACTGTACTAATTGGCCACACCAAAAAATTCTGGAAAAATTATAGTAAGAATATATATGAGTCTAGTTTCATGGAAAATTTACGGATCTAAATTTAGAGTTTCGTAACTCAAATTATAGTCAATTTACTGAACATGATGCAGATGGATAGTTTCAAATTTTATGCCCCGAATCAGTAAGTTAAGATTAGTAATGCCTCGTGCTCGACTCCGGCAATGGTCTCGGGTAAGGGGTGTTACATTTATTGGTATCAAAGCAAGGTTTAGTCGGTTCTCAGAATATTTAGTATGTGTAAGAGTCTATCTATACATGCCATACTTATATTTTGATAGTGTGACGACTCTTGATATTTTAAAAAATATTTTTCTTTTATAGTTATGGATCTCGAACGAGCTGGTGCCGATGATGTATAGAGTAGTGCACCCACTCCCGCTGAAGGGACAGTGCCACAAGATAGTCGTGAAAGGCCCGTTATAGTTAGTCAGGGAGGAGGGGCTCGAGAAGCCTTCTTCCAAGCTATGAATGAATGGTTTCTTGAGTTCGTCAAATACGAACCCGTAGTTAGACCTCCACCCCTCATGATCCACAGATCACCCATATAGCTTCCCGATCCACGATCTGATTAGAAGGAGAAGCCACCTGTTGACAAGATCGAAAACAAGGGGTGAAGAGTTTGAGCTACCAAAGATGATGATGCAGAAAGCTAAATTTTGGCTCGAAAATACTATCGAGTTTTTGACGAGTTATCCCGCACATCGGAAGAGTGTATTAAATGTGTAGTGTCACTTTAGAGATTCACCTACCGGTGGTGGAAGACATTTGTATCTCAGAAAATCTTGAAAGAAATAGTTACTTGGAATTTTTTTCAGGAGGAGTTTTGTAAGAAGTACATCAGTCAAAGGTTTATTGACCAGAAAAGAAAAGAGTTCCTTGAATTAAAATAGGGTAAGATGACTGTGACCGACTATGAATGTGAATTTGTCTGACTCAGTAATTATGTTCGAGAGTGTGTGTCTACAGAGGCTATCATGTGCAAAAGATTTGTGGATGGGATCAATGATCATATCCGACTATCAGTTGGTGTTCTAGAGATAAAAGAGTTTGTTGTTTTAGTTGATGAGCTCGTAAGGCGAGGAGTTGTTGAAAAGAAAGGGTAAAGCTGAAATTGAGATGCAAGATACGAAGAAAAGATGATGAGCAAGTCATTTGGTCTACATCCAAGAGGCCTAGAGAGTTCTCTACTAGATCTAATTTTTCAGTCGGGTATTCTGACCAAAACAGAGGTGGAAGATTTATGGATTCAAAAGTTCAAACCACTTCGATTGCGAGTGTTGGTAGTATTCAGCCTAATAGACCTGAGTGTCCTCAATGTGGTCGACGTCATCCAGGTCAATGTCGAGTGACTGAGGTTGGTTGTTTTCGATGTGGTGCATCGGATCATTTCATTCGGGAGTGTCCTGAGATGGTAAAAAAAGAAGTAATACCGAGTGCAAGATCAGGTAATGCCCCTGTTAGAGGCAGACCTCAGAGAAATCTGGGAGTAGGGGCAGGTAGAGGTACATTTAGGGATACAGCAACGAGATCCAATATTAGATCACCTGCAAGGACTTATTCTATCCGTACTCGTGAAGAGGCATCCTCCCCCGATGTAATTACTGGTACATTTTCTCTTCATGATGTTAATGTTATTGCTTTGATTGATCCGGGTTCAACCCATTCCTATGTTTGCATGAAATTAATGCCTAGTATGAACATGCCCATAGAGTTTATGAAATTTGTGATTAAAGTATCGAATCCATTTGGTCAGCATGTGTTAGTAAACAAAGTATGTAAAAAATGCCCTTTGATGATTAGAGGTTCTTGTTTTCGGTCGATCTCATGCTATTGCCATTTGATGAGTTTGATGTGATTCTTGGTATGGATTGGTTAATCGCACATGATGTGATAGAGAATTGTGGAAAGAAATTCATTGAGTTGAAATGTGAAAATGGTGAGATCCTTTGAGTTAATTCAGATGAGTCAGGTAGTTCAATTTCCATGATTTCTGTTATGTTTGCTCAGAAATGTTTAAGGAAAGGATGTGAAGCTTATCTTGCTTTTGTGTTGAATACTAAAGACCCAGAGTTGAAAATTGAATCAATGCATGTGGTAAATGAGTTTCTTGATGTGTTTCCAGAAGAACTACCAGGTTTGCCTACTATTAGAGAAGTTGAGTTTGGTATTGAATTAATTCCAGGTACCACACCTATTTCTATTGCTCCTTATAGAATGGCTTCAATAGAATTAAAAGAATTGAAAGCTCGCTCTGTGAATTAATGATAAAGGCTTTGTAAGACCTAGTTATTCACCATGGGGTGCACCAGTGTTATTTGTGAAAAATAAGGACGGGTCCATGAGATTGTGCATAAACTATCGGTAGCTTAACAAGGTAACCATTAAGAAAATATCCACTGCCTAGAATAGATGATTTGTTTGATCAATTGAAGGGAGCCACTGTGTTTTATAAGATAGATTTGAGATCTGGATACTATCAGTTACGAGTTAAAGAGTCAGATGTTCTGAAAATTGCTTTTCGAACTAGGTATGGTCACTATGAGTTTCTTGTGATGCCATTTGGCTTAAACAATGCTCCTGCCATCTTCATGGATTTAATGAACCGAATTTTTAGACCTTACTTGGACAAGTTTGTAGTTGTGTTTATTGATGGCATCTTGATTTATTTTCATGATAAGACTGAGCATGCAGAGCATTTGAGAACGCTTTCTGATTTTGAGAAATAATCAGCTTTATGCCAAATTTAGCAAAAGTGAGTTCTGGTCACTGGTTACGGAAGTTTGTTTTCTTGGACACGTCTCAGGTGAAGGTATTAAAGTTGATCCGAATAAGATTTCAGCCATTGTCGATTGGAAGCCTCCTAGGAATGTATCAGAGGTTAGAAGTTTTCTTGGTCTTGCCGGTTATTATAGACGATTTGTAGAGGGATTTTCCATGATAGCTACTCCATTGACAAGATTGTTATAGAAAGATGTCAAGTTTGAATGGACTGAGAAATGTCAGCAGAGTTTCGATAAGTTAAAGGTATTGTTGACTAAAGCTCCTATTTTAGTACAACCAGAACCGGGTAAAGAGTTTGTAATTTACAGTGATGCATCCTTGAATGGACTACACTGTGTACTTATTCCAGAAGGAAGGGTAATTGCTTATGCCTCTAGACAGTTAAAACCACATTAGAAAAATTATCCGACACATGATTTAGAGTTAGTCGCTATTGTATTTGCATTGAAAATCTGGGGACATCATTTGTATGGTGAGAAATGCGAATATTCACCGATCATAAAAGTTTGAAATACTTGATGACTCAAAAGATCTAAACTTGAGGCAAAGAAGATGGCTAGAGTTGATTAAAGATTATGAACTAGTGATCGATTATCACCGGGTAAGGCAAACGTTGTTCTTGATGCTTTGAGTAGAAAATCGTTATTTGCATTGAGAGCTTTGCACACTAGTTTGGCCTTGTCGATGATGGTTATATTTTAGCTGATTTGAGAGCTAAACCGATGTTTCTTGAAGAAATTTGTGAAGCTCAGAAGGATGACAGTGAGTTGCAAGCCAAAAGTGTTCAGTGCGAGTCAGGTGTAGAGTTTAATTTTCAGATCAGATCTGACGGTTGTTTGATGTTTAGAGACAGGGTATGTGTACCAAAACATGATGATCTTATTCAGAAGGTTTTACAGGAAGCAAATAACAGTTCTTGGTCTATTCACCCAGGTAGTACAAAGATGTATAATGATTTGAAAAAAATGTATTGGTGGATAGGAATGAAAAGAGATATATCAGAGTTTGTTTCTAGATGTTTGATCTGTCAGCAGGTAAAGGCCGAACATCAGGTACCTTCAGGTTTATTGCAGCCTGTATTAGTTCTTGAGTGGAAATGGGACCGAGTTACTATGGATTTTGTGACAGGATTGCCTTTGACACCGAGAAAGAAAGATGCAGTATGGGTTGTGATTGATAAGTTAACGAAGACAGCTCATTTTATTCCAGTTCGTATGGATTATTCACTTGACAAGTTGGCCAAGTTGTATATTTCAGAGATAGTTAGACTACATGGAGTACCGTTATTGATTATCTCAGATAGAGATCTGAGATTTACTTCATGGTTTTGGAAGAAATTGCAGGAAGCTTTAGGTACAAAGTTGAGTTTTAGTACAGCTTTCCATCCTCAGACTGATGGTCAGTCAGAGAGAATTATTTAGGTACTTGAAGATATGCTTAGATGTTGTGTATTGGAATTTCAAGGTAGTTGGGAGAAATATTTACCTTTAATAGAGTTTGCTTACAATAATAGTTATCAATCGAGTCTAAAGATGGCACCTTATGAAGCTTTGTATGGACGTAAATGTCGCACGCCTTTGTATTGGATAGAGCTTAAGGAAAATCAGATTTATGGGTTGATCTAGTAAAAGAAAATAGAAAAGAAAGTAAAAGTCATCAGAGATTGCTTGAAAGCAGCTTCGGATAGACAGAAATCTTATGCTAATTTGAAAAGAAAAGAAATTGAATTTCAAAATGGTGACAGGGTATTCTTGAAAGTATCCCCTTGGAAGAAAGTTCTCAGATTTGGCAAGAAAGGCAAATTAAGTCCCGCTTTATTGGACCGCTTGAGGTGATCGAGAGAGTTGGGCCATTGGCATATCGGTTAGCATTGCCGATCGAGTTAGAGAAGATTCATAATGTCTTTCATGTGTCTATGCTACGTCTTTATCGTTCAGATCCATCACATGTAATTTTGCAGATAGAGGTTGAGATTCAGCCAGATATGACTTACGGTGAGGAATAGGTAAAAATTCTAGCTCGGGAGGTTAAGCAATTAAGGAACAAAAGTATTGAACTTGTGAAAGTATTATGGACTAGGCATGGGATAGAAGAGGCTACATGGGAGCCCGAAGAGATTATGCGAAAATAGTACCCAAACCTCTTTACAGGTAAGATTTTGGGGATGAAAATCCCTAAAGGGGAGAAATGTAACATCCCTAAATAGGGCCTAAACAAAATAGTGGTTATGAAACCATGAATCCAAGCTATAAAAGTTTATTATGATTAATTATTATGATTTATCGAGTGATTAAATACATGTGTTAGAGTATTGATAAGAAATTTTATTAATTTCATGCTTAAATTGCCTATTAGGACTTGTTTGCAAAAGTTGCTAAATAGGGTTCTAATTTATAGAGTCCTTGATTGAAATGGGGTTTGAAGTAGGAGTCCTTAAATGGTAATTAGACCATTATATTTTCATGGACAAAATGGACATATATAGGTGGAAAGAACCAAAGTTTTTAATGAAGCGTAATTTAGTCATTTGGTAATAAAAAGGAATTAAAGGGACAAAGATGGCAAAATATGCTCATCTTCTTCATTAGGCTGAATTTTCAAGTGGTCACCATAGCTAGGGTTTGTTTCAAGCTTCCAAGCTCCATAGTAAGTGATTCCAAGCCCGCTTTTAATGTTCTTTACATTTTGAAGCCCCGTAGCTCGATTTAGCTTATTCTATCAATAATTCATGCTAGGGTTCATATTTGGAAAAATACCCATAGGTGAAATGTGTTTATTTTGATGTTTTATGATAGAATATGAAGTCTAAAATTATGTTAAACAACTTTTGCCAAGTGATTTTAAGTGAAAACGAGTAAAACGGCTTAATCGGTAAAAATACCTAATGTTCATAAGTACAAGTTAGAGTGAGAATTTGATGTTTCCATAGAAGGGAAAAATGATCAGAATGTCATAAAACATAATAATAAGGGATAAAGTTTAATTTATGAGCTTTGGGGTAAATGTGTAAATATGTAAAAGTTTAGGGGCAAAATTGTAATATTGCCAAAGTTAAGAGTTAAGGACTGTTTTAATAATGTGAGTATTAAATAAGCTAAATTTGCTATTATAGATCAAGAAGAACAAAATCTAGAGTTAGATCGAGGAAAGAAAAAGATAGAAGACTAAATCAATATAGTTGATCGTATTTTGTTTCGAGGTAAGTTTGCAGTAAATAAATGCAATATTCTATTATTTTATATTTAATATTGTTAAATTCTAGCATTTACATATTTATTCGTAAATGTATTATTTAAAGACTCAAGTATGAATTGACGGAAAAGCTATCCGTGAAGTTCCGATTGAACCTTAGGAATGTATAGGATACAAATGTCATGACATTAGGGTTTAAGGAAATCATGTAAGACCATGTCAAGACATGGCATTGATATGTTACTATAAGGCAAAGGTCCCATGTAAGACCATGCCAAGGTATGGCATTGGTGAGTTCATAAGGCAAGGATACCACGTAAGACCATGTCAAGACATGGCAATGGTTAAGTTTCATAAGGAAAGGTACCCGCGTATCCTTGGTATTCCAAGTGGTTCAACGGAAATTCAAAGAGTATACCAAAGTAAAGGTAAGACAAGTTCAAGCTAAAAAGGTAAGGTAAGGCAAATTCATGTTTAAAGGTACAGGTAAGAATACAAGTTTAAGTATAATGAGTTAAAAGCTTAAGTGATCTTGATAAGAAAAGAATAAGATAATTGATTAAGAATGTTGTTATTTATTTACATGTAAACTTACTAAGCTTTATGCTTACGCCCATTTTTATTTTATTTTTATAGTATTACAAGCCAATTCGGGAATCGAAAGGACGCTGGAGATCATTACACACTATCAAAGGATTATATTGGTATTTTGTGACTCGACGTTTAAAGTTATGGCATGTATAGGGACTTAGCTATCTTGTGTGTATAACCTTATGATATGGCTTCAGATTAGATTGTAAATATATGGTAATGATTAGCTATTAAAATGGCTAAATAATAGCATGTTTTGGATGCTTTGTAATGCCTAGTTGGTAGTTATTAGAAAGAAATTATGTAATTATATGCAGGAGAATAGTTTAGATAGCGGCAGTGATGTGATTTTGAAAAATCACTAAAAATAATAGAAATGGAATTAGGTTGTGAATGAGATATAGAATTAAATATTATCGAGTATATTTTTATATGAAAGAAACGGTGTAGGCAAAAGAATTGTATATTATGAGATAATTGATTTTTAGTATAGAGGGGTCGAGCGTTGGATCTGTGTAATAGGGAGACTTTAACTAATAAACTGTACTAATTGGCCACACCAAAAATTCTGAAAAATTATAGTAAGAAGATATATGAGTCTAGTTTCATGAAAAATTTACGGATTTAAATTTTTAGTTTCGTAACTCAAATTATAGTCAATTAACTGAACATGATGTAGATGGACAGTTTCAAATTTTATGCCCCGAATCAGTAAGTTAAGTTTAGTAATGCCTCGTGCTCGACTCTGGCAATGGTCTCAGGTAAGGGGTGTTACATTTATTGGTATCAAAGCAAGGTTTAGTCGGTTCTCAGAATATTTAGTATGTGTAAGAGTCTATCTATACATGCCATACTTATATTTTGATAGTGTGACGACTCTTGATATTTTAAAAAATATTTTTCTTTTATAGTTATGGATCTCGAACGAGCTGGTGCCGATGATGTAGAGAGTAGTGCACCCACTCCCGCTGAAGGGACAGTGCCACAAGATAGTCGTGAAAGGCCCGTTCTGCTTAGTCGAGGAGGAGGGCTCAGAAGCCTTCTTCCAAGCTATGAATGAATGGTTTGCTGAGTTCGTTCGTACGAACCCAGTCGTTAGACCTCCACACCCTCATGATCCACAGACCACCCATGTAGCTTCCCTAGTCACAGATACGGTCAGAAGAGAGAAGCCACCTGTTGACATGATCAGAAAATAAGGGGCTGAAGAGTTTCAGGCTACCAAAGATGATGATGCAGAGAAAGCTAAATTTTGGCTCGAAAATACTATCAGAGCTTTTGATGAGTTATCCTGCACACCAGAAGAGTGTATTAAATGTGTAGTGTCACTTCTTAGAGATTCAGCCTACCAGTGGTGGAAGACACTTGTATCAGTAGTACCGAAAGAAGTAGTTACTTGGAATTTTTTCAAGAGGAGTTTCATAAGAAGTACATCAGTCAAAGGTTTATTGACCAGAAAAGAAAAGAGTTCCTTGAATTAAAACAGGTAAGATGACTGTGACCGATTATGAACGTGAATTTGTCCGACTCAGTAATTATGCTTGAGAGTGTGTGTCTAAAGAGGCTATCATGTGCAAAAGATTTGAGGATGGGATCAATGATGATATCCGACTATCAGTTGGTGTTCTAAAGATAAAAGAGTTTGTTGTTTTAGTTGACAGAGCCTGTAAGGTAGAAGAGTTGTTGAAAAGAAAGGGTAAAGCTGAAATTGAGATGCAAGATACGAAGAAAAGATGATGAGCAAGTCATTTCGGTCTACATCCAAGAGGCCTAGAGAGTTCTCACGAGATCTAATTTTTCACCGGTATTCTAACCAAACAGAGATGGAAGATTTATGGATTCAAAAGCTCAAACCACTTCGATTATGTAGTGTTGGTAGTATTCACCTAATAGACTGAGTGTCCTCAATGTGGTCAACGTCATCCGTGTCAATGTCGAGCGATCGAGGTTGATTGTTTCTGATGTGATGCACCGGATCATTTTATTCGGGAGTGTCCTGAGATGGTAAAAAAAGAAGTAATACCGAGTGCAAGATCAGGTAATGCCCCCGTTAGAGGCAGACCTCAGAGAAATCCGGGTGTAGGGGCAGGTAGAGGTACATTTAGGGATACAGCAACGAGATCCGAAGTTAGATCATCTACAAGGACTTATTCTATCCGTACTCGTGAAGAGGCATCCTCCCCCGATGTAATTACCGGTATATTTTCTCTTCATGATGTTAATGTTTTTGCTTTGATTGATCCGGGTTCAACCCATTCCTATGTTTGCATGAAATTAATGCCTGGTATGAACATGCCCATAGAGTTTACGAAATTTATGATTAAAGTATCGAATTCATTTGGTCAGCATGTGTTAGTAAACAAAGTATGTAAAAAATGCCCTTTGATGATTAGAGGTTACTATTTTTTGACTGATCTCATGCTATTGCCATTTGATGAGTTTGATGTGATTCTTGGTATGGATTGGTTAACTGCACATGATGTGATAGTGAATTGTGGAAAGAAATTCATTGAGTTGAAATGTGAAAATAGTGAGATCCTTGGGTTAATTCGGATGAGTCGTAGTTCAATTTCCATGATTTGCTATGTCCGCCGTAAATGTTTAAGGAAAGGATGTGAAGCTTATCTTGCTTTTGTGTTGAATACTAAAGACCCAGAGTTGAAAATTGAATCAATGCATGTGGTAAATGAGTTTCCTAATGTGTTTCCTGAAGAACTACCAGGTTTGCCTCCTATTAGAGAAGTTGAGTTTGGTATTGAATTAATTCCAGGTACTATACCTATTTCTATTGCTCCTTATAGAATGGCTTCAATAGAATTAAAAGAATTGAAAGCTCATTATGTGAATTAACTGATAAAGGCTTTGTAAGACCTAGTGATTCACCATGGGTGCACCAGTGTTATTTGTGAAAAAGAAGGACGGTTCCATGAGATTGTGCATAGACTATCGGCAGCTTAACAAGGTAACCATTAAGAAAATATCCACTACCTAGAATAGATGATTTGTTTGATCAATTAAAGGGAGCCACTGTGTTTTCTAAGATAGATTTGAGATCTGGATACTATCAGTTACGAGTTAAAGAGTCAGATGTTCCGAAAACTGGTTTTTGAACTAGGTATGGTCACTATGAGTTTCTTGTGATGCCATTTGGCTTAACTAATGCTCCTGCCATCTTCATGGATTTAATGAACTGAATTTTTAGACCTTACTTGGACAAGTTTGTAGTTGTGTTTATTGATGACATCTTGATTTATTCTCATGATGAGACTGAGCATGCAGAGCATTTGAGAATAGTTTTACAGATTTTGAGAAATAATCAGCTTTATGCCAAATTTAGCAAAAGTGAGTTTTGGTTACGGGAAGTTTGTTTTCTTGGACACGTTGTCTCAGGTGAAGGTATTAAAGTTGATCTGAATAAGATTTCAGCCATTGTCGATTGGAAGCCTCCCAGGAATGTATCAGAGGTTAAAAGTTTTCTTGGTCTTGCCAGTTATTATAGACGATTTGTAGAGGGATTTTCCATGATAGCTACTCCATTGACAAGATTGTTACAGAAAGATGTCAAGTTTGAATGGACTGAGAAGTGTCAGCAGAGTTTCGACAAGTTAAAGGTATTGTTGACTAAAGCCCCTGTTTTAGTACAACCAGAACTGGGTAAAGAGTTTGTAATTTACAGTGATGCATCCTTGAATGGACTACGCTGTGTACTTATGCAGGAAGGAAGGGTAATTGCTTATGCCTCTAGACAATTAAAACCACATGAGAAAAATTATCCGACACATGATTTAGAGTTAGCTGCTATTGTATTTGCATTGAAAATCTTGAGACATCATTTGTATGGTGAGAAATGCCAAATATTCACTGATCATAAAAGTTTGAAATGCTTGATGACTCAGAAAGATCTAAACTTGAGGCAAAGAAGATGGCTAGAGTTGATTAAAGATTATGAACTAGTGATCGATTATCACCTGGGTAAGGCAAACGTTGATTCCTGATGCTTTGAGTAGAAAATCGTTATTTGCATTGAAAGCTTTGCACACTAGTTTGGCCTTGTCGATGATGGTTCTATTTTAGCTGATTTGAGAGCTAAACCGATGTTTCTTGAAGAAATTTGTGAAGCTCAGAAGGATGATAGTGAGTTGCAAGCCAAAAGTGTTGGTCTTGAGTCGTGTAGAGTCGATTTTCGATCGATCCGACGGTTGTTTGATGTTTAGAGATGTGGTATGTACCAAAAAATATGATCTTATTCGAAGGTTTTACAGAAGCACATAGCGTTCTTGGTCTATTCACCGTGTAGTACAAAGATGTATAATGATTTGAAAAAAATGTATTGGTGGACAGGAATGAAAAGAGATATATCAGACTTTGTTTCTAAATATTTGATCTGTCAGCAGGTAAAGGCCGAACATCAGGTACCTTCAGGTTTATTGTAGCCTGTATTAGTTCTTGAGTGGAAATGGGACCGAGTTACTATGGATTTTGTGATAGGATTGCCTTCGACACTGAGAAAGAAAGATGCAGTATGGGTTGTGATTAATAAGTTAACGAAGTCAGCTCATTTTATTCCAGTTTGTGTGGATTATTCACTTGACAAGTTGGCCAAGTTGTATATTTCAGAGATAGTTAGACTACATGGAGTACCGTTATCGATTATCTCAGATAGAGATCCGAGATTTACTTCGCGGTTTTGGAAGAAGTTGCAGGAAGCTTTAGGTATAAAGTTGAGTTTTAGTACAAGTTAGAGTGAGAATTTGATGTTTCCATAGAAGGGAAAAATGATCAGCATATCATAAAACATAAGAATAAGGGATAAAGTTTAATTTACGAGCTTTGGGGCAAATGTGTAAATATGTAAAAGTTTAGGGGCAAAATTGTAATATTACCAAAGTTAAGAGTTAAGGACTGTTTTAATAATGTGAGTATTAAATAAGCTAAATTTGCTATTATAGATCAAGAAGAACAAAATCCAGAGTTAGATCGAGGAAAGAAAAAGATAGAAGACTAAATCAATATAGTTGAACGTATTTTGTTTCGAGGTAAGTTTGCAGTAAATAAATGCAATATTCTATTATTTTATATTTAATACTGTTAAATTCCAGTATTTACATATTTATTCTGTAAATGTATTATTTAAAGACTCAAGTATGAATTGACGAAAAAGCTATCCCAGGAAGTTCCGGTTGAACCGTTGGAATGTATAGGATACAAATGTCATGACATTAGGGTTTAAGGAAATCATGTAAGACCATGTCAAGACATGGATTTGATATGTTACTATAAGGCAAAGGTCCCATGTAAGACCATGCCAAGGTATGGCATTGGTCAGTTCATAAGGCAAGGATACCACGTAAGACCATGTCAAGACATGGCAATGGTTAAGTTTCATAAGGAAAGGTACCGCAGATCCTTAGTATTCCAAGTGGTTCAACGGGAAAAGTCAAAGAGTATACCAAAGTAAAGGTAAGACAAGTTCAAGCTAAAAAGGTAAGGTAAGGCAAATTCATGTTTAAAGGTACAGGTAAGAATACAAGTTTAAGTATAATGAGTTAAAAGCTTAAGTGATCTTGATAAGAAAAGAATAAGATAATTGATTAAGAATGTTGTTATTTATTTACATGTAAACTTACTAAGCTTTATGCTTACGCCCATTTTTTATTTTATTTTTTTATAGTATTACAAGCCAATTCGGGGAATCGAAAGGACGTCGGAGATCTTTACACACTATCAAAGGATTATATTGGTATTTTGTGACTCGACGTTTTAAGTTATGGCATGTATAGGGACTTAGCTATCTTGCGTGTATAACCTTACGATATGGCTTTAGATTGGATTGTAAATGTATGGTAATGATTAGCTATTAAAATGGCTAAATAAGAGCATGTTTTGGATGTTTTGTAATGCCTAGTTGGTAGTTATTAGAAAGAAATTATGTAATTATATGCAGGAGAACAATTTAGACAGCGGCAGTAACGTGATTTTGAAAAATCACTAAAAATAATAGAAATGGAATTAGGTTGTGAATGAGATATGGAATTAAATATTATTTAGTCTATTTTTATATGAAATAAACGGTGTAGGCAAAAGAATTGTATATTATGAGATAATTGATTTTTAGTATAGAGGGGTCAGAACTGTCGGTCTGTGTAACAGAGGAGATTTTAACTAATAAACTGTACTAATTGGCCACACCAAAAAATTCTGGAAAAATTATAGTAAGAATATATATGAGTCTAGTTTCATAGAAAATTTACGGATCTAAATTTTGAGTTTCTTAACTCAAATTATAGTCAATTTACTGAACATGATGTAGATGGACAGTTTCAAATTTTATGCCCCAAATCAGTAAGTTAAGTTTAGTAATGCCTCGTGCTCGACTCCGGCAATGGTCTCGGGTAAGGGGTGTTACAGGAAGAATCCACCTATGACTTCACTTATTATTTATTCCCCAAACCATATGATTTCTTTACTTAGCTTGATCCGTGAGACTCCCTAACCTATGTTAAACCCTCTCTCGAGGAGAATAACGTCTAACCTTAGGTTAATTAGTGGAGCTCTCATTCTCTTATAATAACCCCCTAAGGAAGCAGTAAATCGATCAATGGATTCCCATATTAGGTTTCACCCTAGTCCGGCAAAATCTCATAACCCTATCTCTAGGCGCCCAATCAACTCCGCTCAATTATGCTAGATCCACTCTTAGGCAGGGTCTATTCCTCCTCCACCTAAGCACATTAGATTAAATTAAGCAACATAATTAAGAACAAACTAAGTACTTATCATATAAATTAGAAATCCAATAACAAAATCCATCATAGGTTTCATCCCCTTTAGGTATCTGAAGGGTTTAGTTCATAACTAAATAAGAGAACATCTCAAGAGAAAAGATTAAACAAAACATAAGAAATCCCTAAAACTCCTCAAGGAATTGAAGGAGAGATCCTCCGCCTTGAATATGATAGGATATGAAGTCTGAAATTATGTTAAACAACTTTTGCTAAGTGATTTTAAGTGAAACGAGTAAAACGCTTAATCGGTAAAAATACCTAATGTTCATAAGTACAAGTTAGAGTGAGAATTTGATGTTGCCATAGAAGGGAAAAATGATCAGCATGTCATAAAACATAAGAATAAGGGATAAATTTTAATTTACGAGCTTTGGGGCAAATGTGTAAATATGTAAAAGTTTAGGGCAAAATTGTAATATTGCCAAAGTTAAGAGTTAAGGACTGTTTTAATAATGTGAGTATTAAATAAGCTAAATTTGCTATTATAGATCAAGAAGAATGAAATCCAGAGTTAGATCGAGGAAAGAAACAGATAGAAGACTAAATCAATATAGTTGATCGTATTTTGTTTCGAGGTAAGTTTGCAGTAAATAAATGCAATATTCTATTATTTTATTTTTAATAATGTTAAATTCAGTATTTACATATTTATTCTGTAAATGTATTATTTAAAGACTCAAGTTGAATTGACGGAAAAGCTATCCTGTGAAGTTAGGTTGAACCTTAGGAATGTATAGGATACAAATGTCATGACATTAGGGTTTAAGGAAATCATGTAAGACCATGTCAAGACATGGATTTGATATGTTACTATAAGGCAAAGGTCCCATGTAAGACCATGCCAAGGTATGGCATTGGTGAGTTCATAAGGCAAGGATACCACGTAAGACCATGTCAAGACATGGCAATGGTTAAGTTTCATAAGGAAAGATACCCGCGTATCCTTAGTATTCCAAGTGGTTCAACGGGAAAATTCAAAGAGTATACCAAAGTAAAGGTAAGACAAGTTCAAGCTAAAAAGGTAAGGTAAGGCAAATTCATGTTTAAAGGTGCATGTAAGAATACAAGTTTAAGTATAATGAGTTAAAAGCTTAAGTGATCTTGATAAGAAAAGAATAAGACAATTGATTAAGAATGTTGTTATTTATTTACATGTAAACTTATTTAAGCTTTATGCTTACGCCCATTTTTATTTTATTTTTTATAGTATTACAAGCCAATTTGGGGAATCGAAAGGACGCTGGAGATCTTTACACACTATCAAAGGATTATATTGGTATTTTGTGACTCGACGCTTTAAGTTATGGCATGTATAGGGACTTAGCTATCTTGTGTGTATAACCTTATGATATGGCTTTGATTGGATTGTAAATGTATGGTAATGATTAGCTATTAAAATGGCTAAATAAGAGCTTGTTTTGGATGTTTTGTATTGCCTAGTTGGTAGTTATTAGAAAGAAATTATGTAATTATATGCAGGGAACAATTTAGAGAAGCGGCGAAGAACGTGATTTTGAAAAATCACTAAAAATAATAGAAATGGAATTAGGTTGTGAATGAGATATAGAATTAAATCTTATTTAGTCTATTTTTATATGAAAGAAATGGTGTAGGCAAAAGAATTGTATATTATGAGATAATTGATTTTTAGTACAGAGGGGTCAGAACTATCAGTCTGTGTAACAGGGGAGACTTTAACTAATAAACTGTACTAATTGGCCACACCAAAAAATTTTGGAAAAATTATAGGAAGATATATGAGTCTAGTTTCATAGAAAATTTATGGATCTAAATTTTGAGTTTCGTAACTCAAATTATAGTCAATTTACTGAACATGATGCAGATGGACAATTTCAAATTTTATGCCCCAAATCAGTAAGTTAAGTTTAGTAATGCCTCGTGCTCGACTCCAGCAATGGTCTCGGGTAAGGGGTGTTACAGGAAGAATCCACCTATGACTTCACTTATTATTTATTCCCCAAACCATATGATTTCTTTACTTAGCTTGATCCGTGAGACTCCCTAACCTATATTAAACCCTCTCTCGAGGAGAATAACGTCTAACCCGCTAAGGAAGCAGTAAATCGATCAATGGATTCCCATATTAGGTTTCACCCTAATCCGGTAAAATCTCATAACCCTATCTCTAGGCGCCCGATCAACTCTGCTCAATTATGCTAGATCCACTCTTAGGCAGGGTCTATTCCTCCTCCACCTAAGCACATTAGATTAAATTAAGCAACATAATTAAGAACAAACTAAGTACTTATCATATAAATTAGAAATCCAATAACAAAATCCATCATAGGTTTCATCCCCTTTAGGTATCTAAAGGGTTTAGTTCATAACTAAATAAGAGAACATCTCAAGAGAAAAGATTAAACAAAACATAAGAAATCCCTAAAACTCACTGAAGGAATTGAAGGAGAGATCCTCCGTCTTGAATAGAACTCCGACTTCTTAAGATGGATCATCTGGCTATCTTCAATTGATTCCCTAAAAGATAAAAGCTTTAGCAAAAGCCTCTGCTAAAAACCGTTGTTTCGGCTTCTGCCGAACTCCCCTTTTTAGTTGCTACCTTGGGTGTTTATATAGGCTTTGAGATGCTTTACTTGGCTCCTAAGTATCCTAATTCAAGTAGAATTCCTCCTAGGATGTTTAAGTAGACTTAGGAATGTGTTTATTTGCCTTCAAGCATCCAAATCCGAGTGAAATTGCTCTTTCCCACGGGAGGGGCACGGCCATGGCACACGCCCGTGTAAATCGTCTTCAGGCCGTGTCTCAATTCTATCAATTGGAGTACGACTGTGTGAATCGTGGCATGACCGTGTGAAGTAATTTGACAAGGCACGGCCGTGTGGCTTAAAGTTCAGGCCGTGTCGATTTCTTGGGTCGGCCTAATTTGGTCTATTTTAAGCCCGTTTTATGTTCTGTTTATCTTTAGGTGCTTTCCTAAGTATAAGACATGAAAAGAAAGAATTAAGAGCACCTTTTTACATAAATCAGGGATAAATCATCCAAAATCATACTAAACATGGGGTTAAAATATGTTACTTTTACGGTTTATCACTCTAGCAGCCATATTACTCGATCTTACATTCTTATAGTTATCTTTCTCGGCTAACTCAGGACAATACCGAATAAAATGATCTTGTGCACCACATTTGTAACAAGCTTTATTAATTTTATTCCAACAATCACCAAAATGTCTTCTCCCACACTGTTGACACTCAGGTTAATTGTTTCTCACACTGCCAACACTCGATATCGAAACTTCTTGAGCTTTAGGACTGGTATATTGCTTTCCTCGATCTCTATTGGAATGCCCCACTGAAGCTATCGATCGGTTAAAATAATCTCTCGATTTCTTTGACAAGGAATGATAAGGTTTACTCATTGACCTTTTCATTGAATCTTTAGCCTCAGAATCAACTTTTCTCTTTTCTTTACCAAGCTCTTCGGCTTTGCAAGCTCTATCCACCAAAACAACGAATTCTTTAAGTTTTAGAATTCCAACCAGAAGTTTAATGTCCTCATTCAACCCATCAACGAATCATTGCACATGATTTCCTCGGTAGAAACATACTCCAAAGCATACTTACTTAACCGTTCTAATTCTTTTTCGTACTTGGTAACAGTCATACGGCCCTGTTTCAATTTTAGAAACTCTTTATGCTTTTGATCGAGAAACAATTGACTTATGTATTTTTTTATGGAACTCAGTCTAAAAGAATCCCCATGTGACCCTTTCTCTCGGTACCATAGATTCTAAAGTATTCCACCATTGATACACAATGTCTCTCAAGAGTGAAACGACATACTTTACACATTTTGTCGGAGTACATGATAACTCATTAAATACTCAGATCGTATTATCTATCCAAAACTCAGCTCTATCAGGATGATCATCTACTGTACCTCTAAACTCTTCGGCCCCATATTTTTGAATTCTATCCACAGGAGGTTTACTAACCTGTAAAGGTTCCAAACCTTGAGGAGTTACGGGTATCGATTGGGGAGCAGATGGATGTGGAGGTTGTTGAGCAGCCGGATTTGTTCAAACATACTCCGTGAACCACTCGTTCATCATTTGGAAGAAGGCTTCCTTAGCCTCTCCTCCTTGACTACTCAATACAGGTCTAGATTCAGATAGCGTTGTCCTGTGAGCGGGAGCTAGTGTATTACTCTCAACATCATCAGCTATAGCTCGATTGGGATCCATTTATTATATGAAAACACATTTTAAATTGCTAGAGTCATCACACTATCACAGGATATATATGGCATGTATAGCTAGACTCTCACACACGCTACATTAGTCCGAGAATCGACTAAACTGTAGCTCTAATATCAATAAATGTAACACCCCTCACTCGTATTCAATATCAAAATAGGGTTACGGATACAGGACTTACAACACATTTACACACAAACTTATCTTATATATTTAATCAATACATGCAATCATCATTCAATCTTAATCAATTTGTCCCTAATACGAGCCTACGAGGCCCTAAACATGCATTGGGAGTGGTTAGGGACTAAACCAATAACTTGGGACATTTTTCAACACTTATAAAATTTTTCTCAAAATAGGGGACACACACCTGTGTGGCCAGGCCATGTGTCTCACACAGCCACCAGACACGCCCGTGTCACAGGCCGTGTGAACATTCGAAATAAAGCACATGGCCGTGTCCCAGCCTATGTCCAACCCCATGTCCAAATAAGTGATCTTACCGACTTGGGTCACATGGCCAACCACACGCCCGTTTGCCTAGCCCATGTGCCCTTTGAAGTGGCCACACACGCCCTTGTGCAAAGCCGTGTGCTAGGGCATGCCAAACCTATAGGGTATACTAACTTATGTAGCACGGTCAAGTTACACACCCGTGTGCTAGGCCATGTGCAAATTAGAGGGTATACTGATTTATGCCACATGGCCAATCACAGGCCCGTGTGTGAGACTGTGTGGGGCATACTGACTTCATTACAATTTCAACACTAGGGGACACACGGCCATGTAATATAACCGTGTGTCACACACTGCTGAGAGACATGCCCTAGTCTCTGCCCGTGTGGACAAAAATAGGCTATCTACCAATCCAATTTGCCACCCAAGTTTGAATGTACCTACATCAACTCAAATGGCACCACAACATAGCATAATATGACATTATAACCAACAAATTCAAGCTTAACTCATATACATTCACTACTCCCATTCACTATGTAACAGCTCAATTTTGAGTTTGATCAAAACGAGTGGTTTCGAGACCACCTAACCGAGTCAAAATATTTATTTTATTATTCTATTAGTATTTTCAGCATGATAGTATTACGGTATAAAAATTTCATAAAGAAATTTTATCGATTAAATAGTTAATTCGGTAAAAAGGACTAAATCGCGTAAAGCAATAATTATGAGTTCTATTGCATAAATGGCTTAAATGACATTGGTTGTCTTAGTGGGAGTCCTTGCATGGAAATTATACCATTTCCTTTTGAATGGAGTGAGTGGGCTTAAGTTTGCATGGCTTTATGTTTTATTAATAAGGTTAAATTTGTAAATTGGTTAATATATATTATATTAGTAAAATAAAATAGAAAAATGTCTTTATTTTCTTCATGCATGGCCGATTATAAGAAAGATAAGAATTCTTCTTCACATTTTTAAGGTCCGGCTATATTGATGCTTGATTAAGGTATGTATTGAACTCGGTTTTTGATAAATTTTACGTTTTTGAGATCGTTGCTTAGTAATCTACAAAGCCCATGCCCTAATTTTTGAAATTGGTGATGTTTTTAAAATGTGCCATTGTTGAATACTTATGTATTTTGATGATTCTTGATAAATTATTGATGGTTTTTTATAGATATACAAGTTTTATAAAGTGATTTTTGACAAAATTGAGTATTTGGGATTAAATTGAAAAAGATAGAATTTTTGTGGTTAGAAATGTGAATAAAATAAAAATATCGATTGTTTTGATGCTATAGAAAATTCGGTTATGAATGGGTATATGATAATTTTGTGTAATTTTGCATATTTATGTATTTTGGACTAAAGTGTTAAAATGTGATAGTATAAGGGTTATTTTATAAATAGGTCAAATTACATGTTTATGGATTAACTTGAATGTGTTGGTGATTAAATGGGTTGAATTTGAATTAATATAGATCAAGAGAAACAATTATCTAATTAGATCGAGGAAAACGGAAAGTGAGCGAATAGTCGATTGATTACGAGGTAAGTTCGTGATAGCTAAAAATCAAACTATTAGATATGTGTAATTATGTAAATTGAATATATATGTATGCGTAATGAATAATTTACTAGAATTATCGGCTCTATGAATATGTTGTTGCCACCAAATTATATGATTAATTGATACAAAATTATATGTTACAAGTATCTAAATACAAGTTTCACGATACATGATTATATGATTAAATATATTATATGGTACAAGAGCTATATGAGTAAATGAGATATGGGATGAATTGGTACTTGAATAAAAAAATGTTATAGATGTTATATATGTATAGGAATTCGCTGGAAAATAAACATGGCTTATGCAACCGAGCATTTGAATATATATGTTTTAATTGAATTGAAAATATATGAATTGAGAAATTGTTATATTAAATATCGTTAATTTTGAATTTAAATTAGTTTAATATGCTATTTTGAATTTTATAGAGTTATAATTGAGATAGTTGAATATGATTATGCATGGAAATAATATATTTGAGTTTAATTCGGCCGAGTCTGTATGAACTTTATGGAATAGCTAGAATTTTCAATATATGAATTATGTATAAGAAGACTTTATAACAGTGATATTCGGGCTTTGAGCCTAGCAAGCCTTGCACTGGTGAATTAAATCAGGCTTTGTGCCTAGCAGGCTTTATGCCGGTGTATTAAATCAGGATTTGAGCCTAGCAGGCCTTGTGCCGGTGTGTGATACAGGCTTGTGCCTAGCAAGCTTTATGCCGGTGAATTATCATAAGCTTTATGCCTAGTAGACTTTATGCCGATATGGCATCGATATGTGATTGCATGTAAGACCACGTCTGGGACGTTGGCATTGTACGATATGTGTGATTATCCGTGTATCCTATCCAATTCTGAATGGATCAACGGGTAATTTACAGATTTGTAATTTATAAAGTAAATGTTATAAGAGATATAAGAAGTATATGATATATGTTACATAAATTATATGAAATTATATGCTAAATGAAATATAAGTTACATGGATTATATGTTACAATTATATGCGTACATGATACATAATACTTGGTATACATGATTTATATGTTACAGAATTACATGATTTCTACGGATACATGCTATGCGAATTACATGAATTACATGGATATTATATTGCTACAAGAGTTATGTGATTTACATGAATATATGTTATACAGGTTACATGATTTACATGAATTGACTGCTACATGAGTAGATGAATTATAAAGATGATGTGTTACATGAATTATATATGTAACATCCTAGAATTTGAATTTTATGTGTTGCATTATTTTGGTGCTAAGCTAGTTAGATTATTAATTGTGTATGTTTAGGAAGTCCTGAGAAGGCTCGGGATTTATTTGGACCTAGTAAAAACTTTTGGCATTTAGCACTTTAAGGAGATGGAGTAAGGGACCTTAAAGCATATGGAAATAAATGAGTAAATAGCTAGCATAAATGAGCTATTAGTAAAGGGGTTATGGCGCCATATGTATTACCTTGAGGGAAGAAGTTCGAATCCCTTTGTGTGCATTTTTTAAATTTATTTTTGCATTCCTTCCTTAAAGTGTCGGCCAAGGAGTATTTATGGTAAGGTGGACTTCTTTATTTTTGGTAAGGTGGCTAAAGGAAATAAGGCAAGGTTGAGGTTGGGGAAAGGAATCAAAAGAAATAGGTAAGTAAGGGGGACAAGAGGCTTATTTCGTGGATAGTGTTTTGGAAATTTTGGGTAGCCAAACTTTTATCCTAGGGAGGATGAATGTGGACGGTTTGGGGCTAGGGTGACAGTCGAAATTGTGCTTGATGTTTTGGTGAGACTAAAGTGTTAGTTTTGGTCAAAATACCAATATCATCAATTGTGTTTTTCCTCTCAAAACTCCTATTCTCCTAGCCGAATTTGGTCATTGGCAATTGGTAAAATTTGGGTTGTTTTGGCCAATTCCCTATTGGCAACTTTGGTATCATTTCTCTTTTCTCTCCAAACTCCTTTTCTCCTCCTTGCCGAATCTACACAACCTTGAGGAGGCATATTCCATTTCTTCTTTCTTCTTGTTGATTGTATACAAACATTGAGACCATTTCTTTGTTCACTCATCATTATTGAAAACCGAAACTAATCCATCATTCCTCTTCTTCTTTTCTTTTAGCAAAATCCTTCAAGCATCACTTCCACTCTAATATTATTCACCATAGCCGAATATTGAGTCCACTATTTCTCTATAGCTGAACCTTCCATCCTTTCATTAATCTTTCTTTTTCATTCGAGTTGTTACCCACCTCTTGAACGGTCGAGATATAGTGGAAGGCCGAACCTTCATTCTTCCGAAGTCATCGCATTATCGCTAGGATTCGGCTCTAAAATCTTTAAGGTAAGAGTTCTTCACGGATTTCATAATCATTCTTTATTCGTTAAGATGATTATTAGTATGGAAAGGATTAACCAATTATATTATAGGGATTTATTCGTTGATCACTCAAAATTTCGTGGTAAGCCAATTTTTACCATTTTGATAAGTCCATATTTTATCGTAATATCTATCTACATAATATCTAACGAATGGAGGCTTGTAGTAGCGATTCAAAAGGAAAGCCGAGTAGAGATCTCAAAAGGGCGGTTAACGATCCCTACTCCTAAATTCAAGCGAAGGGTTGTATCGGTGATTCGAGATTTTCCTCCAAGTTGTGGACCCTTATCCGGTGAGAATCAACTATTCGAGGTCATTCGCTATCTGAGGCATCAGCGATTCGGGATTTTCTACCAAATTGTGAATCGTTAATTGGGGAAAACCGACAAATTGTAGTTGTTCGCGATCCCACGGGTAAAATCTTAGATCGTTTGTTTTAAAGTGGATTTATTAAATCGCGTGCGTTGACTAATCGAGCGTGATAAAATTTTAGGTGTCGACGATCGAGAGAGCATAGTGCTTACCATAATCAGGTGTGTAATTTCACACCGTATTTCATGGGTTAGAGATTAATATAGAGATTAATGTCATATTGATAGTAAACCGTTCGATTAAAATCGTATTAAGGTGAAACCGAGAAAAATGGTTTAGACCTCATTATTTGATAAAATTGATAAAATTGATATATTTTGCTTGTGGGCCAAATCGATATATTTGCTAAATGGGCCGATCTAAAACTATGCGAAATGGGCCAAGATAATATTCTTCTTAATGGGCCAAGTTAATAAATTGTTATAATGGGCCATAAAATTTGTAAGAAATATCTTAATACATTTTTGTGAATTGTTATGCATTATATACATGATTTGCATGGGATGGGATAATGATCAAGAGAAGTTCTGGTAGCTCTGCTACATAAATCTGGTGGCTCTGCCACGAATCTGAAAAATGGCAATGCCATGTAAATTCTGTTAATCTGGTGGCTAGTCCACAAATTTGATATAAATGGCTTAATGCCTACATTTGGTGTGTTGGCGGGGTGGGTTGACTAAAGATCACCCACAGGTGTGTTGGTTGGTACGGGTTGTGTGTAGCGGATGGAAACTAGGTTGGTTTGGGAATTGCATATCATATGCATATTATATATATGATACATTTATATTATTGTAAGCGGGCTATGGCCCAAATAATTGCTAATGGATTTGGCCCATGGACAACGTTAAGTGGGTTACACATTGAGTTCTAGTAACTCACCTCATTTTACTTCCCCTTCGGGTAATGATCAATGATGGAGACTTGGCCGTGGATATCTTGATGGAGGCCATACTTCAAAAGCAGTTAAATTTGGAATTCGGATTTCTTTTAATACTTTTAATTATTTGGCTATTTGAATTAAGGTTGTAATAAGGCCTCTGGATTAATTTTTTGTTTTGTTTATTGTTTGATGAATTTATAAACCGCTTAAAGTATTTTAATTGAGATTTTAATTTCTAAAACTTAAATAATCATTTTATTCAAAATGAATATACAAAAGGATTTCATAAAATTTTTCATATTTTTAACTCGGAAAATTACTCTTAAGATTTTCATCAATTCTTTTGAAAAATATCTTTAATTTCTTTTAAAATTTTCATGAACTCTTAACGATATTTTCAAAATTTTGATTTATAAGATTTTGCATCTCAAATTGTCGATTTATCAATCAAATCTAATTTTAATACTTCGTCTAAATTTTGTAATCTGTTTTACTTGATTTTTGAAAGACTTAATGGTTTTTCACATGTGACATGTCAGATCTGGCCTTAACGCATGGGTTGGGTTTGGGGTGTTACAATATAAGTTACAAGATGAAATCTTATATGAGATATTTGATGGGTATAAATGAAATGAGAGATGAATTAGATATTAAATAGACATTATAAGTTTGGTTTCTTCCTTGTGAAGGGATGAACTATTGTTCTTACTGATGAATTGATGTTATACGGTATAATTTTGCTATCGGTTATATGAATGTGTTACAGGTTATTTGAATGGAAATAAATTGATATGAATATTATGTGAATTTAAATGCTTATTGTTTTTACTCATGATGTTTTGATGAAATATGAATAGGTAATATTTATATGGTATAAGTATAGATGGCTACCAAGTATATGGTTCTTAATGAGCAAGATACTGACTATTCAATGATAGTTTCATTGATTTGACTGAAAAGATGATGATGTGAAAATAGAAATGAGGATACGAATCGGTATAGGTATATGTGCAATACTCAACAAGTAAGTGACATTGATAAATTCACGTGATACGTGAGTAGATGTGATAAATTACACATGAATTACATGACTATTAAGGAAATAAATATTGAATTAAATAAGGCTGGTTCAAAAGCAATCAAATTGTTTAAAATGACAAGCTAATTGTTAAATCTTTTATATAGTGTTGTTAATTATACGAGCTTACTAAGCTTATTAGCTTACTCTATTTATTCTCTATATTTTACAGTGATTCAAATGCTTGCTCGGGTTGGAAGTCATCGAAGATTTCATCACACTATCTAGGGGGTAATTGGTATTTCTAAACTCTTTGATGTGGGGTAGTATGGCATGTATAGGCTAGTTAATAAGTTGACTTATATGGTCACTTGTGTATATGAATGAGATATGATCTGTTGTATTTTGATCAAGCTATGTGATATGGCTTGAGTGAAAATGGTTGATTTGATATAGAAATATTATATGATGTATTCATCTTGTGATAGTTTTGTTAATTGGCATTTTGGTATAAATGATATGTATACTTGAACATATTATGCAAATGATGCTTGTAGGTACATGTCATAAGAGCTGTGAAAATGGCTTAAACCAAGCTTGTTTTGTGCCACACGGTCAGAGCACACTAGCGTGTGACTTGACCGTGTGACCCTATTTCGTAAGTTTTCCTATATTTTTTCTATGTTATTAAATTATTCCCTGTTTTGTAATTAGATTTTTATATGCTCGTTTTAAGCATACTATGAATATGAATGCTTGATATTATTGGATTGAGATGATGTTTGATAAAAGTTAAAATTTTAATTTTTCGGTAATGCCCCTTACCTATTCCGGTGACAGTTACAGGATAGGGGTGTTACACACTATGCACACTAATTACAAAATATATCATACCATTTAACTATTTATACACTTCCAAACATGCATCATTATGCATCAAGATCATTAGCATAGAAATATTCCAATATCAATCAAATAACCTCCACAATTTATATAATATACAAACCACATATACCTATTCATTAATTCACAACATAAGCCATATATTTATATATATATACACACATGGTTCAAACTACCAAAACAAGCCAACTTTCATGGCTATATACACAAAACCAAAACATATACATTTACAAGCCATCTCAAATGACAAAACTCACTACCAAAACATAACCAACATGACCATAGTCCTTATACATGCCATATACTTAATACCAAGTTCATATGTACCAAGAGATAGGTAGATAGTGTGATGCGATCTCCAACGATCCTCGAGTCTAAGCTAGCTTTGAAAACTATAAAAACACAAAGAAATACACAAAGTAAGCTTTATAGCTTAGTAAGCTCGTATGAAATAATTTAATGCAATTGCATAAACATAAATCAATAATTTGAATACATCAACATGTAGCGTATATTAACTAACAAACCTTTCAAATACTCATTCACAAAATTATGTGCTTTCATCATCATTTCTTCGATTCAATGGTAGAATAGTTTATGTACATATCTCATACACATCCTCAACTTTCGTTCACCCGTTGAACCATTTGGAATAGAAGTCGGATACTCGAGGTTCTCACACAATAAGTACCTATACCATGGCCCGAAGCCAAATCAAGGTAACTTATCTGAAATACTAATATCATGGCCCGAAGTCAAATTAGCCGATATGCATGGCCCGAAACCAAATCGGTTTATCTCGCACACAAAGTGCTATATCATGGCCCGAAGCCAACTCACTGTATCCCCTAATGATATGTCACTAGTACCCTAAACTATTCCTAAGGTTCAGTTGGGATTTCGAACTGTCGAATTATTGTCGAATCATTTCCAAACTTGTCCGTAGTCACACAATCGCAATTTATGCTATATCAAAGCATATAGAATACATTTGAAATGAAATTATAACATACGAACTTACCTCGTTTGCAAAAACGGCGAACTAAGTCGATTAGTCCAAAACCTTATTCTTTCCTCAGTCTAATTCCGTATTCCGCTTTTCTTGATCTATATATAAACAAATTTAACCTATTTAATAAACATTCCATTAAATTTAGGCCAAAATTACCTTATGAAAAAATTACATTTTACCCCTACTACTTCAACATTTTTACAATTTAGTCCTTATTTCCAAAAATCACAAATTCAAGCAATTTAATCCAATTTCACCATAGTCGAATTTCACTAGTGTCCCTAGCAGCCCACATATTTCATTTATTTCACATATTTACCACATAAATTTTACATATTTTAATTTTGCTTCCAAATGACAATTTTACTAAAAATCACTTAACAAAAAGTGTTTAACTATCAACAAGGACTTATATTCTTCCATTAAACTTCAAAATACATGTATATTAATTAATGGAAACACCCTAGACTTTTAACAATTTTACAAATTAATCCCCTCATTAAAAAGCTTAAACTACAACGATTCCAAAAACATAAAAATCTCTAAAAATCGAGTTAAAAATCACTTACATGCAAGTGAAATTAAAAACCAAACTTTCACCCTTCTTCAATGGTGTATTCGGCTGGAGAAGATGATAATGGGTGAAAATTTTGTTTTATTTTTACTTATTTTAGCTTTAATTACTAAATACCAAAATTAACCTTAATGTATAATAATGAAACTTCACCTAACTATGTTCATCTTTATCCACTCAATTATACAATGGTCCAATTGCTACTTTAGGACCTCCAATTAAAGTTCCATAGCTATTAAACACATTTAACTAATAGAATCTAACTTTTGCCCTTTATGCAATTTGGTCCTTTTTATCAAATTAAGTATTCAAACGGTAAAGTTTCTTAACAAAATTTTTACACCAAAATTTTATCATGCTATATAAATATTAAAATAATAATAAAATAAATATTTCGACTTAGGATTTATGATCTTAAAATCACTTCTCCGATTTGACAAAAAATGAGTCATTATAAAATTGGTGTTAAAGGGCTATTTAAATTGGTGCTAATCGACCGGTTGACTGATTAATGACACCAATCAATCAATCATTTGCCATGTTACTTTGCGTTATATACATCACGGAAAATGATTAAAAGTACTATTTTGTTATTTTTTAAAATTAAATGATTGAAATAAAATTTAAGTGACTGTTTTATTAACTAACCAAAAATTGAGTGACTGTTGATATAATTTATCCCATTTAAAATATTCATTTACTCACTATTATTTATACACACGTGTGGTATTTACTAGAAAAGGCAAAAGCATGGAACATTATCAGTTGGAGTCTTAGTTGAGTTTCCACTAAAGCCACCGTGTCTTTTCCTTAGCCGCTTGGTCACAGCCCTTCAATTTCGCTTGCTCTCTTTCACATTTTTTTCCGCCATATCCATAGTTAATTCAAGCATAGTTCAACTCAAAGATACATTAGCGGCAACCGCAGCAATGAACTGCGTTGCAATGAGCTCCACAGCTCGATTATTCACTACCTTCAACGACTTCTCAGTTCGACGCCGTTTTACTCCTCAGTCAAGATGTTTGAGAGTGGCCAGACCTTCGCCTAGATCCAGAGCTTCGAGAATCGTTTGTATGGCGGTACGTTCAACGAAAACTTCTTCGTTTTAATTTGAGATTTCGATAAAATGAACTTCTTGTTGGTTATTGTTTTGGATTTTTTTTTTTTTTTGGCAGGAGCCGTATCTGATAACGAAACTGGAATCTGCAGAGAAGACGTGGAAGGAATTATCGGTATAGTTCTTAATTTCTCTTTCTTTTGTAGTTAATAAGTTTCGATTATGTGAAAAAAAAGTGTTTTCAGTTGTGTGTTAGTCAAAATTTTTGCCTATCCAAGGTTTCTCTACCTTAAGCATGAAAATATTGTTCTCTATGTTGTAAATAGTGTCTTAATTCAATTGTTTAGTAAGGTTTTTGTTTCTCTAAACAATGAGACTGTAGGTTAGGCTAGCTGATCCAGATGTTGTCTCGAATCCCACTGAATACCAAAAACTGGCTCAGTCTGTGTCGGAACTCGATGAGGTACTGGATATCATTTTGCTTTCTTAGCTGGCTGCTGAGCTTTATCTCTTTCGTTGCTAATTGGCGTTTCCATTTATGTTCTGTTTTCTTGGTGGATAGGTTGTATCAACATTCAGGGGATTTAAAGAATGTGAGAAGCAGTTAGAGGAGGCCAAAGGTAATTTTGACAATCATCATCATCTTGTTTAAAATGTTTTTACTATAAGATAAAAGCTTGTGGATCCTTTTTTCTTATTTTGCAATAATTCTTTTTCAGCTTTATCTGAAGAGGGGGCACTGATGTAGATATGGCTGAGATGATAGCATCTGAAATCAGCTCTCTATCTGGTCAACTTAAAGAGCTTGAGGAGAAGCTTAAGGTTTTCTCCCAATGCCTTAAGTTTTATCTCACCATCTCTGTAATTGTTTTCCATATCTAGGAGCCACTTTCCCACTGAGTAACTTGTGTCTATCATCTACTTAATCAAGTGTATGATTAGAAGTTTTGATCAGTTTTCTTTGCATTACGAAAAGTTTTATTGAGTTCCAACAATACGGAATGAGATTGATATTGATTGCATATTTTATATAATACTTTTCATTGATGAGTATTAACCAATATTGAGCCTTATTGTGGAATGTATCTTATTATTGCTGCTTATGTTATTTTTGGTTTTGCTCCCTCTATCTGGTCTCTCAAGCTACTATATTGCTTCCATGTGGGCAGGTGCTACTGCTTCCAAGTGATCCTCTTGATGCAAGAAATATAATGCTTGAAGGTAATTATATCATCTTAATCTTGTTGAGAAGATAATTTAGTAACTTGATTTCTAGGTTGGAAAACTTTCAGGCTGTAGCTTTGCTATCCTTCAAATATGTGCTGCATTTTGAGCAATAATTCATGTCAAAATTGCTATATAAATATTAAAATAATAATAAAATAAATATTTCGACTTAGGATTTATGATCTTAAAATCACTGTCTCGATTTGACAAAAATGAAGTCGTTATAAAATTGGTGTTAAAGGGGCTATTTAAATTGGTGCTAACTGACCAGTTGGACGGTTAATGACACCAATCAATCCGTCATTTGCCATGTTACTTTGCCGTTATGTCTGTAACGGAAAATGATTAAAAGTACTATTTTGTTATTTTTTTAAAATTAAATGATTGAAATAAAATTTAATTGACTGTTTTATCAACTGTGACTGTTGATATAATTAATCCCATTTAAAATATTCATTTACTCACTATTATTTATACACACGTGTGGTATTTACTAGAAAAGGCAAAGGCATGGAACATTATCAGTTGGAGTCTTAGTTGAGTTTCCAGTAAAGCCACCGTGTCTTTTCCTTAGCCGCTTGGTCACAGCCCTTCAATTTCGCTTGCTCTCTTTCACATTTTTTCCGCCATATCCATAGTTAATTCAAGCATAGTTCAACTCAAAGATACATTAGCGGCAACCGCAGCAATGAACTGCGTTGCAATGAGCTCCACAGCTCGATTATTCACTACCTTCAACGACTTTCAGTTCGACGCCGTTTTACTCCTCAGTCAAGATGTTTGAGAGTGGCCAGACCTTCGCCTAGATCCAGAGCTTCGAGAATCGTTTGTATGGCGGTACGTTCAACGAAAACTTCTTCGTTTTAATTTGAGATTTCGATAAAATGAACTTCTTGTTGGTTATTGTTTTGGATTTTTTTTTTTTTTTTTGCAGGAGCCGTATCTGATAACGAAACTGGAATCTGCAGAGAAGACGTGGAAGGAATTATCGGTATAGTTCTTAATTTCTTTCTTTTGTAGTTAATAAGTTTCGATTATGTGAAAAAAGTGTTTTCAGTTGTGTGTTAGTCAAAATTTTTGCCTACCCAAGGTTTCTCTACCATAAGCATGAAAATATTGTTCTCTATGTTGTAAATAGTGTCTTAATTCAATTGTTTAGTAAGGTTTTTGTTTCTCTAAACAATGAGACTGTAGGTTAGGCTAGCTGATCCAGATGTTGTCTCGAATCCCACTGAATACCAAAAACTGGCTCAGTCTGTGTCGGAACTCGATGAGGTACTGGATATCATTTTGCTTTCTTAGCTGGCTGCTGAGCTTTATCTCTTTCGTTGCTAATTGGCGTTTCCATTTATGTTCTGTTTTCTTGGTGGATAGGTTGTATCAACATTCAGGGGATTTAAAGAATGTGAGAAGCAGTTAGAGGAGGCCAAAGGTAATTTTGACAATCATCATCATCTTGTTTAAAATGTTTTTACTATAAGATAAAAGCTTGTGGATCCTTTTTTTCTTATTTTTGCAATAATTCTTTTTTCAGCTTTATCTGAAGAGGGGGGCACTGATGTAGATATGGCTGAGATGATAGCATCTGAAATCAGCTCTCTATCTGGTCAACTTAAAGAGCTTGAGGAGAAGCTTAAGGTTTTCTCCCAATGCCTTAAGTTTTATCTCACCATCTCTGTAATTGTTTTCCATATCTAGGAGCCACTTTCCCACTGAGTAACTTGTGTCTATCATCTACTTAATCAAGTGTATGATTAGAAGTTTTGATCAGTTTTCTTTGCATTACTGAAAAGTTTTATTGAGTTCCAACAATACGGAATGAGATTGATATTGATTGCATATTTTATATAATACTTTTCATTGATGAGTATTAACCAATATTGAGCCTTATTGTGGAATGTATCTTATTATTGCTGCTTATGTTATTTTTGGTTTTGCTCCCTCTATCTGGTCTCTCAAGCTACTATATTGCTTCCATGTGGGCAGGTGCTACTGCTTCCAAGTGATCCTCTTGATGCAAGAAATATAATGCTTGAAGGTAATTATATCATCTTAATCTTGTTGAGAAGATAATTTAGTAACTTGATTTCTAGGTTGGAAAACTTTCAGGCTGTAGCTTTGCTATCCTTCAAATATGTGCTGCATTTTGAGCAATAATTCATGTCAAAAATTAATTCCTCTTCGATGGATGGTTCTGTGTATTTAAGCGTTTGTCTGCATACAAGTTGTGCTTTCCATGTCATATGGATTATAGTTTTAGATGCACCATCTAATGTAATTGCCTTCTTATTGCCACTTTAATGAACTATGCTTGTCTTCTTTCCAGTGAGGGCAGGTACTGGTGGTGATGAGGCTGGAATTTGGGCAGGTGATCTTGTAGGTACATGTTTCTTTATCCTTTCAGATTTATGGCTTGGAATCATGCCCTATCATTACTTCAAATATTTTAAATCAGTCTAAAAACAGTTGTTAGCCTGACATAGAAATAGAAAGAAAACATATAGAAAAAAATTTCTGGTGTTGCAACAAGAAACCATTTAATTTCTGTTTCTACTTATTTTCAACACTACCAGTTTCATGGAACTAGGCTACATGATACATTTTGGTTGATTTTCTGCTATACATTCACTAGGACTGGCTATAGTTACTTTAATTTACATCTTAAAGGACCTTCAATATTCTGTCTCATTACCCAGGTCAGAATGTATCAAAAGTACAGTGAAAGGAACTCCTGGAAATCCACCCTAATTTCATGCTCCGAGGTATATCTTATTGCAAATATCAAATGTACATATTTTACTAAAATCTTACTAAAATATGTGGGTGCCATTGGCTACTAAATCTGTCCAATCATAACTGCTAGTCAATATGGACTTTAGTACTTATTGTGAAAAAGTTTTAGTTATAATTGTTTACAAGTATTACTAGCATAACACTTATAAATCTTGAAGAGCAACAAAAATATCCATCCTATTGTTCTCAATGACTTTCAAATTTCTGGTATTTTTAAAGGCTGAAAAAGGAGGATTCAAAACCTGTGTGATAGAGGTCAAAGGGAAATGTGTCTACAGCAAATTGAAATATGAATCAGGTGTTCACCGGGTTCAACGTGTTCCTCAAACAGAAACACAGGGTCGTGTGCACACGTCTACTGCAACTGTAGCCATCATGCCTGAGGTAGATTAAATTTCAGACCTGAATCATATTTGACTTGAGACATCTTGTTTGTGAAAGATCTCATCTCAATTTTGTTTTGAGTCGAGCAATAAGTGTTAATTTAGCCTGTTGAAGGCTTATTAGAAGCCTTTGTTTAGCATAAGATTTGATTGCATTTTAGCTGCTGCATTCTAAATATTTGATCACAAACTCTTTTTGTTCTTTTTCATCTGAACTCGTTTGTGTTTGAGATGACTTTTGGGTTAGGCTGATGAAGTTGAGGTGGAAATTGATCCAAAAGACATTGAACTCACAACTGCGAGATCTGGTGGTGCTGGAGGTATGAATGCACCAAATTTGGATTGAATTAAGATCAAGTGAATTCTTCATGTCTTGTTTCCCTTTCCCCAATGGGTTGGAGAATTCTTATGCTTAGTTATTGTGCAGGCCAGAATGTCAACAAGGTAGAGACAGCAGTTGATCTCATCCACAAACCAACTGGAATCCGCATCTTTTGCACTGAAGAAAGGACCCAACTTCAGAACAAGAGTCGTGCTTTACAGCTGCTAAGAGCAAAATTGTGAGGCTCAACTTAATCATTTACTGCTTTTCAGCCTTTGTTTTTTACACTGCCATTTATTTTAGTCAGTAATTATAAATTATTATCTGAGATAAGTAACCAGCATCCTTGTTTTCTTGTTTTCTTAAAATTAGTTTATATCTTCCTTTTTGGTCCATTCCTTATGATCATGTCAACTTACAGGTATGAAATAAAAGTAAGGGAGCAGCAAGAGTTAATAAGGAACCAACGAAAATCACAGGTATAAATTGGTTTGTTATGCTTGTTATTTTAGCTGGCAGTTTCATGGGAGCTTAGGACAATGATTTTTCATGTCAAGCTTGAAGCACCCCCGTTCCACTCCCATACCTCCAATTTAACTGATCTTTTAATTTCAGGGGATCATCTTAATCATTATTAAGTTGAGATGTTATGTAACGACTAGGCATACCATTAACTAAACATTACAATAATTGTTAAGAGAATCTAAGTCTTCTGTGTGTATGGATATCATGCTTGCTTATGTGATGTAGTGGCATCCTTTTCGGGATATTTGGGGTAGCAACAGACTCGTATGCGTAGAAAATATGTTGATTCCGATTTTGTGTAATTGCTTTCTTCTAAATGGATTTTCCTTTTCTGTGGTTGTCTTTGTAATATTAATCATTAGGATTGGATTGAAATGCCTCACGTGTGCATCACATATGTCTTGATATGCAGGTTGGTACTGGTGCTCGTGCTGAAAAGATTCGAACCTACAATTATAAGGTTCTGAGCTTCTTCTAAGTTGCTTTAGTTAACATGATATAACATATTCACTCGCTTAGAAAAACTGTATAAGAATATTTGGACTAAATTTACAGAGTTTGTGAATGAGATAAGATATGCTATGGTTGTGTTGCCTTTATTAGAAACTCTAATGGCTTATAGCTGACTGCAAGTTACTCATGAAATCTAACAAGTATCACGCTGCTACCTTTTATCAGGACAATCGGGTTACTGACCACCGGCTAAAGATGAACTTTGAGCTTACATCTTTTCTTGAAGGTGATATTGAGAATGCAGTTCAGGTACCTATTTAAACCTCTATTTCTGTTTTCGTTATCCTTCTCTTTCTCTTCCCAATATTTGGCAATGAACATCTATATCGATATTGAACTAGAAAAATCAAGTAGGGTTCGATACAGAAATGATTCAAAATGCACTGCAAATTCTTGCCTCTTGCAGGCTTGTTCAGCTATGGAACAGAAGGAACTCCTTGAAGAGCTTGCTGAGTCCGTGGCTACAACTGCCGGCTAAATTGCAACATTCCATGATCTCCGGAATTGGAGCGTTTGGGATGTGAGGAACTTGGAAGGAAATTAAAAGAAATTACTCAATCAACAAATCAAGAAAAGCACCCTGGCTTGCAGTCCCAATTGTTCATGACAATGCTCTGTTGGGTGGCTGTCAAAATTGTTCAAATACAAAGGCAACTTAAACATTTTTAAAATGCAATGGCATGGTGTTGTGTAGAAAATGGTTGTATTGGTTATATTGCTTTCTTTCTTTACTTATTTTTTCTTTTTTGTTGCAAAAACTATGATAAAATCTTTGCTCCAGTTTCAAACTGATCTTTGATAACAAGTATTCTCCTTCAATCAATAAGCCAATTATAATAATCGAGAATGCCTCGGACTACCAATCCTTCTATGTGTAAATTAATTGAAACACACATCTACGATTTAGCTCTCCAGCAACCTTGTGAACTAGAAGGGCTTAATTTGAACCAATGGTGTCAACCTCATGGGTCGTTTAGATTCAATTGCTACTTGATGGATTCAGTCAAATACTTAATTGGACATGTCAATATGTTCTTTGGTAGACTAAATATGACTGACAATTGATACGATACTTTGAATTGTTCGCCTATCAACACAGAATCAACAAACTCTTTTTGACTTAGTGCCAATACAACTTTGTGAGATGAACATGTATATCTCCTAAACCAGATAAATAATAAATATCGGATTGAAAGTTTTTAAGTATAGATTTGGATCTCACGGCTCTCTACTAAATTATTTATCGGCCTAAAGCTAAATGAAAATTTAACTACTCATGAAAAATAATAAATAAACAAAAGAATAAATAAAAAAATAGAAGAAAAAGAAAGGAATGGTAGAATGGTGTGCAAGGATGCGTAAGTGTCATGGGGCTAAAACTTTAGTCTGACAAACCATGCGGCCTTTGGTGATTTCTTGGGTTCAAATCTGCCTAAGTCAACCATACTCTTGACGTATAAGAATTATTGCATAAATTCTCTAAAATGCTGAAACAAAGCGGAAGCAAATTCGGAAGAGAAAAGAGCAACGAAAGAACAGAAAAGCCATAAGAAAGCAAAAGCATGCTAAATGTTTGAGTAAATGCTCTCAATAATATTTGATTACTATGAAAGATTGCAACTGAGTGATTACCAATGAGGGAGAATACCTCTATTTATAGTTGAGCTCCCTCAGATTCAACGATACAAAATAAATTACATAAATAATGATCTGCCATAATTTGATATGTCAAATTAGACTCTCCATTACATTAGAGAAGCTTATTCTCAAGTAATTTAGGCTTATTTTATTTTATTTTTTTATTTTTAGTTTTTGTTATCAATAAATAGTTTTTTATTAGTTTTATGCCCTTTTGAGACCTAAATTGGCCAAATGACGCCATAGGGGACCTAACGATGTGATTGAGTTGGTGTAGGAAATCGATAATGGCCCGAGCTCGAGGAAATCATCATTTAGAGTGGGTATCGCAACACTGAGACCATGGAAGTCGTGATACCCTTGAAGGTGCTGAAGTGAAGAAAAATGAGGCTAACTCTAGTGATATCGTGACACCAAGGATGGGTATCATGACACCGAGACCCTAAGACTCCTAATTTCGAAACTGTCTTGGGTATCACAACATTGAAGCATTCGTGTTGTGATACCACTACTAAACGAGGAGAAAATTGACTGCAATGGTAGTTTTTGTCCAACATCAACCTCAATCAAAATTTAGCATCTTGGGGCACTTTTGTCCAAAATTTTGGGTTGTATTCAGTTGTTGGTTGATAACTTTAAAAGAGTCACCTTTAACATTATTCCATACACTTTTTTATCATCTTTTTAGCTAAGTATTTATTTCTTCTTCATCTTTTTAGGGTTTTAAGTTATCACTTTTCTGATTTTTAGTTGTTAGTTAGTTATTACTGTAGCTAAGTGTTATTTACATTTTAGTCTCAAACTTTAACTTGTATTTTCAATTTCATCCAAGGGTTTTAATATAGCTCAACTTCATTTTCATTTTAAAGGTTTAAAAATATGATCTTTACTGATATTTCTCACCTCCATTGTGCCTACATCTTTTCCTTCAAGCATCCATCAAGAAACTACTAATCTTACTTATCTTTACTTTTTGTGCTTAACCTAATGTACACTTTGAATGTTTATTGGGTTGTTGTTTGTATGGAAATGATGTTAGGTAACTAAATTTATGGTGGTTGGTTTTTTGAAATGTTGCTTGGTTAGTTTTTAGTACTGACACTAAATCGTAAAAACTAGACTAACTTGAATAAACTTTAAAAAAATTAGAATTGGTGCCTCTAAAGGAAAATTTAGCTAGGTAAGACATAGAGGAGATCCTATTTAGTATCAATTCGTTTATCCTGAGTTAGTTTAGTGAGGTCAAGAGATAAATAGGACTAAATCATCTAATTTGGTAAAATGGTGACCGGAGGTAAAATTGAGTCAATTAGATGTTTAGGCTTTTTAGATCCCTAATCCAAAGACTAATTAGCAACATAGAAGTCAACCAACCACTTTTGTTAGTTGGATTGTTAATTTTGTAGTTTTACGGCTTTACAATTTAGTCATTGTTAGTGTTAGGTAGTCATTAGTGTAATTAACCATGACCATGAATTGTTGTGATATAGAATTAACAAGCAGTTAGCTAGACTTCTTTGTTGCATGTTGTGTAACAACCTGATTTTTGGGTCTAGTTGGAACAGTGGTTTCGGGACCACAGATCCGACGCAGTAAAATTTATTTTTATTATATTTGTATGGTCTACAATTTTATGGAATGATTTTTGAAAATATCATTCGAAAATTTTGACATTTGGGCACTCAATTTAGTAAAGGGGACTAAATTGCAAAAAATACAAATTTTGAGTTCTATATGTTAGGGTGTCCAATTGCTATGAGATTTAAATTGAAGGTACTTAGATGATAATTAGACGATTTGATAAGTTAGTGGACAAAAATGGACATGAAGTAAGAGAATTTCTATATTTTAAGTTAGGGGCATTTTGGTTATTTGGGTAATTAAATGAATTAATAAGTAAAATAAAGGCCAAATTTAGTTCATCTTCTTCATGCTAGTGTCAAAATTTCAAGGGTGTCCATAGCTAAGGTTTGGCCATCTTTCATGCTCGATTGTAAGTCCGTTCTTACTCCGTTTTTAATGCTCTTTACATTTTTGAAATCGTTGTAACCCGATGTATCTATTTCTACCACTAATTTAAGAAATAATCAAGGTCTAGGGTTTGACCGATGTTAGATATTTTTTTATTTTGATGTTTAATGGCAAATTATGAAAATTTGATGTTGGATAAACAACTTTTACTAAGTGATTTTCGGTAAAAATGTAAAAAAAGGACCTATTTGTAAAAGTTATAAAATATGTAGTAAAAGTGTGATTTAATGGAAATTTTGGTCTGTTATGGGTATGAAAATGGTTCAACTAGGCTTGTGTATTAAAGAAATGGAACACGTTTTATTTTACGAGCCTAGGGACTAGATTGTTAAATGTCAAAAGTTTAGGGGCAAAAATGTAATTTTTTCATAATGTGATTTTTGGACTAAATTGAATAATATAAGTATTAAATGAGATAAATTTGTTATTATATATCAATAAAAACGAGGTTCAAATATAAATCGGGGGAAAAATAAAGTGTTTGACGATTAGGTCAAATTCTACTATTTTTGTACCAAGGTAAGTTCGTATGTAAATAATGCATTGCTATATTTATGTTTTAAATGCTTTAAAGTTGTATGAATTGTGATTGACTCTATGGAAGTATTCGTCAAAGTTTCAACAAGCGAGAAATCCCAAATGAACTTTAGGAATAGAATAGGATACAAGTGACATGTCACTAGGAACCCATATGTATATGTAATTATGTGATCTGGGTGCTGGTCTCGTATGTCCTACTAGTGGATGGGTAGTCTAGCATGTGTTGTGGATACTTTACAGCTTGTGTGAGCAGCACTTCGTAGCTACGTCCTGATTGACAGCTTGTGTGAGTAGGGCCGTGAATAGCTCGAAAGCGAGCCTATTTGTGTTATGAGATATGAAGTAGCTTTGGCTACATATATGACACTTATGTGCAAGACTTTCGAGTATCTGTTAATATTTCGAGTGTTCAACGGGAATGTCAAATTTGTGAAAGGATATGGTTATGTTGTGAGTTGGTACAGGTACATACGTAAAACTATAATTAATGAGCTCGATATGTGATGAAACCTTGGTAAGGTTATGATTGAGTAAGTTATGACTATAAGACTTTAATAACATTCATGCCAATTTTCATCATGATAATTTGTAAGTTAAATGTGTGGTTATGATGCTTATTATTTGCATATGAACTTACTAAGCTATATAGCTTACTCCCTTTTTCTTTCCATGTCTTATAGTGTCTATAGTGTCACCAAGCTAGCTCAGGGTTCGGAGATCGTCGGAGATCCACTCACACTATCAACAATTATTTTGGTACCAATGAATTTAACATTTTAAGTTATGGCATGTATAGGGGACTTGGTCATTTTGTTATGTGTCATAATTGATTTGGCCAAATGTGTTGGCTTATATTGGTTGAAAGTTCATTTTGTAAATGGCCATTGAAATTGGCTAATGTTGGTAGAAGCAATTTATATGATGATGCCTTTCATGGATGTGGGAATTTTACATGATATGAGTTGATAAGTATTGTGTATGATAGATGGTAGCATGTGAATGATGTGTTGATGTCTTGGTTGTGGCTGATTTGGTTGTACGTATATGCTTGAATTGGTGCTGTGTTATATTGGTGTAGGTGTGTGCATTAAAGGATGGAAAAATGGCTTGGTAAATAGCCTTATTTTGTCCACACGGGTAGACACACGGGCGTGTGTTTAGGCCGTGTGTGACACATGGCTTGCCCCACGGGTATGTGTTCCGGCCGTATGCCTTTGCATCTAAAATTTTGAGAAACAAAATGTCTATATTATGGCACACGGCCGAGACACAAGCATGTGTGCTACATGGGCTTGGACACTGGCGTGTGTCTCGGCCGTGTGAAGGCTTCACCTATTTTATGAAAAATTATGAAAATTAAATCAACCACACGGCCTAGCACACGGGCATGTGGCACGGGCGTGTGGCACAAGTCAGAGAGCTTTCTAATGTGAACAGGGCTTGTAGCACGGGCATGTCTGATGGTCACACGGGCGTGTGACCCCTGTAAAATGAAAAGTTTTCTAAGTTTTGTAAAATTTTCTAAAGTTCTCGATTTAGTCCTGAACCACTTCCAATGCATGTTTTGGGCCTTGTAGGCTCATTTTAGGGACGATATGAATGTGTGTGAAAAGTTTTAATTTGGATGGAAATTTATGACTCGAAAATGTATGTTTGCTTGTGTTTATGTTCGGTAATACCTCGTACCCTATTTCAGCATCAAATACGGGTAAGAGGGTGTTACATTTAGTGGTATCAAAGTATGGTTTAGTCGATTCTCGGACTAACGTAGCGTGTGTAAGAGTCTAGCTATACATGCCATATATGAACTGTGATAGTGTGATGACTCTTGATAATTTCAAAATGTGTTTTCATATAGTAAATGGATCCCGACCGAGCTGCAGCTGATGATGTAGAAAGTAATACGTAGGCTCTAGCTCAAGGGGCAGCATCATCTAAAAATAAACCTCCCATGGTCAGTCAGGGAGGAGGGGCTAGGGATGTCTTCCTCCACGTGATGAATGAGTGGTATTCAGAGTTTGTTCGAACAAATCCAAATGCTCAACCCCATCCACCCACACTTATTCCTCAGCCAGTTCCCGTAGCTCCACAAGGTATGGAATTTGTAAGATTGAATAAGCCTCCGGTTGATAAGATCCGAAAGCATGGGGCTGAAGATTTTAGAGCAAATGTTGACGATGATCTCGAGAGGGTAGAATTTTGGCTTGAGAATACTATCTGGGTATTTGATGAGTTATCATATACACCCGAAGAATGCTTGAAATTTGCTATATTATTATTGAGGGATACATCATATCATTGGTGAAAGACACTAGTATCTGTGGTACCAAGAGAGAGGGTTACATGGGAGTTCTTTCAAGAGGAATTTTGAAACAAATATATCAGTCAGCAGTTCATTGATCAGAAACGTGAAGAATTTCTTGAGCTGAATGTCGGTGACAGAGTATGAGCGAGAATTTGTCAGGCTCAGTAAGTATGCTTGAGAGTGTGTTTCCTCCGAGGCTATTATGTGTAAAAGGTTCGAAGATGGGCTGAATGAGGATTGGTTGGAATCTTGGAACTAAAAGAATTTGTTGTATTGGTTAAATGAGCTTGCAAAGCCGAAGAGCTAAGCAAAGAGAAAAGAAAGGCCGAGAGTGAGACTAAAGATGCAAGAAAAAGACTGATAAGTAAGTCATTTCAATCTTAGTCAAAGAAATCTAGAGAAATGTATTCTCGTTCGAATGTATTAGCTGGGTATTCGCACAGAGACTGCGGGAAGGAACATTCAGGTTTTAAATCTTAAGCTACTTCAATGGCAAGTGTAGGTAATGTTAGGTCTAACAGACTCGAATGGCAGCATTGTGGAAGAAGACATCCCGACGATGTTTCAAGTGTGGTTCTCAAGAGCATTGTATCCGAGATTACCCTGAGATGGTTGAGAAAGAATAATTTCAGAATGCAAGGCCGAGTAATACTACTAACAGAGGTAGGTCACCAAGAAACATCGGGAATAGAGCTAGCAGTAAAGGTGTGATGAAAGATACAACCATGAGATCTGAAGCTAGAGCACCTGCTAGAGCGTATGCCATTTGTGCTTGTGAGGATGCATCATCTCCCAATGTGATTACTGGTACATTTTCTCTTTATGATACTAATGTTATTGCATTGATTGATCCTAGATCGACTCATTCTTATGTTTGTGTGAATTTGGTATCTAGTAAGAGTTTGCCTATTGAGTCTACTGAATTTATGATTAAAGTGTCAAACCCCTTAGGAAAATATGTGCTAGTTGATAAAGTTTGCAAGAATTGTCCTTTGATGATTCAAGGTCACTATTTTTTGGCTAATTTAATGTTGTTGCTAGATGAGTTTGATGTTATTTTGGGTATGGATTGGTTGACACTGCACGATGCTATAGTGAATTTTAGACGAAAAATTATTGAATTGAAATGTGAGAATGGTGAAATTCTTTGAATTGATTCAAATGAGTCGGGTGAGTTACCTGTTCTGATTTTTTCAATGTCTGCCCAAAGATATATGAGAAAGGGTTGTGAAGGTTATTTAGCTTATGTATTGAATACAAAAGTATTTGAAATAAAGATTGAATCAGTACCGGTAGTTTGTGAATATCCGGATGTGTTTCCAGAAGAGTTACCTGGATTACCTCTGATCAAAGAGGTTGAGTTTGCTATTGATTTAGTACCCAGGACTTCACCGATATCGATTGCTCCGTATAGGATGGCTCCGACTAAATTGAATGAATTGAAAGCTCAGTTGCAAGAATTGACAGATAAAGGTATTGCAAGACCGAGTTTTTCTCCTCTGGGTGCTCTAGTGTTATTTGTAAAGAAAAAAGACGGATCTATAAGACTTTGTATCGATAACCGACAGCTCAACAAGATGACTATAAAGAACAAGTATCCTTTGTCAAGGATGATAACTTGTTTAATCAGTTGAAAGGAGAAACGGTATTCTCGAAAATTGATTTGAGATTTGGTTACTATCAGTTGAGAGTTAAAGAGTCGGATGTGCCGAAAATTACTTTTAGGACAAGGTATGGACATTATGAATATTTTGTTATGCCTTTTGGATTAACTAACGCTCCTATGGTTTTTATGGACTTGATTAATCGAATTTTTTGATCGTACTTAGATAAGTTTGTGGTTGTGTGCATCGATGACATCCTAATTTATTCTCGAGATGAGTCCGAGCATGTTGAGCATTTGGAAACTGTATTATAGACATTGAGGGATAAGAACTTGTTTGTTAAATTTAGTAAAAGTGAGTTTTGGCTCTAAGAAGTCGAATTTTTGGGACATATCATTTCTGGTGATGGTATTCGGGTTGATCCAAGTAAGATTTCGGCAATTGTTGAGTGGAAACTGCCAAGGAATGTATCTAAAGTTAGAAGCTTTTTGGGCTTAGCAAGTTATTATCGATGTTTTGTTTTTGATGATTGCTACTCCTATGACCAAGTTGTTGCAAAAGGATGTTAAATTTGAATGGTCCGAAAAATGTCAGCAAAGTTTTGAGAAATTGAAAGCATTACTGACTGAGGCACCAATTTTAGTACAACCTGAATTGGGAAAATAGTTTGTAATTTATAGCTACGCTACATTTAATGGTTTGGGTTGTGTGTTGATGCAAGAATGTAAAATGGTAGCTTATGCCTCGAGACAGTTGAAACTATATGAGAAGAATTATCTGACGCACGATTTGGATTTGGCTGCCATTGTTTTTGCTTTGAAAATTTGGCGTCATCATTTGTACGGTGAGAAATTCCATATCTTTACTGATCGTAAGAATCTAAAATATTTGATGACTCAAAAAGATTTGAACATGCGACAATGGAGATGGCTCAAATTACTGAAGGATTATGAACTAGTGATTGACTATCATCCGGGAAACGCAAATGTAGTCGCAGATGCTTTGAGTAGAAAGTCCTTTTTTGCTTTGAGAGCAATGAGTACGAGGTTGACTTTTTCTGATAATGGTTCGATTATAGCTGAGTTAAGGGCTAGACCGATATTTCTTCAGCAAATTTGCGAAGCTCAGAAGTGTGATACAGAACTTCAAGCTAAGAGAGTTCAGTGCGACTCGAATAGTGAATTAGATTTTCAAATTGGGGCTGATGATTGCTTGATGTTCCGAGGCAGGATTTGTGTACCAAGAGATAATGAGCTTATCCAGAAAATTCTTCATGAGGCACATAGTGGTTGTCTGTCTATTCATCCGGGAAATACAAAGATGTACAATGATTTGAAGAAACTATATTGGTGGTCAGGTATGAAATGAAATATATCTGAATTTGTATCAAAATGTTTGATTTGTCAACAAGTGAAAGCTGAACACCAAGTACCTTCGGGTTTATTTCAGCTAATAATGGTACCCGAGTGGAAATAGGATATGATTATGATGGACTTCGTAATGGGTTTGCCTTTAACTCTGAAAAAGAAAGATGTCGTCTGGGTTGTTGTCGATAGATTGACAAAATCGGCTCATTTTATCCCAGTACGTACTGATCACTCACTTGATAAGCTAGTTGAATTATACATTACTGAAATTGTGAGATTGCACGGAGTGCCTATTTATATTATTTCGGATAGAGATCCGAGGTTTACTTCACGATTCTGGAAGAAGTTGCAAGAAGCTTTGGGTACAAAGTTGAACTTTAGTACCGCATTTCATCCGTAAACTGACGGCCAATCTGAGAGAACGATTCAGGTTCTCGAAGATATGCTTCGTTGTTGTGTTTTAGAATTCGAAGATAGTTGGGAAAAATATCTACCTTTAGTCGAAATTGCTTATAACAATAGTTTTCAGTTGAGTATAAAGATGGCACCGTATGAGGCATTGTATGGCCGCAAGTGTCGAACCCTGTTGTATTGGACAGAGCTTAGTGAGAAACAGACTCATGGGGTTGACTTGGTTAGAGAAATCGAAGAAAAGGTGAAACTAATTCGTGACTTTTTGAAAGCTGCTTCAGATCGACAAAAGTCATATGTAGATTTGAAAAGAAAAGAGATCTAATTACAGATTGGTAATAAAGTATTTTTGAAAGTGTCTCCGTGGAAGAAGATTTTGAGATTTGGCCGTAAAGGCAAGTTGAGTCCGCGTTTCATTGGGCCGTATGAGGTTATTGAAAAAATAGGGCCAATGGCATATCAATTAACTTTGTCGATAGAGTTGGAAAGGATTTGCAATGTATTTCATGTGTCGATGTTATGATGTTATCGATCAGACTCTTCACATGTGATTTCTCCGACAGAGATTGAGATTCGATCGGATATGATTTATGGTGAAGAACCAGTCTAGATCTTAGCTCGAGAGGTTAAACAATTGAGAAATAAAAGTATAGCGTTAGTGAAAGTTTTATTGTAACGACATGGGGTCGAAGAGGCTACGTGGGAACCTGAGGAAGCTATGTGAAAACAGTACCCAAACCTATTTTCTGGTAAGATTTTCGGGGACAAAAATCTTTAAGGAGGGAGAGTTGTAACAGCTTGATTTTTAGGTCTAGTCGGAACAGTGGTTTCGGGACCATAGATCTGACGCAGTAAAATTTATTTTTATTATATTTTTATGGACTAAAGTTTTATGAAATGATTTTATGAAAATCTCATTCGAAAATTTTGAAGTTTGGGCACTTAATTTAGTTAAGGGGACTAAATTGCAAAAAGTGTAAAATTTGAGTTCTATATGTTAGAGGTGTCCTATTACTATGAGATTTTAAATTGAAGGTCCTTAGATGGTAATTAGGAACATTGGTTAAGTTAGTGGGTAAAAATGGACATGAAGTAAGAGAATTTCTATATTTTAAGTTAGGGACATTTTGGTCATTTAGGTAATTAAATGAATTAATAAGTAAAATAAAGGCCAAATTTAGTTCATCTTCTTCATGCTAGTGCCGAAATTTCAAGGGTGTCCATAGCTAGGGTTTGACCATCTTTCAAGCTCGATTGTCAGCCTGTTCTTGCTCCGTTTTTAATGCTATTTACTTTTTTAAAATCGTTGTAACCCGATGTATCTATTTCTACCACTAATTTAAGAAATAATCAAGGTATAGGGTTTGAACCATGTTAGATATTTGTGTATTTTGATATTTAATGGTAGATTATGCAAATATGATGTTGGATAAACAACTTTTACTAAGTAATTTTTGGTAAAAATGTCAAAAAGGACCTATTTATAAAAGTTATAAAATATGTAGTAAAAGTGTGATTTAATGGAAATTTTGGGTTTTTATGGATATGAAAATGGTGTGGCTAGGCTTGTGTATTAAAGAAATTTAACACGTTTCATTTTACGAGCCTATGGACTAGATCGTAAAATGTTAAAAGTTTAGGGGCAAAAATGTAATTTTTTGTAATGTAATTTTTGGACTGAATTGAATAATGTGAGTATTAAATGAGTTAAATTTGTTATTATAGATCAAGAAAAATGAGGTTTAGATCTAGACCGGGGGAAAATAATGTGTTTGACGATTAGGTCAAATTCTACTATTTTTGTACCGAGGTAAGTTCGTATGTAAATAATGCATTGTTATATTTATGTTTTAAATGCTTTATTTGTATGAATTGTGATTGACTCTATGGAAGTATTCGTTTTAAATGCTTTAAAGTTGTATGAATTGTGATTGACTCTATGGAAGTATTCGTCAAAGTTTCGACAAGCGAGAAATCCCAGTTGAACCTTAGGAATAGAATAGGATACAAGTGACATGTCACTAGGAACCCATGTGTATATGCGATTATGTGATCGGGGTGCTGGTCTCATATGTCCTACCAATGGCTGGGTAGTCCAACATGTGTTGTGGATACTTGATAGCTTGTGTGAACAACAATGCATAGCGTCCGATTGATGACTTGTGTGAGAAGTTTGTGAATAGCTTCAGCGAGCCTATTTGTGTTATGAGATATGAAGTAGCTTTGGCTACATATATGGAACTTATGTGCAAGACTTTCGAGTATCTGTTAATATTCCGAGTGTTCAACGAGAATGTCAAAGTTGTGAAAGGATATGGTTATGTTGTGAGTTGGTACAGGTATGTACGTAAAACTCATAATTAATGAGCTCGATGTGTGATGAAACCTTGGTAAGGTTATGATTGAGTAAGTTATGACTATAAGACTTTAATAACATTCATGCCAATTTTCATCATGATAATTTGTAAGTTAAATGTGTGGCTATGATGCTTATAATTTGCATATGAACTTATTAAGTTATATAGCTGTAACACCCCTTACCTGTGTCCGACGCTGGGACAAGATACGAGGTATTACTGAACTTAAACAAAAACCTTTATACAAAACTGGATATAAAATTTCATTCAATTTAACATTCCTTATTCACATGCAAATCGCCCTTTATATGGGCCCACAAGGCCCAAAAATACATTGAGAACTGTTCAGGACTAAACCGAGAACTTAGGAAACTTTAAGAAAACTTAGAAAATTTTTCATCAAAACAGGGGTCACACGTCCATATGGATTGGGACACGCCCATGTGGGTAGGCCATGTGGTCACACATGCCCATGTCCTTAGCCCGTGTGACTCTCTGTTCATGATGTCATTAACAAAATTAGGTCACACGGCCAAGTCACACGCCCATGTGCTTAGGCCGTGTGGCGAATTAAATTTCGAAAAGTAAATGCAGACTTCACACGCCCTGAGCACATGCCCATGTCCTGGGGTCGTGTTCTCCACACGGCTGAGACACACGGTCGTGTCTCTGCCCGTGTGGCCAAGAAAATTGATATTTTCTAGACCATTTGACACCCTCATTTGCACATACTTAAACACATATTCAATCCATCCATCCCAAACACATATAACCACATCACATAAAACCTTTAGTATAAGCACACACGTATAAATAGGCATTACAACTCATTAACCAATATGAACCAACACCTTTGGCCAAATCAAATGACACATACACAATTGACTAAGTCCCTATACATGCCATAGACTCAAAAGGTTTTACATTCACTTATACCCAACATGATAGCTTGATAATGTGATAGCATCTCCGGCGATCTCCAACCCGAGCTAGTATAAAACCCTACATGATATGAGAAAGGAAGGAGAGTAAGCTATAAAGCTTAGTAAGTATGTATGTAAATAATAAAAAATTTATTACAATGCTTTAAACAATCCTTATTTTGAGTTCTCAAGATAATGCCATCATTATTGCATAAAATTTCTCAATTCACTTATGTTCATCTTGAGTTGTCTACTCGAGTTATAGTCACTAAATTATTTTTATCTGGAGCTACTAAACTCAAAACTAAGATTTACTAATTTTACTTGAATTTAGACTCACATATATTCTTACCATAAAATTTTCATAATTTTTAGTTCAGCCAATCAGTACAATTTATTCTTTAAATTTCCCCTATTTTGATGTTTGACAATTCTGACCCCTCTTCACTAAAAATTTATTTTCTCATTGTAAAGAACTTTAAAGATGTTTCCATTTATTTATCTTGAAAATAGACTCATTAATAAATTCAATAATATAAATTTTATCCCTTGAATATTTTTGTACAATTTTAATGAATTTCCAAATTCAGAACAAGGAATTTCGAAATCATTCTGACCCTGTCTTATAAAAATTCAAATATCTCATAATCTGAAATTAGTTTGCTTACACTATCTCTTTTTTGTGAAAATAGACTCAATAAGCTTTAATTTCATATCTTATTCAACTTCTAATTCAATTTTCACCATTTTTGGTGAATTTTCAAATTGATTCAACTGCTGCTATCCAAACTATTTTATTGCTAATTTTACTCTATCAAGTTTTCTTTGTATTAATTCTCATCTACACACTTATAATACTAAAGCATATCCATAGTTAGCCATGCCAATAGCTAGTCATCATCAAATATTTACAAGCCATTCATTGGCCAATTTAACTTACACATCAACAACAAAAACTTGAACATTTCATTTCTCAATTTAATTTGGCTTAAAAGCCTCACACATGATCGCAATCCACATTTCCCACATATTCTTACATCATAAGCATGGACTTAGCTCTTTTTCATTGATGCATAAACTTAGCTCTTTGTCATTGATGCATAACTCTTTGTCATTGATGCATAAACTTAGCTATTTATCATTGATGCATAAACTTAGTTCTTTGTCATTGATGCATAAACTTAGCTCTTTATCATTGATGCATAAACTTAGCTCTTTATCAGTGATGCATAAACTTAGCTCTTTTTCATTGATGCATAAACTTAGCTCTTTGTCATTGATGCATAAACTTAGCTCTTTGCCTGTCGAACTACTCGGAATATCGGAGGATACTCATCTCATCATACATGTACCACGATGCCAATGCAATATCCCAGATATGGTCTTACATGGGATCACCTCTTGATGCTGATGCCATATCCCAGATATGGTCTTACACGGGATCTTTTAACTCGATGTTGATGCCATGTCCCAGACATGGTCTTATACGAGATCGTACATAGATGTCAATGCCATATCCCAGATATATTCTTACACGAGATCTTCCTTTGGTGCCGAAGCCATGTCCCAAACATGGTCTTATAGGGACCTTCCTTATTCGACGCCGATTCCATGTCCTAGACATGGTCTTATACGGGATCTACGTTCGGTGCCGATGCCATGTCCTAGACATGGTCTTATACGGGACCTATATTAGGTGCCAATGCCATGTCCCAGACATGGTCTTATATGGGACCTACATTCGGTGCCAATGCCATGTCCCAGACATGGTCTTATACGGGACCTATAGTTGGTGTCGATGCCATGTCCCAGACATGGTCTTATACGGGACCTTCCTTATCTCATGTTGTGACATTAGTATCCTTGCTATTCCAAATGTTCAATCGGGACTTCAACTTAACATAATTTCATCACACTCTCATCGAGGCATCATTAGTCGATTTCATAGAAATAATATTTATTTCACATAATATCTAGAAATTAAAAATATAAAAACATTATGTAGCTTTAATTTCACACAAACTTACCTCGATACCAAAATGGTAAGAAGAGACCTAATAGTTAGTTACTCGTTTTTCCCCTCGTTCTAAGTCTGAACCTCATTTTCTTTGATGTATAACATCACATTTAACTTACTTATTAGTCACATTAACCATTGTGACCCAAAAATCATACTATGGAAAAATTACATTTTTACCCCTTAACTTTATCATATTTACACTTTTACCCCTAGGCTCGTAAAATGATTTTTATTTGATTTCCTTGTATTTTAGGCCTATCGAACCATTTTCATAACTATAGCAGTCCACAATTTGCATTCATTCACACATTTTTCATACAATTTTAACTTTTTACAAATTAGTCCTTTTATGCGATTTCATCGAAAATCACCTAGTAAAAGTCATTTACTACACACCGAGCATTCATATTCTACCATTAGGCATCAAAGCACATGCATGTCATCCATGGGTAAATTTTTAAACACAAACCCTAGCTCAAAATAATGGTAGAAATAGCTAAACCGGGTTACGGGGATCTTAAAAATGTAAAAAACATTAAAAACGGGGCTTGGATGCACTTACTATTAAGCTTGAAAGCTTGAAAACCCTAGCCATGGCTTCCCCATGCTAAATTTGACCAAGAAGAAGATGGAAAAAGGTTTTTGGCTTTTATTTTGTCTTTTAGTCCATTTAATAACCAAATTACCAAAATGCCCCTAGCTTAAAAATATCCTATTTCACTTATCTAATATCCATTTTTGTCCAAAAAATTAACCAATAGTCTAATTGTAATTTAAGGACCTCTAATTTAAAATTTCATATAAATTAGACACCTCTAACATGTGGAACTCAACTTTTGTACTTTTTATAATTTAGTCCTTTTGACTAAATTGAGTGCCCAAACATCGAAATTTTCAAATGAAATTTTCATGAAATCTTTCTGTGAAATCGTAGACCATAAAAATATAATAAGAATAAGATTTTTCCTCATCAGATTTGTGGCCCCAAAACTACTATTTCGACTAGGCCCAAAATTGGGCTGTTACAATAGCTTACTTCCCTTTTCTTTCCATGTCTTATAGTGTCATCAAGCTAGCTCAAGGTTCAAAGATCGTCGAAGATCCACTCACACTATCAAAAATTATTTTGGTACCAATGAATTTAACATTTTAAGTTATGGCATGTATAGGGGACTTGGTCATTTTGTTATGTGTCATAATTAATTTAGCCAAATGTGTTGGCTTATATTGGTTGAAAGTTCATTTTGTAAATAGCCATTGAAATTGGCTAATGTTGGTATAAGTAATTTATATGATGATGCCTTTCATGGATGTGGGAATTTTACATGATATGAGTTGATAAGTATTGTGTATGATAGATGGTAGCATGTGAATGATGTCTTGATGTCTTGGTTGCTGATTTGGTTGTGTGTATATGCTTGAATTGGTGCTATGTTATATGGTGTAGGTGTGTGCATTAAAGGGTAGCAAAATGGCTTGGTAAATAGCCTTATTTTTATCCACAAGGGTAGACACACGAGCGTGTGTCTAGGCCGTGTGTGACACACGGCTTGCCCCACGGGTATGTGTTCCAGTCGTGTGTCCTTTGCATCTAAATTTTGAAAACAAACGTCCAGAATATAGCACACTGGTAGAGACACGAGCGTGTGTCTCGACCGTGTAAAGTCTGCACTTATTTTATTAAATATTATGAAAATTAAATCAACAACACAGCTTAGCACACGGCGTGTGGCACGGGCGTGTGGCACGGGCGTGTGGCACAAGTCAGAGAGCTCCCTAATATGAACATGGCCTGTAGCACGGGCGTGTCCCATGGTCACACGGGCGTGTCCCAAATACATACGGGCGTGTGACTCCTGTAACATGAAAAATTTTCTAAGTTTTGTAAAATTTTCTAAATTTCTCGATTTAGTTTCGAACCTCTTCCAATGCATGCTTTGGTCCTCGTAGGCTTGTTTTAGGGTCGATACGAATGTGTGTGAAAAGTTTTAATTTGGATGAAAATTCATGACTCGAAAATGTATGTTTGGTTGTGTTTATGTCCGGTAATGCCTTGTACCCTGTTCCGGCATCAAATACGGGTAAGAGGGTGTTACATGCTGACCGCTTCTAAATGTGTTATCATTTAGAGCATAAATACCACACCAAAAATATCAATGGTGTTTGCAAGTATATGAGTCAAATTATAGTATAGATGTGTTACAGCGAAACACTAATAAAGATTCCAAGGATCATACCCAAGGGAGGATGAATTAAACCAAAATATATTTCTACAATAATAAGTCTAAATAGTAATAATTAAAATATATATTGCGATGAGTAATTAAATATAAAGAATCAAACATAAAATAAATTAACTAATTAAAATAATTAGAAAATAATCTAACAACCAAATTAGAATAACAAACAGAAGAATAACTTGTTTCAATGGTCGTATTTAACTTTCGAGTTAGGTTTTAGGTGGAAGTAACTATTAACTAACTAGTATTACCTCTTGGCCTTTATATAACAGTCCGATTTTAACCCTAGTCGGAACAGTGGATTTCGGGACCACAAATCGAGTCAAAAAATATTTTAATATTATTTTCTGAGTCTATAGCACGTGAATTAGTATGTGTGAAATTTCTATGATTTAATCCGATCATTTGTGTGCTTAATTTTAGAAAAGGACTAAATCGCATAAAAGGTAAAAGTAGCCTTCTATTTAATAGAGTGACTTAATTGATGTGTCTTCTTATATATGAGGCCTTATGTTGTAAATTGGCCATTTAGTAAGATAGTGGATGGCATTAAGTATTGATATATATATATATATATATATGTTTTTATATATTAATTTTATAAGTTAAAATTAACATTATATATTATAAGCTATAATAATAAAAAAAACATTAAAATAGAAAACCATTATCATCCATCTTTGTGCCGAATAACAAAAGAAAAAGAGTTCTTAGGTTTCGGCTGGCTTGAAGCAAATATTAAGGTATGATTTGGTTTCGATTTTTGATAATTTCTACGTTTTTGTAATTGTTGCTTCATGTTCTTCAAAACCCATGTCTCAATTTTGTGAATTGATGATGTTTTTGAATTGAGCCATTGATGAATTCATTAAGTTTTATGATGTTTGAGGATGAAATATGAAAGATATGTGTTTGATTAACATAGTTTCTCTTTGAGTTTTTGATGAATTTGAGTATTTTGGACTTAATTGAGAAAATATTATTTTGAGGGACTAAATTTTGAAGTAAATGAAATATATGGACTAGTATGAAGCATGTGAAAATTCGGCTAGGCATGGGTAACTTGAAATTATGTGTATTTTGTGATTTTGTGAAATAGGGACTAAAATGTGAAAATGTGAGGGCTAATTTGTAAATTGTCCTAAATATGTGTATTTGGATTGAATTGAATAGTTTGATGAATAAATGAATTAAATTTGAATATGTATAGATCAAGAAGAAGAAAATAGATTTAGACCGAGGGAAGTCGAAAGTTATCGAATAACCGTTTATCTCCGTTCTTCCTGTACGAGGTAAGTATATATACAAATAAATGTATTTGTATTAAATTATGTATATTCATATGAGGTTACATTGTGATGAATGTGTATGAAATGATGAATATATGGATTCCAAGAAAGTATCGAAAAATAGTCAATATCTGTGAAGTCCCGTACGAAACTAGGAATAGACAAGATTAACTATGTCATGACATAGGAGTCTGTTATGTGATATCATGTAAGACCACGTCTGGGACTTTGGCATTGATTCGAGATTTCATGTAATACCACGTTTGGGACGTTGACATCGATATGAGATTCGTGTAAGACCCTATCTGGGATAGTGGCATCGATATTTGGTTACGTGTAAGACCACGTCTGGGACATTGGCATCGATATGAGATTCATGTAAGACCCTGTCTGAGACACTGGCATCGATATTTGGTTACATGTAAGACCACGTTTGGGACGTTAGCATCGATATGAGATTCGTGTAAGACCATGTTTGGGACATTGGCATCGCATTGATTTGTGTAAGACCCTGTCTGGGACAGTGGCATCAATATCTGGTTACCTGTAAGACCACGTCTGGGACGTTGGCATTGTACGACTATTCCGAGCACTTTGAGTATCCTATTTAGTTCCGAACGGTTTGACGGGAAAATTTGAGAAATGATCGACTATGTGAGTTATATATCTGTTTCAGGTACGTTTGAAACATACACTATGTGTGTATGAAAGGTAAGTGTCTATATGAACTTACTAAGATGACTAGGTGTATTGAAATGATGAGATAATATGTGAAGATAAGCAAATGAGCCAAAGAATATATGTGATGGATTTGCTATGAGAACCAATAAAGTCATTGTATCAATATGGTTATATGCATTTTATTCTAAGTTTATTTTTATATGATTTACTAAGCTTTTGAAAGCTTACTTTGTGTGTGTTTGCTCTATTTTATAGATCGTCAAAGCTACTGAAGGCTCGGGGACCGTCGAGGATCGTCATCACACTACACAAACTCATTTTGGTACCTTTAAAATATGTATATTGCTAAATATGACATGTATAGGCTAGTCATTTTGGATTATATTTGAAATGTGTATAAATAGCCATGAGATGTGGCTAGATAATTGTTGGTAATATGCATGAGTGAATATGATATATGATGCATGATTTGGTATGGTTTGGTAGCTAATGAAATGGCCAAGGCTATGGTAAGGATATGAATGCATTATGAGTAAGTATGTTTGAGCCAAGGAATGATCATTTGGAAGTTAAATGAAGATGAATTATGCTTGAACGTATAGGTGCTTTAGTTGTGCAAATTCGCATGTTTAGAAAAGAGATTGGATGCAAAGCTTTGTTGATTAGTTTGACATGTTTTTGGATGTCAATTTTGTATGAAATGAATTGGTAAATTGCTTGTAGGATTGACCCAAGTTTGGGTGGCATTTTGGCATTGCAAATGGCCTGTTTTGCATATACGGCTGTGGAACATGGGCATGCCTGGTAGCCGTGTGAATAAGTTAGTAGCTAGCCTAAGTGTACACGGCCATGGCACACGAGCGTGCCCTGGTAGCCGTGTGAATAAGTCAGTAGCTAGCCTAAGTGTACACGGCCATGGCACACGGGCGTGTCTAATGGCTGTGTGGATAAGTCAGTATACAAGTTCTGTTTTGGCACGACTAAGACACATGGGGGTGTTTGGTAGCCGTGGAAGGCACACGGCCTGCCCACATGGGCATGTGGCCTCAATAACTTAGAAAAGTTTTAAATTTTTGAGAAATTTTATATGAGTTTGATTTAGTCCCGACCCTATTCTAAAGCATGATTAAGGTCTCGTTGACCTATAAAAGGGACACTTTGATTGTGATTGATGAGCTGTAATATGAAATATCTGTAAAATTTTCTGATCTATTCAGTAATGCCTTTAACCCTAATCCGACGACGGATACGGGTTAGGGGTGTTACACTTTACTAATTAATTAATCGACAAATACTCGCTTATCTCTCGACCTCACTTTCCCTACCGAAAAAAACTATGATTTACTTGGTAAACTTATCTCTCGACCTTATTTATCTTAGATTACTTCCTAGGGTCGTCACTCCTATGGTTTAAGCATACATAATTTATTACCAGTTAATTCCTCTTGAGAAACCTAATCCATCCGTTAACTACTCCCACATCCACTCGTTAATCTTCCTAGAGATTTAGCCTCTCATAGATTTATATGCCACAACTCTTAGATTTAATTTAAACATGCAAAAGAACATAAATAAATTAATCAATTGAATTATATATGCTTGGAGTTGCGTAATCTCATAATCGTTAACTTGATCTTGGATGTTTGAATGAGAACAATGAATTAAAACTGAATACTTCAATAGAAAAAAGACTTGGTTCAATCAAACCTAGTCGAAAAAAACAAAGAATTTTGGAAACGAAATAAAACATAATAAAAGCCTAAATCTACTAACTACGACTCCTCTTCGCCTCCCTTAGCTTAGGAATAGCTTTTCAATTTATAGAGACATTTAGAAATCCTAACTAGGTCAATTGGAAGCTTTAATCTCAAAACATATCAATAGTACAGATGATTTTAGCCTTCTGGTACTTGCTCTCCACGTTTAGCCCTATGTCGCGACAAACCATGCCTGTGTCACAACACGACACTAACATGTTTCAATTGGTCTTCCGACTTCACATGCTGCATCTCAAGAACTCGTACCCTACTCGGGTGTAGTCTGTGAGGCTCTTGGGCTACTAAATAATCATCTTGCACACTCAATTGAACACATTAGAACTACTTAAGGCTTGCATTGGCCTAATAGGTCAATAAATGTTAATTTATGCATAAAAATACTTATTTTCATATTTAAGCTATTAAAGATGAAAATAACATAGTTAATCCTAAAATGTCTAGAAAACAAGACCCTAAAGTGCCAAAATGTACCAAAACTACACCTTATTTGGTGGTAGGTCAAAAACCCTCACACTTAAATTTTTGCTTGTATTCAAGCAAAGAAAAGAAAAAGAAAAAAAAAAAGAAAAAGAAACGAAAAACAAAAAATAAACATGCACAAAAAAGAAAATGTACTTGAGCTAGCTTGGTACACTAGACTATATCGAAGCATTAACACTAGGAGGAATTGACTAAATATATAATTCTAGCTAGAAAATTAAACAACTTACAATTATTCATAGTCAAACCAAGTATTTCAAAATATTACAAAGCAAACAAGCAAAGAAAACTAAACATAGAATTCCATCAAAATGTACATATGAATATATTATTTATAAGTTAAGAATATAGTCTATTCAAATCTTTCCTACTTAGCTTATTTTTATTAATGCTTTGAACTTTAATGCAGTATTTATAAGCATAAGCACCTATGAGTTTTTGTGTCAATATGAGTGAGATTTTCTCAATTTCTCATATTTTTATTACACTATGAACACTCAACACTTTCTTGGCTTTTATCCCGTTCTATACTTTTTTCACACTCACAATGCTTTTAACTCTATTAATGCTTTTGTTCCCACAATTTATTTTAGCACATACTTGTAAAGATTATACTTATTATATTGCCTTTGTTTCAATAGCCATGAATTTATTTGTTGAGTCTTTTAATTTAAACATCCTAAAATTCAACAAGCATAATTGCCTATTTGTATCTACCTTTATTACTTGGTATATTTAATTTCTTTTTCCTATTCACAGTACAATAAATTGAACTAATTAGTTTAATTATAAATAACCAAAATTATTTATTTTCGGTTAAATTTATAATTTAAACAATCAATTTTGGTACATGCTCTTAATCAATCACTTGTATTTCTATAAGCTCAAGAACATAAAACACACACAAAAGGAAAATTTAACTACTAAAATAAAAAAAAAAAAAACTAATAAAAATTTAAAATTTTCCTATGTCACCCCACACTTTAGTTGGCACATTATCTCTAATGTGCAAATAATAAATAAAGGAAAGAGATTACCCAATAAACTTGAAAAGTCCTCGGATTTTGGTGGATGTTCTCCTTCTCGCAAATGAAGATCGAATATTGTAGTGCAGAACAACAATTGCGGAGATCCTACATAAAAAAATAAAACTACAACCTACCTAATAAATTTAAAATATCTAATCTTGAAAATTAAAATTGTCCAACTAAAAAATAAAATATCCAAGTCTTAAAAAAATAATAAATAAGTCTAAAAAGTTAAAAATTGTTTCGATTTAGATGGAATTTATGGTCGTATCCTCCTTTTCTTCTAGATCTTCTTCTTTTCGGGGGTTCCTCCTCTTCTTCCAGTTCTTCTTCCTCCTTCTTGCTAGTCCTTACTTTGTCATGGTATTTAGTAGTAGGAAATTATGGTGCTCGTAAGCTGTTTTTCCTTGTGTGAACTTCGTAAATTTGTCCCGCCTCATGCGTCCAACGAATTATCCATTCTATATCTGTTAATTCATTTGCACCTTGGTTTTGCTTGCTCGGCTCATCCCCTTTGTGCTTCCGATCTTTCCCATAGAGCTCCACACTAGGTTGTTGTATCGCATTTGTTGTTGGTTGCAAGACACGTCCCCAATGTCCTATCGGTACCTTTGCTTTCTTGCATATTGCTATTGCTAGATGAGGGAAGAGTAGTTCAACTTTCTCTTTTCGGACACAACGGATCATGCTCCAGTATATCCATGTCCCAACACAGATTCTTTCTTGTTGTACAAGAACATATAAAAGGGTGGCTTGAAAAGTATCAATGTTAGACATATATACCGCAAGGAAAATTCGACTGCCGATAAATTGTAAACACATCCTCACTTTTGTTGATAACTACACTTTCCGGAATGATGTTAGATAATCTATCTCCAGATGGCGTTTCCATTCCCCACTTCTGTCGGTTACTACTTGGATAATCATCCTGTCCATGTCTACATTCTGGAAAAACGTCAGGTCAGTTCCTTGTACTAAATTGTACAAATATAACGGAACGTAATTATATTTAGAAATCACTGATTGGGAAATAATTTTTTTCCTTGAACTTTTATTTGTGACCATAACGCGCCTTCTGATAGTTTTAGATCGACCTCTTTCAGTGCGGTGTAGCACTCTTGAACAATTGGTATGTTTGCAGGTTTTATGGGGCGTCGATAGAATTCCTCCCATCATTGGTAACGAATTATATCCTGAGTCTTTTCGTTTAGTGAGAACAAGGATTCAAATCCTCTTTAAATTATTTTCTTAAAGGGGTGTTTTTCTCTCAACCTTCCGGAGGTGACGCTTAAACTTCCTTTCCTTCGCTTTTATTTCAATGAAGTTATCGAAACTTAACTTGTAATTGAGAATATGGTTTAGCATGGCTTTGAGAGGAAAAGCATTCGAATTTCGCGAGATAACCAATGAATATTTTTCTTGGGTGGCTTAGGATGTTTGTTGCCATTCCATATGTTTTTATAGAGGATTTTAGGGCATATTTACCGTGTGAATCTTAGGCAATCTCGGAAGATTTTGTTTTCTTGAAAAGAGGAAAGTTTGTTGATTCATTATGTTTGTCGTGACATAGAGGGTGTGTGTCGAGACATGAAACCTTGAGATGCTCTTCTTTTTGGTTTCAATTTGGTGTGTCGCAAAATAGGCCTTGTGTGTCACTCCAAGCCTTCGATTGTCTATGGTTGTCTTCGAACAACTTGTCTTATTTCTTGCTTCTCGAACACTTTAGTCCTACTAAATCTCAACATAAACAATTAAAAAATCTATAGTATAAATAAAGAGATAATTTAAACTATTTACAAGTAAAATTATGTTTCCAACGGTTTAATTATGTGTTACTACCGGAATTGTTTGGTAGTTTGTTTGATTCAACCATCATTTTTTTTGTCTTTGTCAATCATCCCCGTCTGTCCAATAAAGTTCATTTCCACATGGGTCTCACCATTTTTCTCGTGCCTTTGGGTTGGACTCACCTGTGCTTATATGACTATGCACATATCTCCGATCGAGGTCGTTAGAGGTTAAGTCGAACAGGAAAAAACATTCCTCCCCTATTAATTCCTCACTTTGGGAATCATGGCCACATTTGAACACTTCTATTTTGCCATCGATTTTCATTATCAATTCATTTTTTTTGAGGTCGATGGTTGATTTAGATGTGGCAAAAAATGGCCTACCCAATAGAAGGGGAATTTCTCGATCCTCTTCAAAATCGAGGACTACAAAATCTATTGGTATTATGAAGCTCCTCACTTTAACCATTACATCATTTAGCACTCATTTTGGGCATTCTATAGATCTATCAGCTAGTTGTAGTGTTATCAAAGTATTTTTCTAACTCTTCTAATCTAAGTTTTCGGTATATAGATAAGGCATTAGGTTAATGCTAGCACCTAAATCACAGAGGGCCTTGTTGAAATGCATATCCCCTATTTCTAAAAGAATCGTAAAACAACCAGGATATTTTTTTTGGAGGTATCTTTTTCGTGATAATAGCACTACATGTAGCGTCAATATCAAATTGTTCACCTTTTTCAATTTCTTATGCTTAGTCATAATTTCCTTGAGGTATTTGGCATATTTCAGAATTTTATCAATAAGTTCCAAAAGGGGGAAATTAATGTTGAGGGCTTTAAACAAGTTAAGGAAGCTTACAAAGTCTACTTCATCCCTATTTTATTGTCATCTACCCTTGACAAGAATGGTACTTTTATCGTGATTGATTTTGAGATTACCGGTTCAGCTACCGGTTCGGCTACCTCTTCGATCGACTTTTTGGGCACGGTTTCTTCTAGGGTCTCCTCAACAACTTCAGTTGATTTCTCCTCTTCATGTATGGTTGCTTTTGGTTTGTCAATTTGATTACCAGACTGGAGGACAATCACATTGACCTGTACCTTCCCATCTCTCCAAGGATTGTTTTCTGTGTTATTGGGGATGCCTTGAGCAATTTGTTTTTGCAATAAACTTATCATCTATCACATCTACTCTTTCATGACATTCATATCTGAACACATGGCTTGCTTATCCCCCTCAATCCGATCAAATTTCTGACCACATGTAGCATGGTCGTATCTCATAGATCTTTCTTTCGATCTTTGCATATGGGTGGTTGGTATGGAAGATTCGATCTATTCTACACTTGACTTTATCCTTCTTGATTCCCTCCTCACTTGAGGTTCGGATAATCTTTCCAACAGGGTTTATAGATGTTTGAATAGGGGTTTCTTGCCTTATTAGCAATATAGCTAACATCTTTGTCACACCCAATTTTCATTAAAGCCCAGAGCAAGAAAGATCAGGGAGATAATTGGAATAATAGTATGTTCAGTAGACCGTATTGGGTAATTTAAGAACATTTGTGGCTAAAGGGTAAATAGTTTGATTTCAATTCTGGCTTGGTTAAGTTAAAATCGATTGATTCATTAGTAGGAGACAATGTGATTAGGTATGGTTGGTTATTTCAGGTTATGGTGATCGTGTGAAATAGAGGTATATATATGTATGTGAGAAGCCTTATGGAGTGTAGGAGAATTCTTCTTAAATCTGTTTATAATTCCTTCTCACCTGCATCATCTTCTTCGGTTACTCCAAGGAAGAACTGTTAAAGAGGGACTTGCATGGGGCGATGATTGTAAGGTTTAAGTGTAAAATGCTTTGAATCTGGTAATTGGTAAGCCTATCTATCTTACTAAATTCATGAAATTGAGAAAAAGAAGAAGAGATTTATGAGATCTTTGATAGAGCTCTTATATGAGACTGGATTTTGGGTTCTAAGCTTAAATGCCTTTGATTTAACCGATATATTTGGTTGTTATGCTTAGCTGCTAGGATGAAGGAGGCTCTGGCACTGAGAAAAGCAAAGCTGGCATAGATGAAGGACAACAGGTGAGTTTTTTTGTAAGGCCTTCGACCTGACCCAGTGGACCGGATCTGAATCTTGGGTGTTACTACTAAAATTCCAGACTCGTACCATTTGACACTTATTAACACATTTATACTAAATAATACTTCTTATTCTTATATCATATTAATTGCCTCAAGATCGAGTATACCATGAGTTCTTGCAACACTTATCACACCTTACAATTGGCGGAGTATTACAACTGAAACGTATATACAAATTATTCTACATAACTCCCCTAAAAACATCTTAAGTCTACAACACTAGCTACCTTTGCATGGTTAACCCATTGTGTATGTGATTCAGGGTTCACATAATGATTGTACTGATTTAGTTACGTGACTTCTAAGGCTCGGTCACTTGCAAATGGATCTGCACTAAATGCATAAGTGCACATTCACCATTTCCTTGGCGCAACCCTAGCGTCGCCACTCCAGACATGTGTTTCCACCTGAAACATCAAACACACAAGGGTAAGTTCGATAGAACTTAGTGAGAAATCCCCCATTTTACCTGATTTCTCTTTAGAAGCTTTCTTCTTAGATCCACATCTTTGACTTGCTAGTCTCAAGAACTTCACCGTGAGATTCAGGTTAGCTTTTTCAGAGTTCGTCGCTTCAGCGTTGCCATCGAATCCTTGTCCCAAGTTCATTTCACAGACTTCTCCACTAAGGCGTATTCTTGACTTCAAATGTTTTCCCTTATCTCTAGAAGCTTCAGACACTTGTTTGATTTTCCCTTCTATTGTTCCTTTAGAATACACTTAATCGGCATTATCATCGGATCATTTCCACTAAGGCCATTCTTTAGATTGTGCCAATAAGGCGTACTCTTCTCTTGACATAGATAACCACAGAGGCATCCTTGTAAAATAGATAAATAGCTACAAAGACATCCATACAAATAAATAGCCACAAAGGCATCCACATAACATTAGATAGCCATAAAGGCATCCTCATATAACAAGCTTCGCCATGAGGGTGCATTTAATAGAATCGCCACAAAGGCATCCACTTTAACATACTTTGCCACGAAGGCGTATTGACAAAGTTAGGCACTAAGGGTCCATATAACAGATATCACCATAAAGGCTCACGTATAACAGATAACAGCCACAGAGGCTTCCACTTATCAGAGAATAGCCACAAAGGCTTTCACATATCTGAGAATAGCCACAAAGGCTCCACATTTTAGTAAATGGAATTTTCAAAGATAGAGATTTGCCTAAACTCAAAGTCTTGAGGCTTCCCCTCATCGCCTGGTACTCACCCAACCGTCCTTTATCTTCTTTCACCACATGACACCATAGTCCCAAACTAGGTTTTACACTATGTGGTCTTCGTATCCCTATATAATGCAATAGTCCCATACTAGGTCTTACATTATATGGTCTTCACTTGCCATGGCTATGGTCTTTTCTTATCAGAATTTGTATTTACTATCCCGACGAACTCACATACAAGTAGACTCAACATGCAGACTCATGCTTGACCGACACACTGCAACAAACTCTAACATGCCGATGCATTTACATTTTCAAACATACAACTCAGACTCGTTATGCAAGGATAGTTGTGCTTCAAGCACACTCATGCATGCACATACTTTTCAACAGAATAAAGACTTATCATTCAGCTCATGCTTTCTTGCATATTCATCATGTTCATACTTTTCTTTTCATAGTAGTGATGCATTATCATTTAGGCATCAAACCACATATACAAGCTCACATATTGTTTCACAAATCAGTCTTTTAACACAAAAGAAATAAACATGCAAACATACATAAAAGAGTCAGTTCAGAGACTCATCTAAAACCTTCGAACATCAGCTTATGCCTTTGGTTTTAAGATCTTCCAACGTATAGCAGTGACCATTGCTTATAAAAGATAAGATTACTATTAAAAACTATTCAACTACCTCTTTTTCCTTCATCTCAAACCCAGATGACACCATGTAGAGTCTTATCTTCATGCATGCAATAGACTTGCTCTTTTTTTGGAATTCACATGAAGGATTAGAATACTTACCTTGGTGAGAGATGAGCCTACATATGAACTACATTTTTAGCCTTAACATGGTAAGAGAACCCCCTCATCAGCCTCTATATGAAGATGAAAAGGGTGTTTTCAAATAAAAGAGGAGAGATGACTTTTCTTTCTGCAAAAGTTTCTTAAATAAAAATCTTGGTTCTTACCATAGGGCTTCAACATGTGTCACATTCTAAGACTGTTTTAGCTAGTGGTTTACAACTATAGGAAACGTATACCAAAAGCCAATACCTTTCATACTCGTGATTGGAATCACATTTTAAACTTAACATTCTAGTTAGCACATAATCCATACAAGTCGGCATGACCCATCTAGGCAGAATTCGTAAGACCAGAGAATCCCTTATCATGATTATCAGTCCCTTCTATACATACATATGTTAGGCGTAGAATAGCCTTAGCCCTCGAGTCCCACCATGGCCTTTTTGTGCCCTATTATCGTACTAGAGCGCCAATTAAGTGAGTAGTGTAACACCTTTTACTCTGTAACCGACGACAAAGTCGGGTACGAGGCATTACCAAACTTAACATACATTATCGTACAGTATTGGGCTATAATTTTTCATTCCAACTTAAAACTGTTCATATGAAATCATAATGTCCCTATTATAGGTCTACGAGACCCAAAACATACATATGGATTAGTTCAAGACTAAACCAAAAACTTACGAACACTTAGAAAATTTTTATGCAAAGTAGGGCCACACGCCCATGTAGAAAGGAACACGCCCATGTGGGCAGGCCGTGTAGTCACACAAGCCCATGTTCCTAGCCCGTGTGGATTTTATTTTTATTTTGAACCTACAGGGGTTTTTACAAGTCCTGACACACGCCCTTGTCTTCATCCGTGTGTGAAAACCTTGACATTCTGTTTATGACGTTAGCAAACCTCTAGGGATACACGGCCTAGTCACATGCCGTGTGCTAGCTCTGTGACAAACTAAATTTTTGCAAATTAAATGCAGGGGACACATGGCCTATCAACACGCCCTGGGGTTGACTGTGTGTCACACACGACCTAGACACACACCCGTGTACCTACCCGTGTGGACAATTATAAGGCTATTTACCAAGCTAATTGCCACCCTGAAGAACAACCACACTTAAACCACTTCAATGAAACACACATCATGATAATAAGACACCTCTAATATCCAAAATCAAGACATCCACACCTTAATTCTACACTACATTCATCATGTATATACTTTACTCATTACTTATCCAATTGCAAGAACTTGCACTTCATGAATTTCATCATCATTGAATAAATATAAATTAACTAGTACCGGACAATTCCAATGGCCATTTACAAAATGAATTGAGTAACATTAATAGCCTACACCTTGGCTAACCAATATGACATAACAAAATGACCAAGTACCTATACATGCCATACCCAAAATAATCAAACTTTACCATACCAAAAGAATAACTTGATAGTGTGAATCGAACTCCGACGTCCTTCAATCCTTGAGCTAGCTTGGCGATACTACAAGGAAATGAAAAAGAGAGGGGGTAAGCATAAAGCTTAGTAAGTTTGCATGCAATAAATAGCAACATAGAATCTTATGATACATTCATACTTTACTTTAAGTAAGAACACAAATTCTCAAGCACATTGACATGGCTTACTTATGCTTACTCTTACCAATCACATATCACATATCGAACTTATTTCCCGTGAGTTTCTCATGTGTACTTGTATCACTCATCACGTAAATTTAGCATTTTTTTCATCTTTAACATAAACTATAACAACCCGATTTAGGGGCTAGTCGAAATAGTGGTTTCAAAACCACTAATATGAGGTTGGAGAAATTAGTTTTAATATTATCTTATGTGTTATAGCATTATATTATGAATGCATGAAATTATGAATGCATGAAAATTTTGGTGCATTAATTTTAGCTATTTCATGCATAATTGCGAGACTAAATCGCATAAAGTGTGAAAGTTTTATTTTACAAACTAGAGGTGTAAAATAGCTAAGGAATATTTACTGGAGGTCCCGATGTGCAATTAGGCCTTGTTAAGGGTGGTGGCTGACCATAGGGACAAAGAAAGGACTTGGTCAATTGGTTAGGTAAAAATTTGGTGACTAAATTGATTTTAATCAAAAATGAAGAAAGAAAGATATCATCTTTTCTCTCCATTTTCTCCACCAAAATTTTCATCAAAATAAGGGGTTGAGAACTAAAAAATTTCAGCCAAGTTTTTCTCCTTGCAAGTAAGTGTTTTAATGGTCAATCTTTGATAATTTTTGTACTTTTGAGACCCTTGTAGCTTGAGCTAGCTAATGAGAGGACTGTTTTGCAAAATGGTTGAAAACCTAAGGTTTTTCCATGAGAGCATTAGTGTTGATTTTTGAAATTTTATGAAAGAAAATGAGTCTTAGTTGTTAAATAAACAACTTTTGTGAAAGGTGTTTCCATGAAAACACCTAAAAGGACATTTTTGTAAAGGTTGTAAATAGGTGGTAAATGTGTGAAATAATTGATATTGTGAGTTGCTATAAGAGTAATAAATGTTCATCTAGGCCTGTTAAAGAAGGAAATTTGATTAGAATCGATTTATTAGCCTAGGGGCAAAATCATAAATTTGTAAAAGATTAGGGGCAAAATCATAATTTTTGCCAAAGTATGATTCATGGGTTATTTTAGTTAATGTGGTCATTAAACAAGTGAAATTGTTATTATAGATCAAGAAACACGAAGCCCGGACCGAAATCAAGGCAAGGCAAAGTCATGGACTAAATTGAATAATTCCACATATATTTTGGTATTGAGGTAAGTTTGTGTGAAATTGAAATTCGGCCAGCATGAGTTTTGGTTGAATTGCATGAATTTGTGATTTTATGAAATAAGGACTAAATTGTAAAATGTTAAAATGTTAGGGGTAAAAGTGTAAATTTACCTTAATATGTATTTTGGACTAAATTGAATAGAGAAATTATTAAATAAGTTAATTTTGATTATATTTAGATCAAGAAAGGCAAAATATAGATTTAGATCAGGGAAAGAATAAGGTTTCGGACTAATCGACTTATTTCACCATTTTTGCATTCGAGGTAAGTTCGTATGTGTTAAACATTATTATACTTGTGTTTTAATGCTTTGATATTGCATAAATTATGAACACAATATTGCTGGCATGTTCAACGGCGTTTCAGAAAGTGAGAAAGTCCTAGTTGAACCTTAGGAATAGATTAGGATACGAATGACATGTCATTAGGGGTTACTTGATTGGGTGCTAGTTCGTACGTCCTACCGGTGGCTAAGTTATCCGGCATGTGTTGTGGATACTCGTCAGCTTGTGTGAGCAGCACCATGTAGCTTCGTCATGACCGTCAGCTTGTATGAGCAGACCCGTTGATAGCTTTAGTGTGAGCATTATATGTAATCTGAGATTGAGATAGCTTTGGCTATATATGTGGCACTTAGGGTTCGAGATTCTTGAGTATCCGATAGTATTCCACATGGTTCAACGGGTATATCAAATACATGAATGAGTATGAGACTAATAAAAGGTGGTACAGGTATGTACATGAACCGTATAAGCTTTAAATCGAAGAAACTTGTGAATTTCACATATAATCTTATGCTTGAATATGTGGAAGGTTTGTTAGCTAATATGAGCTATGTGTTGATATATTAAATTGTTTGATTTGTCTATTTATGATTATTAAGTTTATTTCATACGAGCTTACTAAGCTATATAGCTTACTTTGTTTATTTTTCCGTGTTTTATAGTGAAATCAAAGCTAGCTCAGATTCGGGATTGTCAGAGACTTCATCATACTATCCTACTATCACTTTGGTACTTTTGAATCTATTTTTTTTGGGATATATGGCATATATAGGAACTTTGGTCATTTTGGTTATGGTTTGGTAATGAAATTAGTAATTTGAAATCGCTTGTAAATGTTAAATGTTTTGGTTTTGTAAATAGCCATGAGAGTTGGCTTAATTTGGTTGATTTGGTTGTGTATACATATGTTCATATGGCTTTGGATATTTGTTTAATGATGGATATGTGTTTAATGATGGATATGTGTTTAATGATGGATATGTTATGCTTATTGATATTTGGTAATTAGGGGCACTAAATGGTTGAGAATGGAATTTGGTATGTTTGTGAGATTAGGCTAAATGATGCAAAATTTGATATGTCATATTAATGATTTGAGATTATGAGTTTTAGTATAAAATTGAATGGCATATTGTGGTATTGTTGTGATATGTATTGGTTGGCATTGAAATGATATAATTTGTGTTTGGTTGAGAGTAGATGAATGCCTATATATGCCATGTTTTGATGCCAAAAGGTTTGTTTTAGGTATATTCAAAGTTGGGTGGCAAATTGGCTTGGTAAATAACCTATTTTTGTCCATACGGGTAGAGACACGGGCGTGTGTCTCAGTTGTGTGTGACACACAGTTATGTTACACAGTCGTGTGTCCTCTGGTGTTGAATTAAAAATCAAGTTAGTATGCTCTACACGGCCCATCATATGGGCGTGTGATTGGTCGTGTGATTGGTCGGTGGCCTAAGTCGGTATACCCTACAGGTTTGGCACAGTCTAGTACATGGCTTGATACACGGGTGTGTGTGCTGGCCGTGTGACCTAAGTCAAAGAGTTAGACGGGGTCAGACATAGGCTGGGACACGGCCATGTGATCCCATTTCAAATGTCCACACGGCCTGTGACACGGCGTGTGTCCCTTGTATTTTGAAAAATTTATAAGTTTTCTAAAAGTTTCTGTGTTTTTGATTTAGTTCTGAACTACTCCTAAAGCATATTCTGGGCCTCTTAGGCTCGTATTAGGGAAAGTGTGAGTGAATTTGATTGATGTTGAATGATGATTACATGAATTTGAAAAATGTAGGTTTAATCGTGTTATAAGTTCGATAACGCTCCGTAATCCTATTCCGACGTTGAATACGGGTGAAGGGTTTTACAACTATTTTCAAATTAAAGCTCATAATTAAGTTTCCTTTTAGACTAATTAATATAATAATACCTGGTCATATTATTTTAATACTTTAAATAATTATTTATGACCCTACTTTCGGTATCCGTTTCAAACCCTTGATTTATAAACACTCAAAGCTAACCATATAAATCAGGGCATGACCACTTTCAGTTTTCACAAACTCGATTTCTTCTAACTCGGCTTTTTGGGTGTGACACATGACATGATCTAGTGGTGAACAAGTATACTTATGGCGAATTGGAGTTTGCCAGATTAGTAAACAAGGAAGCCTATCAAGATATAAAAAGGGAAGTCACTGTTTGACTCACGCGACATGTAACATCCCGTCTGAAAAAGTGTAGTCTCGAGTATTGTTAACCGAAATAAGGCTTATAGTGTAACCCCCGAATAAGGAAAGGGTTAGAATTTATTAAGTACTTAAGGTCTACAAATGCACCCTTGGGTGAAGCCCTAATTAAGGCAAACTCTGAGGTTTGGTGGGCTCTTTGATAGTGTGTATGCCACCCCAGTGGATAGATAGAAATTGTGAGTCCTATTGTTAAGCCCCTAGTCTGATAAAGACGATAAATATATTGTTATCTTATTCTTTGATCAAACTATTTAGTTGTCCTAATGAGGACTAGTCAGGATTAGACCAATTTTTGAAAATGAAAGGACACACATTTAAGATGAGAGAGAAAAATATTAGTCATGGGTCCCGAAGGAAGGTTAGTGGAGGGAAATAAGCTTTTCCACTAAGTTTTTTCTTTCGTGTACACCCATATAAAGCCAACCTTTGCTTCCTAAACAAGTTCTATACTTTCTCTGGCAACTCATAATTCCTTTCAGCAAATTCTCTCTATGTTTTTCTGGAAAGCAATAAAGTCGAGGCCTGTTTGAAGAAGTAAAGTTTGTTGTATCTAACTAACTTCACCATCATGAAACCTGTAAATAACGATGAAACTCTAGCTGTACTCGTGATTTTTTACTTGACCCTAGGGTTTCATGCTTTAAGGACAGACTAAAGGTTAAGGAAAGGAAACTTCCAAATTCTGGGTTTCTTGATTAAGTGTTCTTGAAAGCTTGTTTAGTTCTTCTGAAAAACATGATTTGATAAATAAACTATTTATGTTATAGCTCAATAAAATCTAGAAAGCTCTCGAGACAAGGGCAAGGGACCTATTGTTTAGTCTTTGCTTCATCTTCTTGTAACACCCCTTACCCTATCTGACGTCGGGATAGGGTACGAGGTGTTACCTATCTTAAACACATGTATACCCTTGATTCGAAATTATAAAAGTCCATTCAAATTTAAAACTTTTCAAACTTCCTCTTAACATCCTTAATATGGGCCTACGAGACCCAAAACACATCTTAGAAACATTTCGAGATCAAATCGGGTTCTTTGGAATACCTTGGAAAATGTCATTAAAAACAGGGCCACACGCCCGTGTGAAAAGGAACACGCCCGTGTGGGCAGGCCGTGTGGTCACACATGCCCATGTCCCTAGCCCGTGTAGATTTTATTTTTCATTTCAAACCTATAGGGGTTTTCACACGGCCTGACACACGCCGTGTCCATGGTCCGTGTCCCTCACACGGCCATGACACGCCCGTGTGCGAAAACATTGACATTCTATTTATGACGTCATCATGCTAATAAGGTCACACGGCTAAGGCACACGTCCGTGTCCTTAGGCCGTGTGGCGACTTAAATTCCTAAATTCAAGTGCAACCTTCGCATGGCCGGGGCACATATCCATGTCCTATGGCCTTGTCTTCCACACGGTTGAGACACACGGCCGTGCCTCAGCCCGTGTGGTTACTGTTGGGCATTCTATTTTGCCAACTTAGGATGCAGGGGGACACACTGCCAAACCACAAGCCCATAGAACAGACCGCATGTCACATAGAGTCTAGACACACGCCCGTGTGTCTGCCCGTATGGACAAAAACAAGGCTATTTACCAAGCCCTTTCTGCCACCCCTACTTGCACCAACATAAACCATATCAAGCAACCTATTCAATCATACATATCTATACTAATTACTCAACCATGCAATTTTCACATACATGATAAACATTATCATTTTCGTATATTAATAATGAAAATTAGCCATCAATCATGGCCTTATACAAAATGAATTCATCTTCATGACAAGCCAACACATTTGGCCAAATCAATATGACACCTAACAAAGACTAAGTCCCTATACATGCCATACTCAAGATAAGTCTAACTATACCAAATATTCCAATTGATAGTGTGATCGAGCCTCCGACGTCCTTTGATCCCCGAGGTAGCTTGGCGATACTACAAGGAAATGGAAAAGAGAGGGAGTAAGCATAAAACTTTGTAAGTTTACATGTAAACAACGAACACCATACCACATACTTATTCATCAAGAACATTACATACAACTCAAGAACAATTATGAACCTTATAGTTGTACTTACTCATTTCAAATCTCACCACATCCCAAATACATATCATAAGCATTGCTCACATTTACATGTACTTATACCCTACACTTGTCATCACAAAATCATATGTAATTTCACTTAGTCAAAGTTTCTCTATGAACACTTTAGAATATTACCAGATATACAGTGGTTTCGCACACAACCCACCAAATAATCACATATCCATGGTGTTATCGCACATAGCTCACCAATAATCATAAATATGGTGGTATCGTACATAGCCCACCAATAATAATAAATATGGTAGTATTGATAAACCGTAAAAGCAACATATTTTAGGCCAACATTTAGTATGCTTTTGGATGATTTAGCCCTTGTTTTATGTAAAAAGGTGCTCTTAATCCTTTCTTTTCATGTTTTTACTCAGGAAAGCACTCGAGGATAAAAAGAAAAAGAAACGGGCTTAAAACAGGCCAATTTGGGCCAAAAAGTAAATCGACATGGCCTGGAATTCAAGCCACATAGCCGTGCCTCGACAATTAACTAAGACACGACCATGCCACGATTTACACAGCTGTGCCCAAATCGACAGAATCGAGACACGGCCTGAAAACGATTTACACAGGCGTGTACCATGGCCATGCCCCTGCCGCGGGAGAGAGCAATTTCACTTGGATTTGGATACTTTGAGGCAAAGAAACACATTACAAGGCCTATTCAAACACCGAGTAGGAAGTATACTTGAATTGAGACACTTAGAGGCCAAGTAAAGCATTCTAAAAGTCTATATAAACACCTAAGTGTAACCTGAAAGGGGACGTTAGGCGGTGAGCTAGGCCAAGGAGTCGAGCCAGGAAGATCACGTCTTGTGGGATCACTCGAAGATAGCCAAGTGGATCCATCTCGAATAGTTGAAATTATACTCAAGACGATGAATTTCTCCTTCAATTCCTTTAGGGGATTTTAGGAATTTTCTATGTTTTGTTTTATCTTTTCTCTTGAGATGTTTTCTTTATTTGTTATGAACTAAACCCTTTAGATACCCGAAGGGAATGAAACCTAAATGAATTTTGTTATTGATTTTGAATTATATGATAAATACATAGTTTGTTCTTAATTATGCATGCTTAATCCAAATCTGATGTGCTTAGGTGGAGGAGGAATATACCTTACTTAAGAGTAGATTGAGCATAATTAAGCGGAGTTGATCGCACGCCTAGAGATAGGGTGACGAGACTTTTCCAAATTAGGGTGAAACCTAATATGGGAATCCATAGATCTATTTACTGCTATTCTAAGGGGGTTATTATAAGCGAACGAGAGTTCCACTAATTAACTTAGGGTTAGATGTTATTCACCTCGAGAGAGGGTTTAATATACGTTAGGGAGTCTTACGGATCAAACTAAGTAAATAAATCATATGGTTTAGTATTAAATAACAAGTGAAGTCTAGGTGGATTCTTCCTGAGGGTATCGTCGTGATCAATTGAGTTTTCTTCAAGTTATTTCCCAATTCATTCTTTTTGTCTTTGCATCTTTAGCTTAGTAGTTGTTAAACTAGATTAAATCAACCAATCACTTCATATTTTAGGCTAAATAATAAAAAGAAAGTGAGTATTAGTACTTTTAGTTCCTTTGGGTTCGATAATCCGATCTTGCCTAAGCTATACTACTGTTCGATAGGTAGACTTGCCTTTAATCGTTGTTAGAGTTTGTCTCAAGGTTCGATCTCATTCATTATAAATTTTAAAGCTCTGATTTTAGCGATCAAGTTTTTGGTGCCGTTGTCGGGGAACTGAAATATTAAGAAAGCTCTATTTTTATTACTTTAGCCACTAGTTTTATTATTTTAGTATCTTTTGTTAATTTTATTTTCTTGATTATATTTTTTCCTAGCAGGTACCTCTAGTTTTTGACTAGAAGGAACCCGACAGGACCTTTAGAATACAATATTGAAGCTATCGCTCGAAAGAATCGTAGAGAAATTAGGCGAGCCCTAAATTACACAGAAGAAGAGCGAGAAGACAGATCCAATCCTACTGAAGGGATGGACGAGAATAATCCACCACGAGATGTGGAAGAAAATAATGCTCTGCGTACTATGTATGTTTATGCTAAACGTCATTTAACAAGAGCTGAATCTAGTATTATTAGGCCTGCTATAACTACTAATAATTTTGAAATAAAGCCTAACACAATACAAATGATTCAACAATTTGTTCAATTTGATGGTTTGCAGGACAAAGACCCAAACACTCATATAGCTAATTTTTTAGAGTTCTGTGATACTTTCAAAATAAATGGCATTTCTGATGATGCCATTCGTCTTCAGTTATTCCTCTTTTCATTAAGAAATAAAGCCAAACAGTGGTTGTTCTTATTACCGCGAGGATCAATCACTACATGGGACCAAATGACCGAAAAATTTTTATTGAAATATTTCCCACCGGCCAAAATGACCAAATTACGAAATGATATCTCTTCTTTTTTGCATATGGATTTAGAGACATTATACGACGCATGGGAGAGATACAAGGATCTATTGAGAAAGTGTTCACACCATGGTCTACCCTTGTGGCTACAAGTCCAAACTTTCTATAATGGTGTAAACCCCTCAACGAGGCAACTAATCGATTCAACCGCCGGTGGAACCCTGAACAATAGAACTCTTGAAGCCACCTACGAGTTCATTGAAGAGATTTCACTGAATAACTATTAGTGGCAAGTTACAAGGACAAAATCGACAAAATTAGTCGGAGTTTACAACCTCAATGCAGTGACCATGCTGTCAAATCAAGTAGAGTTGATGAATAAAAAGCTTGACAGTTTATGTTCTTCGCAGTACACCCAGTCATGTAGTGCAAGCATAAGTGGGCTATGGCGAATCTGAGTACCCATCCTACCAACTGGACCCGTAAACCGAATGCAGACAAACTATATAGGTAATAATTTCAGATCCAATAACAATCCTTATAGTAACACTTACAATCTAGGTTGGAAGAACCACCCAAATTTTTCATGGGGAGGCGAAGGAAATCAAAGGAATCAAAGACAACAACCTCCTCAAAACTTCCAAAATCAGCCATATCCGCAAGAGAAAAAACCAAGCCTCGAAGAGATACTGACAAAATTTATGGAAAACACAGAAAATTGGTTCCAAGAAACTGAGAAAACAATTAAAAGTAATGAGAACCGATAGGGGAACTTACGAAGTCAGTGAAGGAAGCAACTAATGCAGTCGGACAACTTGTAAAGCTATTGTCAGAACTACCACAAGGACATCTACCAAGTAACACAGAGATCAACCCAAAGGAGCAAATTCAAGCCATTTCAGCTAATGACAGTAAAGGGTTAGAGGAACCCATTCCAATACAAGAAAATAAGGTAGATGAAGGTAAGGTAGAGGTAACACAAGAAAAGCCAAAACCAGTAATTAAGGAGTACCAACCTCACATACCTTATCCCGAAGCGATAAAAAGAGATGATTCAGAAGAATAGTTCGGTAAGTTTCTTAAACTTTTAAAGAAATTACATATTAACTTACCCCTTCTTGAAGCTCTTTTTCAGAAGCCAGACTCTAGGAAATTTTTAAAACAGCTCTTGACTAACAAATGCAAATTAGACGAAGAGCACCACGTGGAATTAAATGCAGCATGCTCAGCAATGTTACAAAATAGACTACCACGAAAGTTAAAAGATCCAGAGAGTTTTACAATTCCATGTTTAATTGGTAGTTTAGCTATTGATAATGCGTTAGCTGATTTAAGGGTAAGCATAAATGTCATGCCTTATACATTATTTAAACGACTAGGTCTAGGGAAGCCCAAACAAACTAGGATGAGTATACAATTAGCTGATAAAACTATTAGAATTCCTAGGGGCATTATCGAAGATGTTCTTGTCAAAATCGATAAATTTATTTTCCCAGTAGATTTTGTTATTTTAGATATGGATGAGGATGATACAATCCCCTTAATTTTATGAAGACCTTTTCTAGCAATTGCCAAAACTAAAATTGATGTTGCCACAGGAGAACTCATACTTTGTGTAGGTGACAAATCAATCAGTCTTCAAGCTCTTGACACAGCCATGACAACAATCGATGAAGGTAAAAAGGTCAATACAGATGATAATCAAATTGTTCAACCTTTATCACAGGAAACACCACATGAAGACAAACCTGAGCCAAATCATAGCACCCAAACCAACAAAGGGAAGGATCAAAACCTTAAGGTCGACAGACTAGAAGAGCAGAAGATACACGTCAAAGAAGAACCAGACAAAGTAATACCAGAGGAATCACCAGATGAGCTCGTAGTAACATCCAATCACTTCAAAATAGGAGACCAGGTACTGTAAGACAAAGCAGATCCGCACATCATCACAACAGACCTGAAGCCAAAGGGTAGAAATCCTTCTTAAGGTACACAATATATTCCCACACGTAACAGTTGAGGTAAGCAACCCAACATTCGACACCTCTAAGGTAAACGCTTCTCGATTTGAACTTTGTCAAGAAAATAGAACTTTAAGCGAGAGGGAAGATATTCAAAACTTTAAACCTCCTTGATTCAAGTACAAGGAAAAGTCTAGCTTTAGACTATAAACGAGCGCTTCTCGGGAGGCAACCCGAGCACTAACCCTACTTCTTTTTACATTTATTTTCATTTGGTTTTCTTCTATTTCTCTTTCCCTTTGTAGATTAACTAAAAGTACAAATTTCTAGGACACACGTCCTTACACACGGTCGTGTCCTTAGCCATGTGGACCACCAAAATCTCTGTATTGGCATAGCAGAGGCCATGCAAATCAAATCCCAACCACTTTTTGACATCACGGGTCCAACCACTCCTCCACGGGCACTAAAAAATTGGCATGGCTGTGCTCCACAACCGTGTGAAGCCATTGACTTATCCGACACGGGACAAACACACCCATGCTACCTAACCGTGCCAACACACTGCCTTTTCAAGAATGGGCGTGGCACCTAAAAAATGGGCGTGGGTGAGAAAACACGCCTAGACACACGACGTGCGATGTGGCCATGTAATTAAACACATCCTTGGTCCACGGGCGTGGGAACGTGCCAGATTTGAGACACTATTTAAACCCCACAGCCCTCCTCCTTCTCCCCTCATTTTTCTTTCTTTCTTTAGAAAAAGTGTCCAAACTCTTGAGCTACTCTAGAATCATGCCAAAGAAGCGTAAAAAGGCAAGCATTGTCTCCTTAAAGGAGACCCCAACACATAAGTTCATGCCGGCCGCTTCATTCAAACACCAAGCCAAGGGTCTTTTAGACTATTTAAATTCTTCTTTATGTTTATTTTCCCCTTTATCCTACTTATCTATTATTCTCTTCTGCTTAATATATTTTAAACACTTTTAGTTTCTTGGTTTTAGGTTCTAAAGGCTGCTTGGGAATCATGCACCACAGCCTTAGAAGTCACACCCACCTCGTGAACCATCCAACAATAAGGACTCCTTAGTCCATTAGTCTTTTCCTTTAATTTCAGATTTCTTCTTAGTCTCCTTCTCTTTATTTCCTCAGTCTTTAATTATAGTATTAGTATATTATTAATGTTTCTTTAGATTTCTTGGCTATATCTTTGCAGGCTACCCAATTTCTTTATCTAGCACAAAGCTCATAGGTAGACACCCCACCAGACCCATAGAAAACGCCACCATTGCCTCATCCACCCACCTTTCACCACGACCTTGGCCAACTCCCGAAGTCATCCAAAATTCAAGAAGTGTTAACTCTCCCCTTCTCTTTTGATTACATTATTGGTTATCTATCTTTGTACATTGAGGGCAATGTACATCTTAAGTGTGGGGGGTAAAAGTACCTGACTTTTTGCATTATTCTCAAATCTTAAATTTTAGTCTTGTTCCTAAGTAAGTCTCTCATATTATTAATTAAGGTGAAATTTCTAATGATTTATGATTTTTATTGATAAGCTCTTCAATAAGTCACTGATAATTGTGCATTGATGATTTGTACGTGAAGAATACTAGAGAATCAAGCATGATAAGTCTATTTTTCAAGATTCAAAACAAAATTTTCTAGGTTGTTGAACTAAAATTGAATATTACCTTGAAGTTTGGAATTTACAGGATTGATGTCAAATACCCATAATTTTTGTGAGATTTGAGCCTTATAGAGCATATATTCTTTTTCATGCTCACTTTATTGATTATGAGTGTATCAACACTGAATTGTTATTTTAGAACTTTCCTAGATTATTCATATCGAGACCACATTAATGATTTGATATACTGAGATGATAAAGGCACCTAGGTTTTAACCCATTCACTCCACTAAAAAACCTACCTTCACAAATTAACCCTTAATGAACCCATTTGATCCTAGCGACCTTGTTTTATTGAATTACCCGCTTAATATTAACCCAAAACCCTTTGTATTTGTTATCACCATTCTTTTCTACTACCCTTCTATCGAGAATTGATTTGATCAGTTACCGAATTAGTTTATTTCAGTTGATAAAGTTCTTTCTTTATTATGTATTTACTTTAGTTTGTTCTTAAAAAAAAACCAAAGTATATTCAAGCTTTAGTATATGATTAAAGGAGCTTATGCGTTTAAATTCCAATTGTTGAAGAAGAGCTCGTATTAAAAGTATTATCAATAGTAGTATTACTAGTTTCAAAGTAATCATTTATCTTCTAGTTCATTATTCTTGTTAGGTAATTGGTCAGGGCAATCTTGATTTCAAACCTTCTAATTCATCCTTTATCCACACCTTTAACCTAAGCCCGTTACAACCTTGTTAAAAGGCCTTTTTATTTGTGTATCATCTCATATTACAGTGGTGGAGATTTGATTTTCAGGCAAGCCTATGGGATTAACTTTTAGGTTCGACTTATGAGTGCTTTTTTGAAACTTATACACGAGTGATTTGAGTGAATCTTTAGTGAAACCATCAATCCTTGTAGGTTTTGAATTAAATGTAATTATTTAGATAAGGGGAGACACCTATGTTTTCGTGCTACAAAATATATGACTTAGAATTGTTTGAATCTTTAAGAGTCTTTGAGTCAAATTATCCATGTATGAATTATCTGTGAATTATGATGAGGTATTGTTGATAGTAATTGTGAATTATGGAAAGTTCGTTTTAATTGTAAGTTGAGAATTTTGCTTAAGGACAAGCAAAAGCTTAAGTGTGGGGGTATTTGATAAACCGTAATAGCAACATATTTTAGGCCCGTATTTAGTATGCTTTTGGATGATTTAGCCCTTGTTTTATGTAAAAAGGTGCTCTTAATTCTTTCTTTTCATGTTTTTACTCAGGAAAGCACTCGAGGACAAAAAAGAATGAGAAACAGGCTTAAAATAGGCCAATTTGGGCTAAAAAAGAAATCGACACGGCCTGGACTTCAAGCCACACGACCGTGCCTCGACAATTAACTAAAACACGACCATGCCATGATTTACACAGTCGTGCCCCAATCGACAGAATCGAGACACTACTTAAAATGATTTACATGTGTGTACCATGGCCGTGCCCTGCCCATTGGAGAGAGCAATTTCACTTGATTTGGATACTTTGAGGCAAAGAAACACATTACAAAGCCTATTCAAACACCGAGTAGGAAGTATACTTGAATTGGGACACTTAGAGGCCAAGTAAAGCATTCTAAAAGTCTACATAAACACCCTAAGTATAACCTGAAAGGGGGCGTTAGGCGATGAGCTAGGCCAATGAGCGGAGCCAGGAAGATCACGTCTTGTGGGATCACTCGAAGATAGCCAAGTGGATCCATCTCAAAAAGACGGAATTATACTCAAGACGACGAATTTCTCCTTCAATTCCTTTAGGGGGTTTTAGGAATTTTCTATGTTTTGTTTTATCTTTTCTCTTGAGATGTTTTCTTTATTTGTTATGAACTAAACCCTTCAGATACCCGAAGGGAATGAAACCTAGATGAATTTTGTTATTGATTTCTGAATTATATGATAAATACTTATTTTGTTCTTAAATATGGATGCTTAATCCAAATCTGATGTGCTTAGGTGGAGGAGGAATAGATCCTGCTTAAGAGTAGATTGAGCATAATTAAGCGGAGTTGATCGCACGCCTAGAGATAGGGTGGCAAGATTTTGCCGGATTAGGGTGAAACCTAATATGGGAGTCCATAGATTGATTTATTACTATTCTAGGGGGTTATTATAAGCGAACGAGAGTTCCACTAATTAACCTAGGGTTAGACATTGTTCACCTCGAGAGAGGGTTTAATATATGTTAGGGAGTCTTACGGATCAAACTAAGTAAATAAATCCTATGGTTCAGTATTAAATAACAAGTGAAGTCTAGGTGGATTCTTCCTGAGGGTATCGTCGTGATCAATTGAGTTTTCTTCAAGTTATTTCCCAATTCATTCTTTTTGTCTTTGCGTCTTTAGCTTAGTAGTTGTTAAACTAGATAAAATCAACCAATCAATCCATATTTTAGGCTAAATAATAAAAAGAAAGTGAGTATTAGTACTTTTAGTTCCTTTGGGTTCGACAATCCGATCTTGCCTAAGCTATACTACTGTTCGATAGGTAAACCTACCTTTAATCGTTGTCAGAGTTAGTCTCAAGGTTCGATCTCATTCATTATAAATTTTAAAGCTCTGATTTCAGCGATCAGGTATCACACACAGCCCACCAATAATAATAATTACAGTAATATCGCACACAGCCCACCAAATACTAATAAATACAGTATTTATCCTTATCATTTTCCTAATCCGAAGGTTCATCCGAGAATTTCCTCACTTTCTATCATTTTGATAGATATCAATAATATTCATTCACATTTCACATAATACATTTATATGTAAAAACATAAGTAAAATGGATGTTTCATTTACATATAAGCTTACCTCGATACAAAATATGTCAATTTGAAGTTTAGTTCGAAACCTTGCCTTTTCCTCGGTCAAGGTTGATTCCACGTTCTTCTTGATCTATAATGACATATTCACTTATTTAATCACCACATTATTCAACACATTTCAAAATTTCTATTTTGGCAAAATTACCGGTTTGCCTTTAGACTTTCACAAAATTGCGATTTTACCTCTAGGCTCGTAAAACGATTCTAATCAAATTTCATCCTTTAACAAGCCTAGTTGAACATTTGTTACTCTTATAGCAACTCACAATACCAATTATTTCACACATTAACTACCTAATTTCCAACCTTTACAAAAAGGTCATTTTTAGGAGTTTTCATGAAAACTCCTTTCACAAAAGTTGTTTATTTGAAAACCAAGATCCATTTTCTTCCATAAAAATTTGGCAAACAACAATAATGCTCTCATTAGCTAGCTTAAGCTACAAGGGTTCCAAAAACACAAAAATCTACAAAAATGACCATCAAGATGACTTACTTGCAAGGATGAAGAGTTGCTAAAATTTTTAAGCTCTAAAAATCCTTATTTTGCTGATATTATCAGTGATAGAGGAAAAATGCGAAAGGATGATATCATTTTCTCTTTATTTTATTTTATTTCATCCATTAAGTCACCTAATCCACCAACTTTGACCAATTTTGAAATTTCTTGTCCCCTATGGCCGTCCAACACATTACTATGGGCCTAATTGTACATTAGGGACCTCTAATTTAATATTCTATAGCTATTTGACACCTTTAGCTTGTAGAACAAAACTTTCACACTTTATGCGATTTAGTCCTTTTTTAAAAATTAAGAATGCAATCACTAAAATTAATGCACCAAAATTTTCATGCACCCACATAATCATGCTATAACACATAAAATAATATTAAAATTAATTTCTCCAACCTCAGATTAGTAGTTTCAAAACCATTGTTCTGGCTAGCCCCAAAATCGGGCTGTTACAATTCCCCCTTAGGGATTTTCGTCCCCGAAAATCTTACCAGCAAAAAGGTTTTGGTATTGATCTCTCATGGTCTCCTCGGGCTCCCATGTGGCCTCTGCAACCCCATGTCTATGCCATAATAATTTTACAAGTGATATACTTTTATTCCTCAATTTCTTGACCTCCCGATCTAAAATCTTAACCGGCTCTTCACCATAGGTCATGTTTGAACAAATCTCAGCCTCTGTTGGTGAAATCATGTGTGATGGGTCAGAATGATAGCGATGTAACATAGACACATGCAATATATCGTGAATTTTTTCCAACTCCGATGGCAAAGCCAAATGATAGGCTACCGGCCCTATCCTCTCGGTAATCTCATACGGCCCGATAAAATGTGTTCTTAACTTGCCTTTCTTACCAAATCTGAGGACTTTCCTCCACGGGGATACTTTTAAAAATACCTTATCACCGATTTGAAACTCAATCTCTTTTTGTTTCAAGTTTGCGTGGGATTTCTGTCTATCTGAAGCGGCCTTCAAACAACCATGAATCACTTTTACTCTCTCTTCGGTTTCTTTGACCAAATCGACTCCATGAATCGATTTTTTTGAGTTCGGTCCAATAGAAAGGTGTTCAGCACTTACGCGCATACAATGCCTCATAAGGTGCCATTTTCAAACTCGACTGATAACTATTGTTGTAGGCAAACTCTACCAACGGTAAATACTTTTCCCAACTACCTTGGAACTCAAGAACACAACACCGCAACATATCTTCAAGAATCTGAATCACTCTCTCCAACTGACCGTTAGTTTGTGGATGGAAAGCAGTACTAAAATTCAACTTTGTCCCCAAAGCTTCTTGTAACTTTTTTCCAAAATCTTGATGTGAACCTTGGATTGTTATTCAAAATAATCAATAAAGGTACTCCATAAAGTCTCACGATTTCAGAAACATACAGATCGGCCAGTTTCTCAAGTGGATAATCGATATGCACCAGTATAAAATGAGCTGACTTAGTTAGCCTATCAACCACAACCCATACAACATCTTTCTTCTTTGGTGTCAATGGCAATCCAGACACAAAATCCATGGTAATACGGTCCCATTTCCACTCGGGAACCATCACAAGCTGAAGTAAACCTGAAGGTACTTGGTGTTTGGCCTTCACTTGCTGAATAATTAAACACTTAGAGACAAACTCTGAGATGTCTCTTTTCATCCCCGACCACCAATACATTTTCTTTAGGTCATTATACATTTTCACACTACTTGGATGGATAGACATACATGTAACATCCTGATTTTGGGGCTAGTCGGAACAGTGGTTTCGGGACCACTAATTCGAGGTTGAAGAAAATTATTTTAGTATCATTTTATGTGTTATGGGATAATTATATGAATTTATGAAAATTTTGGTGCATTAATTTTTAGTGATTGCATGATCAATTGCTAAAAAGGACTAAATCGCATAAAGTGTAAAAGTTCTATTTTACAAGCTAGATGTGTCTAATAGCCTTAGGATATTAAATTGGAGGTCCTCAAAGAGGAATTAGACCCTTAGAGAATGGGTGGCTGGCCATAGGGGACAAAATGAGGTTAAAATTGGTCAAGTAGGTGGGTTAGGTGGATTAAATTGAAGGAAGTAAATAAAATAAAGAAAAGGCTATCATCTTTTTATTTTCTCTTCTTCCTCCACCAAATTTTCACTCTCAAGAAGGGCTTTGGGAGCTTGAAATTTCAACAAACTATTTTCCTTGCTAGTAAGTGATTTTAATGGCTTTTCTTGATAATTTTTGTACTTTTGGAACCCCTAAAGCCTAAGCTAGCTAGAGAGGGGACTATTTTGCAAAATGGTTAAAAGTTTAAGGACTTTCCATGAGAGATTTTATGTTATTTTCTGAGTTTTTATGGAATAAAATGAATGTTAGTGGGTTAAAGAATAACTTTTGTGAAAGGTGTTACCATGAAAACACCTAAATGGGACTTATTTGTAAAAGTTGTAATTGAGTAATAAGTGCATGAGATAATTAGTTTTGTGAATTGTTGTAAGAGAAATAAATGTTCAGCTAGGCTTGTTTAATGAGAAAATGTGGTGAAAAATGATTTACGAGCCTAGGGGCAAAATTATAATTTTGTCAAAATATAAGGGCAAAATGGTCATTTTTGTCTAAGTAGAAATTTTGATGTATCATGAGTTATAAATGATTGAATGAGTAAATCTCATTGTTATAGATCAAGAAGAGCGCATAAACAACCTTGACCGTGGAAAAGGCAAGGTTATGGACTAAACTGTTGATTAATACATTTTGTACCGAGGTAAGTTTATGTGTAAACGATACATCTTTAATACATATGTTGTTCCCTATTGATACATTGTATGAATGAGATAAATTAATAGTGAGATTGATTGAAATTGATAGAAAATAAGTAATTTCTCGTATGAACCACAGAATAGAAATGTAAGTGCAAAAAAATATATGTGTCTATTATTTGGTGGGTTGTGTGCGATACCACCTTATTATTTACTCACGATGGGCTCTGTGCGATACCATCGTTTATACTATCATTTGGTGGGCTAAGTTCAAAACCACCGTAATAATTCTTGTAGGTGGGCTATGTGCGATACCACCCCATTATTGATTAATGGTGGGCTATATACAAAACTACCGGGTATATAGTATTATTCCAAAGGGTTCATCGAGAAATTTGTTTAAGTAAATATTTCATGTGGTTTGTGGTGATGAGTGCAGGTATATGTGCAAGCAAAAGTGAGTAATATATGTGTTATATGGTTGGAATATGGTAAGAGATGAGATGAGTAAGCATGACTGTAACATCCTAATTTTTTTGGGGCCTATGCGTTTAGTGTGTGGAAATGTTTAATATGTTAATTTAAATAATAGAGGCCCAAATTGGGCTCAGGACTAGGCAAAGGCCTTGGTTAAAATTCTCAGATTGGGCATTATAAAGTATAAAAGGTGGTAATTGTGTTTAAAATGTCAACGTGGGCTTGTGGCCCAGCAATAGATGGCACAGCAAGGGGGGATAGGAGGCGGCGTTATTAACAGTTAAAGAGGCCCAAGTTTTTGCCACAAGGAGCCCATGTTTCTGGCACTTACAAGGGAGCAAGGGGTGACGCCACAACAGGGGTGTAAGGGGGCCCAAAATTTAAGTTTTTTGGAGCCCAATTCTCCTAATTTAAGTAGGTTAAAATTCAGAATATATGTGGGCAAGGTTGGATGACAATGTGCCTATGAATTAGGAGAGGATTTTATGTTTTTAATTAGGTGGATAATAGGCAGATAAAGGGGGAAGAAGTGGAGTGATGTAAGACTCTTTTGGAGGAGTTGTAGATTAGGATAAGGAGAGAGGATAAGAACTATCTAGGAGACTAAGTGATGGCCGAAATTCCATCACCTAGAGGAGTGAAGAATTCGGCTACTACATGGGAAAAGGGGTGCCGAATTTTCCCTATTATTTGCTTAAGCTTTAGATGTTAGGAAGGGAACTCTCAATTTTTAATAGGTAGGTGCCGAAAATCCTATAAATAGGAGAGTATCTCTTCAAATTCTGACATTTTTGAACCCTACTTCTTGTGTCGAAATTCTCAGTTACTCTCTACACTTTCTACTCTTTTCTTTTCCAAAAAAAAAACTGAAACCTCTCTTCTCATCTCTCTGTCAATTTCTCCATTAAAAAGTTGAAACCCTTAATTCACTTTCTTTTTCCATTCTTTTTTATTTGTTCTCTCTTGTGCTGATTTCTCCATAAGCCAAGATTTGAAGGAAACCTATTCATTTAGATTTAAGAGCCGAAAGTCATTAGTCTCTGATTTCGAAATTTCAAGGTAAGATGGTTTTCTCTAGATTTTGGTTAGACTCGTTTATCATATATGAAATCTTAACTCTAAGATGTGGATTAACAACCATATGTTGTGATAGTAGTTCTGACAAGGACTTACAATGGAAACAAATGTGGATCAGGCAAAGGAGGGGACTAGATCTAAAAACCCAATCCCTAAGTTTAAGAAACGCGCGGTGTTTGCCATTTAGGATTGGCCACCGGGTTGTGGACCAACGTCAGAACAGAATCTTAGGCTATTAGCAACTGTAGCGAATTCCGATAGTGCCGACTTCGACAATATTATCTTGTCAGTAATTAGGTGTGTAGATCTCTAACACACACTCTCTAACTATTCTTTATGTGATATGGGCTAAAAAGTCAGAAAGTGGCTGTATAGACTGTCGAATAAAACCCAGAAAGGGTTAGTCAAGGATGCCAGGTACGCAATCATAGAAATCCCTATGTGTATCGAATTATGTGAAAGTCAGTATGATGATTTCTTAATATATGTATGCATGGGTTGGGAATATGATAATGAAGGGGAAGAGCATGATTAGGTCACATGGTGACCGGTGGTAAAAACCCCACGTAATGCAATGTTTGGTCACATGGTGATCGGTGGTAGAAAACCCACGTTAAATTCTCTGATTAATAATGGAATAGGCAGTTTGACTGTCGATTTGGTGTGTAGCGGTTGGTGGGTAGATTGTAAAAATCCCCAAGGTGTGATGGTTGGTACGAGTTAGTGTGTAGGGGATGGAATTCTAGGATGGGTTGGGCCATTCATTATGTATTGTATATCATGTGTTATGATTGTTGCCTTTATGTATGGGCCAAGGCCCATAATGTGTTTGTGGGCCTTAGGTCAGTGTGTTCAGGATTTATACACTGAGTCTTTGTGACTCACCGCTTTCCTTTTTTCTCTACTCTTTCAGATGAGCAGTAGAGCATGGACATGGGAGCCGAGATAGACTCGAGGGGCCATCAAGTTTATTATTATTTACATAGGTTATTTACGGTTTTTTTCTTTAAGTTTTAATTGTTGGAATTATTTGATGTAATAAGGCCCTATTTTCGGTTTAAATTGATATTTGTGAACGTTTATTTCTTTTCAAATTTACGATCAAAGACTCATGCTTTATAGATAATAAAATGGGATTTTCAATTATGATTTAATTTGAGCAATTTTATTTTAAAAGAGAAAGAATAAATTATAAGGATTTTTCCTACAAGTGTTATCTTTAGCAAAAACTATAAAAATGACAAAATATTTCAAATCGGTTTCAAATAAAGTTATAACATTAAACCCGTAGCATACCAGATCTGGTCGTAACGTATGGGCTGGGTTTGGGGTGTTATATTTTGGTATCAGAGCCCAGTTCAAAACTCGAGGCTGTGAAATAGGCCTAGTAACTGTTTTAAAATTGAGAAAATATTTTGAATGAAGATGTGGCCTTCGAGTCCACGGGCACCCGATCCACCCAGGTAAGTACTCTAACTCTTGTTGTGATATATATGCAGGCTTAATAGGCTTGAGGGACGTAGGCTAGTATATTAGACATTGATGGACTTTAGGTTTAGCTTAAATCACTATTCAATTTCATAAGACTTAATTCAACCAAACCAAACACGCAAACAAGTCGCCGAGTTGGATTGTGGCATGAGGCATACGTATGTCTAAGATTGGATTCAGGGAGAGCTTGGTACTTAAGCAGTCCTAGTGACTCACCTCTTCTTCGCTAGAATCCTACCTGGTGCGTAGTGACTATTCACCTTAGCCATGAGGACTTGCTGACTGGCCAAAACTTATAATTAAAACCTGAAAGGGACCAAGTCACCCCATTTTATAAAATTACTAAATTACCCTTGGTTTGAAAAAAATACCAAATCAAACCCTAATTTATAAAATGACCAAAATACCCTTGACTTGTAAAATTACCAAAACGTCCTTGACTTATAAAATTACCAAAATACCTTCAGATTGTAAAATTACCAAAATACCCTTATTTTGAAAAATCACCAAGAAACCTTACTTTAGAAAACTACGAAAATACCCCTGTAGGTAGAAATTATGAAAATACCTCTAGGTAGTGAAATGACAAAAATACCCCTAGGTGATGAATGTAACTTTATAATGTTGTCTGTATGATGGTTGTGTGATGGATGTTGCGTGAATGTGTATGCTAGAGCTGGAAAATACAGCCTTGAGACTGAATTCATTGTGAACTCGAAAGAACTACTTTTAACCTTATTATTCATAAGGTATTCATTTGTTAATCAATGGAAGAAAGCTAATAATTCATAAAATTTGTAATCAGATAAATGCAAATCAATAGAATGAGTTCAAGAGGTCATGGACGTCCACCGCGTGGTCGTGGTAGAGGTAGTATGGCCTTGTCAGAACCGGCAGGATCTGGCCATGGATCTGGGAATGAGATACCAGTTCCACCAGCGGAGGCAGAATTTTAGGATCAGATAGGCAGAGAAGATGTGGTGTCTCAAGCGGTATTAAGGGTTTTGGAGAGTTTTGCTCAGGCAGGTATGGCACAGGAGCCCGAAAATTTATGTCGGAGTGACTTAGAAGCAACGGGGTAGAAGTGTTTAGGGGAATCTCTAGGTTAGCCCCAAGCTCAGTTGAGTATTGGTTAGAGGCGGTTGAACGTATAATGGGCGATCTGGATCTCACAAAAGAGGAGAAGTTGAAAGGAGTTATATCTCTCCTGAGGGATGAAGCCTACCAATAGTGGCTTACGGTTAGGGATGGTGTGGTGGCTGACCGTATCTCGTGAGAGTTCTTCAAAACAGCGTTCTAGAACAAGTACATTGGATCGAGTTATGTTGATGCGCAGCGCAGGGCATTTCTGAATCTAGTCTAGGGGAGTAGGTCGATGGCGGTATATGAAGTTGAATTTTTACACCTTAGCCGTTATGCTAGAAGGATGGTAGCCACAGACCATGAATGCTGTATTCGTTTTGAGGATGGTCTGAGGGATGACCTGCGTGAATTGGTAGCCTCACAACAAGAAAGAGATTTCACTATTCTGGTGGAAAAGGCGAAGATAGCTGAGGAGGTTAAGCGGTCAAGGTAACTAAACCAGGGTAGTGATAGGAGTGGAAGCAAGAGAAACTTAGGATCCTCTGGGGTAGCGAGTCGTGCTTAGAAAAGACCCAGGCTAGATGGGCCGAAAAGGGATAATAGACTGGCTGTTGCTAATTAGACACCGAAGTGTGCTCGATGTGGTAAATTCCATGCAGGTGAGTGTTGGGCGGGCAGTGCAAAGTGTTTTAGGTGTGGGTCTTTTGACCATCAGGTTAGGAACTGCCCGCAACAAAAAGGCAATGAAAGGCCCACGGGACAAGGGAATGTTCAGCCTGGCAGAGGAGGTCGTGGGGCAGCCAGAGGTGGTAACAGTTTAGGACGGGACCGTGAAGCGGTAGGCCGAGGAGTAGGAAACCCTGAGGCGAAAAGCTAAGGTTAGTCTATGCTGTCAGACGTCGGGAAGAGGCTAACGCACCAGATGTCATAACTGGTACATTTTTAATCTTTGGATTGCCTTATATTGCATTGACTGACATTGGGTCAACGCATTCATATGTTGCTAGTAAGGTGTCTGAAACTTTAAGCGTGGATTTTGAAATTTCCTCTAGGGAGATGATTGTAGTAAGCCCATTAGGAAGTTCGATGGTAGTAAATAAACTTTATCAAGCAATACCTTTGGAGGTTCAAGGGGTAGTCTTCGAACGGATCTAATGGAATTACCGTTCGGGGAGTTTAATTTAATTTTGGGCATGGATTGGCATGTGAAGTATCACGCTAAGCTAGATTGTACAGCTAAGCGTATGGCATTAAAAACTCCTGAGGGTGACGAAGTATTGGTAATAGGAGAAAGGGGGAACTGTTTGTCGAACGTGATAACCGCCCTAAGAGCAGAAAGGATGGTGAGAAAAGGATGTGAGGCAGTCTTAATGTTTGTTCGCACTATGGAAGTTAAGGAACTAACGGTTGGAGACGTTAGGATGGTAAAGGAATTTTCTGATGTTTTCCCTGAAGAGCTTCTGGGATTACCTCCGGATCGTGAAGTGGAATTTGGAATCGATCTTCTTTCGAGAACAACACCGATATCGATAGCTCCATACCGAATGGCGCCAAAGGAGTTGGTGGAATTGAAAGCATAGATTCAAGAGTTGTTGGATAAAGGGTTTATTCGACCTAGTGTGTCACCGTGGGGAGCGCCGGTTTTATTTGTTAAGAAGAAGGATGGATCAAATGCGTATGTGTATTGACTATCGCCAGTTGAATAAGTTAACGATCAAGAACAAGTACCTATTACCAAGGATTGATGACTTGTTCGACCAGTTGAAGGGGGCCTTAGTCTTTTCAAAGATAGACCTGAGGTCGGGGTACCATCAACTTAGGGTCAAAGAAGCAGATATCCATAAGACGGCCTTTAGGACTCGCTATGGTCACTATTATGAGTTCATGGTAATGCCATTTGGGTTGACCAATGCACCTGCAGCATTTATGGACATGATGAACCGAGTGTTCCAACCCTACTTGGATCGGTTTGTCGTAGTATTCATTAATGACATCTTAGTTTACTCAAAATTAGAAGGTGAGCATGATGCACATCTGCGAGTGGTTCTGCAGATTCTGAGGGAAAAGCGGTTGTATGCCAAATTCAGTAAGTGTGAATTTTGGCCAAAAGGAGGTTACTTTTCTGGGGCATGTTGTGTCGGTTGAGGGGATTAGGGTAGACCCTCAAAAGATTGAAGCGGTGTTGGAATGGAAACCACCTAATTCCATGACCAAGATTCAGAGTTTTCTTGGTCTGTCTGGATATTATTGAAGGTTTGTTGAAGGATTCTCCTTAATTGCAGCACCGTTGACTAAGTTGTTATGGAAAGGAGTTCTATTTGTTTGGTCTAAAAAGCAGCAGGAGAGCTTGAGAAGTTAAAAGGATTCGACGGAGGCTCGGTGTTGATTCAAATTGGAGGTGGGAAGGAATTTGTGATTTATTGTGATGCTTCGCACAGGATTAGGATGTGTGTTGATGCAAGATGGAAAGGTTGTAGCGTCACGCATCTCGTGATTAAGACCCTTGAAGCAAATTATCCCACCCATGACTTGGAGTTAGCGGCGGTGGTTTTGCTTTAAAAATTTGGAGGCTTTATCTTTACGGGGAGAAATCTGTCATTTGCACTGATCACAAGAGCTTAAAGTATCTTTTGACTCAGAAGGAGTTCAATCTAAGGCAGAGAAGATGGATCGAGTTGCTAAAGGATTATGACTGCTCGATCGACTATCACTCAGGTAAAGCTAATGTAGTGGCAGATGCTCTTAGTCGTAAAGTAGTCTCTGACTTAAGAGCAATGTTAGCTCATCTTAGTTTGTTTGAGGATGAAAGTTTGCTAGCTGAACTTCAGGTGAAACCCTCTTGGATCAGCCAAGTTAAAGAGAAGTAGGAGACCGAGGGGTTGTTTAGAGAGAAGTTGCAATTGATCTCTAGTGATGAGTCAGCGGAATTCAATGTGGATAAGGATGGGCTGTTATGTTTTCGAAGGAGAGTTTACATGCCAAAAGATCCGAAGTTGAGGCGTAGGATTTTTAATGAGGCGCATGGTAGTGCATACGCTATGCACCTTAGAGGAAGTAAAATGTATCAAGACTTGCGGAAGCAGTTTTGGTGGCCAAAACTAAAACAGGAGGTGACTGAATTAGTGGCCAAGTGTTTAACCTGCTAGCAGGTTAAGGCAGAGCATCAATTACCATCGGGGTTGTTGCAGCCAGTGAGGATTCCCCAATGGAAGTAGGAAAGAATCACAATGGACTTTGTTAGTGGGCTACCCCTCACGCCTACTAAAAAGGATTCGATTTGGGTAATTGTTGACCGTTTGACGAAGTCTGCTCACTTTATACCAGTGCGGGTCGATTACTCTTTGCAAAGGTTGGCTAAGCTATATGTAGCAGAGGTGGTAAGGTTGCATGGAGTACCGGTATCGATCATATCGGATAGAGACCCTAGGTTCACCTCGTAATTTTGGAAGGCATTGCATTAAGCATTGGGAACGAAATTGGATTTCAGTACAGCATTCCATCCACAAACCGATGGACAGTCTGAGCGGGTGATTCAAATCTTGGAGGACATGTTGAGGGGATGTGTCATTGATTTTAGAGGTAGTTGGGAAGAATTCTTACCCTTAGCAGAGTTTGCTTATAATAATAGTTACCAATCTAGTATTCAGATGGTGCCCTACGAAGCTTTGTTTGGGCGGAAATGTCGTACTCCTACGTGTTGGACAGAGTTAGGGGAACGTCGAATTTTGGGTCCAGACTTGGTCACCGAGATGGAGGAGAAGGTGGAAGTGATTCGAGCTAGACTAAAAGAGGCGGCGGATAGGCAAAAGTCCTATGCTGACTTAAAGCGCAAGGACATAGAATTTGCAGTAGGTGACAAGGTGTTTTTGAAGGTATCGCCATGGAAGAAAGTATTAAGGTTTGGACGGAAGGGTAAGTTAAGTCCCAGATTTATCAGACCTTATCAGGTGCTGAAGCGGGTAGGACCAGTGGCATATCAGCTTAAGTTACCCCCAGAGTTAAGTCAAATTCACAATGTATTCCACGTCTCTATTTTGAGACGTTACCATTCAGATCCATCTCATGGAGTGTATGCGGAGGAAATCAAGATAAGACCTGATCTATCCTTCGAAGAGGAACCAGTGGAAATTCTGGATCATGTGGTCAAGGTGTTGCGAAGGAAAATGGTTCCATTTGTTAAAGTGCTGTGGTGGAACCACGTCTCTGAAGAGGCTACGTGGGAACCCGAGAAAGTAATGCGACGGTAATACCCCTATCTTTTCTGATCAAGTAATTTCGAGGATGAAATTTCTTCATAAAGGGGTAGAACTGTAACATCTTAATTTTTTTGGGGCTTATGCATTTAGTGTGTGGAAATTTTTAATATGTTAATTTAAATAATAGAGGTCCAAATTGGGCTCAGGACTAGGCAAAGGCCTTGGTTAAAATTCTCAGATTGGGCATTATAAAGTATAAAAGGTGGTAATTGTGTTTAAAATGTCAACGTGGGCTTATGGCCCAGCAATAGATGGCGCAGCAAGGGGGGATAGGAGGTGGCGTTATTAACAGTTAAAGAGGCCCAAGTTTTGGCCACAAGGAGCCCATGTTTCTTGCACTTAAAAGGGAGCAAGGGGTGACACCACAACAGGGGTGTAAGGGGGCCCAAAATTTAAGTTTTATGGAGCCCAATTCTCCTGATTTAAGTAGGTTAAATTTTAGCATATATGTGGGCAAGGTTGGATGACAATATGCCTATGAATTAGGAGAGGATTTTATGTTTTTAATTAGGTGGATAATAGGCAGATAAAGGGGGAAGAAGTAAAGTGATGTAAGACTCTTTTGGTGGAGTTGTAGATTAGGATAAGGAGAGAGGATAATAACTATCTAGGCGACTAAGTGATGGCCGAAATTCCATCACCTAGAGGAGTGAAGAATTCGGCTACTACATGGGAAAAGAGGTGCCGAATTTTCCCTATTATTTGCTTAAGCTTTAGATGTTAGGAAGGGATCTTTCGGGTTTTAATAGGTAGGTGCAAAATCCTATAAATAGGATAGTATCTCTTCAAATTTTGACATTTTTAAACCTACTTCTTGTGTCGAAATTCTCATTTCCTCTCTACACTTTCTACTCTTTTCTTTTCAAAAAAAATAAAACCTCTCTTCTCATCTCTCTGTCGATTTCTCCATTAAAAAGCGAAACCCTTAATTCACTTTCTTTTTCCATTCTTTTTTCTTTTTTCTCTCTTGTGCCGATTTCTCCATAAGCCAGGATTTGAAGGAAACCTGTTCATTTAGATTTAAGAGCCGAAAGTCATTAGTCTCTGATTTCAAGATTTCAAGGTAAGATGGTTTTCTCTAGATTTTGGTTAGACTCGTTTATCATATATGAAATCTTAACTCTAAGATGTGGATTAACAACCATATGTTGTGATAGTAGTTCTGACAAGGACTTACAATGGAATCAAATGTGGATCAGGCAAAGGAGGGTACTAGATCTAAAAACCCAACCCCTAAGTTTAAGAAATGCACGGTGTCTGCCATTCGGGATTGGCCACTGGGTTGTGGACCAGCGTCAGAAGCAGAATCTTAGGCTATTAGCAACTGTAGCGGATTTCGATAGTGCCGACTTCGACAATATTATCTTGTCAGTAATCAGGTATGTAGATCTCTAACACACACTCTCTAACTAATCTTTATGTGATATGGGCTAAAAAGCTAGAAAGTGGCTGTATAGACAGTCGAATAAAACCCAGAAAGGGTTAGACAAGGATGCCAGGTACGCAATCATAGAAATCCCTATGTGTATCGAATTATGTGAAAGTCAGTATGATGATTTCTTTATATATGTATGCATGGGTTGGGAATATGATAATGAAGGGGAAGAGCATGATTAGGTCACATGGTGACCGGTGGTAGAAAACCCACGTAATGCAATGTTTGGTCACATGGTGATCGGTGGTAGAAAACCCACGTTAAATTCTCTGATTAATAATGGAATAGGCAGTTTGACTGTCGATTTGGTGTGTAGCGGTTGGTGGGTAGATTGTAGAAATCCCCAAGGTGTAATGGTTGGTACGGGTTGGTGTGTAGGGGATGGGATTCTAGGATGGGATGGGCCATTCATTATGTATTGTATATCATGTGTTATGATTGTTGCCTTTATGTATGGGCCAAGGCCCATAATGTGTTTGTGGGCCTTAGGTCTGTGTGTTCAGGATTTATACACTGAGTCTTTGTGGGTCACCGCATTCCTTTTTTCTCTACTCTTTCAAATGAGCAGTAGAGCGTGGACATGGGAACCAAGACGGACTTGAGGGGCCATCAAGTTTATTATTATTTACATAGGTTATTTACAGTTTCTTTTTCTTTAAGTTTTAATTGTTGGAATTATTTGATGTAATAAGGCCCCTAGTTTCGGTTTAAATTGATATTTGTGAATGTTTATTTCTTTTCAAATTTACGATCAAAGACTCATGCTTTATTGATAATAAAAATGGGATTTTCAATAACGATTTAATTTGGACGAATTTTATTTTAAAAAGAGAAAGAATAAATTATAAGGATTTTTCCTACAAGTGTTATCCTTAGCAAAAACTATAAAAATGACAAAATTTTTCAAATCAGTTTTGAATAAAGTTATAACATTAAACCTGTAGCATACCAGATCTGGTCGTAACGTATGGGCCGGGTTTGGGTTGTTACAATGACTATAAAAATGTTAAATGCTCTTACTGTAGCACCTCTATCCCGTATCCGTTGTCGGATTAGAGTTAAAGGTGTTACCGAATAGATCAAAAACTTTTATAGACATTTCATAATACAATTCATCAATCGCAAACATAGTGTCCCTTTTTGTAGGTCAACGAGACCTTAATCATGCTTTAGAATAGGGTCGGGACTAAATCAAACACATATGGAATTTCTCAGAAATTTAAAACTATCTAAGTTACAAAGGTCACACGAACATATGGGTAGGCCGTGTGCCTCCCACGGCTACTAGATAGACCCATGTGTCCTAGCCATGCCAAAATAGAGCATGTATATTGACTTATCCACATGGCCACCAGACATGCCTATGTGCCATGGCCGTGTAAATTTAGGCTAGCTACTGACTTATTCACACGGCCACCAAGCAGGCCCGTGTACCGCGGCCGTGTAACTTGCTCAAGCACACTTCGAAGTGGCCCATGAGCCACATGGCAGAGACACATGCCCGTGTCCCTTGGTCGTGTATGCAAAATAGGCTATTTGCAGGGCCAAAATACCATCCACACTAGGGTCAACCCTACAAGCAACATACCAATTCATTTCATGAATATTAAACAACAATAAACATGTCAAATAATCAACAAATCTCCACATTCAATTCCATTTCCAATCATGCCAATTTGCACACTGAAACACATTTAAGTTCAAGAATGATTCATCCACATTTACCTTTCATATAACCATTTCTTTGATCAAACATGCATACTCAAATTTCATCCATATACTTACCATACATTTCATAATCATGGGATCATACCAAAACCAACATCATATAACACATTCACAATTGCATTTATCAACATTAAACTAGCTACATCACATAGCTATTTCCATATTTCAAACTTATACCAAAATGACTAGCCTATACTTGCCATATTTATCTACACACACATTTTCAAAATACCAAAATGATTTTGAGTAGTGTGATGATGATCCTCGACGGTCATCGAGCCCTTTGTACCTTTAACAATCTATAAAATAGAACAGACACATACAGAGTAAGCTTTCAAAAGCTTAGTAAGCCATATACAAATAAACTTGGCATAAAAAGGCACATAACCATATTGATACAATGACATTTATAGTTCTCACAGCAAGTTCATCACATATTCTTTGGCTCATATGCCACATTCTTCAACTCAAATATCACATATACACATAACTTATTCAAGCATATCTTCACATATTATCTTATCGTTTCAATACACAAATTCATCTTAGTAAGTTCATATAGACACTTACCTTTCATACACACATGTGTACTTTTCAAACGTACCTGAAATAGATATACAATTCACATAGTTGTTCATTTCTAGGACTTGCCTATTGAACCGTTCAAATCTAACAGGATACTTAGAATGCTTAGAATAGTCGTACAATGTCGATGTCCCGGACGTGGTCTTACATGTAATCAGATATCGATGCCACTGTCCCAGACAGGGTCTTACACGAATCAAATACAATGCCAATGTCCCAGCCATGGTCTTACACGTAAAACTCATGTCGATGCCAACTTCCCAGACGTGGTCTTACACGAAATCTTGAATCAATGCCAACGTCCCAAACGTGGTCTTACATGATATCACATAACGGACACCTATGTCATGACATACGTAATTCCTATCTATTCCTAGGTTCATACGAGACTTTTTGGATATTGACTATTTTTATATACTTTCTCGGTATCCATATAATCATCATTTCATACACATTCATCACAATGTAATCTCATATGAATATTCATAATTTAATACAAATACATTTATTTGTATATAGACTTACCTCGAGTTTGGTTTAACAAAAACGGATACGGCTACTCGATTACTTTCGATTTCCCACGATCTAAGCCTGTTTTCTTCTGTTCTTGATCTATACATATACAAATTTAACCCTTTTATTCACTAATTCATCCAATTCAATCCAAGAACACACATTTAGGAAAATTTACAATTTAGCCCTTACATTTTCATATTTGGACATTTTAGTCCCTATTTCACAAAATTACAAAATACACAAAATTACCATATACTCATGCTTAGCCGAATATTCCCCATGATCATATCAATCCATACATTTCATTTATTTCACAAATTAGTCCTTCAAAATTTCATTTTCATAATTTAGCCCTAATTAGCTAAATTCACCAAAAATTCAAGAACAAAACATGTTCATTAAACACATATCTTTCATTTAACACCATTACTCAGCATAAAGCTCACCATTTCATTAATGTGACATCTCATAAATATCAATAATTCTTCAAATTACAACACGAGCTTGATAGTAGACTAAACAACAATATCAAAAACATAAAAGTCATCAAAAACTAAAGTCAAAACATACCTTAATTTGCATCAAACCTAGCTGAAACCTTGAAAGATCTTATTCTTTCCTTTATTTTGTGTTTTCAATGGACCAGAAGATGATAATAGCCATTTCATGCTTTTTTATTTTAATTCATTTATTAATTAATTTACAATTTTAACCTTATATAATAAAATTATAAAACATAGTTTTCAAGGTCATTATTGACCATAACCGTCCACTATCCATAATAATAGGCTAATTGCTTTTTAAGGGATTCAAATTATAAAGACACCAACTTTTTGATAGTTTCATAATTAACTATTAAACTTTTATTTTATGCAATTAAGCCCTTTTCTAAAATTAAGCACACAAACGGATAAATTAACTTACAGAACTTTAACACATGCTTAATCACATATCAAAGGCATAAAAAATAATATTAAAATATTTTACTGACTCAGATTTGTGGTCCCAAAACTACTGTTCCGACTAGGGTCTAAACAGGATTGCTACAATTCTCCTCCTTAGGGATTTTCGTCCCCGAAAATCTTACCGTTAAACAGATTCGGATATTGTTGTTTCATTGAATCTTTAGGCTCCCACGTAGCCTCTTCTACTCCGTGTCGATGCCACAACACTTTCACTAACGGAATTTTCTTGTTTCTCAACTCTTTCATTTTACGAGCTAGGATACAGATTGATTCTTCATCGTAGGTCATATCAAATCAGATTTCAATCTCAGACAGAGGAATCACATGTGACGGATCAGATTGGTATCTACGAAGCATCGAAACATGGGATACATTGTGAATCTTTTCTAGCTCAGGTGGCAACAACAATCTATACGCAACAGGTCCAACACGCTCAATGATTTCATACAATCCGATGAATCTCGGACTCAATTTGCCTTTACATCCAAATCTAAGTACTTTCTCCCACGGTGATACTTTCGAAAACACTTTGTCATCGGTTTCAAATTCAATATCTTTACGTTTCAAGTCGCATAGGATTTTTGATGATTGGACGCTATTTTTAGACTATCAGGATTACTTTCACTTTTTGTTCTGTATCTTTTATCAAATCGACCCCGTGTAACTTACTTTCATTAAGCTCACTCCAATACAGAGGTGTTTGACATTTACATCCGTACAAAGATTCATAAGGTGCCATTTTAATGCTAACTGAAAACTATTGTTTTATGCAAATTCAATCAGTGGTAAGTATTGTTCCCATGTACCATTAAACTCAAGAATGCAACATTTCAACATATCCTCGAGAATCTAAATAATCCATTTAGACTGACCATCCGTTTGCGGATGAAAAGTGGTATTGAAATGCAGTTTAGTACCCAAAGTTTATTGCAATTTCTTCCAGAATCATGATGTAAACCTTGGATCTCTATCAGACGCAATGGATAATGGCGCTCCGTGCAATCTCACAATATCAAAAATGTAAAGTTCAGCTAATCTAACAAGTGAGTAATCAGATCTCACAGGAATAAAATGGGCAGATTTCGTCAATCGATCAACTACGACCCAAATCGTATCTTTCTTTCTCGGAGTCAGAGGCAATCCAAAAACAAAATCCATCGTTACTCTATCCCATTTCCACTCAAGAATCAGAATTGGTTGTAACAACCCAGACAGAACCTGATGTTCTACTTTAACTTGCTGACAGATTAAACATTTTGACACAAAGTCAGAAATGTCTCGTTTTATACTGGACCACTAATAGTGTTGCTTCAAATCATGATACATCTTTGTACTACTTGGATGAACAGATAGATGACTGTTATGTGCTTCATTCAAAATAAATTGAATCAACTCTGAGTTTCTTAGAATACAAATTCAATCTTGGAATCTCAAGCAATCATCAACATCCACTCGAAATTTAGAATCAGAGTTTGAATCACATTGAACTCATTTCGCTATTATTTCATTATCAACTTTCTGAGCATCACATATCTACTATAAAAACAAAGGTTTTGCTTTCAATTCAGCTATCACTAAACTATCATAGGAAGATCTAATTAAGCATTCAAAGCACGTAGTGCAAACAATGATTTCCTACTCAGTGCATCGGTAACAAAATTTTCTTTACGGATGATAATCAATTACAAGTTCATAATCTTTCAATAGCTCTAACCATCTTCTCTGTCGTAGATTCAAATCTTTCTGAGTCATCAGACATTTTAAACTTTTATGATTTGAAAACACGTGACGTTTCTCACTAAACAGATAATGTCGCCAACTCTTTAATACAAACACAATCACAGCTAACTCAAGATAATAAGTTGGATAGTTCTTTTCATGCCGCTTTAGTTGTCTTGAGGCATAAGCTATGACTTTGCCTTCTTGCATTAGAATACATCTTAGACCATTTAACGAAGCATCACTGCATATCACTAATTCTTTACCTGATTCTGGTTGTACCAAAATTGGAGCTTCTGTCAAAAGAGTTTTCAATCGATCAAAACTTTTCTGACATTTATCAGACCATTCATATCTCACATCTTTCTGAATCAATCTAGTTAACGGAGTAGCTATCATTGAGAATCCTTTTACAAGTAGACGATAATAACCAGCAAGTCCCAGAAAACTGCGGACTTCAGACACATTCCTCAGAGGTTTCCATTCCAAAATAGCAGAAATCTTGCTCGGATCAACTCTTATTCCAGAGGCCGATACAATATGTCCCAGAAAACTAACTTCACGCAACCAGAATTCACAGTTCCTGAATTTTGCATACAATTACTTTTCTCGCAGAGTTTACAACACAATCCTTAGATGTTCAGCATGTTTAATTTCATCCCGTGAATAAATCAAAATATCAACGACAATAAATCGATCTAAGTACGGTCTGAAAATTCTGATCATTAGATCCATAAAATAGCAGGAGCATTTGTTAGTTAGAAAAGCATAACTAAAAACTCAAAATGCCCGTACCTCGTTCTGAAAGTAGTTTTCAAAATGTCTGAGTCTTTCACTCTCAGCTAGTAGTAACCTGATCTTAGATCTATCTTTGAAAATACGGTGGCTCCTTTTAGCTGATCAAACAAATCGTCAATCCTAGGCAACGGATATTTATTCTTTATGGTTACTTTGTTCAACTGACGATAATCAATGCACATTCTCATCGTGCCATATTTCTTTTTCACAAACAGAACGAGAGCACCCCAAGGTGAGAAACTCGGTCTGGCGAACCCTCTATTAGTCAACTCTTGCAGCTGTGACTTTAACTCTTTCAACTTTGTTGGTGCCATTCTATACGGAGCTATCGAAATAGGTGTCGTACCAAGCAACAAATCAATACCAAATTCAACTTCACGTATTGGAGGTAATTCGACAATTCTTCAGGGAATACATCAGAAAACTCACAAACAACTGGCACTAATTCAACTTTCTTTCCAGACACTTTCGAATCAATCACATAAGTAAAATATACCTCATATCCCTTTTTCACATATCTTTGAGCTTTCAACACAGATATCACAGCAGGCAATCCATTCAAATCATTAGACTCAACCCAAACTATTTCATCATTCGAACATCTCAAATCAATAGTCTTTCTTTTACAATTCACAACAGCATCATGCAATGTCAACCAGTCCATACCCAAAATGATATCAAACTTATCAAATGGTAATAGCATCAGATCAGTAGAAAAACAGATATCTCAAAACATTAACGGACAATTCTTGCATACTTTTTCAACCAAGACACTCTTACCTAAGGGCTTCGATACTTTTATAACAAACTCAGTAGACTCTACAGGCAAAGTCTTACTGGATACTAAGTTCATACATATATATGAATGAGTAGAACCAGGGTCTATCAATGCAATCACAGAAGTATCATGAAGAGTAAATGTACCTGTTATAACATCCGAAGATGAAGCTTCCTCACGAGCTCGGATAGCATACGCTCTGGAAGCGCTCTAGCTTCGGATCTCGTAATAGTATCTCTCGTAGTTCTCTGACTACCACTGACATTTCTTACATTTCGGGAAGGTCTACCTCTCACTGGAGCATTATCAGATCTCGGATTCTGGGCAGTCTCTTACTCAACAGACTCTGGCCAATCATGAATGAAATGATCTAATGATCCACATCTGAAGCAAGCTCGATCATTTAATCTACAACTTCCCAGATGCCTTTTTCCACAATGCTTACACTCAGGTTTCTTGGATCAAACATTTCCAACACTTGCTATTGAAGTTACTGGAGCTTTGGAGCTCAACTGTGGTCTAGCTCAGTCTCTACTTGAATGTCCCACATTAACACTTGAACGACTTTGTTCATCTCTGAATTTATTTGAAGCAGACTGAAATGATTTACTCGAAATCTTTTTCTCACATCTCTAGCTTCAGACTCAACTTTTCTTTTATCTTTCCCTAGTGCTTCAGCTTTGCACGCTCGATCCACAATTACCACAAACTCTTTTATCTCTAAAATCCCTACTAGCAAGCGGATATCTTCATTAAGGCCATCTTCAAATCTCTTACACATTATCGCTTCCATGATACACATTCTCGGGCATACTGACTCAATCTCACGAACTCTCGCTCGTATTCAGTGACAGACATACGACACTATTTCAAGTCTAAAAATTCCTTTCATTTTGATCTATGAATCTCTGATTGATATATTTCTTCCAAAATTTAGACTAAAAGAAATCCCATGTGACTCGCTCTTTCGGAACCACAGAAATCATAGTTTTCTACCATTGATAGACCGTGTCTTGTAATAGAGAAACAACACACTTAATACTTCCTTTCAGAGTCAAAGACATCTCATCAATTACTCGGATAATATTTTCTAACCAAAACTCGGCTTTCTCAGCATCGTCATCTCTAGTGGCCCTAAACTCTTCGGCCCCATACTTATAGATTTTGTCAATTGGAGGCTTATTCAACAGATTCAGATTCATAGTCAGAGGCATAACAGATGTCTGAGGGGGATTACGCGGGGGTGGAGGTTGTGAAATAGTCGGGTTATTCCTCACAAACTGAGTGAACCACACACTCATTATCTGGAAGAAAACTTGTTTAGCTTCTCCCTATTGATCACTCGTAGCTGGTCTCAAATCAGATGGCACTGTCCCTTGAGCAGGAGCAGGCACATTGCTTTCTACATCATCAGCTATGACTCTTTCGGGATCCATTACTATACGTACATCACAATTTACACATTAGGATTCATTACACTATCACAGTTCACATATATGGCATGTATAGCTAAACTCTCACACGCTACGTTAGTCCGAGAATTAGCTAAATTGTAGCTCTGATACTAACCAAATGTAACACCCCTGTCCCATATTCGTCGCTGGATTAAGGTTAAAGGTGTTACCGAATAGATCCAAAACTTTTACAGACATTCAATTATACAATTCATCAATCGCAAACATAGTGTCCCTTTTTATAGGTCAACGAGACCTTAATCATGCTTTAGAATAGGGTCGGGACCAAACCTAACACATATGGAATTTCTCAAAAATTGAAAACTTTTCTAAGTTACAGAGGTCACACGCCCGTGTAGGCAGGCCATGTGCCTCCTGCGGCTACCAGACACACCTATGTGTCCTGGCCGTGCCAAAATAGAGCATGTATATTGACTTATCCACACGTCTACCAAACACGCTAGTGCTCCATGGCCGTGTAACTTGCCCAGGAACACTTTGAAGTGGCCCTTGAGCCACATGGCAGAGACACACGCCCGTGTCCCTTGGCCGTGTATGCAAAACAGGCTATTTACAAGGCCAAAATACCACCAACACTAGGGTCAACCCTACAAGCAACATACCAATTCATTTCATGAACATTTAACAACCAAAAACATGTCAAATATCAACAAATCTCCATATTCAATTTCATTTCCAATCATGCCAATTTGCACACCTGAAACACATATATGTTCAAGCATGATTCATCCACATTTACCTTTCATATAACCATTTCTTTGATCAAACATGCATACTCAAATTTCATCCATATACTTACCATACATTTCATAATCATGGGATCATACCAAAACCAACATCATATAACACATTCACAATTGCATTTATCAACATTAAACTAGCTACATCACATAGTTATTTCCATATTTCAAACTTATACCAAAATGACTAGCCTATACATGCTATATTTATCTATACGCACATTTTCAAAATACTAAAATGATTTTGATTAGTGTGATGACGATCCTCGACGGTCGCTGAGCCCTTCGTACCTTTAACGATCTATAAAATAGAACAGACACACACAGAGTAAGCTTTCAAAAGCTTAGTAAGCCATATACAAACAAATTTAGCATAAAATGCACATAACCATATTGATACAATGACATTTATAGTTCTCATAGGAAGTTCATCACATATTCTTTGGCTCATATGCTTAGCCATATCTTACCACATTCTTCAACTCAAATATCACATATACACATAACTTATTCAAGCATATCTTCACATATTATCTTATCATTTCAATACACAAATTCATCTTATTACGTTCATGTAGACACTTACCTTTCATACACACATAGTGTACTTTTCAAACATACCTGAAACAGATATACAATTCACATAGTTGTTCATTTCTAGGACTTGCCCGTTGAACTGTTCAAATCTAACAGGATACTTAGAATGCTCGAAATAGTCGTACAATGCCAATGTCCCAGACGTGGTCTTACATGTTATCAGATATCAATACCACTGTCCTAGACAATGTCTTACACGAATCAAATACAATGCCAATGTCCCGGACATGGTCTTACACGTAAATCTCATGTCGATGCCAACTTCCCAGACGTGGTCTTACATGAAATCTCGAATCAATGCCAACGTCCCAGATGTGGTCTTACATGATATCACATAATGGACACCAATGTCATGACATACGTAATTCCTATCTATTCCTAGGTTCATACGGGACTTCTTGGATATTGAATATTTCTCTATACTTTCTCGGTATCCATATAATCATCATTTCATACACATTCATCACAATGTAATCTCATATGAATATACATAATTTAATACAAATACATTTATTTGTATATAGACTTACCTCGAGTTTGGTTTAATGAAAACAAATACGGCTACTCGATTACTTTCGATTTCCCGTGATCTAAGTCTATTTTCTTCTGTTCTTGATCTATACATATTGAAATTTAACCCTTTTATTCACTAATTCATCCAATTCAATCCAACACACATTTAGGGAAATTTACAATTTAGCCCTTACATTTTCACATTTGGACATTTTAGTCCCTATTTCACAAAATTACAAAATACACAAAATTACCATACACTCATGCTTAGCCGAATATTCCCCATGATCACATCAATCCATACATTTCATTTATTTCACAAATTAGTCCTTCAAAATTTCATTTTCACAATTTAGCCATAATTAGCTAAATTCAAAAAAATTCAAGAACAAAACATGTTCATTAAACACATATCTTTCATTTAACATAATTACTCACCATAAAGCTCACCATTTCATCAATGGCACATCTCATAAACATCATCAATTCTTCAAATTACAACATGGGCTTGATAGTGGGCTTGATAGTAGACTAAGAAACAATCTCAAAAACATAAAAATCATCAAAAACTAAAGTCAAAACATACCTTAATTTGCATCAAACCTAGCTGAAACCTTGAAAGATCTTATTCTTTCCTTTCTTTTGTGTTTTCAAGGGATAAGAAGATGATAATAGCCATTTCGTGCTTTGTTTTATGTTTTAATTGATTTATTAATTAATTTACAATTTTAACCTTATATAATAAAACTATAAAACATAGTTTTCAAGGTCATTATTGACCATAACCGTCCACTATCCATAATAATAAGCTAATTTCATTTTAAGGGTTTCAAATTACAAAAAATCAACAACTTGATACTTTCTCAATAACTATCAAACTTTCATTTTATGCAATTAAGCCATTTTATAAAATTAAGCACCCAAACGGATAAATTAACTTACGAAACTTTAGCACATGCTTAATCACATATCAAAGGCACAGAAAATAATTGAAACATCCTAAAATTTGAGTATTTAATTGATGTATGTTTTAGTGCTTAACTTGAGTATAATAAAAGTTTTCATGTTTAGATGGTCTTGAGAAGACTTGATAACTATTCGAAATTAGAATAAATTTTAGTAAGGAGTATTTAATTGAAGTGGATCAAGTGACTTTGAGGTTTAAGTAAAATTAAGTGTTAAAAACTAGCACAAGAGAAGCTAGTAGCAAGGTGGAGTTGGCGCATGCATGTTTGCTTGAGGGGAGAGGTTCGAATCTCCTAGCATGCAAGTTGAAGCTTTTATTTTTGCTTTTTCTTAGAAAGTGTCGGTCATGGATAAGGATTGATGAGTTGGATTAATTTTTTTATGGCAAGAAGATCATGTGAATAAGGCAAGTGATAACTTAGGGAAAGGAATCATATGGAAAAGGCATGTAAGGAGGACATAAGGCTTAAAACAAGGGCTATGTTTTGGAAAGCTTTGAATGGCTAATTGTCCATGGACTTGGATGGTTTTAGGGGCTAGGGGGGATGGCCAAATTTTTGGTTAGCATTGGGTAAGGTAGATGCTAGCTTTGGTCATTTTCATTTTGGCATTTTGGTGTATCAATAGCTTTCTCTTCAAAATCTTTCTCTCCAAACTTATTCCCTAGCCGAATATGTCTTGAACAATAGGTAAAATTTGTGTTTTGTTTTGGCCATTTCATTTTGACCATTTCTGTATTATCTTAATTTCTCCTAAAAATCTTTTTCTCCTTGTGCCGAAACCATACATTCTTGAAGGGCATTTTCTTTTCTTTTTCTTTCCACCCTTGCCGAATGTACCATTGTCTTAACCACTCTTTCTTTGCTTTTCTTTTACCATTGATAAAAGAATTATAAACCTATCATCTTCTTTCTTCTTCTTTCTCTTTTCTCTCTTGGAAACCGAATCAACATCATCTCTTTCTTTCATCTCTCATGGCTGAATGTTGCTAAGCACTATCTCCTTCAATTTTTCCTTCATAACCGAATCTTCTTTCTACTCACAACTTAATCAATCGGTAAGTGGGTAGTATAATATTTTGGAATTCATTATTCTTTTGTGCCGAATCTTGTGGTGTGGGATGATCTTTTGGATTGAGATCATCATCATACCATATCTAATTCCAAACTTTTCTCTATCATAGAAATTTAGCGGAGGGCCAAAACTCAAGTGTTCGTAAATATTGTGGATCATTGAAATCGGATTTAAAGTGTTAAAGGTAAAGGATTTTCAAGATAAACCGATTACACTTTCAAGTCTTTAGTTTTAAGATTTTCGAAAAATATTGTTAAGACTAATGATTCCTTGTCTTTGAAGACAATCAAAATAGGGACGAAAAGGGTAGTAAATAGTGCTCGAAAGAGGGGTGGTTCTATTAATCCCCCTAAGTTTAAGAGAAGGACTGTTTCGAGAATCCAAGATTTTCCACCGGGTTGTGGACCTTCATCCGGCAAAAATCAATTATTTAAAGTCGTATGTACTTCCGAACCACTGTTTACTCGGGGTATTGAACCTTTGATCGGAGAGAGATTGCAAATAGTGATTGTTTGAGATTCCGAGGGTAAGATCTAGATCGCTCAATATTAGAATAGTTTATTATTAAATTTTAGTGTTCTAATCCTTCGTAATGTGTGTTTAGATATTGACGAGCGGGAGAGTGTAGTTCTTACAGTAATCAGGTGTGTAATTTCACACTATATCTCATGGGTTAGATGACTATACAATGATTAAAGTTGGATTAAAAATCACAAAGTTGGTGAAATCAGAAAATATGGTATTATTGACACTTTAGTGTTAAGATTGTGAAATCGATATTAAGATCGTGAAAATTTTGGAAATCGCCTTAATGGCTAAAACATTAATAAGTGATAAATTTAGGCCATATATGTGATATTTGATAAATTTGGGCCATATGTGATATTTGATAAATTTGTGATATTTGCCATATATGTGATATTTGGCAAATTTGGGCCATATGTGATATTTGGTAAATTTGGGCCATATATGTGATATTTGATAAATTTGCAAATTGGGCCATATATGTGATATTTGGCAAATTTGGGCCATACATGTGATATTTGGCAAATTTGGGCCATATGTGATATTTGATAAATTTGGGCCATATATGTGATATTTGGAAAATTTGGGCCATATATGTGATATTTGGTAAATTTGGGCCTTAAGTGAAAATTGATAATTGGGCCATTTATGATAATGGATAAATGGGCTATATGTGAAATGTGTTTTAATGGGCCAAAATTCATAAATTATAATATGGTTTTCTTTACAAATATTTTGTAATGCATAAATATGATTGCATGGGTTGGGATCAATGATGAAGAGAAGAAAGGCTTAATGGTAGAATTCTAGATAGGTGACTCTGTCACAATGGCCGTTGCCCGAAATCTAGATAAGTGGTTTTACCATAATTATTTAAATGGCTGTTGCCACAAATGTGATATTGGGCTTAAAGCCTACTCCGGTGTGTTGGCGGGGTGGGTGACTAAAGCTCCCCACAGGTGTGCCGGTTGGGTACGGGGGTGTGTAGCGGATGGAAATCTAGGTTTGATTTTGGGAATTGTATATCATTTGCATTATTATTTTTAAATGCTAAATTATTTTTTTTAAATGGGCTTAGGCCCAAATAAGTGTTTAAATGGTCTTGGCCCAGTGGACTATGGTAAGTGAGTTACACTTGAGTTCTAAGTAACTCACCCCATTTTTTTTAACCCTCTTAGGTAATAACAATTGATGGAGACTTGGGTGGAGATGACTTGTAACACCCTAAAATCCGAGTATTTAAATTGCATGAATTGGTGTTTAGAATTTTTTTAAAGGAAAAATCTTTTATTTTTATTTTAGTGCTTATTGAAGTCCTAGAGAGGTAAAGCATAATTTGGAGAAGGAATAAAATTTATTAATTGAGAATTTATTGAAGTGAAACAAAGGTGATTAAGACTTAAGCTAAATTATGTGTTAAAGAGTGTCATAAGTGAGTACATGGTAAGGTGGAGTTGGCGCATGGGTTCTAGCAAGAGGGAAGAGGTTGAATCCATTGTATAGCACCTAAATGAATTTTTGTTTTTAATTTTCTGCTCATGGATAGGAAGTGTCGGCAAAGAACATATAAGGAAGGTGTTGACCATGTTAATTTTGGTTAGTGTATCAATGGATTAAGGAAACAACTAACTTATGGCATGGAATCAAAGACTTAAGGAAAGATAGGGGGGACATAAGGCACACATCAAGGGAGAATTTTGGAAACAAAATCATGGTAATGGACCATGCTTATGGACGGCATTATGGCTAGGGGGGAAGCCGAATTTTGGTGATAGTTTGCTAGGAAATTTAGTCTTTTGTTTTGGTCATTTTCTTTAGTTTTGTGCATAATTTTGCAAATTCTCTCAACCTATCTCTCCCTTGGCCGAATTGTGCTTTGGTAAGCCTTGATTATTTTGACCATTTGGTCATTTTTGTTTATTGCTTTAGTACTTGTTTGTACCTTTTCTTTGAATGCCGAAAATCACATATACCAAAAGCCAATCCTTTTCTTTTCTTTTTGCCATTGCCGAATATACATCTCTCTTAAAGCTTGTCTTTTTCTTTTCTTTTTCTCCTAATCTCCTTGAAATCAAAGCAACATCATCACCATCTTTTCTTGTATTTTATTTCTTTTCAATCGAAATTCTCTCCATCTACACTCTCATAGCCGAATGCTAATGTGCCTATAAGCCAAATTTATTTTCTTTTCCTTGATCATACATAGCCGAATCTTTCATCAATTAAACAACATTCTCAATCCTTCCTTTCGACCGTGGGAATTTGGTAAGGGTTCTTTTCCATTTTCGATTTATTATTAGTGTCATGGCGAATATCATTGGTTTTATGAGGCCTTTTTGGATCGATATAACGTTCATTCTAATAACGTTTCTTTCGTTATTATTTAGCTTAATAACGAGATCGGAACTCAAGTGATCGGAGAATTGTAGAAACGTTGGAAAGGTTTTATTGTGGTAAGGAAATCACATCTTTTAAAGCCCTTAGTCTTGTTTGATATTTTTAGATCTAACTATTATCCCTTTGGATTTTGAAGACTTTCAAAATAGGGAAGAAAAGGCGGTGGTTAGTCACGTTAAGAGGCGGATCAAGTAAATCCCCATTCAAGCGAAGAGCGGTTTCGACGGTCAGGGATTTTCCACGGGTTGCGGGCCATCTTAGAAGGAAGTCCATTATTCAAGTGGTACGAACTTAGAGCCGTTATCGTTGGTGGATTCTCGGCTAACAAATCAATAAGCGAGGAAAAGCGAAAATCAAGTGATTCAAAATCAAGAGGTAAGATTTTGGATCTATTATCGATTAAGATTATTTTCTGAATTAGTTGTCTAACGGATCAAAATATGTTTTAGGTGCCGAGAGGCGAGAAGGATTAGTACTCTCTGTAGCGAGGTGTGTAATTTCACACTCATTATTTTTCTCGGTTGGATGTCAATTCGGTATGGAAGTAAATCGTAAAGACGACTAGATCGGTAAAAAGCGTAAAGCGATATTTTGACGAAAATACGTAAAAATGACTAAATCGTGAAAATTACTAAAAACGCCTCGAGAAATTATTTGTTATTATGTAAATTGGATGTTTCGTGAAAATGGGCCGTAAAATACTCTAGTTCGATAATTTGGGCCAAAATACTCTAGTTCGTTAAAATTTGGCCAAAATACTCTAGTTCGTTAAAATTTGGCCAAAATACTCTAGTTCGTTAAAATTGGGCCAAAACACTCTAGTTCGGTAAATGGGCCAAAGCCCACTAAACTGCTAAATAGACAAATTGCTATATTATGTTTATAGGCCAAATGAAATGATTATCGATAAACCCACCATGTTATGCATTATTAAGAAATTTATACTTTATTATACACGCCTAATTGCATGGGGTGGGATATATGAAGAGAAGAATGGCCGGTTGCCAAAAATCTAGTTCATGGCTCGCCACAATAATGGCTTATTGCCTCTAGTTCGGTGGCTCGCCACAATAACGACTTATTGCCTCTAGTTCGGTGGCTCGCCACAATAATGGCTTATTGCCTCTAGTTCGGTGGCTCACTGCACAATAGCGACTTATTGCCTCTAGTTCGGTGGCTATGCCACAATTATAAAAAGGCTTAATGCCTACGATTGGTGTGATGGCGGGGTGGGTTGACTTGATCCCCACGGTGTGATGGTTGGTGCAGGGGTGTTAGCGGATGGATATTAGGTTTGGGTTGGGAATTACATTTTACATGCATTTTAATTGTTTTAATTCATGATATATTGTTGAATTACGTAATTGGGCTCAAGCCCAAACATAATATCTTGATGATCGGCCCAATAATGGTGGTAAGTGAGTTACACACTAAGTTCTAAGTAACTCACCCTTTAATTTTTTCCATCTCGGGTAATGGAAATTGATGTGGACTTGGGCGAGGATGACTTCGTGGAGGCCATCTTTGCGAAAGAGGTTATTTAAACTCGAACTTTTAATAAATATATTTTTTACTATTATGGATTATTGTAATAAGGGCCTCTATAAATAACTTATGGATTTTATGTGTGTTTGAAATTTAAACTATATTTTGGACTTTTTAATCATGGGCTATGATTTTATGATGTTTTTATTAAAATAAATTTGAGTTTTCAAGTATATGAAAATCTTTTATAAATATTTTATTATAGTCAACTCTTTAACAAACTACCTAAAGGTTTTTGATAATACAATGAATTTTCAACTAATGTTTTCAAATATTTATCAAAATCAAATACTCTTCAAATTTTAAACCACATAAATAATATTGTAGTTTTCAACTCATTAAAGATTTAAGAATAGCTCGAATCATGTAACAAACCAAATTTAGTCTCAATGCATAGGCCAGGGTTTGGGGTGTTACATTTAGTGGTATCGAGCCAGATTTCAAAAACTCGGTGTGGTTTGGGTTCAAAATAATTTCAGATGAAAACGTTCAATGATATTTTAAAGATCAAGATGGCACCACAAGCATCCAACAAGTCAAGTAAGTATTTATTGCTTAATGATTACTATGATATGATCATAGGAACACTCTAGAACTTCTAGTTTTAGATATGAAAATCGTAGAGATTGAGACTATAGGATATGTTGCGAAAAACAACTTTATATCTCAAATCTCATAAAATATCGTTAATAAACACCAAACAAAATTTCGATTCATAAAACTTGTAATCGGATAAACGAACAAGCTATCATGAGTACAAGAGGACGTGGTCGTGGACGCGGTAGGCGTGGCGTGGTAGAGGCCGAGGCACTACTACCAAGCACCAAATCATATCTGGAAGTGGGCGACCGCGTCAATTGAAAGTGAAACAGGATCACGCGATCACATGGAAGAAGATCATGCATTGACTCAAGCAATGCTACGAGTCTTGGAAAGGGTCATTGGAACTAGAATTGGGCCAACAACTCGTGGGTCAATTTCAGAGCGACTTAAGGCAAATAATGCGAAGTTTTCGGAGGAGTCTCGGTGTAGCTCGAATGTGGTGAATCTTGGCTCAAGTCGTGGAGCGAATTATGGATGATATGGAATGCAGGTGAGCAAAAGCGAGAGGAGCTGTATCCTTATTGAGAGATGAGGCGTGTCGGTGGTGGCTCACTGCTCGAGAAGGCCTTGAAGCCGCACCGATTAAGCGGGAATTCTTTAAAGCGCCTTCCAAGGAAAATCGTCGGAACGAGCTATGTAGGCGTCGAAGGAAGGAATTTCTGAATCTTGTCCAAGGAAGTAAGACCGTGACAGCATATGAAGTGAGTTTTACGTCGAGCCGTTATGCCGAATAATTGTAGCAATGATCACGAATGTTGTGTACATTTCGAGGATGGACTTAATGATGGTGAGGGTTACGATTGCTCCACGAGAAGTTAGAAATTTTTCGACTCTTGTGGAGAAGGCCAAAATAGCCGAAGAGGCTAAGAACTCGAGCAGTAACCGAGAAAGATCCGAAACAAGAGAGAGACACAAGTGATCTGGTTCTTCCAAGAGATTCGGAAGAAACCTCGGAATGATGAATCGGTTCAAGGTAGAACCCGGTAACAAATAATCAAGTCGAGATTGCACCGAGTGTGGGAAAAGACATTTTGGAGAATGTTGAGGAAAAGCGAGCGCATGCTACAAATGCGGTTCAATGGAACATCAAGACAAAAGTCATCCTCGACGAATGGATCGACTCAAGAAGTCCGTAATAATGATGCATAGCCGGTCGGGGTAATCAAGCAGCCACCGAGAGGTCGTGGACCGGTCGTGGTGGTAATGGAGTTGGTCGTGGTCAAGGTGCACCGGTCGAGGTAATGGTCCGAGAGGAAATCTGAGATGTAAGAACTGACTGGTGGTTTATGCGATTAGAGCCATGAGGACGGCAATGCACTGATGTGATAACTGCACGTTCTTCATTTTTGATGTACCGTTATTGCTTTAATAGATATTGGCTCTACCCATTCATATGTAGCTAGTGCCATATCTCGAAACTCGAATTTAGAATCAAATTACGAAAATGAGATAGCGGTGATTAGTCCTTTAGGACGATCGGAATTGTTAATAAAATATTTAAAGATGTGCCCTTGAAAATCCAAAAGGAGGTATTCTTAGCAAACTTGATGGAACTATCTTTCGTGAGTTCGATCTCATTACGGGCATGGATTGGTGGTCAAACATCTAAGAATTGGATTGTCTTTGAAAAATGAATGTCGAGAAGAACCGGATGATAAGGAAATCATAATGATTGGTGAACGAAAGAACTATCCGCAAATGTGGTATCGCATTAAAAGTTGAGAAGTTGGTGCGAAAAGGATACTGAGCATTCCTAGCCTTTATCTCGTGCTTTGGATGCCAAAGAATTATCTGTGAATGATGTGAGGACGGTGAAGGAATTTCCGATGTATTTCAAGAACTTCTGGTATACCTCGGATCGGAAGTAGAATTTGGCAATGAGCTTTTGCGGGGCGACTCGGTGTCCATTGCTCCTTTAGAATGGCAGAAGGAGTTAGGTGAGCTTAAAGCTCAAATTCAACAATTCTTTGGATCGGGATTTATTCGACCAAGTGTGTCTCCGTGGGGAGCACCAATTTTGTTAAATCAAGAAGAAGGATGGATCGATGCGTATGTGCATTGACTACGACAGATTGAATAAATTGACGATCAAGAATCGGTATCCTCTGCCGAAATTGGCGACTTGTTTGATCAATTAAAAGGAGCTTCATTTTCTCAAAATTGATTTAAGGTCGGGTTATCACCAGCTCAAGGTGAAAGAAGCGGACATTTATAAGACGGCATTTCGGATTAATGCTACGGACACTATGAGTTTGTAGTGATGCCGTTTGGACTAACCAATGCACCAGCTGCATTTATGGACATGATGAACCGAGTCTTTCAACCATATTTAGACCGGTTTGTGGTAGTGTTCATAGATGACATATTGGTTTATTCGAGAAATGAGGAGGAACATGACCAGCATTTGCGGATAGTATTACAGCTACTTCGTGATAAGCAATTGTATGCCAAATTTAGTAAATGCGAATTTTGGTTAAAGGAAGTGACTTTCCTTGGTCATGTAGTATCAGCCGAAGGAATAAGGGTGGATCCTCGGAAAATTGAGGCTATTCTGGATTGGAAACCACCAACATCAGTAGCTGAAATTCGGAGTTTCTTGGGTTTGGCTGGATACTATAGACATTTTGTAGAGGGGTTTTCGTTGATTGCTGCACCCCTAACTAAATTGTTGCGTAAAGGAGCTCCGTATATTTGGGTGAAAAGCAACAAGAGAGTTTGAGAAATTGAAGAAGATCTGTGAAGCTCCAGCTTTAATTCATTTGGAGGTCTAAAAGAATTTCTTGTTTATTGTGATCGTCTCACACGGGTGCAGGTTGTGTGTTGATGCAAAATGGAAAGGTGGTGGCCTATGCTTCTCGTCAATTGAGACCACACAAGTAAACTACCCTACCCATGATTTGGAGTTAATTGCCGTTGTCTTTGCTCTAAAGATTTGGAGGCACTATCTCTATGGTGAGAAATCTATAATCTACACGGATCACAAGAGTCTTAAATACCTCCTTACCCAGAAGGAGTTAAATTTGAGACAAAGAAGATGGGTAGAATTGTTAAAGGATTACGATTTCTCGATCGAATACCATCCTGGAAAGGCTAACGTGGTAGCTGACGCGTTAAGTCGTAAGGCAGTATCTGATTTAAGAGCATTGTTTGCCCATTTGAGTCTGTACGAGGATGGCAGTTTGTTAGCAGAACTTCAGGTGAAACCTCTGTGGCTGGAACAAATCAAGGAAAAATAGACATCAGATGAGAAGTTGGGACCTTTACTTCGGCAAGTTGAAAATGGTGAAATTGAAGATTTTGGAATAAACACGGAGGGTGTGTTGTGCTTTCATGGAAGAGTATGCATACCTAAGGACTCAGATCTAAGGCAAACCGATTCTATGGAGGCGATAGTAGCCCTTATACTATGCATCCGGAGGAAATAAGATGTATCGGGATCTCCGTGAATGATATTAGTGGCTGGGGTTGAAGCGTGAGATTTTAGAATTTGTGGGCAAATGTTTGACTTGTCGACAAGTGAAGGCGAACATCAATTACCGTGCGGATTGTTACAACCGATAAAGATTCCTCTTTGAAATGGGAGAGAATAACTATGGATTTTGTTAGTGGGTTACCGTTAACCCTACTAAGAAAAATTCCGTTTAGGTAATTGTTGATCGGTTGTGAAGACCGCTCATTTCTGCCATTCGCATTTAATTATTCATTGCGAAGTTGGCTAAACTATACGTATCCGAAATTGTGAGGTTGCATGGGTACCAGATATCTATTATATCGGATAGGGACCCTAGGTTTACATCACGATTCGAAAGCTCGCATGAAGCCTTGGGGACAAAGTTGAATTTCAAGACGGCTTTTCATCCTCGGTCGATGGTCGATCGGAGAGAGTAATTCAGATATTGGAAGATATGTTAAGGGGATGTGTAATTGACTTCAGAGGTAGTTGGGAGGATTATCTACCACTGGCAGAATTCGCGTATAACAATAGTTATCAGTCTAGCATTCAGATGGCACCTTACGAGGCATTGTATGGTCATAAGTGTCGTTCACCTATTTGTTGGAGTGAATTGGGAGAAAGACAGATGTTAGGTCCTGAGATGATATCCGAGACGGAGGATAAGGTAAAAGTTATTCGAGCACGGTTGAAAGAAGCCTCGAGATAGATGTGGTTGTACGCAGATCCTGAAGCGAAGGGACATCGAGTATAGTGTGGGAGATCGGGTTTTCTTGAGGTCTCTCCTTGGAAAAAGATCTTCAGGTTTGGAAGGAAGGGCAAGCTAAGTCCTAGATACATTGGACCTTATCGTGTGTTGAAGCGTGTTGGTCCAGTGGCATATCATATTGAGTTACCTCCGGAGTTGGATCAAATTCATAATGTTTTTCATGTTTCCATGTTGAGACGTTATAGATCGGATCCTTCGCACATTATTAGGTAGAAGAATTGGAGTGAATTGATTTGTCTTTTGAAGAAGAACGGTGGAAATTCTAGACCGAGATGTCAAGGTACTAAGGAAGAAAATCGTGCCATTGGTCAAAGTTCTATGGCGTAACCACGAGTGGAAGAAGCTACGTGGGAGCCGGAGGATGCAATTCAAGCAACAATACCTCACCTTTTTCAACTGTAAATTTCGAGGACGAAATTTTCTTTAAGGAGGTAGAGTTGTAACACCCTAAAATCCGAGTATTTAAATTGCATGAATTGGTGTTTAGAATTTTTTTTTTAAAGGAAAAATCTTTTATTTTTATTTTAGTGCTTATTGAAGTCCTAGAGAGGATAAAGCATAATTTGGAGAAGGAATAAAATTTATTAATTGAGAATTTATTGAAGTGAAACAAAGGTGATTAAGACTTAAGCTAAATTATGTGTTAAAGAGTGTCATAAGTGAGTACATGGTAAGGTGGAGTTGGCGCATGGGTTCTAGCAAGAGGGAAGAGGTTCGAATCCCTTGTATAGCACCTAAATGAATTTTTGTTTTTAATTTTCTGCTCATAGATAGGAAGTGTCGGCAAAGAACATATAAGAAAGGTGTTGACCATGTTATTTTTGGTTAGTGTATCAATGGATTAAGGAAACAACTAACTTATGGCATGGAATCAAAGACTTAAGGAAAGATAGGGGGGACATAAGGCACATATCAAGGGAGAATTTTGGAAACAAAATCATGGCAATGGACCATGCTTATGGACGGCATTATGGCTAGGGGGGAAGCCGAATTTTGGTGATAGTTTGCTAGGAAATTTAGTCTTTTGTTTTGGTCATTTTCTTTAGTTTTGTGCATAATTTTGCAAATTCTCTCAACCTATGTCTCCCTTAGCCGAATTGTGCTTTGGTAAGCCTTGATTATTTTGACCATTTGGTCATTTTTGTTTATTGCTTTAGTACTTGTTTGTACCTTTTCTTTGAATGCCGAAAATCACATATACCAAAAGCCAATCCTTTTCTTTTCTTTTTGCCATTGCGAATATACATCTCTCTTAAAGCTTGTCTTTTTCTTTTCTTTTCTCCTAATCTCCTTGAAATCAAAGCAACATCATCACCATCTTTTCTTGTATTTTATTTCTTTTCAATCGAAATTCTCTCCATCTACACTCTCATAGCCGAATGCTAATGTGCCTATAAGCCAAATTTATTTTCTTTTCCTTGATCATACATAGCGAATCTTTCATCAATTAAACAACATTCTCAATCCTTCCTTTCGTGGGAATTTGGTAAGGGTTCTTTTCCATTTTCGATTTATTATTAGTGTCATGGCGAATATCATTGGTTTTATGAGGGCCTTTTGGATCGATATAACGTTCATTCTAATAACGTTTCTTTCGTTATTATTTAGTGCAATAATGGAGATCGGAACTCAAGTGATCGGGAGAATTGTAGAAAGCGTTGGAAAGGTTTTATTGTGGTAAGGAAATCACATCTTTTAAAGCCCTTAAATCTTGTTTGATATTTTTAGATCTAACTATTATCCCTTTGGATTTTGAAGACTTTCAAAATAGGGAAGAAAAGGGTGGTGGTTAGTCACGTTAAGAGGCGGATCCAGTAAATCCCCATTCAAGCGAAGAGCGGTTTTGCGATCGGGATTTTCCACCGGGTTGCGGGCCATCTTCCGAAGGAAGTCCATTATTCGAAGTGGTACGAACTTCCGAGCCGTTATACATTGGTGGATTCTCGGCGGCTAACAAATCAATAAACAAGGAAAAGCCGAAAATCGAAGTGATTCAAAATCAAGAGGGTAAGATTTTGGATCTATTATCGATTAAGATTATTTTTACGAATTAGTTGTCTAACGGATCAAAATATGTTTTAGGTGCCGAGGAGCGAGAAGGATTAGTACTCTCGGTAACGAGGTGTGTAATTTCACACTCATTATTTTTCTCGGTTGGATGTCAATTCCGGTATGGAAGTAAATCGTAAAGACGACTAGACCAGTAAAAATGTAAAAACTGATACTTTGACGAAAATACGTAAAAACGACTAAATCGTGAAAATTACGAAAAATGCCCTCAAGAAATTATTTGTTATTATGTAAATTGGATGTTTCGTGAAAATGGGCCGTAAAATACTCTAGTTCGATAATTTGGGCCAAAATACTCTAGTTCGTTAAAATTTGGCCAAAATACTCTAGTTCGTTAAAATTTGGCCAAAATACTCTAGTTCGTTAAAATTGGGCCAAAACACTCTAGTTCGGTAAATGGGCCAAAGCCCACTAAACTGCTAAATAGACAAATTGCTATATTATGTTTATAGGCCAAATGAAATGATTATCGATAAACCCACCATGTTATGCATTATTAAGAAATTTATACTTTATTATACCGCCTAATTGCATGGGGTGGGATATATGAAGAGAAGAATGGCGGTTGCCAAAAATCTAGTTGGTGGCTCTCGCCACAATAATGGCTTATTGCCTCTAGGTCGGTGGCTCTCGCCACAATAACGACTTATTGCCTCTAGTTGGTGGCTCTCGCCACAATAATGGCTTATTGCCTCTAGTTCGGTGGCTCGCCACAATAACGCTTATTGCCTCTAGTTCGGTGGCTATGCCACAATTATAAAAAGGCTTAATGCCTACGATTGGTGTGATGACGGGGTGGGTTGACTTGATCCCACAGTGTGATGGTTGGTGCGGGGTGTTAGCGGATGGATATTAGGTTTGGGTTGGGAATTACATTTTACATGCATTTTTAATTGTTTTAATTCATGATATATTGTTGAATTTCGTAATTGGGCTCAAGCCCACATAATATCTTGATGATCCGCCCAATAATGGTGGTAAGTGAGTTACTGCTGAGTTCTAAGTAACTCACCCTTTAATTTTTTTTCCATCTCGTAATGGAAATTGATGTGGACTTGGGCGAGGATGACTTCGTGGAGGCCATCTTTGCGAAAGAGGGTTATTTAAACTCGAACTTTTAATAAATATATTTTTTACTATTATGGATTATTGTAATAAGGGCCTCTATAAATAACTTATGGATTTTATGTGTGTTTGGAATTTAAACTATATTTTGGACTTTTTAATCATGGGCTATGATTTTATGATGTTTTATTAAAATAAATTTGAGTTTTCAAGTATATGAAAATCTTTTATAAATATTTTATTATAGTCAACTCTTTAACAAACTACCTAAAGGTTTTTGATAATACAATGAATTTTCAACTAATGTTTTCAAATATTTATCAAAATCAAATACTCTTCAAATTTTAAACCACAGTAAATAATATTGTAGTTTTCAACTCATTAAAGATTTAAGAATAGCTCGAATCATGTAACAAACCAAATAGCTCGAATCATGTAACAAACCAAATCTAGTCTCAATGCATAGACCGGGTTTGGGGTGTTACATGACTTCGTGGGGAGGATATATTACAAATGGTGGTTTATAAAACTTTGAGACTTCTTTTATGATTTTTATTAAGTGCTATTTTTAATGGCAATGTAATAAGGCCTTTTAATTATGGATTTTATTAAATGGATGGATTTAGTATGTTTTAGTTTTATTAAGTTGGATTGATTTATTTTTTTTTAAATGTTTTCTATAACTCTCGTATAAATAAAAGTTTTCTTAACTAGAAACTTAGGAAATTCTTTTAAAACTTTTCGTTGAAATATTTCGATTAAATAAGTCCAAATTTTTATCAAATACTTCTTTATATATCAAACGAGAAATTCTTGTGTTTTTAATTATTGTTTTCAATGAACTTCGATTTTTCGATAAAGTCATTCTCTTAATTGTTTTGAAATTTGATTTCTACATTGTTAAATGTTTTTGAATGTTCATTAAATTTGTGTGGCATACCGAAATCTAGGCTTAATGCATAGGCCGGGTTTGGGGTGTTACATTTTATGGTATCAGAGCTCAGTTTCAAAACTCGACTGTGGTTTGGGTTCAACAATGATTTTTGATTAAAAACCACTTAAATTTCTAGATTTTATGTTTTAAAGGTAGTATGGCACCACGAGCATCCGACACCAAGTCAAGTAAGTATGTTCAGTAAGTATTTGTTTATTAAATGTTTATTATTGTGATGAGAACTAAGGAACACTCTAGAACTTCTAGTTTTAGGTGTTGAAAATGATAGAGATCGAGACTATAGGATGTGATGGCGAAAACAACCCTATCTCTTATATCTCATAAAATATCATTAATAAACACTGAAATAATATTCTGAAAGCGAATTAGTCAATATGAGCAATAGAGGATGTGGTTGTGGTAGTGGACGAGGTGCTGCGTCTGAAGCACTGGGTCACATACTGGAAATGGATGCACCTGCATCATTCGAGAGCGAAACTAGATCTCATGACCATGCCAATGAGGATAATGCTTTGACTCAAGCAATGTTACAAGTTTTAGAAAGAGTAGCTAGAGCCAAAATTGGGCCAGTAACTCGCGGATCAATATCAGAATGACTCAAGTCTAGTGGTGCAGAAGTTTTTAGAGGTGTCTCTGGTGTAGCTCCGAATGTGGCAGAATATTGGCTTGAGGCTGTAGAATGAATTATGGATGATTTGAAATGCACCGTCGAGCAGAAACTGAGAGGAGCCATATCTTTGCTAAGAGACGAGGCATATCAATGGTGGCTTACTGTCCGAGAAGGCACCGAGGCTGCATTGGTTAATTGGGATTTCTTTAAAGCTGCTTTCCAAAGGAAGTACGCCAGGACAAGTTATGTAGATGCCCGAAGGAAAGAATTCCTGATTTTGGTTCAAGGAAGTAAGACTGTGGCAGCCTACAAGGCAGAATTTCTTTGTTTGAGTAGTTATGCTCGTACTATAGTGCAGACTGATCATGAGCACTGTGTACGCTTTGAGGATGGACTGAATGATGAGTTACGGGTACTGATAGCCCCACAACAAGTGCGAACATTTACCTCTCTTGTAGAGAAAGCTAAGATAGCCGAAGAGGCTAAGAATTCAGAATGCTAGAATCGGGAAAAAGTAAGAGGCAAGAGGGATTTTAAATATTCTAGTTCTTTAAAAGGTTTTAAAAGAGGCCACGAAATGATGAGCCAGTTCAAGTTACGGCACATGTGACTACCAATCAGATTCGAGAATGTGCCGACTGTGGTAGACGACATCCCAGAGAATGTTGGAGGAAAATTGGAGCCTGTTTTAAATGTGGATCCAAGGATCATCAGTTTAAGAATTGTCCTCGTGATTGAAACGACTCAAAAGCTCGTAACCACGAGGCTCACCACTAGAGGTATTTAGCGACCACCAAGAGGTCGTGGACCAAGTCGTGGTGGTAATGGTAACGGACGTGGACAAGATGCACCGAGTCGAGGTAATGGTGTTAGAGGTAACACGGAGGCAAGCCAGCTAGGATTGGTCTATGCTGTCAGGCGTCGTGAGGACGGCGATGCACCTGATGTGATAATTGGTACGTTCTTCATCTCTGATGTACCTGTTACTGCTTTGATAGATATCAGATCTACCCAGTCGTATGTTGCTAGTGCTATATCTGGAAACCTAAATATTAGATCTGAGATTACTGATAGAGAGATGATGGTAATTTGTCCTTTAGGACAATCGGTAATAGTGAATAAATTATTTAGATATGTGCCCTTAGATATTCAAAGAGAGGTATTTCTAGCGGACTTGATGGAATTATCTTTCGGCGAGTTTGATCTCATTTTGGGCATGGATTGGTTGGTGAAGCATCGAGTGCAATTGAATTGTGCCGAAAAGTGGATGTCAATTAGGACTGTGGATGATGAGGAGATAATAATGATAGGCGAGTGAAGAACTTTTTGGCAAATGTGGTATCTGCTTTGAAGGCAGAAAAGTTGGTACGAAAAGGGAATAGAGCATTCCTAGCATTCATCAGTGCTTTGGATGCCAAAGATTTATCAGTAGAAGGTGTGAGAACGGTGAAAGAATTTCCAGATGTCTTTCTCGAAGAACTTTGGGTCTACCTCCAGATCGAGAAGTAGAATTTTGGCATTGAGCTTTTACTCGAATCGCGCTCGGTGTCCATTGCTCCTTATAGGATGGCACCGAAGGAGTAAGCAGAGCTTAAAGCTCAAATTCAAGAATTGCTAGATCGGGGATTTATTCGACCAAGTGTGTCTCCGTGGGGAGCACCGGTTTTGTTCGTCAAGAAGAAGGATGGGTCAATGCATATGTGCATTGATTATATGCAATTGAATAAATTGACGATCAAGAATAGGTATCCATTGCCGAGAATCGATGACCTGTTTGATCAATTAAGAGGAGCTTCAGTCTTTTCCAAGATTGATTTGAGATTGGGTTATCATCAACTCAAGGTGAAGGAGGCAGACATTCATAAGACGGCATTTCAAACTCGTTATGGACATTATGAGTTTTTAGTGAGGCCATTTGGTTTGACTAATGCACTAGCTGCATTTATGGACATGATGAACTGAGTCTTTCAACCTTATTTAGATCGGTTCGTAGTAGTGTTCATAGATGACATTTTGGTATATTCGAGGAATGAAGAAGAGCATGACTCTCATCTGCGTACTGTGTTGCAAATTTTTCGAGTAAGCAACTATATGCCAAATTCAGTAAGTGTGAATTTTGGTTGAAAGAAGTGACTTTCTTGGGTCATGTAGTGTCAGCTGAAGGAATAAGAGTTGATCCTCGAAAGGTAGAGGCTGTGTTGGATTAGAAATCGCCAAAGTCAGTAGCTGAGATCCAAAGTTTCTTGGGTTTGGCTGGTTATTATAGATGCTTTGTTGAGGGGTTTTCGTTGATTGCTGCACTCTAACTAAGTTGTTGCGAAAGAAAGTACCGTATGTATGGACCGATAAACAACAGGAAAGTTTCAAGAAACTGAAGAAGATTCTAAAGGAAGCGCTAGTACTGATTCAACCAGAGGCCGAAAAAGAGTTTCTCGTTTATTGTGATCGTCACACGGGTTTAGGATGTGTCTTGATGCAAAGTGGAAAAGTGGTAGCTTATGCTTCTCGACAGTTGAGGCCGCATGAAGTCAATTGTCCTACTCATGATTTGGAGTTGGCTGTGGTAGTGTTTGCATTAAAGATTTGGATGCATTATCTATTCAGTGAGAAGTCAATTATTTATATGGACCATAAGAGTCTTAAGTATCTCCTTACCCAAAAGGAGTTAAATTTAAGACAACGGAGATGGGTGGAGTTATTAAAGGATTATGATTTCTCAATCGAGTATCATCCTGGAAAGGCTAACGTTGTGGCAGACGCGTTGAGTCGAAAGGTTATATCAGAGTTGAGAGCAATGTTTGCTCATCTCAGTTTGTATGAGGATGGTAGTTTATTAGCGAAACTTCAGGTGAAGTCTCTGTGGTTGGAACAAATCAAGGAAAAGCAATTATCCGATGAAAAGTTGGGTCCTTTAATACAACAAGCTGAAAGTGGTGTAATAGGAGATTTTGGTTTGAACAAAGATGGTGTACTGTGTTTTCGTGGAAGGGTTTGTATGCCCGAGGATTCGAATTTGAGGCAAATAATTCTTCTAGAGGCACATTGTAGCCCTTATGCTATTCACCCTGGAGGAAATAAGATGTATCAGGATCTCCGTGAATAGTATTGGTGGCCAAAGTTAAAACGGAAAGTTACTGATTTTGTGGGAAAGTGTTTAACTTGTCAACAAGTAAAGGCGGAACATCAATTCTCGTCGGGATTGTTGCAACCAGTAAAGATTCCATTATGGAAATGGGAGCGGATAACGATGGATTTTGTTAGTGGGTTACCCTTAACACCTACTAAGAAAGATTCTGTCTGGGTGGTAGTGGATCGATTAACGAAGACTGTACATTTTCTACTAGTTCGTATGGATTACTCGTTGTAGAAGTTGGCTAAACTGTATGTATCTAAAATCGTGAGGTTGCATGGGGTACCAGTGTCTATCATATCGGACAGGGATCCTCGATTTACATTACGATTTTGGAAAGCTTTACATGAGGCTCTGGGTACAAAGTTAAACTTTAGTACAACTTTTCACCCTCAGTCAAATGGTCAGTCGGAAAGAGTAATCCAGATTTTGGAAGACATGTTAAGAGGTTGTGTGATTGATTTCAGAGGTAGTTGGAAGATTTTCTACCGTTGGCAGAGTTTGCATATAACAACAGTTATCAATCAAATATTTAGATGGCACCTTATGAAGTGTTATATGGTCGTAGGTGTCATACTCCTACTTGTTGGACTGAATTAGGGGAACGACAACTTTTGGGTCCTGAATTGATATCAGAGACGAAAGAAAAAGTAAAGGTGATTCGAGCACGGTTAAAGGAAGCTTCGGATAGACAAAAGTCGTATATGGATCTGAAGTGTAAAGATATCGAGTTTGCGGTGGGAGATCAGGTCTTTTTGAAAGTTTCACCGTGGAAAAAGATTTTTAGATTCGGAAGGAAAGGCAAGTTGAGCCCTAAGTTCATTGGACCGTACCATGTGTTGAAGCGTGTAGGATCAGTGGCCTATCAACTTGATTTACCTCCGAATTGAGTCGATTCATAGTGTTTTCTATGTTTCTATCTTTGAGACGCTATAGATCGGATCCATCGCACATAATCTAGATAGAAGAAGTGGAATTAAGGCCGATTTGTCTTTTGAGGAGGAACCGGTGAGAATCTTAGACCGAGATGTTAAGGTGTTAAGAAAGAAGACCTGCATCATTGGTCAAGGTTTTATGGCGTAATCACGGAGTGGAGGAAGCTACGTGGGAGCCTGAGGATGCAATTCGACAACAATATCCTCATCTCTTTTAGCCAAGTAAATTTCGAGGATGAAATTTTCTTTAAGGAGGGTAGAGTTGTAACATCCTAAAATTTGAGTATTTAATTGATGCATGTTTTAGTGCTTAACTTGAGTATAATAAAAGTTTTCATGTTTAGTATGGTCTTGAGAAGACTTGAGAACTATTCAAAATTAGAATAAATTTTAGTAAGGAGTATTTAATTGAAGTGGATCAAGTGACTTTGAGGTTTAAGTAAAATTAAGTGTTAAAAACTATCATAAGAGAAGCTAGTAGCAAGGTGGAGTTGGCGCATGCATGTTTGCTTGAGGGAGAGGTTGAATCTCCTAGCATGCAAGTTGAAGCTTTTATTTTGCTTTTCCTTAGCAAGTGTTGGTCATGGATAAGGATTGATGAGTTGGATTAATTTTTTATGGCAAGAAGATCATGGGAATAAGGCAAGTGATAACTTAGGAAAGGAATCATATGGAAAAGGCATGTAAGGGGGACATAAGGCTTAAAACAAGGGCTATGTTTTGGAAAGCTTTGAATGGCTAATTTTCCATGAACTTGGATAGTTTTAGGGGCTAGGGGGGATGGCTGAATTTTTGGTTAGCATTGGGTAAGGTAGATGCTAGCTTTGGTCATTTTCATTTTGGCATTTTGGTGTATCAATAGCTTTCTCTCCAAAATCTTTCTCTCCAAACTTATTCCCTAGCCGAATATGTCTTGAACAATAGGTAAAATTTGTGTTTTGTTTTGGCCATTTCATTTTGACCATTTCGGTATTACCTTACTTTCTCCTAAAAATCTTTTTCTCCTTGTGCCAAAACCATACATTCTTGAAGGGCATTTTCTTTTCTTTTCTTTTCACCCTTGCAAGAATGTACCATTGTCTTAACCACTCTTTCTTTGCTTTTCTTTTACCATTGATAAAAGAATTATAAACCTATCATCTTCTTTCTTCTTCTTTATCTTTTCTCTCTTGGAAACCGAATCAACATCATCTCTTTCTTTCATCTCTCATGGCCGAATGTTGCTAAGCACTATCTCCTTCAATTTTTCCTTCATAACCGAATATTCTTTCTACTCACAACTTAATCAATCGGTAAGTGGCTAGTATAATATTTTGGAACTCATTATTCTTTTGTGCCGAATCTTGTGGTGTGGGATGATCTTTTGGATTGAGATCATCATCATACCATATCTAATTCCAACCTTTTCTCTATCATAGAAATTTAGCGGAGGGCCAAAACTCAAGTGTTTGTAAATATCGTGGATCGTTGAAATCGGATTTAAAGTGTTAAAGGTAAAGGATTTTCAAGGTAAACCGATTACACTTTCAAGTCTTTAGTTTTAAGATATTTGAAAAATATTGTTAAGACTAATGATTCCTTGTCTTTGAAGACAATCAAAATAGGGACGAAAAGGGCAGTAACTAGTGTTCGAAAGAGGGTTGTTCTATTAACCCCTAAGTTTAAGAGAAGGTTTTTTTGAATCGAGATTTTCCACCGGTTGTGGACCTTCATCCGTGAAAATCAATTATTTGAAGTCGTCGTACTCCGAACCACTATTTACTCGGGTATTGAACCTTTGATCGGAGGAGATCGTAAATAGTGGTTGTTCGAGATTCCGAGGTAAGATCTAGATCGCTCAATATTAGAATAGTTTATTATTAAATTTTAGTGTTCTAATCCTTCGTAATGTGTGTTTAGATATCGACGAGCGGAAGAATGTAGTTCTCACAAGATGTCGTGTGTAATTTCACACTATATCTCATGGGTTAGATGACTATACAATGATTAAAGTTGGATTAAAAATCGCAAAGTTTGTGAAATCGAAAAATATGGTATTATTGACACTTTAGTGTTAAGATCATGAAATCGGTATTAAGATCGTGAAAATTTTGGAAATCGCCTTAATGGCTAAAACATTAATAAGTGATAAATTTGGGCCATATATGTGATATTTGATAAATTTGGCCCATATGTGATATTTGATAAATTTGGGCCATATGTGATATTTGATAAATTTGGGCCATATATGTGATATTTGATAAATTTGGGCCATATATGTGATATTTGATAAATTTGGGCCATATATGTGATATTTGGTAAATTTGGCCATATATGTGATATTTGATAAATTTGGGCCATATATGTGATATTTGGAAAATTTGGGCCATATGTGATATTTGGCAAATTTGGGCCATATATGTGATACTTGGTAAATTTGGGCCTTAAGTGAAAATTGATAATTGGGCCATTTATGATAATGGATAAATGGGCTATATGTGAAATGTGTTTTAATGGGCCAATATTCATAAATTATAATATGGTTTTCTTTACAAATATTTTGTAATGCATAAACATGTTTGCATGGGTTGGGATCAATGATGAAGAGAGGAAAGGCTTAATGCCAGAATTCTAGATAGGTGACTCTGTCACAATGGCCATTGCTTCAAATCTAGATCGATGGTTTTACCATAATTATTTAAATGGCGTTGCCACAAATATGATATTGGGCTTAAAGCCTACTTGATTGTGTTGGCGGGGTGGGTGACTAAAGCTCCCCAGGTGTCTTTGGTTAGATGCAGGGGTGTGTAGCAGATGGAAATCTAGGTTTAGTTTTGGGAATTGCATATCATTTGCATTATTATTTTTAAATGCTAAATTATTTTTTTAAATGGGCTTAGGCCCAAATAAGTGTTTAAATGGTCTTGGCCCAGTGGACTATGGTAAGTGAGTTACACACTGAGTTCTAAGTAACTCACCCCATTTTTTTACCCCTCAGGTAATAACAATTGATGGAGACTTGGGTTGGAGATGACTTCGTGGGAGGCTATATTACAAATGGTGGTTTATAAAACTTTGAGACTTCTTTTATGATTTTTATTAAGTGCTATTTTTAATGGCGATGTAATAAGGCCTTTTAATTATGGATTTTATTAAATGGATGGATTTATTATGTTTTAGTTTTATTAAGTTGGATTGATTTAGTTTTTTTAAATGTTTTCTATAACTCTCGTATAAATAAAAGTTTTTCTTAACTAGAAACTTAGGAAATTCTTTTAAAACTTTTCGATGAAATATTTCGATTAAATAAGTCCAAAATTTTTATCAAATACTTCTTTATATATCAAACGACAAATTCTTGTGTTTTTAATTATGGTTTTCAATGAACTTTGATTTTTCGATAAAGTCATTCTCTTAATTGTTTTGAAATTTGATTTCTACATTGTTAAATGTTTTTGAATTTTCGTTAAATTTGTGTGGCATGCCGAAATTCGGGCTTAATGCATAGGCCGGGTTTGGGGTGTTACAATAATATTAAAATATTCTACTGACTCATATTTGTGGTCCCGAAATCATTGTTCGACTAAGGTCTAAACCGGACTGTTACACTTACATAATATGAATTGTTTGTGGTTGCTTTGCATATGGTGTGATGCCTATTGTTTACAAGTAGACTTACTAAGCTTAAAGCTTACTCCCTTTATTTTCCCTTATTTTATAGTGTCAAAGAGCCAGCTCGGGATACGAAGATAATCGGAAGATCACCCACACTATTAGCTCATCTCGGTATATTTAGACTTAGCATTTTGAATATGACATGTATAGGGGTTAGACTTAGGGAAATGTTATGTTTGTTTGGCCAAATGTGTTGGCTCTTTTAAAGATGAAATCTTTTGTAAATGGCCATAGTTGATGGCTCATTATTATTAATATATGAAAAGATGAGGTTATCATGAATGTGCATGGTGCATGATTGGGTTGCATGGTTAATGGTAGAACGTGATTTATGTTGTATGAGTTAGGGTGATAAAAAGAGCTTGGCAAACAACCTTGTTCTTGTCCACACGGGTAGGTATATGGGCGTGTGTCTAGGCCGTGTGTGACACACTGTTAGTCCCATGGGTGTGTGGCTGGGCCATGTGTCCCCTACATGTTAGTGATGCAAGTCAGTGTCGACTACGGGCTAGACACACGGGCGTGTGACAGGCTGTGTGATGCAAGTCAGTTTCGACCATGGGTGGAGCACACAGGCGAGTCGAGGCTATGTTAGGGACACAGGCCAGAGACACGGGCGTGTGTCCAGCCGTGTGAAAACCCCTGTAGGTTCGAATTGAGAAATAGTTCCACACGGGTGTGGAACACGGGTGTGTGATATGTCACACGAGCATGTCCTTACCTCCATACAGGCTTGTGGACTGTTTAGAGAAAAATTTTCTAAGGACTTCCAAAGAGCTTCAAAGGAGCTCGATTTGAGTTTGAACCATTCCTAGAACGTGAATTAAGCTTGGTAGGCTTGTTTAAGGGGTGTTAGTAAGAGTTTTAAATTGGGAAAGAAAGGTCAAGTTTCTAAATTGCATGATTGATTGCGTCGAATATGGGTAAGGGGTGTTACATTTAGTGGTATTAGAGCTATGGTTTAGTCGGTTCTCGGACTACCGTAGCGTGTGTAAGAGTCTAGCTATACATGTAATAAACCTATATTGATAGTATGGTGACTTCTGACAATTCTAAAAATTATTTTTATATAGTAAATGGATCTCGACCGAGCAGCTACTGATGATGACTCGCTAGTAAAATACCGATTCCCACGTAAGGTACTACACCTGTAGAAAGTAAACCCGAGACTTTGGGTCAAGGAGAAGAGGCTCGGAAGCCTTTCTCCACATAATGAGTAATTGGTACACGGAGTATGTATGAGTGAACCCTAATGCTCAACCTCCTCCACCCCCTCCTATACCTCAGCCAGTCCCCGTGGCTCCTCAAGGTATAGATTTGGTGAGAATGACCAAATCCTTGGTCGATAAGATTCAGAAACAAGGGGCTGAAGAATTCAAAGCTAATATAGATGATGACCTCGAGAGGGCGGAGTTCTGGCTTGAGAACTCAATGCGGGTATTTGATGAACTCTCTTGCACACTTGAGGAGAGCTTGAAATGTGCCGTGTCATTGCTGAAGGACTTGGCATATCGTTAGTGGAAAAGTTTAGAAGAGTTCCGAAAGAAGTACATAAGTCAGAGATTTGTGGATCAGAAGCGAAAAGAGTTCCTTGAATTGAAGCAAGGCAAAATGACTGTGGCAGAGTATAAGCACGAGTTTGTTAGGCTCAGCAAGTATGCACAAGAGTGTGTTTCTACGGAAGCTATTTTGTGCTAGAGGTTCAAAGGCGGGCTGAATGAGGATATCAGATTGCTAGTTGGGATTTTGGAATTGAAAGAATTTGTGGTGTTGGTTGATAGGGAATGCAAGGCCGAGGAGTTGAATAGGGAAAAGAGAAAAGCTATGATTGAGGCCCGTGATGCAAGGAAGAGGCCAGTGGGTAAATTGTTCCAAACTCAATCCAAGAGGTCCAAGGAAGAGAATCCTCAGACGAATGCTTCATTTGCGTATTCACATCGAGATCAAGGTAATACATATTCGGCCTTGAAAGTTCAAGCCACCTCGATGGCAAGTGTAGGCAATCCAAAGTAAAATAAATCAGAATGTCCAAATTAGGGTAGGCAGCATATGGAGAGTGTTGGCGGAACAATCGTAATTGCTACAAGTGTGGTTCAGCCAACCATTTTATTCAGAATTATCTAGAGAGATGGAAGGATGGAAAAGCAGAAGCATGACAAGTAATGTACCTTCGAGGAGTAGACCCCAGAAGAACCCGGGAGGTGGGACTAGTAGTAATAGAGGTGCACCTAGAGACTTTGCTGTGAGATCGGAGGGTCAAGCACCTTGAAGGACTTATGCCATTCATGCTCTGTAACACCCCTAACCCGTATCCATCGCCGGACTAGGGTTACAAAGCATTACCGAATAAAACACAACTCAAAACAGACATTTTTTTATTTAAAATAAACATATCAGGTACATTCAAGAGTAAAAATAATCATTACATAACATATTATATTCACATACTTAGCATTCAGATCAAAGACACATACTTAACTTTCAAATCAAAACTAGCGTTTAAGTATTGAACCATCCAAACAGAATAAGGTTGCACATTTTCTATTTAAATAAAACCATACTAATCTTTATAAATTCAAACATATTTATCATTTTATACTTACCAAATAATAGGACATTCATTATTTCAATTTCGTTTATTAAACAACTATCAAATTAATATTATGCTTAATCATTTTAATGCATATCCTTAATCAAATAAAGCACATGTTTAGTCATTCATTCCATGTGCTATTCGAATATCATGCTAAACAACTTGAATAATTTAATATACATATCAACCATTTAAGCAGTAAATGTTATACCTAATTATGTCACCTTTCAAAATTAGCACACATATATTCTTATATAACATATTAATCGATTTTCCATAATCTCACAAATATCTTATAAAGAATAGTTCATTAACAACCATCAAATATTTCAACCAAGAATAGCCAAATAACTATATAAATACAAAATTCATAACCTAATTACAAAACTAAAATTCATTTGCATCACATTTAAACATCTATCATAATTATCATTCTTAGAATACATATGTATTTAACATTATCATTTCAATCCCAATTATCCAAGACTTGATGGCTAATATGACCACATACCTATTTTTTGTATTCGAACATATATATATATATATATCACCTACACGAATTCAACATGTCCATAATATAATCATCACTTACCCATAGCCAAAATATCTATGTATACATTCGGTTCAAGTCTATATTTTAACTAATTCAATCCATCATACAAAGCATAACCAAAATACAAGTTTTAATCACATACCCAAATTCAACAAGTATAATTATAAACATCACACATGCTTACCTATCATGAACATATACCTTAATCAAATAGGCATAATATAAGCTCATTTTCAATGACCATTATGACCATAAGCATAGATACCAAATCGATCAAAAGAAGATAAGCCATTTTGCATGGCTATTAATTACATACAAAAGTACTTAATCAATATTCAACCTTTTACTATGCTATACATACCATATATTCCAAAATTAACTTAGCAAAATACCAAAGGAAACTGTCGATAGTGTGAATAGTCTTGCTGACGATCCTCGAGCTCGTAACGTATTCAAAATCTATAAAACAGAAATAGACAGAGAAACACAAGGTAAGCTATTTAAGCTTAGTAAATCAATAGAAAAGTAATATCAATCAACTTAATAAAATCAAATTTACAAGGTTATGTCAAATAGTAAATTATAAACCATCACAAATAAATACTCAAATTTCAATGTCAAATTCACACAACATATCCTTTAGCCGAATACACATAGTAGGTAAAATTATACATAGTTCACCTGGTTACACTTCGATCTTTGTACAATAACATAAACATATAACTTACCTTTCATTTATCAACACAGTTTATATACGTACCTGAATTCTTTTAGTTTAATTATCACATTGGTTGTCACTTACACATGCTCGTTGAACCATTCAAAATTAAAAAGGATACGCGGATAGTCAGAAGCTCGTACAATGCCAACGTCCCAGACGTAGTCTTACATGTAATCACATATCGATGCCACTATCCCAGACAGGGTCTTACACGTAAACACAAGTCGATACCAACATTCCAGACGTGGTATTACACGATTACACATATCGGATATCCTATGTCATGACATATGTATCCTATCTATTCCTAAGGTTCGTACGGGGCTTACGGACATCGAAACTCGATCGAATCAAGCTCGAAATATAGCCAATCACCACAATTACATTCGACCATATCATAAATAATTCAAATAATTCATTTTGAATATGCAAAAAATTATATTCATAGATATAACAACATTTAAATGCTTATTGACTTACCTCGGACGTCAACGATTATGAAATCGACTATTCGACCACTTTTGTCTTTCCCGATCCAAATCTTATTTCTTTAATTCTTGATCTAAACATATTCAAATTAAGATTATTTAAACACCATTCTATTCAATTTAGCCTAGAAACACATAAATGGACAAATTATAATTTTGCCCCTAACATTTCACACTTTTTACAATTTAGTCCTTTTTGCACAAAACACAAAATACACAAAATTTGACTATACTCCTTAAGGGATGAATATTCCTAGTGTCCGTACAAGCCCACACATTTTATTTATTTCACATTTTAGCCCCTCTAAAATTTATTTTTTCAATTTAGTCCAAATTACTCAATTTCATCAAAAATTCAAAGACAAAACTTGTTAATCTAACACATATATTTCATATATCATCATCAAACATCAAAAACCACAAGGTACCATTAATGGAAAAACACAAAATCATCATCACAATAAAAAATTAAGACATGGGTTTTGTACATCTCTAAGCAATGATCTCAAAAACGTAAAAATTATCAAAAATCGAACAAAAACGAACCTTTAATCAAGCTTCAAAGTGTTGAATATGCTATGTTTTCTTCTAATCAAGCTTCAAAGTGTCGAATATGCTAGGTTTTCTTCTTTCTTTTTCTTTTATTCAATTTGGATAAGGAAGAAAGATGAAAACATGGTTTTATTTTATGTTATTTTAACATATAATATAAATTATAATTAGTTTACTATTTTAACCTTTTAATGTTTTATTTATAAAACATAATTATATGGACAACGTTGTCCTATCCCGTCCACTATCTTTTAAAATGGGATAATTTCCTTTAAGGATCCCATATTAAAAAGCCACTATCAAATTAGCACTTTACACTTTAATTTGTAACTTTTACATTTTATGCGATTAAGTCCTTTTTATTTAATCGGGTACCTAAACGATAAAATTAAGTCACGAAAATTTAACACCAAAAATTCACACATAATATACATGAAAAATAATTTTAAAATATTTTTTAGACTCAAATTTGTGGTCTCAAAACCACTTTTTCAATTAGGGTCAAAATCGAGTTGTTACAACTTTCCCCTTAGGGATTTTTGTCCCCGAAAATCTTACCGGTGAATAGGTTTGGATAACGTTCTTTCATCGTATTCTTTGACTCCCAAGTTTCTTCCTCAACTCGTGCTTTTGCCACAATACTTTGACTGACAGAATTTTCTTATTTCTCAATTCTTTTATCTCATGAGCCAGAATACAAATCGGTTCCTCTTCATATGTCATATCAAGTTGAATATCGACTTCTATCAGACTAATCACATGTGAAGGATCAGATTGGTATCCACGAAGCATCAAAGCATGGAACACATTATGGATCTTTTCTAGCTCAGGTGGCAACTGCAATCTATAAGCAACCGGCCCAATACGCTCTATGATCTCATACGGCCCAATGAATCTAGGACTCAACTTGCCTTTACGACCGAATCTAAGTACTTTCTTCCACAGTGAAACTTTCAAAAACACTTGATCTCCGATCTAAAACTTAATATCTTTACATTTTAAATCTGTATATGACTTTTGACGATCTGATGTAGCTTTCAAGCTATCACGAATCACTGTCACTTTCTGTTCAGTTTCTTTGATCAAGTTAACCCCGTATATCTTATTTTCACTGAGCTCGATCCAATACAATGGTGTACAACATTTACCACCGTACAAAGCCTCGTAGGGTGCCATCTTGATACTAGATTGAAAGCTATTATTATAAGCAAATTCAATCAGGGGTAAGTATTGTTCCCACGTACCTTCAACTCAAGGATACAACATCTCAACATATCTTCAATTATCTGAATGATTCGTTCGGACTGACCATCTGTCTGCTGATGAAAAGCTATGCTAAAGTGTAGTTTCGTACGTAAGGCATCTTGCAATTTCTTCCAAAACTACGATTTTAATCTCAGGTCTCTATCCGAAATAATTGAAATAGGCACACCATGTAATCTCACAATCTGTGATACATATAATTCAGCCAGTTTATCAAGTGAATAATCAATGCGAACTGGAACAAAATGAGCAAATTTAATCAAACTATCCATAATAACCCAGATTGCATCTTTCTTACTCGGTGTCAACGGTAGACCAAATACAAAACTCATCATGACTCTATCCCACTTCCACTCAGGTATCATAATTGGCTGAAGTAACCCAGAAGGTACCTGATCCTTGGCTTTTACTTGCTGACAGACTAGGCATTTCGAAACAAAATCTGATATGTCTCGTTTCATACCAGACCACCAATAAAACTGTTTCAGATCATTATACATTTTTGTACTATTCGGATGAACAGATAACCCACTACTGTGAGCTTCATCCAAAATCATCTGAATCAACTCTGAATTCCTCGGAACACATATTCGATTTTTGAACCTCAAACAACCATTTTCATCAACTCGGAATTCTGATTCAACATTAGTTTCACACTGAGCTCGCTTTGTTAACAAATCATTATCAACTTTCTGGGCATCACAAATTTGTTGAACAAACAACGGTCTTGCTTTTGATTCAGCTATTATCGAACCATCATCAGATATAACCATATGCTGTTCATTGCATGCAAAACAAATAATGACTTTCCACTTAAAGCATTAGCAACAACATTAGCCTTTCCCGGGTGGTAGTCTTTCAATAGCTCTAACCATCGGCGTTGTCTCAAATTCAAATCTTTCTGAGCCATCAAATACTTCAAGCTTTTGTGATCATAATAAACATGACATTTCTCACCGAATAGATAATGACGCCAAATCTTCAATGCAAACACAATGGCTGCTAGTTCTAAATCATGTGTCGGGTAGTTGTTTTCATGTGGCTTCAATTGTCTCGAGGCATAAGCTATGGCTTTGCCTTCCTGCATCAAAACACAACCCAAACCATTCAAAGATGCATCACTATAAATGACAAATTCTTTACCCGATTCAGGATGAACTAACACTAGAGCTTCGATCAAAATAGCTTTCAGCTCATCAAAACTTTTCTGACACTTCTCTGACCACTCGAACTTAATATCTTTATGTAACATCTTTGTCAACAGTGTAGCAATCATAGAGAAACCCTTCATGAACTGTCTGTAGTAACTAGTAATCCCAGAAAGCTTCAAACTTTAGAAACATTTTTCGGTGGTTTCTAGTCAAGTATAGCTGAAATTTTATTCGGGTCAACCCTGATACCTGATGCTGATACAACATGGCCCAGAAAACTTACTTCACGTAACAAGAACTCACACTTACTAAACTGTGCATACAACTGTTTATCTCGCAAAATTTGTAGCACAAGTCTCAGATGCTCAGCATGCTTGGTTTCATCTCGGGAGTAGATCAGAATATCATCTATAAACACTACCACAAATCGATCCAAATACTATTTGAAAATCTAATTCATCAGATCCATGAAAACAACAGGTGCATTAGTAAGTCTGAAAGGCATAACCAGAAACTTGTAATGTTCGTACCTCATTCGGAAAGAAGTCTTTGGCACATCAGAGTCTTTAACTCGCAACTAATAGTATCCCAATCTCAAATATATCTTTGAAAACACTGTAGCCCCTTTCAGCTGATCAAACAAGTCGTCAATTCTTGGTAACAAATACTTGTTCTTTATGCTCACTTTATTAAGCTGCCTGTAGTCAATACACATTCTCATGGTTCTATCTTTCTTTTTCACAAACAGAATTGGTGCGCCTTAAGGAGAGAAACTCGATCGCGCAAATCCCCTATCTGTCAACTCTTGCAACTGTGCTTTCAATTCTTTTAATTTTGTAGGTGCCATCCTGAAACACCCCAAACTCGGCACACAAGCCCCGACCAGATCTGACATGTTTCTTAAGTAAAACTTAGCTATGTCTCATTTCATCTTCTAAAAAAATATGATGGTTTTAAAATAAGATTTGCATTTCCATGAAGTTGAAAACCAAGTTTTCGTTCAAGTTTGGATTTCATAAAAACGTTTCCTTATTATCTCACGAATTAAAAGTTTTGTCGAACTATAAAGCTCATTAGGTTGGAAGGAACCGTAAGTTGATTAGGTGATAAAACATTTGAAGTTGTTAAAGAAAAATATTTAGTTACCCATTTGCCGATTATCGAATGAAAATAAAACTTAAAACATAAAATTTAAACAATTAAGTAGTGGCCTTATTACAAATTTAAAATACCAAATAAATCTCGAAAGAGAAGTGTGCTAAAGAACACCCAAAGTTCATCCCTACGAAAGCCCAAAAACGCTGAGCATGGCCACCACATAGTCCCTACTGACCCAGTCCAAAGCACTAGGTGTCACCTGCAAAAAGTTAGCCCCCGAAGGGTGAGTCAATAGACTCAATGTGTAACAGCCAACCACCAAGTCCCAATCGATTATAGCCTTACTTACAACGTTTTGGGCAAAGCCCATCCGAAATCATATTTGGCCATAGGCCCATATCATAGCATATTAAACCACATATATATAGAATGAAAATGCCACCCGAACCCACCTAGATATCCAACCTCTACACACCACCCGTACCTGCCAATCACACCGTGGGGATTACTAAATCGACCCTCCATCCACTACACACCCTCAAAGGCAGTCGCTACAGTCAACTGGTCATCGCCTTTAATACGTGGCATAGCCACCAGATAATGTGACAAGGTCACTGGATACATAATATTGTGACATAAGTCACCAGATACTGTGGTAAAACCACCAAAACACTTCCCCTTTACATTATCACCCTCATGCCCATGCAACATACAAAATATATAGATATCATGCGATACACCTTACCACAAGGCCATAAAGAAATTACACATGTTTTCATATCAATGTTTGTAACCATTGTTTAATAGAGTGTTAGGGGTAACGTACCTGAATACACTGTACCATTGAATGGTACCCTTAGCCATATTTATTCAAAGCCTTATTAACACATATCTAACATTATTATTAATAATCAGGAATTGGGGTAGGGATACACACCTGATAACACTAAGAACTACGCTTTCGATACTAACACTTTCACTTGCAGGGATCACAGTGATTTGCTTATCCCTTTCCGATGCTGGCCCACACCCCGATGGCCAATCCCGTACTGCAGAAACTGAGTGTTTCTTAAATCTAGGGGTAGGGACTACCCCTTTCTCTCCTCTACTGGCATTCGCATCCATCTAATGTCACTTAATTAGAAACTCGATTAATTGATACGTAAGAATCTAAACGAAAACACATCTATAACTTATCTAAATACTCTTACCAAAGTAGATCTGAATCCCGGAGACTCCTCCTTTGTTTCTGTCGAATCCTCCTTGCTTGATTAAATCCCGAAAGATCTCCTTCTAATGTCGGCTACAAAATGAATCTCAAACCCACCTTTATGGTTTCGGCCAAAAGAATAAAAGGGATTAACTTTCTTAGTGTCGACTAACCAAAGGTATAAGAGAGAAGGATCGAATGACAGAGAGTCCCTTACCCCAATATCAAAATCGATTGAATAGCTTCCACAATGAGATCGACAACACCTTTGCTTGGAAATACAAAAAGATTCAGCCACAATAGAAGGTTATTTGGCTTTAAAGAATTAATAGAGAAAGGGATCGGTGAGATGATGATATGATTTGGCTTTGGTGAGAAAGAGAAAGGTTCAGCCTTAACAAAAGAGAAGAGAAGGGGGAGATGGATTCGGTTTAAAGAAAAGCAAAGAGAATAAGAGAAAGAAGAAGAAATTGACCTTTATGGTCTTCCCAAAATCAGCTAATGCAAAGAAAATAGAAAAGGGCTTTGAAAGTTTTCTGACTACCACTTTTCGGCACAAGACTAAGGAAGGATAAGAAACTAGAAAATACACCTTAACCCTTAAGCAAATTCGGCACCCAACTTCCCCCCTTGCATGACCGAATAAGCCCCCCAAAGTCCTACATTCGGCCAACTCTCACCCTCTTCTCATCCCCTCTTTTCTCCACTTTTCCTCCCCTCTCATTCAAAAGAGTTTGAATGAATCAACCTTCCATCCCTTCTCCTAGCCGCATATTCAAATGCATTGACCAAGTCTATCGCTCATCCATTTAGAGTCTCCATGTCATCCAACACCTCCTCCCTTGAAGCAAAAAGGCAACCCTAAAATGTTTCCCTTGCTGCTCGAACCTAGGTCCCTTCTCACTCCATGAGGCGTCACTCTTCTGTGCTCCAAGTGGCACCTCCCTTGCCACTTTACCAACTGAGTTCTTGTGTCATAAGCTACACACTAACCTTCTTAAGGCCTAGTGCTCCTAGCTCTTCCCCTTATTAGCTTAAAGTCAAACATTTTTCTACCTACACCCCAAGGTTCCCGAAGCCCCCAAAACACATACACACAACACACAAGCACACTACTACACACTACTACATACATTTGAGTTAAAACGCACAACCCCTAAATCTTGGATATTACACATCCTGTATGGAGCTATAGAAATCGGAGTCGTCCCCAGCACTAATTCAATCCCAAACTCAACTTCTCAAATATCTGGCAAACCAAGTAATTCTTCAGGAACACATCTGGATACTCACATACAACAGGTACTTATTCAATCTTCCTTTCTATCACTTTAAAATCAAACACATAAGCAAAATAAGCTTCACAACCCTTTCTCACATATTTCTGAGCTATTATAGAAGATATCACTGCTAGTAAACCATTCAGATCATTAGATTCAATCCAAATAATCTCATCATTTTGGCATCACAAATCAATAGTCTTCCATTTACAGTTCATGATAGCATCATGCAGAGTTAACCAATCCATACCCATAATTTTATCAAACTCATCAAATGGCAACAACATCAAATTACCGGAAAACATGAATCTCGAATCATCAATGGACAATACTTGTATATTTTATCAACCAAGACATACCATCCTAAAGGGTTTGATACTTTAATTACAAAATCAGTAGTAAACTCAACAGGTAAAATCTTACTGATAAACCATAATTTACAAATATTTTAACCCCATACTTGTCTTATTTTTGGATAAATTTTCATTAAATTTGATGAATTCGATGCTTCTAATCCCTTAATTCTATGTTTTATACTCAGGAGAGCTTAAGGAGTCGAAAAGAATGAGAAACGGGCCAAAAAGGGACAAAATAGGCCTACATAAAAAATCACACGGCCTGGACTATCAACCACGAGCAGATCACACGACTGTGTGTGGTGAGTAGAATCGATCACGGCCGAAGGAGTCCACCACAGGTGTGTCCTATGTAACAAAGATAAATTCTATATGGAATAAGCTACTTGTGGGCCAAGGGAGGTGTTCCAAAGCCTATATAAACACCCTAGGGGGTGACCTAAAAGGAGGACGTTGAATAGACGCCAAATAGGAGGCAAAAAATACTCCAAGACAGTCGTTAGGAACAGCTTAGGAGAAGGATCTCCATCAAGACTGAAGATCTCCCATCAAGTTCTTTATAAGTTTTTGGGTTTTCATTATGTTTGTGGTTTTCCTATTTTATGATGTTTCTTTCTATCAGTATCAACTAAATCCCTTAAATACCTAAGGGGATGAAACCTAAGATAGATCTTATTATTGTTTGATTTATAAGATAAATATTTATTCTTATTCTTAATTGTGAATTTCTATTCTTGTTTTGATAATTCAAGTTATTAATCCAAGTCGAATGTGCTTATTTAGTGGAGCAAAAGTCCCTGTTTAAGAGAATATCAACACAATTAAGTAGAGTTGATTGCAACCCTAGAAATAGGGCGACGAAAATCTGTCAGATTAGAGTCAATTATAATAAGGGAATCCATAGATCGAGTTAATGCGATAATAGGGGTTTTAATTAGAAAGAAATTTCAATTAATCAACCTAGAGTTAGTTGTTTTTAGTCTCGAAAGAGATATTAAAATAAATCATAGATTTCTACGGATTAATTCAAGTGAATAAATCACATGAATCAAAAGTAATAAGTGAAGTTTAGGTGGATTCTTCCTTAGGTATTGCCTATCTCATATAAGTTGTCCAAAAGTATTTTCCCAATTCACCCTTTTTCACGTTCATAGTCATTAGTTAGTTAATTTTAGATTAAAAATAAATCCCCTTAATTACTAGGCTAGATAATAAAAAGATAGTTATTACTAGTAATTTTAGTCCTTGAGGATACGATATTCCGGACTACCATAACTATACTGCTATTCGATAGGTGCGCTTGCCTCTGTCAAAATAATAGTTAGTTTCGAGCCCATCAAGTTCTTAGCGCCATTGTTGGGGACTAAGATATTAGGAACACTAAATTTTTATTACTTTAGCCATTTTTACTATTTACAATTTATTTTTATTTTTATTTTTGCTAATTTTTCTTTTATTTGCTTCTGGCAGGTAATTTTAGTTTATGACTAGAAGAAACCCGTCAGAACCATTACTTTTTGATAGCGATATAGAAGCTACAGCTAGTAGAAACCAAAGAGAAACAAGGCGAAGCTTACAATACATAAAAGAAGAGCAAGAAGACGAAACCAATAATACCGAAGAGATGGCTGATAATAATCCGCTACCTCCTGTGGTTGCCGTTAATCCGGTGAATCAAAATCTTGCTCCTCGTACTATGTATGATTATGGTAAACCTAATTTAACAGGAACCGAATCAAGTATTGTTAGACTTGCTATTGCTACAAATAATTTTGAACTGAAACCTAGCACTATTCAGATGATCCAACAATTTGTTCAGTTTGATGGTTTGCAGGATTAGGATCCAAACAATCACTTGGTAAATTTTCTAAAGTTTTGCGACACTTTCAAAATTAATGGTGTTTCTGATGATGCCATTCATCTTCGATTATTTCCCTTTTCGTTGAGGAAAAAAGCTAAACAGTGGTTGAACTCGTTACCACGAGGATCAATCACTACATGGGACCAAATAACCAAAAATTTTTGTTAAAATATTTTCCGCTAGCTAAAACAGCTAAGTTGAGGAATGATATTTCTTCTTTTGTGGAGATGGATCTACTCTACGATGCATGGGAGAGATATAAAGATCTACTAAGGAAATGCCCTCACCATGGGTTACCTCTGTGCTACATGTTCAAACCTTTTATAACGGTGTGAACCCCTCAATTAGGCAGTTGATTGATTCAGCCGCTGGTGGAACCCTAAATAACAAGACCCCTGAAGCGGCTTATGAGTTTATAAAAGAGATGGCACTGAATAACTATCAGTGGTAAGTTATGAGGACAAAGCAAACAAAAGCTGCCAGTGTTTTAAACCTCAACGCAGTGACCATGCTATCAAACCAGGTAGAACTATTAAATAAAAAGATTGATGGTTTGTGTGGTTCTTCGCAGGTACATCCAGTGATGCAATGCGATACATACGGAGGAGGGATGAACAATATAGAATACCCACCCTATAACCCTGGCATAGAAAACGAATAGATGAACTATATGGGTAACAATTCTAGACCTCAAAATAACCCTTATAGTAACACTTACAATCGAGGTTGGAGGAATCACCCAAACTTTTCATGGGGTGGCCAAGGAAATTAGAGACAACAACTCCCTCCAGGTTTTCAACAGCAACCGTACCCACAAGAGAAAAAGCTGAACCTTGAGGAGATGCTAACAAAATTTATCGTGGTGTTAGAAACTCGTTTCCAAAAACTAAAACAACACTCAAAAATCAGCAAGCATCGGTTCAAGGGATCGAGAACCACTTAGGAAAACTTGCTAAACTCATATCTAAACGATCACAAGGTAGCTTGCCAAGCAACACTGAAACTTACCCAAAGGAGCAACTTCATTCCGTTACTGCTTATGATAGTGAAGGGTTAGATGAACCAAAATTGCGGTAAGAGAATGTGGTAGAGGAAGGTACGGTTGAGGTAAGCCATGATCAACCAAAACTGGTAATTACAGAGTACCAACCTCGTGTGCCATACCCCAATGCGATGAAGAAAGACTGCACAAATGAACAATTCAGTAAATTTATTAAACTTCTAAAGAAATTACATATTAACTTACCATTTCTTAAAGTTCTTTTGCAGATGCCAATTCAAGAAAATTTTTAAAGGAGCTTTTGACAAACAAACGGAAGTTAGACGAGGCATTGCATGTGGAGTTAAATGCAGTGTACTCAGCAATCTTACAAAATAGACTACCGCAAAAGTTAAAAGATCCAGGGAGTTTTACGATTCCTTGCTTAATTGGTAGTTTATCTGTTGATAATGCTTTAGAAGATTTAGGGGCAAGCATCAATGTTATGCCTTATAAAATGTTTAAACAGCTAGGTCTCGGGAAACCCAAACAAACTAGAATGAGCATTCAATCTGCTGATAAAACTATCAGAGTTCCTAGGGGTATAATTGAGGATGTACTAGTAAAAATTGATAAATTCATATTCCCCGTAGACTTTGTTATTTTAGACATGGATGAGGACAACAATGTTCCTTTAATTTTAGGAAGACCCTTTTTAGCAACTGCTAAAACTAGAATTGATGTTGGTACAGGTGAACTTACACTTTCTACATGTGACGAAACAATCACTCTTCAGGCTCTTGACTCGGCTAGGACATTGAGTAGTAAAGGTGGGATATAAATTCTATTAATGGCAATTCGATTCAACCTTCATTTCAGGAAGCACCACAAAATTACACAACTAAGCCAGATCCTAGGCCTCTGCTAATAGAGAAAAAACTCACGAGGAGCAAAGGCTTCAGATCGATGAACTAGACAAGTGGAAGACACATGACAAGGAGAAATTGGGGAAACATGATGAACCAAAGCAAAACCATGTCAAACTTAAGGATGAGACAAACCAATTAAAGATAAAAAATCAAGTATTGTTGGATAGGAGAGACCCTCGAATTGCCACTTCGGGCCTTAATGCATACGAAGAGATCCCTTTCACAGTACTGAACGTCTTTCCATACGAAAAAGTCGAGGTGACTAATCCTACATTCGGAACTTTTAAGGTAAACACCACTCGACTTAAACTATATATCGATAACCGAATTAATAGCAAGAATAAGGAGTTTCAACTCTTCAAACCACCATGATTATGTGAATGAGAGGTAAGTCTAGCTTAAGACTTTAAACGAGCGCTTCTCGGGAGGCAACTCGAGCACTAACCCCATTATTTTTCATACTTTCACCTAACTAGAAACTAAAAAATTCAATAAAAGCGCAGGTTTCCCTACCACACGACCTTGCACACAGGCGTGGCCGTTGCCATGTGGACACCACGATTAGGCACATTGGCGTGGCCAAACTGTGAACCAAGGACAAAACATCCCTAAACCACAGACAAAGATAAAATGCCACGGTCGTATGATACGGTCGTGGTCGACACTGAGAAAGTAACACGGGTGTGCGACACGCCCGTGTCCCTAAACTGTGGTCGACACTGATTAAGCTACATCGACGTGGGAACATCAACACAGACGTGGGAGAAACAAACGAGACACCACACGGCTGTGCAATACGACTATGTGACCTAACACACCCATGGAACACGGGCGTGGGCAACCATTAGATCCCTGATTCCTATTTAAAACCCCCCTTCTTCTCACTTTCTCCCCAATTTCTTCTTTTTCCAAACTCTAACCACCACACCCCTTTCTTTTTCTACTATCTCCTTTTATTTTCCTTTCCCCTTTTCCCTCACTATTTCTTTTCACCACCATCCCCATGTCGAAGAAGTGAAAGGATCCTAGCACGATTTCCCCATGCGCGACCACTCTACATAAGTTCATGCCGACCGCTTTATTCCCTCGACAAGAGAAGGACCTTTGAGTCCATTTATTTTTTCTTTTTCTTTTCTCTTCTCCTTTACTTTCCTTCTCTTTATCTTTCTTGTGCTTAATTTATATTATTATATTTTGATTTCTTTAATTTAGGTTTAAAAGGCTGTTAGGGAATCACTACACCTCCACCGAAGTATCCACCTTCGCATTCATCTATGCCTCACTACCATTTCTTTTCTTTGACCCTGCAGTTTTTAAGGGTTCAGGGATGTTACGGAACGACCACACCACCGGAGTATCCTCCTCCAACTTGGCCAGAATTTCCCCATTTCTTTTCTTTAACTCCATCCAAAAATTCATGAAGTTTCACTTCCCTCCCTATCTTATGCTTTTCTTACTCTATTATCATTTTTATCTTTTTACATTGAGGACAATGTAAATCTTAAGTGTAGGGAGGTGTCAACAATACTTGTATCAGAAAATCCCTGAATTTTGTCTTGTTCTTAAGTAGTTTTCTCATATTACTATTAGAATGAAACTTCTATTGATTTATGATTTTTGTTGATATGTTTTGAAATAAGTCATAGGTAATTGTGCATTGATGATTTATACTTTAAGACATTAGAGAATCAAGCATGATAAGTCTATTTTCAGAATTAAAAATTTCTAGGCTGTTTTCCTAAATTTAAATATTACTTTGAAGTTTGAAATTTGCAAGATTGACATCAAAAACCATAATTTTTTGTGAGATTTTGAGCCTTTATAGCATACATTTTTTGTGCTCACTTTATTGATTATGAGTGTGTCAACATTGATTTGTTATTCTAGAACTTGCTTCGATTATGCATGTCGAGACCATACTTTTGATTTGATATATTGAGATGATAAAGACACCTAGGTTTTAACCCACTTGCTTCATAAAAAAGGCTACCTTCATAATTAACCCTTAGTGAACCCCATTGATCCTAATAAACCATTTCTTGACTTAACCTATAATATTAACCCAAAACCAAATTTTTACTTACCCTATTTTGACTCCCCTTATGTCGAGATTTGATTTGATTAGTTGCCTAACTATTTTCTTTAATTCAGTTGCTAAATTCTTTCTTATTATACTTGTTCTTATTCAAAAAAAAGGTGGAAATTCATTATTAGTACTATGATTATTTGAGCTTAAGCAGTTAATTTCATATTTTGAGAAGTAGCTCGTGTTATTATTATAAGTTTTCAATTGATGTAATTATTTAGTATTAGTCTATTGTTCTAGTTAGGTAATTTGACAATTAAATCTCGATCTAACCCTTTAATTTAGCCTTTATCCACACCTTTAACCCAAGCCCCATTACAACCCTTTTTAAAAGACCTTTTGATTTGTGTATCATCTCATTTTATAGTGGTGGAGATTTGATTTTCATGCAAGCCTATGGTAATAACTCTTCATGTTTGACTTTTGAGTGCTTTATCTTGAACCTTAAACACATTGAGTGATTTGAGTGAATCATCAGTAAGGATGTTAATTCTTGTCGATTTTCAATCAAAGGTAATTATTTAGATAAAGGGAAACACCTATGTTTTGGTGCTATAAAACTTTGTGACTTAGACTGTTTGAATCTTTAGGACTCTTTTAGTTAAATTATCCATGTATGAATTATCTGTGAATTATGATAAGGCATTATTGATGAGAATTATAAATTGAAGGAAGTTAATTTTAATTGTGAGTTAAGGATTTTGCTTGAGGACAAGCAAACGATTAAGTGTGAGGATATTTGATAAACCATAATTTACACATATTTTAACCCTATGCTTGGCTTATTTTTGGATGAATTTTCATTAGATTTGATGAATTTGATCTCCTAATCCCTTAATTTCATGTTTTATACTCAGGAGAGCTTAGGAAGTCAAAAAGAAAAGAAACGGGCCAAAAAGGGGAAAAATGGGCCTACATAAGAAATCACACGGCCTGGACTATCGACCATGGGTAGATCACACGGCTATGTGTGGCGAGCAGAATCGACCACGGCCGAAGGAGTCCACCACGGGTGTGCCCCTGCAGTAGCAAAGATAAATTCTATTTGGAATAAGCTACTTGTGGGCCAAGGAAGGTATTCCAAAGCCTATATAAACACCCTAGGGGGTGACCTAAATGGAGGACATTGAATAGACGCTAAATAGGAGGCAAAAAATACTCCAAGACAGCCATCAAGAACAGCTTAGGAGAAGGATCTCCATCAAGACTAAAGATCTCCCATCAAGTTCTTTATAAGTTTTTGGGTTTTCATTATGTTTTGTGGTCTTCTCTATTTTATGATGTTTCTTTCTATCAGTATGATAAAAATCCCTTAAATACCTAAGGGGATGAAACCTAAGATAGATCTTATTATTGTTTGATTTATAAGATAAATAATTGTTCTTATTCTTAATTTTGAGTTTCTATTATTGTTTTGATAATTCAGGTTATTAATCCAAGTCTAATATGCTTATTCAGTGGAGCAAAAGTCCCTGTTTAAGAGAAGATCAACACAATTAAGCAGAGTTGATTGCAACCCTAGAAATAGAGCGATGAAAATCTATCAGATTAGAGTCAAATCTAATAAGGGAATCCATAGATCGAGTTAATGCGACAATACGGGTTTTAATTAGAATGAAATTTTAATTAATCAACCTAGAGTTAGTTATTTTTAGTCTCGAATTAGATATTAACATAAATCAGGGATTTCTACGGATTAAGTCAAGTGGATAAATCATAAGAATTAAAAGTAATAAGTGAAGTCTAGGTGGATTCTTCCTTAGGTATTGCCTATCTCATATAAGTTGTCCAAAAGTATTTTCCCAATTCACTCTCTGTCACGTTCATAGTCATTAGTTAGTTAATTTTAGATTAAAAATAAATCCCCTTAATTACTAGGCTAGATAATAAAAAGATAGTTATTATGTAACAGACTGAATTTGACCCTAATCAGAACGGTGGTTTTGGGACCACGAATCTGAGTCTGAGAAATATTTTAAATTTATATTTTGTGTTTATTATATGTGAATTAATATGTGTGAAAGTTTAGTGGAAAAATTTTATCGTTTGTGTGTTTAATTTAGAAAAAGGACTTAATCGCGTAAAAGGTAAAAGTGGCATACTAAAGTGAAATGTCCTAATTTGAGCATGGCTTTATAATATGAAGTATTGAAAGGGTAAATAACCCATTTTATGAGTTAGTGGCGGTCATGGACAAGTTTGTCCTTAAGATATAATTTTGGTTATTTTATTATAAAGGTTAGTTAGGTAATTTAATAATAAATTAATATATGTTAAAGTAAAACAAACAAAAGGCCATTTTTCATTCATCTTTGTTCATGGCCAAATGTAGCTAAGAAAAAGGGGTTGAAGAAGCTTTAAAATTTCGGCAACTATTTGGTTCAATTAGGTAAGAATTTTATCTCGGTTTTTGTTTATTTTACGTTTCGAGATCGTTGCTTAGAGTACTAGATGACCCATGTTGAAATTTTTGAATCTAAGCATGTGTGATATTCGGCCATTGAAATGTTCTTGTGGTTTTTGATGTTTGATGTTTTTAAATTAAAGATATGTTTAAGATTAATATATTTGGTATTGGAAATTTTGGTGAATTTGAGTATTTAGGGCTAATTTGTAAAAGTAAATTTTTAGAGGGGCTTATTTGCAAAATAAATGAAAGAAATGGACTTATAATGCCCTTGTGAACATTCAGCCCTTGTATAGTCTTGGCAAATTTTGTGTATTTTGTGTTTTGTACAATTAGGACTAAATAGTAAAAATGTAAAATTTTAGGGGCAAAATGGTAATTTGCATGTTTATGTGTTTTGGGACTAAATCGAATTGAAATGTAGTTGAATGAGCTGAATTTAATGTGTTCTAGATCAAGAGCAAAGAAAACGAATTGGATCGGGGAAAGACAAAAGTTCTCGAATAGCTTAGGTTTAAGTTGTTCGTCGACAATGAGGTAAGTCCTGTCGAAATGTGTTAAAGTACTATTTATGAATCTATTAAATGATAATGTTCGATAAATTTGAAGGTAAATTGTTGTGATAGCCAAATGTATATGGTTAAATTGGCTTGAATGCATAAGTTGACAATATTATATGAATATGTATCTATGATGTATTATTTGGGAAAATGTGAAGTATGTGATTGGTTTATGAATTATTTGAGCTTATTGCCTAGCGTGCTTTGTACCGATGATATATTAGGGCCTAGTGCCTAGCGTGCTTAGTGCTTGGTGACATATTCGAGCTTTGTGCCTAAAGGTGCTTAGTCTTGGGTGACATATATTAAGACTAGCAAGCTTAGTGGGTGACATATTCAAAGCTTAGTGCCTAGTAGGCTTAGTTGGTGACATATTCAGCTTAGTGCCTAGCGTGCTTAGTCTTGGTGACATATTTGGGCTTTGTGCCTCATGGAGCTTAATGCCGTGAATTGCTATAAATGGAAAATTTGAGAATCAAACAAGGTAAGTTACATATAATGCTTTGTGTTAAAAGCTCGGTAAGAGTTAGCCTACTATGTTTGTAAGGAATGAAGTGAGCAAATTTCTTATCGTTTTAATTAAATACGATGTCTGAAATGGAGAATTCCACAAGTACTTTATTTTATAATGTTGAACCTATCATTAATATGTATGTACATTGCTTATATGTGAAGTTGATAAAGTATATGTTCATGATGACATAGTGAAAATAATTAATACAAATGTGACACTAGTATTCGCTAAGTGTATTATATATATATAGAAATATTTATGTACAATATTATAAGCTTGAAGATTAAAATGTTTACATGTATGTTCATTACAATTATATGTGCTTAAGACTTACTAAGCCCGTGAGCTTCTTTGTGTGTTTTCGCTATTCGTTTTATAGATTTTGGTCAAGCTACAGGCTCGAAGGATCGTTGGTGAAGTCAACCACACTATCTCTCTCTTTGGTATATATATGTTTTGCATACTTTTTGAGTCAAAGGCATGTATAGACTAAATCTCTTATGTTGTGTTCGAATGATATGTATATGTATGTATGCCATGCGAAAATGGCTATGCTTTTATGAATGTGTGACTTGTAATGTGGGTCATGGTATTAGTGATGTGAATAATTAGTTTTGCTTTATGTTAACTTCAAAGGTTTATTTTATGGTTTAAGCATATGTAAGTAATGTATTAGATTAAGTGGTCTTTTACTTACTTTAAAGTAAAAGGATAATGATCATGATGATTTGTGAAAATGGCTTGCCCCTTATGGTTTAAACTTGATTGTATATGTTTCTTTATTTGAGTTAGTTTGAGTTGGTTAAATTATGGATTTACTATTGGAGATTTTAGTAATGGATTAAATATGGTTCAAATATCTATGTGACATTGGAATGATGATGATTTGTTTCAGCATGTTTAGTTGAATGTATCAATGTGACTAGGTATAGATGATATAAATTGTATCTTGTGCATGTGTTAACCAGAGGTGAAATAGTAATGAGTAAATAGATGTGTAATAATGTATACATTCGGCTATGTAAAACTAATGGCATGAAGTACTGTATGTGGCTTAAGGTTATTATGTTGATAAGTTTAAAATAAAAGGTATAGGTCGAATAGATAGTTGGGTGGTTTGATAATGTGATTCGGTAGGAGTGATAAGACATGCCAAAGATCATATGATCTATATAAGTTATATTAACCGTTTGTATAGGAAGTTTTATGCTATGTTTTTAAATTGACATATTCGAATATGGTTTGAACATGTGCATATACATTTAGTTTAAGTATATATATTTTGAGCAGGAAATATATATATATATATATATGCAAATATACGAAATTGGCTTAAATGGATTATGATAAGTTATTAATGTTTAAGTTTGCTATGGTAGTATAAACTCGAAATGCATTTCTCCATGCTTTTAATGAATGTAAATAAATGATATGATTTGTGTTAAGCATAGTAATGCCCTGGAACTTTAATCCGGCAATGGACACGGGTTAAGGGTGTTACAAATTACTAGTAATTTTAGTCCTTGAGGATACGATATTCTGGACTCGCCATAACTATACTACTGTTCGTTAGGTGTGCTTGCTTTTGTCTAAATAATAGTTAATTTCGAGCCTATAACTTACTAAACACCAAAGTCTCACACATATAGTAATGAGTTGAACCAGGATCAATCAAAGCAATAACAATAGTATCATAAAGAGTAAAAGTACCAGTAATGACATCTGGGGATCAACCCTCCTCGCGTGCACATATGGCATAAGCTCTGGCTGGTGTGCGAGCCTTAGATCTAACAGCTGAATCTTTAGTCCCTCTCTGGCTGCCACTAGCAATACCTGTATTTCTGGGTAGTCTACCTCGAGCTGCAGTATTACCCGATCTAGTATTCTGAGTCAAATTTTGATCAACTATCTCTGGACACTCTCGGATAAAATGATCTCTGGATCCACAATTAAAATAGGCTCTATCATGCAATCTACAACTACTGGGATGTCATTTACCACAATGTTCACACTTGGTTTGATTTGATCTGACATTACCCGCACTAGCCACAGAGGTAACTCTCGAGCTCATAGGTGCTTTATCTTGATCTCGTCTGAAATGACCCCGCAGTATTCCTCGACCAACTAGTATCATCTCATAATTTCTTTGAGGTCGACTGAAATGGCTTACTGAATGGTCTTTTGCGTGAACCTCTAGCTTCAAAATCAACTTTTCTTTTCTCTTTCCGAGCTCTTCAGCTTTGTAGGCTCGTTCAACAAGTACCACAAACTCTTTTATCTCTAGTATGCCAACTAGTTGTTTAATGTCTTCATCCAGCCCATCTTCAAATCTCTTACACATAATAGCTTCAGATGAAAAACACTCTTTGGCACATCTGCTAAGTCTAACAAATTTTTGCTCGTATTCTGTCACTGTCATCTGCCTCTATTTTAGCTTAAGAAATTCATTACGTTTCTGATCAATAATCCTTTGGCTGATATATTTCTTATGAAACTCTATCTGAAAGAATTTCCAGGTCACTCGCTCCTTTGGAACCACCGATACTAGTGTATTCCACCAGTGATATGCAGTGTCCCGTAGCAAAGATATAGCACATTTCAAACACTCATCAGGGGTGCAGGATAATTCATCAAATACTCGAATGGTATTATCAAGCCAGAACTCGGCTCACTCAGCATCATCATCATTAGTGGCTCTAAATTCCTCGGCTCCATGTTTTTTATTTTATCAACAGGCGACTTTGACAATCTCATCGGATCACTCACTGAAGTTATAATAGGTACTGTAGATGGATTAAGTAGGGGTGGAGGTTATCGTGCAGTCAGATTAGTCCGGATATACTGTATAAACCAATCATTCATCATTTGATAGAAGGCTTGTCTAGCCTCCCCTCTAGATTACTCGAAGTAGGTCAAGAATCTATAGGCACTGAAATGCCTCAAATTTTTAAGCCTAGTAAAATTGGGCCTATTGGGCCTTGAGGTGTAACGACCTGAAATTGGGCCTAGTAGAATTGGGCCCAATGGGCCTTGGGAGTAGGAGTGTTTAAAATTTTTGAGAACAAAAGAATGACATTATTTCAAGTTGGACTTATTAAGAAGGTGATTTTGGAAAGTTACGAGGCTTCTAGGAAGTTTCGGGTTCAAGTTAGGCTATAGGTAAATTTTTGTGTTTATGTACTTAAGGGGGAGAATGTACGAGGCATCAATACTTAAGGAAATAAGTGTGCATTTTGCTATCACAAGGAGTCTATTGGTAAAGCTGGAAAGTGGCGTGTAGAATGTACTAATGGTCTGAGGTTCGAATCCCATCTAGTACATTTTTGAGTAAATTTTTGTGCTTCTCTTCCATGCGTCAGTCATGACTTTATTATGGTAAGGAAGACTTTTTATTGATGGAAAGATGGCTAAGGAATATGGTAAGGAAGAAGACTAGGGAAAATGAAGGAAAGAAATGAAGGAAAAAAGTAAGAGAAGGGAACATGTTGGCTGAATTTTAGGAGTCACCAAGGAAAGGAATTTTTTGGTCAACATGCATCTTTTTGGCAAAGATGAAGTCAGTTTTGGTAAGGGGGTGTGCCAAATTTTGGTTAGGCATTTTGAGGAGCTTTTGATTTCTTTTTGAAAGTCTTTTCTTTGTTCATTTGGTACCTCTTTTTCCTTGTCTATAACAGAGACTATTTGAGAGCAATTCTCCTTTCTTCTTTTCACCTTTGCCATAGCTATCTTTATTCTTTTAACATTTTGGTGCTTACCTTCCTATCTTTTCCCTTGGTTACCGAAAAATAAGTCACTCTTGTTGTTCATCTCCTTCATGGTATTAGCCGAAATTTTGACACTTTTTATGACCATCTCTTCTTTTCCTTCCTCACTATTTCTCCAACCCTTCTCTCAATTTTCTTTAATCGATTTTACATAGAGGCTGAATCATCCTTGTTCTTTTTCTCCAATAGCCGAACCACATAACACTATATCCCTTTTTCTTTTTTTTTCTTTCTCTCTTCCTTGGCCGAATTAGTAGAGTGTTAGCTTACATTCATGTCATCTTTCTAGCCTGTGGCTTTCGGAAGAGGGTTGGTAAGTAGAATCTCGAAGTACTTTATCAGAGGGCCAATCGATCACCTATCCCTCGTAATAAGAGACTTGGATTGTTGGTGCCACAGAGAGTATCGTGTTACAGATTCCGAATAAGGTGTGTAATCCCATACCCTTCTGAATACATGTTTGAAATGATGTGTAATCTCACACCTCTCTGAATGTTTTCATGAAATGTTCTTTGTTTCGATCAAAATACTAAGGAAATTGGAAACCGACATCTGTGACCACTCGGGCGTGCATATGTTCATAGTGGTAACCATATTTTGCAATGAAACAGTTTTTGGTTAGCAGGAGTGACGTGATTTTGAAAAAATCACGAAAAATAGGAGAAAGGGAATTAGAGAGTGAATAATATTAGTTTTATATGAAAGAAACAGAGGAGGAAGAGGAATTTTATATTCTGTGATATTTTAATTTTAGTAAGACTGGTTATGAATGACTTTGTAGTTCCCTGTTCTGTCTTGGAAAAATCATTCAGAGTTGTACAAAGTGAATTATGAGTTATAATTTATATGCATAGATTCCTTAGTGAGCCTATTTTCAATAGAAACAAGTGAGAACAACATATGAAAACTGTACAGTGAGATATTTGGATTTAGGGTAAGAGAGGTCAGAACCGTTGGTCAGTGAAACAAGGGAATCTTTAATGAATAAACTGTACTAAATAACTAAGCCAAAAATTCTAGAAAAATTTTAGTAAGAAGATATATGAGTCTAGTTTCAAGGAAAATTTACGGATTTAAATTTCGAGTTTCCTAACTCAAGTTATAGTCAGTTTAGTTAGTATGACGCAAATAGACAGTTTCAATTTTTTATGCCCCAAATTAGTAGTTAAGTCCCGGGTTGCGAGATTATGAAAGTACCCTCGATGGGTAAAATTACAGAACTACCTTTGGGTTGTGAAATTTACTGAAATCCCCCTATGGGCCAAATTATGAAAATGCCCCTATGGGCCAATTTACCGAAATGCCCCTATGGACCGATTTGATAGAATGCCCTCGTTGGGCCGAATTACCAAAATACCCTTGTTGGGTTGACTGTTTGTTTTATCTTCGATATCATTTGGTAACACATGTATGATTATATTATGTTTTTATATATGTATATTGTGATGTATGATGCATTTTATCATGTTGCATGGGGCGGGAATTTGAATCAAGAGAAGTGTAGCCTGGTGGCATTGCCACAAATTCTGATAATGCCTATTTGCCAACCTAAATATGGCTCTATGCCATCGTGATTATGGCTTCGTGCTAAACGTAATTACCCAAGGCTGTATGCTGTTTATATTACCGTATATATTATTCTGGTGGCCTTGCCACAAATTCTGATAATGGCTATGTGCCAATTTAAATATGGCTTTGTGCCATCGTGATTAAGGCTATGTGCTGGTTATATTACCGTATATGATACTTTGGTGGCTCTGCCACAAATATTATAAATGGCAACTTGCCTGCGAATTATTATAAATGGCAACTTGCTTGCGAATTGGTGTGTTTGGCGGGGTGGGTTGACTTGATCCCAGCAGGTGTGATTGGTTGGTACGGGGGTGTGATATGATGGGTGGGTTGGGTTGCATACATTGCACATATATATATTCTATTATGTAAATGGGCTTCGGCCCAAGATTATGCTACATGGGCTCCGACCCAAGACGGTAAGGAGATTATGCGCTAAGTTCTTATAACTCACCCTCCTTTCTTTCTTAATCCTTGTAGGTATTTCTCAATGACGAGGGCTTGGGCCCATGGATGACTCGGTGGAGGCCATACTTTGGAAATAAATGTTTCGAACTTTAGTAAATTAATTTTTTGCTCTATTTTGTTACTTTTATTATGTTGGGTTTAAACTTGTAATAAGGCCCTTAGGATAAACTTTAATTTGCTTTATGTTTGGACGTATTTATTATTTTTCTTAAATTATTTTAAGCGGAATTTTTTAAAATCATTAATAATGGTTTTCAAAATAGATTAACAAATGGATTTTATAACTAACTTTTACAAATATTTTTAACTTGGAAATTTTCTCTTGAATTATCAACGATATTTTTAAAAGTCACGATTCTATAAGATCTCTAGTTCAACTTATCGATTTATCAATCAACCTTCGAGGTTAGTAGTACTTTATCAAATTTTCAAATCAAACTTGTTTTCTCGATTATAGCAAAACAACACCTATTTTAGTACGAATAAAAAGGATTTAACATGTTTTTCTCCTGTGACATGTCAGATCCGGTCATAACGCGTGGGCCGGGTTTGGGGTGTTATATTTTATGGTATTAGAGCTCGGTTGCAAAGCTCGGTTGTGGGTTGGGTTCAAAAACGTTTTCCAAAGCTGTTTAAAATTCTAATTTACAAATGCATGTTTTAGGGGAAGTATGGCACCATGGGTATCCGGCACCAAGTCAAGTAAGTTTATGTTTTCAATTTATGATTATTGTGATATGACCGTAGAAATACTCTAGAACTTTTAGCTGTAGGAGCTAAAACTATAGAGATTGAGACTTTAGAATACGTTTTGCGAAAACAACTTTACTTCATATACTCCATAAAACATTGTTTAATAAACATTGTATAGTATACTGATTCATAAGACTCGTAATCTAATTAAATTGACTTAGCAAACATGAGTGCTAGAGGACGTGGACGTGGTAGAGGCCAAGGTGCTAGGGCTAGATCTTCAGCATCGGGGCATGTTCCCGAAAGGGAGGTGTTGGCATCGCCAATGGCTGAGACAAGATCTCATAATCAAAATTGTAACATCCGGGATTTAGAGGTCTCGTATTTTAATTTATTTTTATGTGCTAGTATGCTTTGGATGTTGTTTGAGTGTGTTCGGGGGCTTCGAGAAACCTTGGGGATAGGTAGGAGCCTTAGTAAAAATTTTGGGTTCAAGGCTTTAAGGGAGAGCTAGTGGCGTCAGGCCTTAAGAGATTTTATGTGGGGTTTAAGGCACAAGAAAGGAAATGGTGGAGTGGCAAGGTAACGCCTAGGGTGTAGGGGGAGTTAGCGTCTCAAGAGAAGCAAGGGGGAGCAGGTTCGATTCTTGCTGTCGGCATTTTGTTCTCTTTTTATTTATTTATTCTTTTTGCTTCCATGCGTCACAAGGTAGAGTGTTGGGACCGATTGGGAGCCTTGAAAAGTGGAGAAGACGTGGTCTTTTCTTTTTAAATGGTTGGCCAAGAGAGGAAGGGGGGATGTTGAGCTAGTCAACACTTTCAAATGGGTGAATGGGAGTGGGTTTAGGAGGAAATCAAGGAGTGGTGGCTTGTTGGGAGTGTGGTTGCTGAATTTTGAAGGATGGAGAGAGGGGGTTTCGGTTTAAGGGGATAGGGGGAAAGCTTTCTTTTCTTTTTCTCACTTGATCAAAGAACCAAAAGCTAGGAGGCCACTTTGTGCATTTGTTCCATTCTATCTTCTTTCTCTCTATACATCCCTTTTCTCTTCAACCATTTTTATCTCTTTTCATTACCTATACCAATAACCGAAACTTCTCAACCCCAATCCTCTTCCCTTTTTCTCTTATTTTCACTTGGTTAGCTTTGAGCCTTCACTCTCCAAAAGCCGAAATACCTTTCACTTGTAGAAGCCGAATATTAGTTGGACCTTAGCTGAATCTCCAAGCACCCTTACCCTTGTCTCTTCATCTTTTAATTGTTTGATTCTTGGATATACTTCTTGGTGAACCTATCGTGGTTGTGATCTTATTAGGTTGTAAGGGTGCCGTCATTCTTCTCCTTCCAAACCTATCAAACTGTTTATGCTTAAAGTAGATTTTTAATATGCCTTAACAAATTAATTGGGTTAAAATGTGCTAAAACTTGAAAAGACAACGCTTCAAAACTACAAAAGCGATATTTTAAACTATACCATCGGGTATCACACTAAGATTTGGTATAAAGAGAACTCAAATGATTTTCTAACTTAAACTCAATTTTCTACTAAGTCAAAATGTTTTAGTAATAATAATAAACAACTTAAACTTCTAAATGAGATAAACTTGTTGTACCTACACATCGATTAAGTTTTAAAAATTACCGGGTTTTCAATTACATCATTAGATTTTGATCAAGCCTGCTCAAGTTTTTCTTCAAATACACAATTTAGCGAAGTGTTTTCATCAAACTTTTAAGCTGAAACCTAAACCTCTCAAAATCCTTTTTCCTGTAACATACCGAGTTCTATCGTGGTGTGTTGACCGGTTTGGTGTTACGATGATTTTGAAAAAATCACGAAAAATAGGAGAAAGGGAATTAGAGAGTGAATAAGATTAGTTTTATATGAAAGAAACAGAGGAGGAAGAGGAATTTTATATTCTGTGATATTTTAATTTTAGTAAGGCGGTTATGAATGACTTTGTAGTTCCACATTACATCTTAGAAAAATCATTCAAAATTGTACAAAGTGAATTATGAGTTATAATTTATATGCATAGATTCCTTAGTGAGCCTATTTTCAATAGAAACAAGTGAGAATAACATATGAAAGCATGCAGTGAGATATTTGGATTTAGGGTAAGAGAGGTTAGAACAGTTGGTCGGTGAAACAAGGGAATCTTTAATGAATAAACTGTACTAAATAACTAAGCCAAAATTATGGAAAAATTTTAGTAAGAAGATATATGAGTCTAGTTTCAAGGAAAATTCTGGATTTAAATTTCGAGTTTCCTAACTCAAGTTATAGTCAGTTTAGTTAGTATGGCGCAAATAGGCAGTTTCAATTTTTATGCCCCAAATTAGTAGTTAAGTCCGGGTTTGCGAGATTATGAAAGTACCCTCGATGGGTAAAATTACAGAACTACCTTTGAGTTGTGAAATGTATTGAAATCCCTCTATGGGCCAAATTACGAAAATGCCCCTATGGGCCAATTTAAATGCCGCTATGGACTGATTTGATAGAATGCCCTCGTTGGGCCAAATTACCAAAATACCCTTGTTGGGTTGACTGTTTGTTTTATCTTCGATATCATTTGGTAACACATGTATGATTATATTATGTTTTTATATATGTATATTGTGATGTATGATGCATTTTATCATGTTGCATGGGGCGGGAATTTGAATCAAGAGAAGTGTAGCCTGGTGGCATTGCCACAAATTCTGATAATGCCTATTTGCCAACCTAAATATGGCTCTATGCCATCGTGATTATGGCTTCGTGCTAAACGTAATTACCCAAGGCTGTGTGCTGATTATATTACCGTATATATTATTCTGGTGGCCTTGCAACAAATTCTGATAACGGCTATGTGCCAATTTAAATATGGCTTTGTGCCATCGTGATTAAGGCTATGTGCTGATTATATTACCGTATATGATACTTTGGTGGCTCTGCCAAAAATATTATAAATGGCAACTTGCCTGCGAATTATTATAAATGGCAACTTGCCTGCGAATTGGTGTGTTTGGAGGGGTGGGTTGACTTGATCCCAACTGGTGTGATTGGCTGGTATGGGGGTGTGATATGATGGATGGGTTGGGTTGCATACATTGCACATATATATATTCTGTTATGTAAATGGGCTTCGACCCAAGATTATGCTACATGGGCTCCGACCCAAGACGGTAAGGAGATTATGCGCTAAGTTCTTATAACTCACCCTCCTTTCTTTCTTAATCCTTGTAGGTATTTCTCAATGACGAGGGCTTGGGCCCATGGATGACTCGGTGGAGGCCATACTTTGGAAATAAATGTTTCGAACTTTAGTAAATTAATTTTTTGCTCTATTTTGTTACTTTTATTATGTTGGGTTTAAATTTGTAATAAGGCCTCTAAGATAAACTTTAATTTGCTTTATGTTTGGACGTATTTATTATTTTTCTTAAATTGTTTTAAGCGGGATTTTTTAAAATCATTAATAATGGTTTTCAAAATAGATTAACAAATGGATTTTATAACTAACTTTTACAAATATTTTTAACTTGGAAATTTTCTCTTGAATTATCAACGATATTTTTAAAAGTCACGATTCTATAAGATCTCTAGTTCAACTTATCGATTTATCAATCAACCTTGAGGTTAGTAGTACTTTATCAAATTTTCAAATCAAACTTGTTTTCTCGATTATAGCAAAACAACACCTATTTTAGTACGAATAAAAAGGATTTAACATGTTTTTCTCTTGTGACATGTCAGATCCGGTCATAATGCGTGGGCCAAGTTTGGGGTGTTATATTTTATGGTATTAGAGCTCGATGGCAAAACTCGGTTGTGGGTTGGGTTCAAAAACGTTTTCCAAAGCTGTTTAAAATTCTAATTTTCAAATGCATGTTTTAGAGGAAGTATGGCACCACGAGTATCCGGCACCAAGTCAAGTAAGTTTATGTTTTCAATTTATGATTATTGTGATATGACCGTAGAAATACTCTAGAACTTTTAGCTGTAGGAGCTGAAACTATAGAGATTGAGACTTTAGAATACGTTTTGCGAAAACAACTTTACTTCATATATTCCATAAAACATTGTTTAATAAACATTGTATAGTATACTGATTCATAAGACTCGTAATCTGATTAAATTGACTTAGCAAACATGAGCGCTAGAGGACGTGGACGTGGTAGAGGCCAAGGTGCTAGGGCTAGATCTTTAGCATCGGGGCATGTTCCCGAAAGGGAGGTGTTGGCATCGCCAATAGCTGAGACAAGATCTCATGATCGAAATTGTAACATTCGGGATTTAGAGGTCTCACATTTTAATTTATTTCTATGTGCTAGTATGCTTTGGATGTTGTTTGAGTGTGTTTGGGGGCTTCGAGAAACCTTGGGGATAGGTAGGAGCCTTAGTAAAAATTTTGGGTTCAAGGCTTTAAGGGAGAGCTAGTGGCGTCAGGCCTTAAGAGATTTTATGTGGGGTTTAAGGCACAAGAAAGGAAGTGGTGGAGTGGCAAGGTAACGCCTAGGGTGTAGGGGGAGTTAGCGTCTCAAGAGAAGCAAGGGGGAGCAGGTTCGATTCTTGCTGTCGGCATTTTGTTCTCTTTTTATTTATTTATTCTTTTTTCTTCCATCCGTCACAAGGTGGAGTGTTGGGACCGATTGGGAGCCTTGAAAAGTGGAGAAGACGTGGTCTTTTCTTTTTGAATGGTTGGCCAAGAGAGGAAGGGGATGTTGAGCTAGTCAACACTTTCAAATGGGTGAATGGGAGTGGGTTTAGGAGGAAATCAAGGAGTGGTGGCTTGTTGGGAGTGTGGTTGCTTGAATTTTGAAGGATGGAGAGGGGTTTTGGTTTAAGGGGATGGGGAAAACTTTCTTTTCTTTTCTCACTTGATCAAAGAACCAAAAGCTAGGAGGCCACTTTGTGCATTTGTTCCATTCCATCTTCTTTCTCTCTATACATCAATTTTCTCTTCAACCATTTTTCTCTCTTTTCATTACTTATACCAATAACAAAACTTCTCAACCCCATCCTCTTCCCTTTTCTCTTATTTTCACTTGGTTAGCTTTGAGCCTTCACTCTCCAAAAGCTGAAATACCTCTCACTTGTAGAAGCCGAATATTAGTTGGACCTTAGCCGAATCTCCAAGCACCCTTACCCTTGTCTCTTCATCTTCTAATTGTTTGATTCTTGGATACACTTCTTGGCGAACCTATCTGTGGTTGTGATCTTATTCGGTTGTAAGGGTGCCGTCATTCTTCTCCTTCCAAACCTATCAAACTGTTCATATTGGTGGTGGTAAGGGTCCCCTTCTCCTTTAATCTTTTAAGTTTCTCTTCGGTTAGTTAAAGTTGAAAGCCTAACTTTGTTTCTTGGTGTGGTCGAACCTATAGTGGGGAGCAGTAGGTGTCGTTTGGCCAAGGTAAGAAGGTTATAACGGTAGGCTGAAGGCCACTTCTTTTGTCTATTATGTGAGGTCGAATTTAACATTGATTCATATAGGAATTTCGAAAACTTTCACATTCGTGTGAGAACCTTCGGGTTTTGGTCGATTTTGGTAAGGAATATTCCACTCTAGTATTCGTTAAGTCTATGCTAATATTTTTGATTTAACGTGTTAACCCGGGTATTCTGATTAAGTTGTTATTTGATGGAACCAAATACCAGCCAAGTAGAGGAAGGGGTCGGACATATAGTCCCTACCCCTAAGTTCAAGAAGCGGTTAGTTTCGACAGTTCAGGATTGGCCACCGGGCTTTGGGCGAGCGGCTGACTTAGTTAATCAGATCACTATAATCTCTTCGAACGAGGATGTTAGGGAGGTCGAGAGTCTAGTTCTTCAGGTTCTCAAGTGTGTAATTAACACACTACTTACGTATTTGCTTTAATTATAATATGAAATATGTGTGGTAGCCGAAATAGTGGCTGTGGTGATGCTATTACCCATATTGGGGTAAGCTGGTACCAGGTTAGTAACTTTCTTATATTAAAATGTTGGATGGATGTATATGTATATGTGAGACTTTGGTAAGCTTATTGTGTATGCATGGCGGATATGTTCATAATGATTATATTGTCATCTCATCATAATATATCATGTATGTGCACGGGGATCGGGATATATTTAATGAAGGAAAGGGTGTACATTTATGTACATGGTTTGATGTTAGCCTTGAGCTACATCGTGGTTTGATGTTGGCTTTGTGCCTCATCATGGATTGGTGATGACCTCAAGTCACACTATAGATATTTGTGATTTTAATCCGTGGACGATGGCTAGACCACTAAGTGGATTTGGACATATTTGCCAAAGAGGTGTGTAGCGGATGAAGGGTCGATTTAGTAATCCCCTGGTGTGTGGTGGCATGATACGAGGGTATGTAGCGGTTGGTTACTAGGTTGGGGTGGGTTAACATTCTGCATCTTTCGTGTGGTATGTGGATTGGTGTGGTTTTGGGCCAAGCCCATTTGTGGAAACATGTGGAATAATTGCACTGCTTGAGTCGGTTTGACTCACTCTATTTTCCTAAAACAATGCAAGTAATACATGATTCCTAGACCGGGTCAAACGGAATTTGAGGTGGCCATGCAGAAGCTGCTTTTATTTCTTTAATTATATATATTATATATTTCCAAGTACTTTTTCGGATAGATTTCATTGTAATAAGGCCGCTTGAATTGTTTTGGGATTTTCGTTATGGTTTTTAAATCTTAGAATTATTATTGAATTGTTATCTAAACATGGTTATAAAACGTTTTCAACTCAGATATTAAAGTAAAGTTTTGAAATTTGAATTTCACATAAACAAATTGGTTGTGAATTTCTACCAAATCTAGAATCAAATGTACAATAGAGATTCATTTTAAAACCCCTAAGTTATTTATACTTCCAACTCAAATTCTTTTTGAACAACCACCTCAGTGACATTCCAGATTCGGCCGTGGGGTTTTGGGCCAAGTTTGGGGTGTTACAGAATTGGGGTTGATGAGCTGACTCAGATAGTTATGGAGGTATTGGAGGAGGTTAAAGGAATCAGTGAAGCACTTCGAATTGGGTGCGTGGACTGTAAGAAGAAAAGAGATCGATGTTCTTTTGGGTTGCAGTCTCGTTCTGTGAAGCGTGTTAAGGCACGTCCAAACTTTTCAGCTTGCGATTATTGCAAAAGGTGTCATCTGGGAGAATGCTGGAGGAGGTCAGGAGCATGCTTGAGATGCAGGTCTAAGGAGCATAAGGCTCGGATTGTTTCATCACCATCAAGTTAGGTATGTTTTGGTTGGACATGATGATTGAATGTAAAAAATTTTAGGTATAAGTGGTAGATGACTGCTTGCTTCTGTGGTTAGATGTTTGGTTGTGTGAAGGAGGATTCAAGATTAAGTTAAAAGTACATTAGTGTTATTAAGATTATAGTGCACAGTGAAAGCATAGTGGTGTGATTTGAGCGGTGCATTTAGTAGTTGGTTGGAAAATTTGAGGACGGAATTTCTTTAAGGGGGTAGAATTGTAACGACCTGGAATTGGGCCTAGTAGAATTGGGCCTAATGGGCCTTGGGCGTAGGAGTGTTTAAAATTTTTGAGAACAAAAGAACGACATTATTTCGAGTTGGACTTATTAAGAAGGTGATTTTGAAAAGTTACGAGGCTTCTAGGAAGTTTCGGGTTCAAGTTAGGCTATAGGTAAATTTTTGTGTTTATTCAGTTAAGGGGGAAAAGGTAAGGGGCATCAAGACTTAAGGAAATAAGTGTGCAATTTGCTAGCACAAGGAGTCTATTGGTAAAGGTGGAAAGTGGCGTGTGGAATGTACTAATGGTTTGAGGTTCGAATCCCATTTATTGCACTTTTCAGTAAATTTTTGTGCTTCTCTTCCATGTGTCGGTCATGACTTTATTATGGTAAGGAAGTCTTTTTATTGATTGAAAGATGGCTAAGGAATATGGTAAGAAGGAAGACTAGGGAAAATGAAGGAAAGAAATGAAGGAAAAAGGTAAGAGAAGGGAACATGTTGGCTGAATTTTAGGAGTTGCCAAGAGAAGGAATTTTTTTGGTCAACATGCATCTTTTGGCAAAGATGAAATCGATTTTGGTAAGGGGGTGTGCCAAATTTTGGTTAGGCATTTTGAGGAGCTTTTGATTTCTTTTTGAAAGTCTTTTTTTTGTTCATTTGGTACCTCTTTTTCCTTGCCTATAACCGAGACCATTTGAGAGCAATTCTCCTTTCTTCTTTTCATCTTTGCCATAGCTATCTTTATTCTTTTAACATTTTGGTGCTTACCTTCCAATCTTTTCCCTTGGTTACCGAAAAACAAGTCCCTCTTGTTGTTCATCTCCTTCATGGTATTAGCTGAAATTTTGACACTTCTTATGGCCATCTCTTCTTTTCCTTCCTCACTATTTCTCCAACCCTTCTCTCATTTTTCTTTAATCCATTTTACATAGAGGTCGAATCATTCTTGTTCTTTTTCTCCAATAGCCGAACCACGTAACACTATATCCCTTTTTCTTTTTCTTTTTTTCTTTTGGGTGTTGGACACTCTCTCTTCCTTGGCCGAATTAGTAGAGTGTTAGCTTACACTCTTGTCATCTTTCTAGCCTTTGGCTTTCGGAAAAGTGTTGGTAAGTAGAATCTCAAAGTACTTTATCAGAGGGCCAATCGGTCACCTATCCCTCGTAATAAGAGACTCGGATTGTTGGTGCCACGAAAAGTATCGTGTTACAGATTCTAAATAAGGTGTGTAATCCCGTGCCCTTCTGAATACATGTTTGAAATTATATGTAATCTCACACCTCTCTGAATGTTTGCATGAAATGTTCTGTGATTCCGTCGAAATACCGAAGGAAATCAAAAACCGACATCTGTGACCACTGGGGCGTGTGTATGTTCGTAGTGGTAACAGTATTTTGCAATGAAATAATTTTTGGTTAGCAGCAGTGATGTGATTTTGAAAAAATCTTGAAAAATAGGAGAAAGGGAATTAGAGAGTGAATAAGATATTGAATTAAATCTTACTGTGTCTAGTTTTATATGAATGAAACAGAGGAGGAAGAAGAATTTTATATTACGTGATATTTTAATTTTAGTAAGGCGGTTACGAATGACTTCATGGTTCCCTATTACATCTTGGAAAAATCATTCAAAATTGTACAAAGTGAATTATGAGTTATAATTTATATATATAGATTCCTTAGTGAGCATATTTTCAATAGAATAACATATGAAAACTGTGCAGTGAGATATTTGGATTTAGGGTAAGAGAGGTCAGAACCATTGGTCAGTGAAACAAGGGAATCTTTAATGAATAAACTATACTAAATGGCTAAGCCAAAAATTATGAAAAAATTATAGTAATAATATATATGAGTCTAGTTTTAAGAAAAATTTACGTATCTAAATTTTGAGTTTCCTAACTCAAGTTATAGTTAGTTTAGTTAGTATGACGCAGATAGACAGTTTCAATTTTTTATGCCCCAAATTAGTAGTTAAGTTCGGGGTTGCGAGATTATGAAAATACCCTCGATGGGTAAAATTATAGAAATACCTTTATCAAAATGCCCCTATGGGCCAAATTACAAAAATGCCCCTATGGGCTGATTTTTTGAAATGCCTCTATGGACCGATTTGATAGAATGCCCTTGTTGGGCCGAATTGCCAAAATACCCTTATTGGGTTGACTGTCTGTTTTATCTTCGATATCGTTTGGTAACACATGTATGATTATATTATGTTTTTATATATGTATATTGTGATGTGTGATGCATTTTATCATGTTGCATCGGGCGGGAATCTGAATGAAGAGAAGTGTAGCTTGGTGGCATTGCCATAAATTCTGATAATGCTTATGTGCCAACCTAAATATGGCTCTATGCCATCGTGATTATGGCTTCGTGCCAAACGTGATTACCCAAGGCTGTGTGCCGATTTTATTACTGTATATATTATTCTGGTGGCCTTACCACAAATTCTAATAATGGATATGTGCCAATTTAAATATGGCTTTGTGCCATCGTGATTAAGGCAATGTGCTGATTATATTACCGTATATGATACTCTGGTGGCTTTGCCACAAATATTATAAATGGCAACTTGCCTGCGAATTATTGTAAATGGCAACTTACCTGTGAATTATTATAAATGGCAACTTGCCTACGAATTGGTGTGTTTGGCAGGGTGGGTTGACTTGATCCCCGCAGGTGTGATTGGCTGGTACGGGGGTGTGATTGGATGGATGGGTTGGGTTGCATACATTGCACATATATATATTCTGTTATGTAAATGGGCTTCGGCCCAAGATTATGCTACATGGGCTCCAGCCCAAGTTATTGCTAAACGAGTTCAAACCCAGTGGATGACGGTAAGGAGATTATGCACTGAGTTCTTATAACTCACCCTCCTTTCTTTCTTAATCCTTGTAGGTATATCTCAGTGACGAGGACTTGGACCCATGGATGACTCGGTGGAGGCCATACTTCGACAATAAATGTTTCAATCTTTAGTAAATTAATTTTCTACTCTATTTTGTTACTTTTATTATGTTGGGTTTAAACTTGTAATAAGGCCTCTGGGATAAACTTTAATTTGCTTTATGTTTGGACGTATTTATTATTTTTCTTAAATTATTTTAAACGGGGATTTTTTTTTTAAAATCATTAATAATCGTTTTTCCAAAATAGATTAACAAATGGATTTTATAACTAACTTTTACAAATATTTTTAACTTGGAAATTTTTCTCTTGAATTATCAACGATATTTTTAAAAGTCACGATTTTATAAGATCTCTAGTTCAACTTATCGATTTATCAACCAACCTTCGAGATTAGTAGTACTTTATCAAATTTTCAAATCAAACTTGTTTTCTCGATTATAGCAAAACAACACCTATTTTAGTACGGATAAAAAGGATTTAACATGTTTTTCTCATATGACATGTCAGAACCGGTCAGAACGCATGGGCCGGGTTTGGGTGTTACATTTGGCATGGGAGCGTTTAAAATTTTTGAGAACAAGAGAATAACACTAATGCAAGTTGAACCTATTGGGTGAGTGATTTTGAAAGGTTAGGGGGCTTCCATAAAGTCCCGGGTTCAAACCTGGGCATTAGGAAAAATTTTTGTTTTAGCTGAATAAAACCCTGGGAGGAAGTAAGTAGGCTTTAAGAATAAAATGTGGGAAAAAAATGACACAAGGAAGTGAGTGGTCTAGTGGCAAGGCGTCATTAAGGGTGTAAGGGAGAGTTTGAGTTCAAGTCTTGGCGCTTGCAATTCATTTTGATTTCCTTTTAATGAACTTATATTTTGGCCCATAGACTTATATCTAGTTGTTCTTGTTTTGTTGCACAAGGAGCTAATTGGTAAAGTGGCTAGCGGCGTGGATTAAGTTACAAGAGAAGCCGGATTTCAAAACCCCTTGCATGCGAAAGGTGACTATTTTGCTAATTTGGGACGATTTTGGAGGATTGATGGAGGGATCCCACATCGGGAAGCTAGCATGAGTGTAGGCGAGAAGTTGGCTTTAAATAGAACGACCAATGAGGAGAGTAAGCATACCTTGGTTGGCGTTTGGGCATAGTAGTGTTCGGAACGCGGATTAACTCCAGATTCCTATCAGGTGTGTATTTCGCACTACTCTAGCTGTAGAGCGGCAAATGCTAAAATGCCGGTCACACGACGATGGTAGCCACATGAGCGTGAGAGCGCACGTGTGGGAGCTTCGACGCGATAGTTGAGGTCATCATGAGTGTTCTTGTGGGTTTAGGCTATTTGGGCCACGATGGGCCGAAAAGGCCCATGTGGGGCTAATGGGCCCGTGGGCCCAATCGGATAAGTTGTATGATTGTGTAGTAAATATTGGAATAGACTATGTGAATCTCATATCTACGGTTAGATTTGGGCTAAATGGGTCACATGAGCGTGTGGGCCCATTTAGGCCGAGAATGGGCCACACAAGCATGTAGGCCCATTTGGGTCGAGCATGGGCCATAGGCCCATTCGTATCGTTATCTCGTTTCTTCCTGTTAGGGTGATCGGTTACTTTGTGGTTGTGATTTAAGCATTTGTGTTGACTCCGGTTCTGTAAGATCGTGTTCTTGATGAGCAGAGGGGATTCTAGCCATAGGGTGGCGGCAAAGGTGCCAGTAGAGACTGTGCACATAACCTCCACTCCCAAGTTTAAGCGGCGTAGGGTGTCAGCGGTTCGTGACTTTTCGCCTGGATGCGGAAGGGTGACGGCATCTTTGGTTTAACTAGGCAAATCGCAGTTGATCGCTCTAGTGAAGGTGAAGGCGCTTGTGATTATTTAGTACTCTACGTGATAAGGTGTGTATCCGTATACACTATTCTGATTGTTAATCGGTTGAAAAGCGAAGGTGCGTATATTGTACTATCTTGACTATTGATTGGCATTATGTCGAAAAGTTGAAACACCGACGAATGATGCCATACGAGCGTGCGATCGCACATGTGGTGAACTGAGCTCACGAAGTGTGAGCGTGGGATGAGAAAGGCCACCATGAGCGAATTCATGGGCTTGGGCCTTAGTGGGTCACTTGGGCCCAATGGGTCGTAGGGCCCACGAATGCAAGTCACACTCTTAAATGGGAAATAGATAGGCGTATCATGTCGCGCACATGACTTAGGTACTTTTGGCCGCGTAAGGTCGAAAGGGGGCCGTGATGCGATAAGTTATTGATTTGGTATGTGCTGTTGCATAGCTGTTGTTGTTTCTAGGCTAATTGGGCGACACGAGTGTGTGGGCCCACTTGGACAGGGTAAAGGGGCCTTAGGCCCATTCTCGCTGTTAAGTCAATTTAAATTTCCTAAGTCGCTCGGCGACGGTGGAACTTCTGTTGGTGTTAATTATTCCCGGTTGGTAAAATTATTGAAATACCCTTGATTTACAAAATTATTGAAATACCCTCGGGTTGTAAAATTACTGAAATACCTTCGGTTTGTAAAATTACAAAAATACCCTCGATTTGTAAAATGATTGAAATACCCTAGGTTTATAAAATTACTAAAATAACCTCGATTTGAAAAATTACTAAAATACCCTATGTTGTAAAATTATTAAAATACCCCCAATTTGTAAAATTACTAAAATACCCTCAATTTGCAAAATTACTGAAATACCCTCAATTTGTAAAATTACTAAAATACCCTCAGTTTGTAAAATTATTGAATACCTTTGATTTGCAAAATTACTGAAATACCCTCTATTGTAAAATTACTGAAATACCCACGATTTGTAAAATTATCGAAAGACCCGTGATTTATGAAATTACTAAAATACTCCTGTAGGGTAGAATTACTGAATTACCCCTATAGGGTAGAATCACCGAATCACCCCGTAGGGTGGAATTACCAAAATACCCTGAGGGGTACGATTACCGACATACCCTTATAGGGTAAAATGACTTATTTGCCCTTGTGGGTAAATGAGTGACTCGTGCTATGATTTGACCAATTTGGTGTGATCGTATGTATTGTGTTTTAACCGACTTGGTCGTGGGCGTGTGTTTGATATCTTTGTTAATATGTGTTGAAATAGTATTACTAAGCATGGCCAATTTGCATACGTGTAATGATTGAGCATGACATACGACATATTGCATGGGATTGGGACTTGTGATAAAGGAAATCTTGTACTAGTAGCTCTACCACGTTTTACTACTCTAGTGGCATTCGCATACGATATTGATTTTAGTGGCTTGGCCACGTTCAACATTGATAGTAGCTCTGCTGCGTGTTATTGGTAGCTAGGTTGTGTTATTGGTGTCTTTGGTGGGTGGGTCGACTTGGTCCCACATGGTGTGTTGGTCGGGTGGGTTGGGATGCATCCTCATCTTGTTGCATATCTATTTATGAGATCATCCTTCGCATCTTGGGCTTAGGCCACTTGTTACATTATTAGTTTGGGCTAGGCCTAATTGATTTTGTATGGGCTGTGACCCAAATGATATGGTAGTGGGTTTTGGCCCACGTATGCTCGAATCGGACTATCTTGTTATTGTTAAAGGGCTTTGGCCTTGACTATTCTGTTTACATTTCTATATCTTGTTATTACTCTAGTAAGGGATTACACACCGAGTTTTCATAAACTCACCCCATTTTAACTCTACGGTAATCCCACCTTAGGCGGATCGGAATGCAAGGGACTCGGAGAAGACCACCTTTATTTATGCTTGTTGTTTTGATTATTTACTTTTAAATATTTTGATTTGGGTTGTAATAAGGCCTCTCTATTTTTAACTTATTATTTCTGATATTTATTTATAGTGTTTTCTAACCGCTAAAAGTGGGATACGATTTCCAAAATGATAACTATCTTCAAAACACTATATTTTGCAACGTTTTCAAAATGTTTTTGCTACTAAATTTTTAAACATCACATTTTGTAAATTCTTTATTTTAAATATGCTTCCACAACAGATAAGGTTCTAAAAGTAACTACGTTTTCAAGTGAATAACAATTGCTCAAGTGTTTTGAGTTTAACAAAGAAGCTTTAACTCTCAAACTGGTTTTAAAAATAAGGAAATATGGTTTTGAAAAACACTTCCATGTGACACGCCAGATCCGGGCCTAACTTCTAGGCCGAGTTTGGGGTGTTACATTTAGTGGTATCAGAGCCAGGTTACAAAACTCGGTTGTGGATTGGGTTTTCAAAATTGAATTTCTGAAAGTGTTACTTCAAAAAGGCTTGAAAAGATTTGAAGTTCTGAAATGTTGTATTGATCGTTTTTTGAAAGTGTGGTACACCGAGTCTCCAGTGCCAAATCCGTAATTTCTAAATACTTTTTTCTGTTTAGAAATTTAAATACAATGACTTAGAGATACGGTGGTTTCTTTAGATATTGGACTGTATTTTGGTATTTATTCTGTGTGTATTATTTGGATGTGAAGTTTGGACATAGAAATTGGTTACGTATGAGGTATCTGTCTGCTTCAATGGTTAGGTATTTTGAGTAGGTGTAGGGAGTTCCAAATTCTAGTTAAAATATGATAGGGATATTAGAATTAGAGTGCGCAGCGATAGCATAGTGGTGTAACATGTGTTGTGTAGCTATTATATAGTTGGAAATTTCGAGGATGAAATTTTTTTTAAGGGGGTAGAATTGTAACGCCCAAATTTTTGGGCATAGTAGAATTGGGCCTGTTGGGGCATGGGAGCATTTAAATTTTTGAGAACAAGAGAACGGTACTAATGCAAGTTAGACCTATTGGGTAAGTGATTTTGGAAGGTTAGGGGCTTCCATGAAGTCTCGGGTTCAAACCTGGGCTTTAGGAAAAATTTTGGTTTTAGGTGAATAAAACCTTGAGAGGAAGTAAGTAAGATTTAAGAATAAAATGTGGGAAAAAAATGGCACAAGGAAGTGAGTGGTCTAGTGGCAAGGCGTCATTAAGGGTGTAAGGAAAAGCTTGGGCTCAAGTTTTGGCGTTTGCAATTCATTTTGATTTCCTTTTAATGAACTTAGATTTTGGCCCATAAACTTATATCTAGTTGTGCTTGTTTTGTTGCACAATGAGCTAGTTGGTAAAGTGGCTAGCGGTGTGGATTAAGTTACAGGGGGAGTCGGAGTTGAAACCCCTTGCATGCGAAAGGTGACTATTTTGCTAATTTGGGACGACTTTGGAGGATTGATGGAGGGATCCCACATTGGGAAGCTAGCATGAGAGTAGGCAAGAAGTTGGCTTTAAATAGAGCGACCTATGAGGAGAGTGAGCATAACTTGGTTGGCGTTTGGGCATAGGAGTGTTCGGAGTGCTGATTAACTCTAGATTCCTATCAGGTGTGTATTTTGCACTACTCTAGTTGTAGAGCGAGCAAATGCCAAAATGTCGATCACACGGCGATGGTAGCCACATGAGCGTACAAGCACACGTGTGGGAGCTTCGACGTGATAGTTGAGGTCATCATGAGTGTTCTTGTGGGTTTAGGCTATTTGGGCCACGATGGGCTAAAAAGGGCCATGTGGGGCCAATGGGCCCATAGGCCCAATCGAATAAGTTGTATGATTGTGTAGTAAATATTGGATTGGACTATGTGAATATCATATTTGTGGTTAGATTTGGGCTAAATGGGCCACACGAGCGTATGGGCCTATGTGGGTGAGAATGGGACCTAGGCCCATTCGCATCGTTATCTCGTTTTTTCCTGTTAGGGTGATCGATTACTTTGTGGTAGTGATTTAAGCATTCGTATAGACTTGATTCTGTAATATCGTGTTCTTGATGAGCAGAGGGGATTCTAGCCATAGGGTGGCGTCAAAGGTACCAGCCGAGACTGTGCACATAGCCTCTACTCCCAAGTTTAAGTAGCATAGAGTGTTAGCGGTTCAAGACTTTTCGCCTAGATGTGGAAAGGTGACGGCATCAAACTTTGGTTTAACTAGGCAAATCGCATTTGATCGTTCTAGTGAAAGTAAAGGCGCTTGTGATTATTTAGTACTCTATGTGACAAGGTGTGTATCCGTATACACTGTTCTGATTGTTAATCGGTTGAAAAGCTGAAAGTGCGTATATTGTACTATCTTGACTACTGATCGACATTATGCCAAAAAGCCAAAACACCGACGAATGATGCCATACGAGCGTGCATTGCATGTGTGGTGAACTGAGCTCACGGAGCGTGAGCGTGTGATGAGAAAGGCCACCATGAGAGAATTCATGGGCTTGGGCCGTAGTGGGTCACTTGGGCTGGAACGGGCCTTGATGGGCCCAATGGGTCGTAGGGCCTGATAAACCATAAAAGTAACATATTTTAACCCCATATTTAGTATGCTTTTAGGATGATTTAGCCCTGATTTATATAAAAAGGTGCTCTTAATCCTTTCTTTTCATGTTTTTACTCAGAAAAGCACCCAAGGACAAAAAAAAAAAAACAAGAAACGGGCCAATTTGGGCCAAAGAAGAAATCGACACGGCCTAGACTTCATGCCACATGGCCGTGCCTCGGCAATTAACTATGACACGGCTATGGCATGATTCACATGACCCAACCACGATTTACACTGGGTATGCCATGGCCGTGCCCCTATTACGGGAGAGAGCGATTTCATTTGGATTTGGATACTTAGAGCCAAAGAAACACTTTCCAAAACTTATTCAAATACCGAGTAAGAAGTATACTTAAATTAGGACACTTAGAGGCCAAGTAAAGCATTCCAAGAGCCTATATAAACACCCTAAGTGCATCTTGAAAGGGGGGTTAGCTAGGCCAATGAGCCGAGCCAGAAAGATCACATTTGGGGGAATCATTCGAAGATAGCCAGTGGATGCATCTCAAGAAGCCAGAGTTCTACTCAGGATGGCAGATTTCTCCTTCAATTCCTTCAGGGGGTTTTAAGGATTTCTCATGTTTTGTTTTATCTTTTCTTTTGAGATGTTTTATTTTAAAGTTATGAACTAAATCTTTCAAATACCTGAAGGGGATGAAACCTAGATGAATTTTGTTATTATTTTTTGAATTATATGATAAATACTTAGTTTGTTCTTAATTATGTGCTTAATCCAAATCTGATGTGCTTAGGTGGAGGAGGAATAGACCCTGCTTAAGTGTAGATAAAGCATAATTAAGCGGAGTTGATCGAACGCCTAGAGATAGGGTTATGAGATTTTTTTGGATTAGGGTGAAACCTAATATGGGAATCCATTGATCGATTTACTGCTATTCTAGGGGGTTATTATAATCGAATGAGAGTTCCACTAATTAACCTAGGGTTAGGCGTTATTCGCCTCGAGAGAGGGTTTAATATAGGTTAGGGAGTCCTACGGATCAAGCTAAATAAAGAAATCATATGATTCAGTAATAATTAACAAATGAAGTCTAGGTGGATTCTTCCTGAGGGTATCATCGTAATCAATTGAGTTTCTTCGAGTTATTTTCCAATTCGTTATTTTTGTCTTTGTGTCTTTCGCTTAGTAGTCGTAAATTAGTTAAAGTAATCAATCACTCCATATTTTAGGCTAAATAATAAAAAGAAAGTGAGTATTAGTACTTTTAGTTCCTTTGGGTTCGATAATCCGGTCTTGCTTAAGCTATACTACTGTTCGATAAGTACACTTGCCTTTAAGTCGTTGTCAGAGTTAGTTCTAGGTTTGATCATTCTATTTATAAATGTTAAAGCTCTGATTTCAGTGATCAAGTTTTTGGCGTCGTTGCCGGGGAACTAAAATATTAAGAAAACTCTATTTTTATTACTTTAGCCATTATTTTATTTTATTTTTCAATTTATTTTATTTTTTTATCTTTTACTAAAATTTTTTTCTTTCTCTTTCCTAGCAGGTACCTCTGGTTTATGACTAGAAGGAACCCGACAAGACCTCTAGTATACGATGGTGAAATTGAAGCTACCGCTCAGAGAAATCGCAGAGAAATTAAGCGAGTTATAAATTACTTAGAAGAAGAGCGAGAAGACAGATCCAATCCTACTGAAGGGATGGACGAGAATAACCCACCACGAGATGTGGCGGATGCTCCGTGCACTATGTATGAGTATGCTAAACCCAATTTGACAGGAGCAGAATCTAGTATTGTTAGGCCTGCTATTGCTGCTAATAATTTTGAATTAAAGCCTAATACAATACAAATGAGTCAACAATTTGTTCAGATTGATGGTTTGTAGGACGAAGACCCGAACACTCATATAGCAATTTTTTTAGAGTTTTGCGATACTTTCAAAATAAATGGCATTTCTGATGATGCCATTCGTCTTTAGTTATTTCCCTTTTCATTAAGGAATAAAGCCAAGCAGTGGTTGAACTCGTTACCACGAGGGTCAATCACTACATGGGAACAAATAACCGAAAATTTTTTATTAAAATATTTTCCACCGGCTAAAATAGCTAAATTACGGAATGATATTTCTTCTTTTGTGTAGATAGATTTAGAGACATTACACGATGCATGGGAGAGATACAAAGATCTCTTGAGGAGATGTCCGCATCACGGATTACCATTATGGCTTCAAGTCCAAACCTTCTACAATGGTGTAAATCCCTCAACGAGACAACTAATTGATTCAGCCGCCGGTGGAACCTTGAATAATAAAACTCCTAAAGCAACATATGAATTCATTGAAGAGATGTCATTGAATACATATTAGTGGCAGGTTACAAGGACAAAACCCACAAAATCAGCCGGAGTCTGCATCATTGATGCAGTAACCATGCTATCAAACCGGTAGAGATGATCAATAAAAAGCTTGATAGTTTATGTTATTCGCAGGTACACCCGTCATGCAGTACGACACACAAATGGAACTGTGGCAAATCCTGAGTACCCACCCTACCAACCAGGAGCAGAGAACGAATAGACAAACTATATAGGTAATAATTTCAGATCCAATAATAATCCTTATAGTAATACTTATAATCCAGGTTGGAGGAACCACCCAAATTTTTCATGGGGAGGTCAAGGAAATCAACAAAATCAAAGATAGCAACCTCCTCAAAACTTCCAAAATCAGCCTTATCCACAAGAGAAGAAACCAATCCTCGAGGAGATGCTAGCAAAATTTTCGGCAGACACAGAGAAACGTATCCAAGAAATCGAGAAAACAATTAAAAGCAACGGGAATCGAATGGGGGAACTTGCGAAGTCAGTCAAAGAAGACACGAATGCAGTCGAACAACTCGCAAAGCTAATGTCAGATCGACCGCTAGGACGTCTACCAAGTAACACCGAGATTAACCCAAAGGAGCAAATTCAAGCCATTTCAGCTCAAGACAGTAAGGAGTTAGATGAACCAAAATCAATACAAGAAAACAAGGTAGATGAAGGTAAGATAGAGGTAACACAAGAAAAGCCAAAACTGGTAATCAAGGAGTACCATCCTCGCATACCTTATCCCGAAGCGATAAAAAGAGATGATTCAAAGGAATAGTTTGGTAAGTTTCTTAAACTCTTAAAGAAAATACATATTAACTTACCTCTTCTCAAGCTCTTTTTAGGATGCCGACGCGAGGAAATTTTAAGACGACTCATGACTAACAAGCATAAATTAGATGAAGAGCATCATGTGGAATTAAGCGACATGCTCAAAGCAATGTTACAAAATAGACTACCACGAAAGCTAAAAGATCCGGGAGTTTTACAATTCTATGTTTAATTGGTAGTCTAACTATTAATAATCGTTAGCTGATTTAGAACAAGCATAAATGTCATGCCTTATTCATTGTTTAAACGACTAGGTCTAGGAAGCCCAAACAAACTAGAATGAGTATACAATTAGTGATAAAACTATTAGAATTCTTAGGGCATTATTGAAGATGTTCTTGTCAAAATAGATAAATTTGTTTTCCCAAGAGATTTTGTTGTTTTAGATATGGATGAGGATAATACCATCCCCTTAATTTTAGGAAGACCTTTTCTAGCAACTGCCAAGACTAAAATTGATGTTGCCACAGGAGAACTAATACTTTGTGTAGGAGATGAATCAATCAGTCTTCAAGCTCTTGACTCGGCCAGAATAATAATCGATGAAGGTGAGTAAGTAAACACAGATGATAATCAAATTGTTCAACTTTCATCACGAAACACCACATAATGACAACCCTAAGCCGACTCATAAGTCCTAAAACAACAAAGAAGAATCCTACAAGGGACGAGACCTTAGGATTGTCAATTTTGAAGAGTAGAGGACACACGCTAAGGAAGAACCGCATGAAGTAAAACCATAGGAACCACCAGAAGAGCTCGTAGGAACATCAAACCACTACAAAATAGGAGACCAGGTACTGTTAGACAAAGCAGATCCGCACATCACCACCACAGACCTGAAGACAAAGGGAGAAATACTTCTTAAGGTACACGATATCTTCCTCCATGGAACAGTCGAGGTAGATAATCCAACATTCGACACTTTTAAGGTAAACATTTCTCGACTTGAACCTCATCAAGAAAATAAAATTTTAAGCAAGAGGAAAGATATTCAAACCTTTAAAACTCCCTAATTTTTCTAAATCCAAGAAAAGTCTAGCTTAAGACTATAAACGAGCGCTTTTCGGGAGGCAACCCGAATACTAACATTAAGTTTTATTTTGTAGTCTTAGTTTTATTTTTATTTTTTACTTTCTCTCTTAGAATTTTAATAAACTAAAATTGAAAATTCCCAGACCACGTGGCCTAGCACACGGCTGTGGCCATGACCATGTGGGTTCCCCAAATCAACGTACTGACATAGCAGAGGCCATGAGAATCCTGCCCCAACCAACTGCAGAAGTCATGGGCTCACCTACCTCACCACGGCCGTGCGAGGCGGCCGTGGGTCAACACTACCATTAGAGAAACGGGCATGGCATTAGAAGAATGGGCGTGGCATACCAAACACGCCTAGCACACGGCCGTGCGATGCGATCATGTGAAGACACTGACCTATCGACCATGGGCATGGTAACCTGACCACGACTGTGTAAACAAACACGCCCTCCATACACGGGTGTGGCACATCGACAGAGGGCAAAACTCTATTTAAACCCCACAGCCCTTCTCGTTATCCCTATCCTCTTACCTTATACTTTTTCCTTCTTCTCTCTATTTCTTTTCTTAGAATCGGTATTCAGACTCTTGAGCTATACTAAAATCATGCTGAAGAAGTGTAAGAAGGCAAGAATTATCTCCTTAAAGGAGACGTCAACAAATAAGTTCATGCCGGCCGCTTCATCCAAACACCAAGACAAGGGTCTTTTAGACCATTTAAATTCTTCTTTATGTTTATTTTCCCCTTTATCCTACTTATCTATAATTCTCTTCTACTTAATATATTTTAAATTCTTTTAGTTTCTTGGTTTTAGGTTCTAAAGGTGCTTGGGAATCACACACCACAGCCTTAGAGGTCACACCCACCTCGCGAACCATCCAACAATAAGGACTCCTTAGTCCATTAGTCTTTTCTTTCAAATTCAGTTTTCTTCTTAGTCTTCTTCTCTTTAATTCCTTTGTCTTTAATTATAGAATTAGTATATTATTAATGTTTCTTTAGATTTCTTGGCTATATCTTTGTAGGCTACCCAATTTCTTTATCTAGCACAAAGATTATCGGTAGACACCCCACCAAGCCCATAGAAAATGCCACCACCACCTCCCCCACCTACTTTCTACCACCACAGACGCCAACTCCCGGAATCATCCAAAATTCAGGAAGTGTTACTTCTCCCCTTCTCCTTTTCTTTTTATTACATAGTTATTTATCTATCTTTGTACATTGAGGGGAATGTACAACTTAAGTGTGGGGGTAAAAGTACCTAACTTTTTCCATTATTCTTAAATCCTGAATTTTAGTCTTGTCCAAAAGAAATTTTCTCATATTATTAATTAAGGTGAAATTTCTAATAATTTATGATTGTTATTGACATGTTTTTGAGTAAGTCATTGATAATTGTGCATTGATGATTTATACGTAAGGAATACTAGAGAATCAAGCATTAGAAGTCTATTTTTTAGGAATCAAAAAAAAAATTTCCTAGGTTGTTGAACTAAATTTGAATATTACCTTGAAGTTTGAAATCTACAAGATTGATGTCAAATACCCATGATTTTTGTGAGATTTGAGCCTTATAAAGCATATATTCTTTTTCATGCTCACTTTATTAATTATGAGTGTGCCAACACTGAGTTGTTATTCTAGAACTTGCCTCGATTATACATATCGAGACCACATTAATGATTTGATATACTGAGATGATAAAGGCACCTAGGTTTTAACCCATTCACTCCACTAAAAACTTACCTACATAATTAACCTTTAGTGAACCCCTTTGATCCTAATCCCTTTTTTATTGAATTACCCGCTTAATATTAACCTAAAACCCTTTGTATTTGTTATCACCATTCTTTTGACTACCTTTCTATCGAGAATTGATTTGATCGGTTACCGAATTAGTTTATTTTAATTATTAAAGTTCTCTCTATTATGTTTCTAGTTTGTTCTAAAAAAAAACCCAAAGTGTATTCAAGTATTGGTAAATGATTAAAGGAGCTTATGTATTTAAATTCCAAATTGTTGAAAAAGCTCATATAAAAAAAGGGTATTATTATCAGTTTCATTTGACGTAATCATTTATTTTAGGATTGTTATTGTTAGTTAGGCAATTAGTCAAGTCAATCTCGATTCTAAAACCTTTTAATTTAGCCTTTATCCACATCTTTAAACCCAAGCTCCATTACAACCCTATCAAAGACCTTTTGATTTGTGTATCATATCATATTACAGTGGTGGAGATTTGATTTTCAGGTAAGCTTATGGGATTAACTTTTCAGGTTCAACTTATGAGTGCTTTTTCTTGGAACTTAAACACTTCGAGTGCTTTGAGTGAATCTTTAGTGAGGATGTCAATCCTTATCGGTTTCAAATTAAAGGTAATCGTTTAGATAAGGGGAGACACCTATGTTTTGTACTACAAAATTCATCACTTATATTGTTTGAATCTTTAAGATTCTTTGAGTTAAATTATCCATGTATAAATTGTCTTTGAATTATGATGAAGCATTGTTGATAGGAATTATGAATTACGGAAAGTTTGTTTTAATTGTAAGTTGAGAATTTTGCTTGAGGACAAGCAAAAGCTTAAGTGTGGGGGTATTTGATAAATCGTAAAAGTAACATATTTTAACCCCATATTTAGTATGCTTTTAGGATGATTTAGCCCTAATTTATGTAGAAAGGTGCTCTTAACCCTTTTTTTTCATGTTTTTACTTAGAAAAGCACCCGAGGACAAAAAAAACAAGAAATTGGCTTAAAATGGGCCAAATTGGGCTAAAGAAGAAATCGACACGGCCTGGACTTCATGCCACACGGCCGTGCCTCGACAATTAACTAAGACACGACCATGCCAAGATTTACACGGCCGTGCCCCAATGATAGAATCGAGACACGGACCAACCACGATTTACATGGGTGTGTGCCATGGCCGTGCCCTATTATGGGAGAGAGCGATTTCACCCGGATTTGGATACTTAGAGCCAAAGAAACACTTTCCAAAACATATTCAAATACCGAGTAAGAAGCAGACTTAAATTAGGACACTTAGAGGCCAAGTAAAGCATTCCAAGAGCCTTTGTAAACACCCTAAGTGCATCCTGAAAGGAGGGTTAGCTAGGCCAAGGAGCCGAGCCAGAAAGATCACATTTGTGGGAATCATTCGAAGATAGCCTGTGGATCCATCTCAAGAAGCCGGAGTTCTACTCAAGACAGCGGATTTCTCCTTCAATTCCTTCAGAGCCTTAGGGATTTCTTATGTTTTGTTTTATCTTTTCTTTTGAGATGTTTTATTTTAAAGTTATGAAATAAATCCTTCAGATACCTGAAGGGGATGAAACCTAGATGAATTTTGTTATTATTTTCTGAATTTATGATAAATACTTAGTTTTTTCTTAATTATGTGCTTAATCCAAATCTGATGTGCTTAGGTGAAGGAGGAATAGACCTCCTTAAGAGTAGATCTAGCATAATTAAGCAGAGTTGATCGAACGCCTAGAGATAAGGTTACGAGATTTTGCCAGATTAGGGTGAAACCTAAAATGGGAATCCATTGATCGATTTGCTGCTATTCTAGGGGGTTATTATAAGCGAACGAGAATTCCACTAATTAGCCTAGGGTTAGACGTTATTCGCCTCGAGAGAGGGTTTAATATAGGTTAGGGAGTCCTACGGATCAAGCTAAGTAAAGAAATCATATGATTCGATAATAAGTAACAAGTGAAGTCTAGGTGGATTCTTCTGAGGGTAAATCGTAATTAATTGAGTTTCTTGAGTTATTTTCCAATTCGTTCTTTTTGTCTTTGTGTCTTTCCCTTAGTAGTCGTAAAATAGTTAAAAAAATCAATCACTCCATATTTTAGGCTAAATAATAAAAAGAAAGTGAGTATTAGTACTTTTAGTTCTTTTGGATTCGATAAACCGGTCTTGCCTAAGCTATACCACTGTTCGATAGGTACACTTGCCTTTAAGTCATTGTCAGAGTTAGTTCCAGGTTTGATCATTCTATTTATAAACTTTAAAGCTCTGATTTCAGCGATCAGGGCCCGCGAATGCAAGTCACACTGTTAAATGGGAAATAGATAGGCATATCATGTTACGCACATGACTTAGGTGCTTTGGGTCGCGTAAGGCTGAAAGGGGGCCGTGTGGGCCCAATGGGCTTGTGGGCCCACACAGATGAAATGTCTGTGATGCGCTAAGTTATTGATTTGGTCTGTTCCGTTGCATAGCCGTGGTTGTTTCTAGGCTAATTGGGCCACATGAGTGTGTGGGCCCACTTGGGCAGGGTAAAGGGGCCTTAGGCCCATTCTCGCCGTTAAGTTAATTTAGATTTCTTAAGTCGCTCGAGGCGACGGTGGAACTTCTGTTGGGTCGTTAATAACCTTTGGTTGGTAAAATTACTGAAATACCCTCGGGTTGTAAAATTATTGAAATACCCTCGATTTTTAAAATTACTAAAATACCCTCGATTTGTAAAATTATTGAAATACCTTCAGTTTGTAAAATTACTGAAATACCCTCGACTTGCAAAATTGCTAAAATACCCTCTGTTGTAAAATTACTAAAATACCCTCAATTTGTAAAATTACTAAAATACCCTCGATTTATAAAATTACTAAAATACCCTTAGTTTGTAAAATTACTAAAATACCTTTAGTCTGTAAAGTTATTGAAATACCCTCAATTTGTAAAATTATTGAAATACCCTCGATTTGTAAAATTATTGAAATACCCTCGATTTGTAAAATTACTAAAATACCCTCGATTTGCAAAATTACTGAAATACCTTCTATTGTAAAATTACTGAAATACTCTCGTTTTATAAAATTACTGAAATACCCTCAATTTTTAAAATTACTAAAATACCCTCAACTTGCAAAATTATAAAAATACCCTCGGGTTGTAAAATTACTATAATACTCTTAATTTGTAAAATTACTGAAATACCCTCGGTTTGTACTAAAATACCCACAGTTTGTAAATTTACTGAAATACCCTGATTTGTGAAATTATCGAAGACCCGTGATTTATGAAATTACTAAAATACTCCTGTAGGGTAGAATTACCGAATTACCCCTGTAGGGTAGAATCACTGAATCACCCTGTAGGGTAGAATTACCAAAATACCACGAAGGGTACGACACGACATACCCTTATAGGAAAAATGACTTATTTGCCCTTGTGGGTAAATGATGACTCGTGCTATGATTTGACCAATTTGGTATGTCGTATATTTGTGTTTTAAGCGGCTTGCTATGGGCGTATCGATATCTTTGTTAATATGTGTTGAAATGATCATTACTAAGCATGGCCATTTTGCATACACGTGTAATGATTGAGCATGACATACATGACATATTGCATGGGATTGGGACTTGTGATAGAGGAAGTACTGTACTAGTAGCTCTACCACATTTTACTACTCTAGTGGCTTCGCCACGCATACTGATTTTAGTGGCTTGGCCACGTTCACTATTATTAGCAGCTCTGCTACGTTAGTAGTACTGTAACATCCCAAAAATAGGGGTTATTCGTGATTGAATTATTTTGTTTGTGTTTAAATTTATGTGATATTATTTGTGGTGTTATAAGACTTAATTAGGGGTCTTGAGTAAGCTCGGTTTGGTAGGATAATTCTTAGTATGGGGCTTAATTAATGAAGAGGATTAAATGAGCTTAGCACTTAAGTTAATTTAAGTGTTCATTTATAGCATAAGAGGAATAAGAGGCAAGTTGGTTAAAGAGCTTGAAAGGTTGCATGAGGTTAATGGTTCGAGTAGTAGGTATAACATTTTAAACTTTATTTTGTATCTTAACATTAATGGCCTAGGTCAACCCATGTTTATGATAGGATTTTCATCTTTTGGTAAGTTGAATTTTGCTTAAGGAAAGCTTGAAGATGGGGATAAGATTCTTGAAGTTATGGAAGGATATCTTGAACTTATGGTATGAGGAGGGGACAAAGGCATGGAATAGGGAGGATGTTTTGGAAAGAAATCCTATGCCTTAATGCATGAATGTGGACGGCATGTAAGGCTAAGGGGAGTGGCCGAATTTTGTTAGGTGGTTTAGGGGGGGAATATTTGGCCAATTCCTCTTTTGTGCATCTTTTTGCATTTTTGTTTTTCCTCTCCAAAAACTCTTCTTTTGGCCGAATGTTATTGTGCACTTTTGTGCAAAATATGTTTATGTTTTAGCCTCCATTTTGTTGAACCAAAAGTGCCATTCTCTTTCTTTCATTTTTCTCTTGAAACCATAACAACATTGGATTTTTGTGAACTATTCTTTTAGACAAAAAGGTGTTGGCCGAATCTCATCTCTCCTTTCTTTTCTTTTTGACATTGGATCATAAACATTCTCTTCTCACTCTTGGCCGAATATTTCTCAATCTCAAATACCATTTTCTTTTTCATTTGTTCAAAGGTAAAACATCTACTTCCATTCTTATTTCTCTTTCTTTTCAAAACAACCATAACCGAACCTTTTTCTTCTCCTATACTCCTTGTTTGGCCGAATATTCAAGGGTAGTTTCTTTGATTTTTGTACAATCGATTTTGAAAGATAGGCTCTTGAGACTTTGGAAGCGATTGATTTAAGCCATATATCTCTCTAGAAATCAAAGGTTGGTAAGTCAAAGGTGGTAAGGATTTTATTTTAAAGGGATTATTCTTTTGATTATCCTAAGCCGAAGGCTATTATTTATTTTAATGGTTGCCAATTGTAGGAAAGTGAAGCAGATTCATCTACCGATTGCCGTAGTTAGTACTCGAAGGCGATTAGGTGAGGTTTCGGGTTCATATGATAACCCCATAAAATTATTTGGTTTGGCCGAATGGTCCATGTCCCTAACTCTTGTGTTTGACCGATTATAGGAGCAAGAGATCTTGTGTGGTCAATTGATTATTTAAGGATTAGGACTATCGTTGGTGAAAGGTGTGTACATACACACTTTATAACTCTTTAATATGCTAAGTGTTATTTTATGTCTAATCAATTTGTGTAGACATGGATGTAATACCTTTATGGTATTAGCAAGGACTCGGGTAAGTCTTTATTGCTATGAGATTATTATTTGATGCTTTTGGGAAGCATGACACATTTGGTATGTGTATTATTTGATTTATGGCCTATGATAATCGATTGGATCTTGTTAAATAAATCAATCAACATGATTTTTGTATATGCATATAAATGATTGGTAAGGGTTGATGAGAGGAGGCGATAATATTCGTGTATCGACGGACACGGTGTTTTAGTAACACAATGTGACTACGGTCACGTGAGGTTTGGTACCTCGGAGGTTTGGTACCTCATAGCGACTTGTCCCCGTGGTTTACACCACCGTGGGTTGGCCCCACTTTGAGATATGGGATTATCGCGGTGATTTGGTATCACACGATGGGTTGGCCCCATCACTTGATTTGTGACTTGGTCACGGTGTTTTAGTAACACAATCGTGTCTTGGACACCGGTGATTTGGTATCACATTTGTGACTATATGTCACCAGTGGTTTAGCACCACCAAAGTGGTTTGGTACCACAGGGGTAGAGAAAGGTGTTTGGTTGGCTAGGTTGGGTGCATATTTTAATGCATGTTAAATTGTTATAAATTGTGTATATTGTTGAATTAAACCGGAAAAGGGTTACACATTGGGTCTTGATGACTCACCTTTTCTTTTAACATTTTCAGTGATTAAGTGGCTGCGGATAAGGAGTCGGATGAACTCGAGGTGGCCATGCGATAAAAATAAGGACTAGGTGGATTTTGGACTGTTTTTATTTTATTATGGGTTTGATTTATTTTGTAATAAGGCCTCCTAGAATTATATTTTGGTTATCTTATTTCCTCCGGATGCATAGCATAAGGGCTACTATGCGCCTCCGTAGAATCGGCTTGTTTGTGTCCGAGTCCTTAGGCATGCATACTCTTCCTCGAAAACACAACACACCCTCCGTGTTTATTCCAAAATCTTCAATTTCACCGCTTTCAACTTGTCAAGTAAGGGTCCCAACTTCTCATCCGATGTCTATTTTTCCTTGATTTGTTCCACCCACGAGGTTTCACCAAGTTCGCTAACAAACCGCCATCCTCATACGTACTCAAATGAGCAAACAAAGCTCTTAATTTCGACACCGCCATTTACTTAACGCGCTACCACTACGTTAGCCTTTCCAGGATGGTATTCGATGGAGAAATCGTAATCCTTAACAATTCTACCCATCTTCTTTGTCTTAAATTCAACTCCTTTTGGGTAAGGAGGTATTTAAGACTCTTGTGATCCGTGTAGATTATGGACTTCTCACCATAGAGATAGTGCCTCCAAATCTTTAGAGCAAAGACAACTAGTAGCTAACTCCAAATCATGAGTAGGGTAGTTTACTCTGTGGTCTCAATTGACGAGAAGCATAGGCCTCCACCTTTCCATTTTGCATCAACACACAACCTGCACTCCGTGTGAGACGATCACAATAAATAAAGAATTTTTTTCGCTCCCTCATTGAATTAAAACCGAGCTTCGTCAGGATCTTCTTCAATTTCTCGAAACTCTCTTGTTGCTTTTCGGTCCAAATATACTGAGCTCCTTTACGCAACAATTTAGTTAGGGGTGCAAAGAATCAACTAAAACCCTCTACAAAACGCCTATAGTATCCAATAAACCTAAGAAACTAATTTCAACTATCGATGTTGGTGGTTTCAATCCGTAATAGCCTCAATTTTCCGAGGATCCACCCTTATTCCTTCGGTGATACTACATGACCAAGGAAAGTCACCTCCTTTAGCCAAAATTCGCATTTACCAAACTTGGCATACAATTGCTTATCACGAAGTAGTTGTAATACTATCCGCAAATGCCGATCATGTTCCTCCTCATTTCTAATAAACCAATATATCATCTATGAACACTACCACAAATCGGTCTAAATATGGTTGAAAGACTTGTTCATCATGTCCATAAATGCAATTTGGTGCATTGGTTAATCCAAACGGCATCACTACAAACTCATAGTGTCCGTAACGGTCCTAAATGCCGTCTTATAAATGTCCGCTTCTTTCACCTTAAGTTGGTGATAACCCACCTTAAATCAATTTTGGAGAAAGCTCAAGCTCCTTTTAATTGATCAAATAGGTCACATTCTTGGCGAGAGATACCGATTCTTGATCGTCAATTTATTCAATCGTCGTAGTCAATGCACATACGATCGATCCATCCTTCTTCTTGATTTAACAAAACGGTGCTCCCCACGGAGACACACTTGGTCGAATAAATCCCCGATCCAACAATTCTTGAATTTGAGCTTTAAGCTCACCAACTCCTTTGGTGCCATTCTATAAGGAGCAATGGACACCGGAGTCGTGTCCGTAGAAGCTCAATGCCAAATTCTACTTCCCAACTGAGGTATACCAGAAGTTCTTTGGGAAATACATCGGAAATTCCTTCACCGTCCTCACATCATTCACGGATAATTCTTTGGCATCCAAAGCACGATAAAGGCTAGGAATGTCTGCACTTTCCGCACCAACTTCTCGACTTTTAATGCAGATACCACATTTGCCGATAGTTCCTTCGCTCACCAATCATTATGACTTCCTTATCATCCGAGGTCCTCATCGACATTCGCTTTTTCAAAGACAATCCAAATGCACCCGATGTTTGACCAACCAATCCATGCCCGAATGAGATCGAACTCACGAAAGGTAGTTCCATCAAATTTGCTAAGAATACTTCCTCTTGGATTTTTAAGGGCACGCCTTTAAATATTTTATTAACTATTATCGATCGTCCTAAAGGACTGACATCGTCATCTCACTATCGTAATTTCAGATTCTAAATTCAGTTTCCAGATATGGCACTAGATACATATGAATGAGTAGAGCCAATATCTATTAAGGCAATAACAGTACATCAAAAATGAAGAACGCACGGTTATCACATCCGGTGCATTGCCGCTCATGGCGCCTAATCGCATAGACCAGTCCAGTCCGTCTTGCATCCAGATTTCTATTACCATTGCCTCGACCGGTGCACCTTGACCACGACTCAGCTCCATTACCACCACGACCGTCCACGCCCCTCTCTTGGGCTGCCGATTACCTCCGGCGGTCGTGCATCATTATTACGAACTTCTTGAGTCATATCCATTCGTCGAGGATAGCTTTTGTATTGATGTTCCATTGAACCGCATTTGTAGCATGCGCCCGCTTTCCTCCAACATTCCCCAAAATGTCTTTTCCCACACTCGGCTGCAATCTCGACTTCGATTATTTGCTACCGAGGTTACGCCTTGACCGATTCATCATTCCGGTTTCTTCCGAAATCTCTTTGATGATCCAGATCACGTCTCTCTCTTGTTTCAAATCTTTCTCGGCTCGCTGTTCGAAGTTCTTAGCCTCTTGGCTATTTTGGCCTTTTCCACAAGAGTGGAAAATTTCTAACTTGTTGCGAGCAATCGTAACCCTCACTCATCATTAAGTCCATCTTCAAACGCACGCAACGCTCATGATCCTTGCTACAATTGTCCCGCATAGCGGCTCGGGACGCATAAACTCGCCTTCATATGTCGTCACAGTCTTACTTCCTTGGACAAGGTTCAAATTCCTTCCTTCAAGCGCCTACATAACTCGCTCCAACATATTTTCCTTGAAGGCGGCTTTAAAGAATTCCAGTTAATCGCTATGGTCAAGACCTTTTCTAACGGTGAGCCACCACCGACACGCCTCATCTCTCAATAAGGATACGCCTCCTCTCGGTTTTTGCTCAGTGCATTCCATATCATCCATAATCCGCTCCTGACTTGAGCCAAGATTCGCCACATTCGAGCTACACCGAGACACCTCAAAACTTCGCATTATTTGCCTTAAGTCGCTCAAATTGACCCACGAGTTGTTGGCCCAATTCTAGTTCCAATGACCCTTTCCAAGACTCGCAACATTGCTTGAGTCAATGCATGATCTTCATCCATGTGATCGCGTGATCCCGTCTCACTTTCAATTGACGCAGTGTGTCTCGCTCGCATATGATTTGGTGCTTGGTTGTAGCACCTCGGCCTCTACCACGGCCACGCTCATCAAGGCCCACGACCACGCCCTCTAGTGCTCATGATAGTTTGTTCGCTTTTCCGATTACAAGTTTTATGAATCGAAATTTTGTTTCTGTTTATTAATCGATATTTTATGAGATTTGAGATATAAAGTTGTTTTTCGCAACATATCCTATAGTCTCAATCTCTACAGTTTTTCACATCTAAAACTAGAAGTTCTAGAGTGTTCCTATGATCATATCATAGTAATCATTAAGTAGTAAATACTTACTTGACTTGTCGCCGGATGCTTGTGGTGCCATACTGATTTTTGAATGATTTCATACAGAAATTATTTTTGAACCCAAACCACAGCCGAGTTTTTGAAACTGGGCTCTGATACCACTAAATGTAACACCCCAAACCCGGTCTATGCGTTGAGACTAGATTTGGTTTGTTACATGAATCGAGCTATCTTTAAATTTTCAATAAGTTGAAAACTTCAATATAAATTTCAGATTTTAAAAAAAATAGAAGAGTATTTGAATTTGATAAAATTAGAAAACATTAGTTGAAAATCATTGTATTATCAAAACCTTTAGGAAATTTGTTAAAGAGTTAACAATATCAAAATATTTATAAAAGAATTTCATATACTTGAAAACCCAAATTTATTTTAATAAAACATCATATAATCATAGCCCATAATTAGAAGTCCAAAGTATAGTTTAAAACCCAACACACATAAAATCCATAAATTATTTATAGAGGCCCTTATTACAATAATCCAAAATAGTAAAAATACTTATTAAAAGTTCGAGTTTAAATAACCCATGTTTTTCAAGATGGCCTCCACAAAGTCATCCTCGCCCAAGTCCACGCCAATTTCCATTACGAGATGGAAAATTAAAAGGGGTGAGTTACTTAGAACAAAGTGTGTAACTCACTTACCACCATCATTGGGCGATTATCAAGATATTATGCTGGGCTTGAGCCCAAATCGAATTCATCAATATATCACAATTAAAACAATAAAAAATGCATGTAAAATGTAATTAGAACCCAAACCTAATATCCATCCGCTAACACCCCTGCACCAACCATCACACTGTGGGGATCAAGTCAACCCACCCGCCATCACACCAATCGTAGGCATTAAGCCCTTTTATAATTGTGGCGAGCCATCGAACTAGAGGCAATAAGCCATTATTGTGGCGAGCCACCGAACTAGAGGCAATAAGCCATTATTGTGGCGAGCCATCGAACTAGAGGCAATAAGCCATTATTGTGGCGAGCCACCGAACTAGAGGCAATAAGCCATTATTGTAGCGAGAGCCATAGAACTAGATATTTGGCAACTCGGCCATTCTTCTCTTCATATATCCCACCCATGCAATTATACATGTACTATAAAATATAAAATTTCTTAATAATGCATACATGGTGGGTTTATCAACAACATTTCATTTGGCCCATAATTATAATATAGCAATTTGTCTATTTAGCAGTTTAGTGGGCTTTGGCCCATTTACCGAACTAGAGTATTTTGGCCCAATTTATCGAACTAGAGTATTTTGGCCCAATTTATCGAACTAGAGTATTTTGGCCCAATTTATCGAACTAGAGTATTTTGGCCCATTTTATCGAATTAGAGTATTTTGCAGCCCATTTTCACAAAACATCCAATTTACATAATAATAAATAATTTCTCGAGGGCGTTTTTCGTAATTTTCACGATTTAGTCGTTTTACGTATTTTCGTCAAAATATCAATTTTACGTTTTACCGATCTAATCGTTTTCGATTTACTTCCATACCGAAATTTGACATCCAACCGAGAAAATAATGAGTGTGAAATTACACACCTCGCTATCGAGAGTACTAATCCTTCTCGCTCTCGGCACCTAAAACATATTTTGATCCGTTAGACAACTAATTCAGAAATAATCTTAATCGATAATAGATCCAAAATCTTACCCTCTTGATTTTGAATCACTTGATTTTCGCTTTTCCTCGTTTATTGATTCGCTAGCCACGAGACTCCACCAACGATATAACGGCTCTAAGTTCGTACTACTTGAATAATGGATTTCCTTCGGAAGATGGCCCATAACCCGGTGGAAAATCTCGATTCGCCAAACCGCTCTTCGTTTGAATGGGGAATTACAGATCCGCCTCTTAGCGTGACTAACCACCGCCCTTTTCTTCCCTATTTTGAAAGTCTTCAAGATCCAAAGGAATTTTAGTTAGATCTAAAATAATATCAAATAATACTAGAGATTTTAAAGAGTTGTAATTTCCTTACCACAATGAAACGTTTCCAACGTTTCCACGATTCCCCCGTTCACTTGAGTTCCGATCTCCGCTATTGCACTAAATAATAACGAAAGAAACGTTATTAGAATGAACGTTATATCGATTCAAAAAGTCCTTCAAATCACCACTACTATTCGGCCATAATATCACTAATTAAAACGAAAACGAAAAAGAAGAACCCCTTACCTATAATCCACGATCGAAAAGAAAGGATTAAGAAAGGTGTTTGTGAGAGTTGGAGAATTGGCTATGCAACCAAAGAAAAGAGAAAATAAATTTTGTTATGGCACTCTAGCATTCGCCAAAAGAATGTTTGATGAAGAAACTTTGATTGAAATAATTAGAATATGAGAAAGAGATGGTGATGAGGTAGTTTGATTTCAAAGAGAAAAGAAGATGAAAGAAAAATAGACCTTTAGGAGTTAGTGCATTCGGCCATGGCAAAAAGAAAAGAAAAGACTGATTTTGGTATGGATGATTTGACACAAGGAGAATACAAAAGAAAATTAACAAGATGAATAAAAGTGACCAAATGGTCAAAAGATTTTGGCTTTACCAAATGCAAAATTCGCCAAGAAGAATGTTGAAAGGAGAGAAATAAAAATTCGCACAAAGTGCAAAGAATGACCAAAGAGAGAAAAGAAAATTCTTAGCCAAACTAATTCAATAATTAGGCTCCCTCCCTTACCAATATGCCGCCCAACACATGGTCAATTGGCCATGATTTCTTTCCAAAATTTCCCCTTGATAAGTGCCTTATGTTCCCCTATCTTTCCTTAAGTATTTGATTCCATGCCATATATTTTCTATTTCCATAATCCATTGATACACTAACCAAAATAACATGGTCAACACTTACCTTAATTGTTCATTGTCGACACTTCCTATCCATGAGCGTAAAATTAAAACAAAATTTCATCTAGGTGCTATACAAGGATTCGAACCTCTTCCCTCTTGCTATAACCCATGCGCCAATACCACCATGCCATATGCTCATTTTATGACACTCTTTAGCATATAATTTAACTTAAGTCCTAATGACATTTGTTTCCCTTCAATAAATTCTCAATTAATAAATTTTTATTCCTTTTAAAAAAAATCTAAACACCAATTTATGCAACTTAAATACTCGGATTTTTAGGGTGTTACACCATTGATCGATTTACTGCTATTCTAGGGGGTTATTATAAGCGAACGAGAATTCCACTAATTAACCTAGGGTTATACGTTATTCGCCTCGAGAGAGGGTTTAATATAGGTTAGGGAGTCCTACGGATCAAGCTAAGTAAAGAAATCATATGATTCAAGAATAAGTAACAAGTGAAGTCTAGGTGGATTCTTCACGAGGGTATCGTCGTAATCAATTGAGTTTCTTCGAGTTATTTTCCAATTCGTTCTTTTTGTCTTTGTGTCTTTCGCTTAGTAGTCGTAAATTAGTTAAAAAAATCAATCACTCCATATTTTAGGCTAAATAATAAAAAGAAAGTGAGTATTAGTGCATTTAGTTCCTTTGGATTCAAAAAGTCGGTCTTGCCTAAGCTATACCATTGTTCGATAGGTACACTTGCCTTTAAGTCGTTGTCAGAGTTAGTTCCAGGTTTGATCATTCTATTTATAAAATTTAAAGCTCTGATTTCAGCGATCAGGGCCCGCGAATGCAAGTCACACTGTTAAATGGGAAATAGATAGGCGTATCATGTCGTGCACATGACTTTGGTGCTTTGTGTCGTGTAAGGCTGAAAGGGGGCCGTGTGGGCCCAATGGGCTTGTAGGCCCACACAGATGAAATGTCCGTGATGCGTTAAGTTATTGATTTGGGCTGTTCCATTGCATAGCCGTGGTTGTTTCAAGGCTAATTGGGCCACATGAGTGTGTGGGCCCACTTGGGCAGGGTAAAGGGGCCTTAGGCCCATTCTCGCCGTTAAGTCAATTTAGATTTCCTAAGTCACTCGAGGCGACGGTGGAACTTCTGTTGGGTCGTTAATAACCCTTGGTTGGTAAAATTACTGAAATACCCTCGGGTTGTAAAATTATTGAAATACCCTCGATTTCTAAAATTACTAAAATACCCTCGATTTGTAAAATTATTGAAATACCTTCAGTTTGTAAAATTACTGAAATACCCTCGATTTGCAAAATTGCTAAAATACCCTCTGTTGTAAAATTACTGAAATACCCTCAATTTGTAAAATTACTAAAATACCCTCGATTTATAAAATTACTAAAATACCCATAGTTTGTAAAATTACTAAAATACCCTTAGTCTGTAAAGTTATTGAAATGCCCTCAATTTGTAAAATTATTGAAATACCCTCGATTTGTAAAATTATTAAAATACCCTCGATTTGTAAAATTACTAAAATACCTCGATTTGCAAAATTACAGAAATACCCTCTATTGTAAAATTACTGAAATACTCTCGTTTTATAAAATTACTGAAATACCCTCAATTTTTAAAATTACTAAAATACCCTCGACTTGCAAAATTACTAAAATACCCTCGGGTTGTAAAATTACTATAATGCTCTTAATTTGTAAAATTACTGAAATACCCTCGGTTTGTACTAAAATACCCACAGTTTGTAAAGTTACTGAAATACCCTGATTTGTGAAATTATCAAAAGTCCCGTGATTTATGAAATTACTAAAATACTCCTGTAGGGTAGAATTACCAAATTACCCCTGTAGGGTAGAATCACCGAATCACCCCGTAGGGTAGAATTACCAAAATACCCTGAAGGGTACAATTACCGACATACCCTTATAGGGAAAAATGACTTATTTGCCCTTGTGGGTAAATGACTGACTCGTGCTATGATTTGACCAATTTGATAGTGATCGTATGACTGTGTTTTAACTGACTTGGCTATGGGCGTGTGTCTGATATGCTGTTAATATGTGTTGAAATGACTGTTACTAAGCATGGCCATTTTGCATACACGTGTAATGATTGAGCATGACATACACGACATATTGCATGGGATTGGGACTTGTGATAGAGGAAGTACTGTACTAATAGCTCTACCACGTTTTACTACTCTAGTGGCTTCGCCACGCATACTGATTTTAGTGGCTTGGCCACATTCACTATTATTAGCAGCTCTGCTCCGTTAGTACTATGTACTAGTGGCTTTGCCACTTTTTACTGTTGTGGTGGCATCGCCACGTAATCTGATTTTAGTGGCTCAGCTACGTATACTGTTATTAGTAGCTTTGCTGCATTGTTATTGGTAGCTAGGTTGCGTTATTGGTGTGCTGGATGGGTGGGTCGACTTGGTCCCCACATGGTGTGTTGGTTGGTACGGGTGGTGTGTTGGCTGGACTAGGTTGGGATGCATCCTCATACTGTTGCATATCTATTTATGAGATCTATCACTGTACTAGGCTTAGGCCACTTGTTTTATTATTAGTTTGGGCTAGGCCTAATTGATTCTTTATGGGCTGTGACCCAAATGATATGGTAGTGGGTTTTGGCCCACGTATGCTCTGAACTGGACTGTACTGTCATTGTTAAAGGGCTTTGGCCCTGACTGTTCCTGTTTCTGTTTTTGTATACTGACTGTTACTCTAGTAAGGGGATTGCACACTGAGTTTTCATAAACTCACCTCGTTTTTAACTTTGTAGGTAATCCTCAGCCTCAGACGAATCGGAGCTGCGAGGACTCGGAGAAGACCACACACTGTTTATGCTTGTTGTTTTGATTATTTACTTTTAAATATTTTGATTTGGGTTGTAATAAGGCCTCTCTATTTTTAACTTATTATTTATGATATTTATTTATAGTGTTTTCTAACCGCTAAAAGTGGGATATGATTTCCAAAATGATAACTATCTTCAAAACACTATGTTTCCGCAACGTTTTCAAAATGCTTTTGCTACTAAATTTTTAACCATCACATTTTCGTAAATTTTTATTTTAAATATGCTTCCGCAACAGATAAGGTTTTAAAAGTAACTACATTTTCAAATGAATAACAATTGCTCAAGTATTTTGAGTTTAACAAAGAAGCTTTAACTCTCAAACTGGTTTTAACAACAAGGAAATATGGTTTTGAAGAACATTCCATGTGACACGCCAGATTTGGGCCTAACTTCTAGGCTGGGTTTGGGGTGTTACAGGCGTTGTCCCTTACACGGGAGCAAGTGCTACACTCTCGACATCATCAACTACGACTCGATTGGGATCCATTACTATATGAAAACACATTTTCAAATGTTAGAAGTCATCACACTATCACAGTATAAAATATGGCATGTATAACTAGACTCGTACGAGTTATGTTAGTCCTAGAATCGACTAAACTGTAGCTCTGATACCAATCAAATGTAACACCCCTAATCCGTATTCGCTGTCGGACTAGGGTTACGAAGCATTACCGAATAAAACACAACTCAAAAAAGACACATTTTTTATTTAAAATAAACATATCAGGTACATTCAAGAGTAAAAATAATCATTACATAACATATTATATTCACATACTTAACATTCAAATCAAAACTAGCATTTAAGTATTGAATCATCCAAACAGAATGAGGTTGCACATTTTCTATTTAAATCAAACCATACTAATATTTATAAATTTAAACATATTTATCATTTTATACTTACCAAACAATAGGACATTCATTATTTCAATTTCATTTATTAAACAACTATCAAACTAATATTATGCTTAATCATTTTAATGCATATCCTTAATCAAATAAAGCATGTGTTTAGTCATTCATTCCATGTGCTATTCGAATATCATGCTAAACAACTTAAATAATTTAATATACATATCAACCATTTAAGCAGTAAATGTTATACCAATTATGTCACCTTTCAAAATTAGCACACATATTCTTATATAACATATTAATCACTTTTCCATAATCTCACAAATATCTAAGTAAAGAACGGTTTATTAACAACCATCAAATATTTCAACCATGAATAGCCAAATAACTATATAAATACAAATTTCATAACCTAATTACAAAACTAAAATTCATTTGCATCACATTTAAACATCTATCATAATTTCATATCATTGCCGAATACATATGTATTTAACATTATCATTTCAATCCCAATTATCCAAGACTTGATGACTAACATGACCACATACCTATTTATTGTATTCGAACACACACACATGTATATATATATATATATCACCTAAATGAATTCAACATGTCCATAAAATAATCATCACTTACCCATAGCCAAAATATTCATGTATACATTTGGCTCAAGTCCATTTCTTAACTAATTCAATCTGTAACACCCTAAATTTGGGCCTAGTAGAATTGGGCTTATTGGGCCTTAGGCATGAGAGCATTTAAAATTTTTGAGAACAAGATAATGACACTAATGCAAGTTGGACCTATTATGTGAGTGATTTTGGAAGGTTAGGGGGCTTCCATGAAGTCTTGGGTTCAAACCTGGGCTTTAGGAAAAATTTTAGTTTAGGTGAATAAAACCCTGGATTTAAGTGGGTAGGTTTGTAACATCCTAAAAATTTAGTATCGATATGTTTCATAATTTTGGTGCTTAGCTAGTAAATGATTTATTTTGTGTGTTTATTATATAGTCTTGAGAAGGCTAGGGATTAATTCAAAATTAGAATAAATTTTGGTAAGGAGTACTTTATTGAAGTGGAACAAGTGATCTTGATGTTTAATGTAATTAAGTGGCAAAAGTAAGCATAAGATAAGCTAGTAGTAAAGTGGAGTTGGAACCATAAGTGTTGCTTGAGGGAAGAGGTTCGAATCCCATAGTATGCATTTTGTGACTTTAATTTTTACACTCTTCTAGCATGTGTTGGCCAAGCTTTATTTTTGGTAAGGTTGGACTATTTTTTTTATGGCAAGGTGGCTAATGGGTTAAGGTAAGCTTTGAACATAGGAAAGAAATCATGAACTTATGGAATGTAAGGGGGGACACAAGGCACTTTTAAGGGGATGTGTTTTGGAAAGTTTGGAATGGCCAAACTTTGTCCATGAACTTGGACGGTTTTGGGGTCTAGGGGGTGGCCGAATATTGTTGGAAGCTTTTGTAAGGATGTGTAGCAAGTTTGGTCATTTTGATTTGATCATTTGGTGCTTTTCACAAAAGTTTTTCTTCTCATCTTTTTCTCTCCCTAGCCGAATGCATTTTTGTGCATTAGTGAACATTTTATTTTCTTCTTTTGGTCATTTCTTTGAACCATTTGGTCATAATTTGCTTAACCTCTCAAGTTCTTTTTCCATAGTGCCGAAAACACCAAATCACAAAAGCTATTTTTCTCTTTTTCTATTCTTCACCATTGCCAAATGCTCCCTTGTCCCAAATCTCTCTCTTTGCTCCTTTCTCACCTTTGAAACACCGAAACACAAACCTCTCACCCTCTATTTCTTTCTTCCTCCATTTTGCTCATTCTCACAAACACATTTTCTCCCTTCTCTTTTCCACCATGGCTGAATGTTACTAATATTATTTTCTTCCATTTTTCTTCTTGGCCAAACCTCCCTCTTCAAATATATTTTCTTATCAATCATTTTCTTTGCACTCGTTTTGATTAATCGGTAAGAACCCTCTTCGATTTTTTTATTTTTCTTTTTTCTTTTCTTTTGCTGAATCTACTTTTGATTTGGGAGGGTCTTTTGACCGAAAGTTTCCTCTATCTTTCTCTTAGACAATCTTTTTCGTCTTTATAGTGCTATAGAGAAGGCCAAAACTTGGAAGTGTTCGTAATCATCGTGAATCGCTAAGATTTGGTTCAAAGTGTTAAGGTAAGGGTTTCTATCAAGGACTCCCATATTACTCATTATTTCATCAAAGATGGGTTACTAATCAATTTTATCTTAGGGACATTATCGCTCGATTTTCATTCCGTAAAACGTAAGATTTTGTGGTAAGACGTTTTTGCCCTTAAAAACTTATAGACTAAAATTTTGAAATATTAGTTGAACTAATATTCTTCTGTCAATGGAGGCAAACAAGATAAGGTCGAAAAGGGTGGTGAATAGTGTTTGGAAGAGGGGCGGATTTGCTATTCCCTCTAGATTCAAGTGAAGGGCTATTTCGACAATCCGAGACTTTCCAACGGGTTGTGGACCCTCATGCGAGGAGAATCAATTATTCAAAGTTGTTCATAGTTCAGAGCCATTAACTATTCGGGATTTTCCACCGACTTGTGAACTGTCAACCAAGGAGAACTGACAAATAGTTATTGTTTGAGATTTCGAGGGTAAAAATCTAGATCGCCTACTTTAGCATAGATTTAATTTATGTGTTAGTATACTAATCAAGCGTGATATGTATTTAGGTATCGACGATCAAGAAAGTGTAGTCCTCACCATAATCAGGTGTGTAATCTCACACTTATCTCATGGGTTAGATGACTACACCGAAATTAAGCATTAGACTAAAAACTGCAAAGTTGGTGAAATAAAAAAATATGGTATATTAACACTTTAGTGTTGAGTGCATGAAATCGATATTAAATCATGAAAATTATAGAATTGCCCTTAATGGACTAATGTGTTAATAAGTGATATTTTGGGCCCCATGTGATAAATGGGCCATATGAGTTTTTTGATAAAATTGGCCGAGTGTGTTATGAGATGATATGGGCCAAAATGTGAAATGGGCCAAATTGTGAAATGGGCCAAAGTGTAATATGGGCCAGACTGTAATAATTCCTTTATGGGCCTTATGTTGGAAAATATCATATGAATGAATGGCTATGCATTTTAAATACATGATTGCATGGGTTGGGATGTTTGATGAAGAGAAGATGGCTTCGTGCCCAGTTAATGGCTTCGTGCCCAGTTTAATTTATGGCTTAATGCCCAGTTGGTGTGTTGGCGGGGTGGGTGACTAAAGCTCCCCACAGGTGTGCTGGTTGGTTTGGGTTGTGTGTAGCGGTTGGAAATTTAGGCTTGGTTGGGAATTGCATAACACATGCATTTTATATTTGTTAAATTGTTACATTTGTAAATGGGCTCAAGCCCAAGTAAATGCTTAAATGGTTTTGACCTAGTGGACTATGGTAAGTGGGTTACACACTGAGTTCTAAGTAACTCACCCCGCTTTCTTTACCCTTCTCAGGTAACGATCAGTAGTGGAGGCTTGGGCCGGGAATGACTTCGTGGAGGCCATACTACGAATGATGGTTTATATAAACTTTGAACTTCTTTAAAGTATTTTCTTTTAATTACTATTTCAGTTATGGTGTAATAAGGCCTCTGGTATTATTTTATAGATTTTTACTTGTGGATGGATTTTAATTATGTTTAGATATTTAAATGGGACTATTTTATTTTTATAAATGATTTCTTAAAATTTTATGCAAGAAAAAAGGGTTTTTCTTAAATATTTTATCTCGTAAATTTTCGTAAATATTCTTTTAAGAATCTTGATTCATATCTCTTTTAAACTCTTTTAAACTTCTCGTAAAAATTTTAACCAATAAATTTCTAAGTTTCAATTTATAATCTCATACGTCTTAAATCATAGATTCTAAAAATTAACCTCGGTTTTTAATAAACTCCATTTCCAAAATAGTTTTAAGGATCTGCTTTCTTTAAATCATTAGACGGCTAGATGTATATCCGTTTTGTGTGACATACCAAATCCGGTCTTAAAGCATAGACTGGGTTTGGGGTGTTACATTTTATGGTATCAGAGCCCGGTTTCAAAACTCGACTGTGGTTGGGTTCAACAACAATTTTCGTTTAAAACTGTTTTGAATTTATAGAATTTATGCTTTAAAGGTAGTATGGCATCACGAGAATCCGACACCAAGTCAAGTAAGTATTTGTATACTGAATGATTATTATTGTGATATGATCATAGGAACACTTTAGAACTTCTAGTTTTAGGTGTTGAAACTATAGAGATTGAGACTATAGGATGTGATTGCGAAAATAACTTTATCTCTCATATCTCATAAAATATAGTTAATAAACACTGAAATAGTATTTTGATTCATAAAACTTGTAATCAGATTAAACCAAATTAGTCATTATGAGCACTAGAGGATGTGGACGTGGTAGATGTGGCCGTGGTAGAGGCCGAGGTGCTAGAGTCGTGTTTGAGGCATCGGGACATATGCCAGAAATGGATGTATTGGCATCACCTGTGTCAGATAATGGATCCCACGTCCGTATGAGGGAAGACATTGCTTTGTCTAGGCAATGTTACAAGTTTTGGAAAGGGTCGCTAGGGCTAGATCGGGGCCAATAGCTCGAGGATCAATATCAGAGCGACTCAGATCCAATGGTGCCAAGACTTTTAGGGGTATTTCTGGAGTAGCCCCAAATGTTGCAAATTATTGGCTTGAGGCTGTAGAGCGGATTATGGACGACCTGGAGTGTACTACCGAGTAGAAACTAAGAGGAGCCGTGTCTTTGTTGAGGGACGAGGCTTATCAATGGTGGCTTACTATTAGAGAGGGCACCCAGGCTGAACAAGTTACTTGGGATTTCTTCAAAGCTGCTTTTCAAGGGAAGTATGTCGGGGCAAGCTATGTGGATGCCTAGAGGAAGGAATTCCAGAATTTGGTTTAAGGAAATAAGATGGTGGCAGGTTATGAGGCAGAATTTCTTCGCTTGAGCCGTTATGCTCGCGCAATAGTGCCAACTGATCATGAGTGTTGTGTACGCTTTGAGGATAAATTTGAATGATGAGTTGCGGGTACAGATAGCCCCACAGCAAGAAAGGACTTTTGCCACACTTGTGGAGAAAGCCAAGATAGCCGAAGAGGCTAAAAAATCAGAACGTCAGGACTGGGAAAGAGTCAGAGGCAAGAGGGACTTTAAGTACTCGAATTCTTCTAAAAGGTTCCAAAAGAGGCCTCAGAATGATGAGCCAGCTCAAGCTAGAGCACCTGTGGCTTCCAATCAGAATTAAGAATGTGCTGACTGTGGGAGACGACACCCCGGGAATGTTGGAAGAGAACCGATGGTTGTTTTAAATGTAGTTCTAAGAACCACCAGTTTAGGAATTGTCCTCGATAGACTGATCCGACTTAAGAAGCTCGTAACCTTGATGCATAGCCAGCTCGTGGCACTCAACAGCCACCGAGGCGTCGTGGACCAGGTCGTGGTGGTAATTGCACTAGACGAGGTCAAGGTGCATCGAGTTGAGGTAATGGCTTTAGAGGTAACGCAGAGGCAAGACAGCCGGGGTTGGTCTACGCGGTCAGTGCTAGGAGGATGGTGATGCACCTGATGTGATAACTGGTACGTTTTTCATCTTTGATGTACCTATTATTGCTTTGATAGATATCGGGTCTACCCACTCGTATGTTGCTAGTACCATATCTGGAAACCTGAATATTAAATCTGAAGTTACTGATAGAGAGATGACAGTATTTAGTCCTTTAGGACAGTCGGTAATCGTGAATAAATTGTTTAGAGACGTGCCTTTAGAAATTCAAAGAGAAATATTTCTGGCGGATTTGATGGAACTGCCTTTCGGAGAGTTTGATCTTATTTTGGGCATGGATAGGTTGGTAAAGCACCGGGCGCAACTGGATTGTGCTGCAAAGCGGATGTCAATCAGGAGTTTGGAAGATAAGGAAGTTGTGATGATAGGCAAATGAAGGAATTACCTGGCAAATGTGGTATCTATTTTAAAGGTAGAAAAGTTGGTACGGAAAGAGTATTGTAACGCCAAAAACCTAGCCCATGAGACTTGACCAGATCTGGTATGTCACGAAAAAAATGCTTTGAAAGATTTCGACAAATAGGTGAAAATTTGAAAATTTGTTGAGTTTAATAAACAGTTAAAGATTCAAATGGGATTGATCTTAAAAAAATGAGTTGAAACCTTTTTCCTTTGAAAACACTTGATCATTTAAATTTTTAGAAACATCAGAGTTATGGTTGACTTGGTGAATTTTGCTACCCGATGGTAACATCTTTGAAAACTCGTAGAAGTTACTTAATTTGAAAATGTTACTTATAACCGATTCACTTAACAATTTATAGTTTCATTTGTAGTATAGTATAAGTAAAGTAAAAACAACTACGTAAACATCCAAAATAATTATTAGCGGCCTTATTACAAACCAAACCAAAAATTTAGAAATAAATAAACTTAAACTGTACTAAATAAAATCCCAAATCCAAGGAACAAGCATGGCCGCCTCGAGTCCTCTCCGGCTTTATCTCTGCGATCTCCTCATCTACAAAATGATATGGGAAGGGGTGAGTCACCAAGACTCAGTGCATAAATCCCCAACCCGAAAGTGCAAACTCATACACAAAATATTAGTAAGTCATGCAAAAACATGCAACCCAAAACTAACCATCCATACTCCTTTAACTACCCCGTGTGGTCAAAACCATTGGTGGTCAAAACCACCGTGACCGAGTCACAAATCAAGTGATGGGGCCAACCCATTGTGTGGTCCAAACCATCGATGACCATAAGTCACAATTATCAATATGTGGTCAAAACCACTGGTGGTACCAAACCATTGGGACTTAGTCACAATTTATATCAACGGTGTGGTCAAAACCACTGGTGACCGAAGTCACAATTAAACTGATGGGGCCAACCCATCTTGTGGTCAAAACCACTGGTGACATTCCATAGAGAAATAATCCCCCTCATCTCATCAGTCCCATTACCAACATGCTCATATCATGCTTAACATATTATCGTAAATCATGCATATAAGTCATGGCATAGCACATTACCCATCATGTCATCCATAACAGATTTTAAATCACAAGTGACTTACCCGGAATCCATGCTCATGTCCACAAGCAAATCACTATCACGATAATTAAATCGTAACATAATAGCAATGCTAACTAATAAAGTGTGTACGAGTTTTACACACTTGTTTAATCAAAGATCTAAGGAGAAAACCCGAATCTATATGATATCGTAAAATCCCAAAACGTATTCCCGTATTGCTCCTACAATCGGCAAACACCCAACCCTTTAGATCTAATAGCCATTCGGCTATACTAATAATCCCGAAGGATATGTCGTACTCGAAATAACTCTCACATTGGTTGCTAATTTGGTCTCCGACCAAATCTCGAAATTGCACTTATTGCTGAAATCGTTGAGATCCTTATATGGCACATATTAGTTTCGGCATTAGGCATAAATTCTTAACAAATGGCCCTTGGCCGAAACTATCCATTACTTACTAAAATGAATTGAAATCCCGAAATTGCCACTTGTGCCTTGAGTAGTCAAGATACTACACACCATATGTCAGATTCAATTTTAATACATAAATCCATATTTAAAGCCCTTGGCCGAAACTATATGTCACCTTACCTTGAAGAAGCGAAACCCGAAAGACACCTTCAAAGCCCCTTAGCGTTACCTACACACCAAATAACACATCACCTATTGTCTTAAGAACACATTCAGCCAACCTTACCAAGGCTTTTACACATGCTTTCGGCACACCAACAAAAGAGAAAAGAAACCGAATGCTAAAGAGAGACACTTACCAACCTTTGAAATCGATAGCACCTTCCTTAGGGGGATTCGGCTTATGCCCTATATGGTAAGGGATATTCGGCCAAAGTGGATCTAATAGGAGAAGGGAGATTTAGGCAAAAGAATGGAGTAGATTCGGCTTGCACAAGATGGAAGATGGAGTTGGAGTAGAAGAAGGGTGATAGATTCGGCCAAGTAGAAACTAAAGAAGAGAAGGATTGAAGAATTTTGAGCAATGGGGCTAGGGAGAATTCGGCCAAGAACAAGTTGGGGAGAAAAAAAGAAAAACCAATTGGATGAATTTCGGCACCTCCCTACTATACTCAAAATTGATTGTGGATGGCCCTAAGGAGTCCTACATTTGGCCACCTCCCCCTCTTTTTGTGATAATTTTTAGCTTTTAATTATCACCCATAAATTAATATTTATCTTCTATTTTATCTCCTAGCCACCTCTTCAAATAAATAAAAAGAATAAAACTCATAACACTTACTCTCCCAGCCAAAAATCAAAGATAAAACAAGGTTTATCCTTATCAAATTAAGAGTCCCACATGTAGGCCATTAACTTACCCCCTTCACGCCAGCATGCATAAAAAAAAGAATACCCATTGCTGCCCATTCTACTCGAACATGGGACCCCACTGCCGCAGCTCCTTACAACGTCCCAAGCCACTTAACTTGTCCGAATTTCATGTCCATAATCCTCGCCATTTATTTTAAGGCCTTCCTAACTTAACCTTCCTCTTTATCACCAAAAAGCCCAAAAATAAAACACGTCCCATGCGCCACCATGATTGAACCACAGACTGCTCCAGCGCCGCCTCAGCCCTTAAGTGGCGCCCTTAAGCCACTTTACCAAGGCCTGCTTTTTGTCTAAAATCTCCTATAACATCTCTTAAGACCTCCCTGGCCCAATTCCCTTCTTGACACAAAAAGAAAAGTCTCTGATGTGCCCCGCGTTACTCGAACCTTTTCCTCCCCTGCACTCCCTTGCACCTTAGCGCCCCCAAGCCACAATGCCAATTAATTCCTTGTGTCCAACTTCTCCCAAAATTTTCTCTTAACCCCTATCTCACCTAGCTCCCTCCTTTTAAACACTAAAAAGAAATTTCAACCCTAAGTCAGACCTAGCCGGGGTTATGACTAGACCCCAGAATATGTCAAGCAATCAAGCATACAAATTTCTTCAAGCACACACATGGGAAAAATAATTAAATTGTAAACAACCCCTAATTTAGGATGTTATAGATACGGATCTATAGATACGGAGCTATAGATACGGAGGTAAACCCGGGAGTTCCTCTGGAAATACATCAACATAATCCCTTACGGTCCGGACATCCCTCATAGCTGCACCCTTAGCTTCCAAAGCACAGACATGCACTATATATGCTTCACAACCTTTCCTAACCATCTTTTCCGCCTTCAATGCGGAAACCAGATTAGATAGGTAATCTCTCCTTTTACCTATCATCACCACCTCATCACCTTCCACGGTCTTTAATACCATACGCTTAGCTGCGCAATCCAGGCTAGCCTGATACTTTACTAGCCAATCCATCCCGAGGATTAGATTGAACTCCCAAAACGGTAGTTCCATTAAGTCAGCCAAGAACACGACCCCTTGGAGTTCTAGGGGTACATTCCTATAGAGTTTACTTACTTCTACAGAGTGACCTAAAGGGCTTAACACAGTCATCTTCCTAGAAGTAAGCTTAGAGTCTAAGTGCAGAGTTTCCACTATGCTACTAGCAATGTATGAGTGGGTTGAACCAATATCAATTAAGGTATTATAGGGCACTCCAAAGATCAAGAACATACCGGTTATGATGTCTAGTGCGTCGCCCTCCTCCTGAGGCCTCGCGGCATAGACCAAACTAGGTTGCCTAGCCTCAGTACCACCGGTACCTCCCCTCGGTGCCCCACGACCTCTGCCGGCACCATTACCTCCTCTTCCTGCACCACGACCTCTCAGTGGCTGTTGATTATCCCTCTTATTCGTTGCATGATCCTGACCCTCTAACCTTAGCCTAACTGCCTTTTTCAGACAATCCCTAACTCGATGTCCCATGGATCCACATTTAAAACATCCCCGATTACCATTCCAACACTCCCCCGTGTGTGGACATTGAGGATTAGCAGCAGCAGCAGGCCTAGCAGTTTGATTTGACCCACCATACCTCATCCTCTTCTGCTGATTACCAGAAAACCTCAAAGATCCAGAGCTCCTCTTATTCCAACTCCTATCCTGATTCCGCCTAACTGACTGTCTTACCCTTTCAGCAGCCTTAGACTTCTCCACTAGGACATCGAACTCCCGTTCCTATTGTGGAGCTATCATCATCCTCAGCTCATCTCTCAGCCCATCCTCGAATCTGACACAGCGTTCATGCTAAGAACCCACAATACCAAGAGCATACCTGCTCAACCGGAGAAATTCGGCCTCATACTCTGCCACTGTTTTATTACCCTGAACCAGATTCAAGAAAGCCTTCCGTTGTGCATCCACGTAGCTAGTTCCTATATATTTCTTTTGGTAGGTAGCCTTGAAGAATTCCCATATGAGATCCTCCGCCATCGCTCCATCCATTACAAAGGAGCCACCACCGATATGACTCATCCCAAGTAGAGATTATACCCTTCACTTTTCCTCAACTTGTAAAATCCAGTCATCCATGATCCTCTCGGTTGATTCCAACCAATACTCCGCCGACTAGGTGCCACTCGTAAACTCCTCTAAACACTTCGCTCCATTAGCAGGAGTCGTTCAACCACGCATTTACGAGGTCCTACACCACGCTCGCCTCGACAACTCGTTCCAACACTTGTAGTATAGCTTGGGATACTACATCGTTACCACCGGTCTAATCTTGAAACTCAGTTTTCATCGTCGGCAGATCCGGCATCACATTTTCAGACCCATGACCAGACCCTGCTAGCTCCAACAAGGTCATCCTACCCCTACCACGGCCAGGCGATGAATGTCCACGACCCCTTGTACTCATTCTTCTCGTTCACGTTTATCTGTTTAAGAATTTTATGCATTATTAATACTGTTCACTGGTTACCCACGAACAATTTTATGAGAAATAGTTTTTGAAGTGGTTCTTTGAAGTCGAATCTACCTATAGTTCCAGTTTCAGGCTTATCTCCTAGTTCTAAGTGCATCCATCAAAAAAACAACATTCACCGACCATATCTAACGTGTAGGGGCATTTTCGTCATTTTACTACCCGGGGGTATTTTTGTAATTTTAACCTACAAGGGTATTTTTTTTGTAAATTTTCAAAAATAGAAGTTCTCGGATGATTTTGTCAAAAAGTATTTTGGAACTTTTAAATTCCTGGGGTATTTTGAAAAATTTTGAAATTCGGGGGTATTTCGGTGATTTTGAAGCTCGAGGGTATTTTGGTAATAAACCAGGGTAAATTTGTAAAGTTTGATACTTTCGAGGTATTTCCAAATGTTGCAAAACTTTGAGGGTTCTTTCTGAGAATTTGTTTTCGAAGTTGATGGTGTTGCAAAAATTTTGAAAATCAGGGTAATTTTGGTAATTTTGTAGGTTAGGGGCAATTTTGTAATTTTCCAAAATCAAGGTGCTTTGGACGTTTGCAAAAATAGGGTTTTTAAACACTTTTACAAAATGAGGAAATTTTGGAAAAACTGTTGGATAGTTGAACATTTAATAAACTAAGGGCATTTTTTTTGTAACTTTTACCACTAGGGGTATTTTAGTAATTCTACAAATCAAAATTTTTTCAGAAAAATGTTGTAAAATAATAGTTCTCACACATTAAAAAGAAATTTTAAGAGTTTTAAAACTAGGGTTTTTATGAAAATACGGCTAGTTCCCTTTCGGGTTTTAGTTAGGGTTTAGCCCATGAATAAGTCCTCCTGGTTAGGGTGAATCGAAGCTACGCACCAGGTAGGATTCGAGTGGAGAGGAGGTGAGTCATGCGGACTGCTTAAATACCAAGCTCCCACCGAATACCAATCCTAGACATGCGCACCATGGTTACCACACCCTAACTCGGTGACTTAGACATAGGTTTGTTTAATTAAGCAATTAAGTCTTATGTAGTAGTTGGGGTAGACTAGTCCTAGAGTTCAAATACCTATCATTCTATTCTCGCTCCCAAGTTACCTATTTACCCTTATCAAGTATTCACGAGTAATCAGAGATACTTACAGGCGGATTGGTGCGGAGACTCGATGCCATGCTGTTCAGACTAAAAACCATTTCATAGTATTTCTCAGAGGTCTATCGAAAACATTTTGGGCCCTGGGTCCCCACAAGCCGAGTTTTGAACCGGGCTCTGATACCAAAAATGTAACACCCCAAACTCGACCCATGAGACTTGACTGGATCTGGTATGTCATAAAAAAATGCTTTGAAAGATTTTGACAAATAGGTGAAAATTTGAAAATTGTTGAGTTTAATAAACAGTTAAAGATTCAAATGGGATTGATCTTAAAAAAAATGAGTTGAAACCTTTTTCCTTTGAAAACACTTGATCATTTAAATTTTTAGAAACATCAGAGTTATGGTTGACTTGGTGAATTTTGCTACCCGATGGTAACATCTTTGAAAACTCGTAGAAGTTACTTAATTTGAAAATGTTACTTATAACCAATTCACTTAACAATTTATAGTTTCATTTGTAGTATAGTATAAGTAAAGTAAAAACAACTATGTAAACATCCAAAATAATTATTAGCGGCCTTATTACAAACCAAACCAAAAATTTAGAAATAAATAAACTTAAACTGTACTAAATAAAATCCCAAATCCAAGGAATAATCATGGCAGCCTCGAGTCCTCTCCGACTCCATCTCCGTGATCTACTCATCTACAAAATGATATGGGAAGGGGTGAGTCACCAAGACTCAGTGTATAGATCCCCAACCCGGAAGTGCAAACTCATACACAAAATATTAGTAAGTCATGCAAAAACATGCAACCCAAAACTAACCATCCATACTCCTTTAACTACTCCGTGTGGTCAAAACAACTAGTGGTCAAAACCACTGGTGACCGGAGTCACAAATCAAGTGATGGGGCCAACCCATCATGTGGTCAAAACCACTGATGACCATAAGTCACAATTATCAATATGTGGTCAAAACCACTGGTGGTACCAAACCACTGGGACTTAGTCACAATTTATATCAACAGTGTGGTCAAAACCACTGGTGACCGAAGTCACAATTAAACTGATGGGGCCAACCCATCTTGTGGTCAAAACCACTGGTGACAATCCATAGAGAAATAATCCCCCTCCTTTTATCAGTCCCATTACCAACATGCTCATATCATGCTTAACATATTATCGTAAATCATGCATATAAGTCATGGCATAGCATATTACCCATCATGTCATCCATAACAAATTTTAAATCACAAGTGACTTACTCGGAATCCATGCTCATGTCCACAAGCAAATCACTACCACGATAATTAAATCATAACATAATAGCAATGCTAACTAATAAAGTGTGTACGAGTTTTACACACCTGTTTAACTGAAGATCTAAGGAGAAAACCCGAATCTATATGATATCGTAAAATCCCAAAACATATTCCCGTATTGCTCCTACAATCGACAAACACCCAACCCTTTAGATCTAATAGCCATTCAGCTATACTAATAATCCCGAAGGATATGTCGTACTCAAAATAACACTCACCTTAGTTGCTGATTCGGTCTCCTACCAAATCCCGAAACTGCACTTATTCTTGAAATCATTGAGATCCTTATATGGCACATATTAGTTTCGGCATTAGGCATAAATTCTTAACAAATGGCCTTTAGCTGAAACTATCCATTACTTACCAAAACGAATTGAAATCCCGAAATTGCCACTTGTGCCTTGAGTAGTCGAGATCCTACACACCATATGTCAGATTCGATTTTAATACATAAATCCATATTTAAAGCCCTTGGCGAAACTATATGTCACCTTACCTTGAAGAAGCGAAACCCAAAAGACACCTTCAAAGCCCTTTAGCGTTACCTACACACCAAAGAACACATCACCTATTGTCTTAAGAACACATTCGACCAACCTTACCAAGGCTTTTACACATGCTTTCGGCACACCAACGAAGAGAAAAGAAACCGAATGCTAAAGAGAGACACTTACCAACCTTTGAAATCGACAGCACCTTCCTTAGGGGGATTCGGCTTATGCCCTATATGGTAAGGGATATTCGACTAAAGTGGATCTAATAGGAGAAGGGAGATTTAGGCAAAAGAATGGAGTAGATTCGGCTTGCACAAGATGGAAGATGGAGTTGGAATAGAAGAGGGGTGATAGATTCGGCCAAGTAGAAACTAAAGAAGAGAAGGATTGAAGAATTTTGAGCAATGGGGCTAGAGAGAATTCGGCCAAGAACAAGTTGGGGAGAAAAAAGAAAAACCAATTGGATGAATTTCAGCACCTCCCTACTATACTCAAAACCGATTGTGGATGGCCCTAAGGAGTCCTACATTCGGCCACCTCCCCCCCTTTTTGTGATAATTTTTAGCTTTTAATTATCACCCATAAATTAATATTTATCTTCTATTTTATCTCCTAGCCACCTCTTCAAGTAAATAAAAAGAATAAAACTCATAACACTTACTCTTCCAGTCGAAAATCAAAGATAAAACAAGGTTTATCCTTATCAAATTAAGAGTCCCACATGCAGGCCATTAGCTCACCCCCTTCACGCTAGCATGCATAAAAAAAAGAATACCTATTGCTGCCCATGCTACTTGAACATGGGACCTCACTGCCGTAGCTCCTTACAACGTCCCAAGCCACTTAACCTGTCTGACTTTCATGTCCATAATCCTCGCCATTTATTTTTAAGGCCTTCCTAGCTTAACCCCTTCCTCTTTATCGCCAAAAAGCCCAAAAATAAAACACGTCCCATGTGGTCACCATGATTCAAACCACAAACCTACTCCAAGCGTCGCCCTCAGGGCCTTAAGTGGCGCCCTTAAGCCACTTTACCAAGGCCTGCTTTTTGTCTAAAATCGCATATAACATTTCTTAAGACCTCCCTAGCCCAATTCCCTTCCTGACACAAAAAGAAAAGTCTCTGATGCGCCTCGCGTTACTCGAACCTTTTCCTCCCCCTGCACTCTCTTGCACCTTAGCACCCCAAGCCACAATGCCAATTAGTTCCTTGTGTCCAACTTCTCCCAAAATTTTCTCTTAACCCCTATCTCACCTAGCTCCCTCCTTTTAAACACTAAAAAGAAATTTCAACCCTAAGTCAGACCTAGCCCGGGGTTATGACTAGACCTCAGAATATGTCAAGCAATCAAGCATACATATTTCTTCAAGCAAACACATGGAAAAATAATTAAATTGCAAACAACCCCTAATTCAAGATGTTACAGGTGTGGAGCATTCTTAGCCTTCATTAGTGCTTTAGATGCTAAGGTATTATCAGTGGAAGGTGTGAGAACGGTGAAAGAATTTCTAGATGTCTTTCCCGAAGAACTTTAGGGTCTACCTCCAGATTAGGAAGTAGAATTTGGCATTGACCTTTTGCCTGGAACGGCTCCGGTGTCTATTGATCCTTATAGAATGGTGCCAAAGGGGTTAGCGGAGCTTAAAGCTCAAATTCAAGAATTGTTGGATTGGGATTTATTCGACCGAGTGTGTCTCCGTGGGGAGCACCGATTTAGTTTGTCAAGAAGAAGGATGGGTCAATGTGTATGTGTATTGATTATAGGCAGTTGAATAAATTGACGATCAAGAATAAGTATCCATTGCTGAGAATCGATGACCTGTTTGATCAATTGAGAGGAGCTTCAGTTTTCTCTAAGATTGATTTGAGATCGGGTTATCATCAACTCAAGGTTAAGGAGGTAGATATTTATAAGACGACATTCGAACTCGTTATGGGCATTATGAGTTTTTGGTGATGCCATTTGGTTTGGCCAATGCACCAGCTTCATTTATGGACATGATGAACCGTGTCTTTCAACCCTATCTAGACCGGTTCATGGTGGTGTTCATAGATGACATCTTGGTATATTCGAGAAATGAGGAAGAGCATGACTCGCATTTGTGCATAGTATTGTAGATACTGCGGGACAAGCAACTTTATGCCAAATTTAGAAGTGTGAATTTTAGTTGAAGGAAGTGATTTTCTTGGGTCACATGGTGTTAGCCAAAGGAATCAGAGTTGATCCTTGGAAGGTAAAGGCTGTGTTGGATTGGAAACCATCAAAGTCAATGGTGAGATTCGAAGTTTCTTAGGTTTGGCTGGCTATTATAGACACTTTGTTGAGGGGTTTTCGTTGATTACTGCACCCCTAACAAAACTATTGCAAAAAGGAGTATCGTATGTGTGGACAGATAAACAACAAGAGAGTTTTGAGAAACTGAAGAAGATTTTGACGGAAGCGGCAGTACTGATTCAACCTGAGGCTAGAAAAGAGTTTATCATTTATTGTGATGTGTCACACACGGGTTTAGGATATGTGCTAATGCAAGAAGGAAAAGTGGTGGCTTATGCTTCTCATCAGTTAAGGCCGCACGAAGTCAACTATCCTACTCATGACTTGGAATTGGCTGTGGTGGTATTTGCTTTAAAGATTTGGAGGCACTATCTTTACGGTGAGAAGTTTATCATCTATATGAACCATAAGATTCTTAAGTACCTTCTTACCCAGAAAGAGTTGAACTTGAGACAACAGAGGTGGGTGAAGCTGTTAAAGGATTATGACTTCTCAATTGAGTATCATCCTGGAAAGGCTAACATGGTGGCAGACGTGTTGAGTCGTAAGGTAGTATCGGAGTTAAGAGCAATGTTTACTCATCTTAGTTTGTATGAGAATGGCAGTCTGCCAGCGGAACTTCAGGTGAAGCCTCTGTGGTTAGAGCAGATCAAGGAGAAGCAGTTATCAAATGAAAAGATGGGTCCGTTAATGCAACAAGTTGAAAGTGGTGTAATAGGGGATTTTGGAATGAATAAGGATGGAGTGTTGTGCTTTCGCGGAAGAGTTTGTATGCCCATGGGTTCAATTTGAGACAATTAATTCTGCGAGAGGCGCATAGTAGCCCTTATGCTATGCACCCCAGAGGAAATAAGATGTATCGAGACCTTCGTAAACACTATTGGAAGCCAGGGTTAAAACGGAGGTTACTGATTTTGTGGGTAAGTGCTTGACTTGTCAACAAGTGAAGGTGGAACATCAATTACCGTCGGGCTTATTACAACCGATAAAGATTCTTTTATGGAAATGTGAGCGGATAACGATGGATTTTGTTAGTGGGTTACCCTTAATACCCACTAAGAAAGATTTCATCTAGGTGATAGTGGATCGATTGACGAAGATTGCCCATTTTCTACCAGTCAGTTCGTACGGGTTACTCGCTGTAGAAGCTGGCTAAGTTGTACGTATCGGAGATTGTGAGGTTGCATGGGGTACCAGTGTCTATTATATTGGACAGGGATCTTAGGTTTACATCACGGTTTTGGAGAGCTTTGCATGAGGCTTTGGGAATAAAGTTAAACTTCAATACGGCTTTTCATCCTCAGTCAGATGGTTAGTGAAAAGAGTAATCCAGATTTTGGAAAACATGTTAAGGGGTTATGTGATTGACTCGAGGTAGTTGGGAAGATTTTCTATCATTGGTAGAGTTTGCATATAATAATAGTTACCAATCCAGTATCCAAATGGCACCCTATGAAGCGTTATATGGTCGTAGGTGTCGTACCCCTACTTGTTGGACTGAATTGGGGGAAAGGCAGTTGTTGGGTCCTGAATTGATATCTGAGACGGAAGAAAAGGTAAAGGTGATTCGAGCACGGTTAAAGGAAGCTTCAAATAGACAAAAGTCGTATGCGGATCTGAAGCGTAAGAATATTGAGTTTGCAGTGGGAGATCAAGTTTTTCTGAAAGTCTCACCTTGAAAGAAGATTTTTAGATTTGGAAGGAAGGGAAAGTTGAGTCCTAGGTTCATTGGACCGTACCGTGTGTTGAAGCATGTAGGACTAGTGGCCTATCAGCTTGAATTACCTTCGGAGTTGAGTAAGATTCATAGTGTCCTCCATGTTTCTATGCTGAGATGTTATAGATCGGATCCGTCTCATATAGTACCGGTAGAAGAAGTGGAGATAAGGCTAGACTTGTCTTTTGAGGAGGAACCAATGAAAATCTTAGACCGTGATGTTAAGGTGCTAAGAAAGAAGTCGGTACCATTGGTTAAGGTTCTATGGTATAATCACGGAGCAGAGGAAGCTACGTGGGAGCCTGAGGACGCAATTTGGCAACAATATCCTCACCTCTTTTAACCAAGTAAATTTTGAGGACGAAATTTTCTTTAAGGGGGTAGAATTGTAACATCCTAAAAATTTAGTATCGATATGTTGCATAATTTCGGTGCTTAGCTAGTGAATGATTTATTTTGTGTGTTTATTATATAATCTTGAGAAGGTTCGGGATTAATTTGAAATTAGAATAAATTTTGGTAAGGAGTACTTTATTGAAGTGGAACAAGTGATCTTGATGTTTAAGGTAATTATGTGGCAAAACCTAGCATAAGATAAGCTAGTAGTAAAGTGGAGTTGGCATCATAAGTGTTGCTTGAGGGAAGAGGTTCGAATCCCATAGTATGCATTTTGTGACTTTAATTTTTACACTCTTCTAGCATGTGTCGGCCAAGCTTTATTTTTGGTAAGGTTGGACTATTTTTTTATGTCTAGGTGGCCAATGGGTTAAGGTAAGCTTTGAACATAGGAAAGAAATCATGAACTTATGGAATGTAAGGGGGGACACAAGGCACTTTTAAGGGGATGTGTTTTGGAAAGTTTGGAATGGCCAAACTTTTTCCATGAACTTGGACGGTTTTGGGGTTTGGGGGGTGGCCAAATATTGTTGGAAGCTTTTGTAAGGATGTGTAGCAAGTTTGGTCACTTTGATTTGATCATTTGGTGCTTTTTACAAAAGCTTTTCTTCTCATCTTTTTCTCTCCCTAGCCGAATGCATTTTTGTGCATTAGTGAACATTTTATTTTCTTCTTTTGGTCATTTCTTTTAACCATTTGGTCATAATTTTCTTAACCTTTCAAGTTCTTTTTCCCTAGTGCCGGAAACACCAAAGTGCAAAAGCCATTTTTCTCTTTTTCTGTTTTTCACCGTTGTCGAATGCTCCCTTGTCCCAAATCTCTCTCTTTGCTCCTTTCTTACCTTTGAAAAACTGAAACACAAACCTCTCACCCTCTATTTCTTTCTTCCTTCATTTTGCTCAATCTCACAAACACATTTTCTCCCTTCTCTTTTCCTCCATGGCCGAATGTTACTAGTATTATTTTCTTCCTTTTTTCTTCTTAGCCGAATCTCTCTCTTCACATATATTTTCTTATCAATCATTTTCTTTGCACTCATTTTGATTAATCGATAAGAACCCTCTTCAATTTTTTTTTTTTTTTCTTTTTCTTTTCTTTTGCTGAATCTACTTTTGATTTGGAAGGGTCTTTTGACCGAAAGTATCCTCTATCTTTCTCTTAGACAATCTTTTTCGTCTTTATAGTGTTATAGAGAAGGCTGAAACTTGGAAGTGTTTGTAATCATCATGAATCACTAAGATTTAGTTCAAAGTGTTAAGGTAAGGGTTTCTATCAAGGACTCTCATATTACTCGTTATTTCATCAAAGATGGGTTACTAATCGATTTTATCTTAGGGACGTTATTGCTTGATTTTCATTCCATGAAACGTAAGATTTCGTGGTAAGTCGTTTTCGCCCTTAAAAACTTATAGACTAAAATTTCGAAATATTAGTTGGACTAATATTCTTCTATCAATGGAGGCAAATAAGATAGGGTCAAAACGGGTGGTGAATAGTGTTTAGAAGAGGGGCGAATCCACTATTCCCTCTAGATTCAAGCAAAGGGCTATTTCGGCAATCCGAGACTTTCCACCGGGTTATGGACCCTCATTCGGGGAGAATCAATTATTCGAAGTTGTTTGTAGTTCAGAGCCATTAACTATTCGGGATTTTCCACAGGGTTGTGAACCGTCAAGCGGGGAGAGTTGACAAATAGTTGTTGTTCGAGATTCCGAGGGTAAAAATCTAGATCGCCTACTTTAGCATAGATTTAATTTAAGTGTTAGTATACTAATCAAGCGTGATACGTATTTAGGTATCGACGATCGGGAATGTGTAGTCCTCACCGTAATCAGGTGTGTAATCTCACACTTATCTCATGGGTTAGATGACTACACCGAAATTAAGCATTAGACTAAAAACCACAAAGTTGGTGAAATCAAAAAATATGGTATATTAACACTTTAGTGTTAAGTGCATGAAATCTATATTAAATCATGAAAATTATGAAATTGCCCTTAATGGACTAATGTGTTAATAAGTGATATTTTGGGCCCCATGTGATAAATGGGCCATATGATTTATTTGATAAAATTGGCCAAGTGTGTTATGAGATGATATGGGTCAAAATGTGAAATGGGCCAAATTGTGAAATGGGCCAACGTGTAATATGGGCCAGACTGTAATAATTCCTTTATGGGCTTTATGTTGGAAATTATCATATGAATGAATGGCTATGCATTTTAAATACATGATTGCATGGGATGGGATACTTGATGAAGAGAAGATGGCTTCGTGCCCAGTTAATGGCTAAATAGGTTGGGATATTTGATACTTTACCAACCAATCCATCCCTAAGATCAGATCGAACTCCTCGAAGGGCAATTCCATCAAATTAGCTTGAAACACTACCCCTTGAAGTTCTAGGGGTACATGCCTATACAGTTTGTTTACTACCACAGAGTGTCCTAGAGGGCTAATTACCGTCATCTCCCTAGTCGAAGTCTCATAAGCTAAGTTCAAAGTTCCCACTATACTACTAGCAACATAAGAGTGCGTCGAACCAACATCAATCAAAGCAGTATAAGGCAACCCAAAAATGATAAATGTACCGGTTATGACATCCGGTGCGTCGTCCTCTTCACGACGCTTCACTGCATAGACCAACCCAGGCTGTCTTGTATCGGTATTACCAGCACCCCTACCTAGTCTCCACGGCCTCGTTTGTTTCCATCACCACCCCTGGCTGCACCTCGACCCATCTGCGATCGCTGACCCTCTCTCCTTAATTGTGTACGTCCTTGATTCTTAGCCTGCGTCCTAGCCGGCCTCTGCAGACAATCCCTTATCCGGTGATCCATTGACCCACACTCGAAACACCCTTTATTACCCGTCCAACACTCCCCCGAATGAGACTTCCCACATCAGGCACACCATGGTGGCCATTGAGTAGTAGCAGTTGGCCTGGCAGCTTGATCCCGTCCACCAAATCTAGCCTTTTTGAGAATTCCTAGCAGATTGAAGGCCTACAACTCCTTTTTTCCCTATTCCTATTTTGATTCTACTTCTCGGTTTGTTTCACCTCATCAACAATCTTGTCCTTTTCTACAAGAATGATAAATTCCCTCTCTCGCTACGGAGAAATCAATACCCGCAACTCGTCCCTTAGTCCGTCTTCAAACCTAACACAGCGCTCATGCTCCGTAGCCATGATACCCCAAGCATACCTGCATAACCGCAAGAATTCCACCTCGTACTCGAATATCGACTTACTCCCCTAAACCAAATTCAGAAACGCCTTTCGTTGTGCATCTATATAACTAGACTCAACCTACTTCCTCTAGTAAGCCGCCTTGAAAAAGTCCCAAGTGATATCATCGGCCAACATACCTTCCCTGACCGTGAGCCACCACTGATAAGACTCATTCTGGAGAAGAGATACTATCCCTTTTAGCTTCTCCTCGGATATGAAGTCCAAGTCATCCATTATGCACTCTGTCGCCTCTAACCAGTACTCCGCTGTGTTGGGAGCTACACCCGAAATTCCCCTAAATACCTCGGCTCCACCAGCTCAGAGTCGTTTAGACACAGATTTCTGAGTCCCCGTACCTACGCTCTGCTCCAACAACTCTCTCTAGGACTCATAGCATAGCCTGTGATACTGCATCATCACCACCTACCTGCTCCTGAACTTCAGCGCCCACAGCTGGTGGTGGTGGCACCTCATTTTCTGACCCATAAGCAAACCCTACCAGTTCTAACACAGTCGTCCTACCCCTACCACGGCCACGCACAATACACCCTCGACCTCGAGTGCTCATTGTACCGCTCGCAAATTAATCTGATTTAGAAATTTTATAGGTTAATTACTTTTTCTTCCACTGATTAACAACGACCAGTCTTATGGAATGAAGTTTTTAACAGTGGTTCTTTCGAATTTGAACTATGCCTACACAATTCAGTTCTCAAGTCAGTATTCCCTAATTCTAAAATTCTCATTCAATCAACATCCAACGGAGCACCACATATACGTATCAAACACACAAGTTCATCCATGGTCTCACATTCATTGCCTAAGGGTAATTTCGTCATTTCACTACCTAGGGGTACTTTTGTAATTTTAACCTACAATGGTATTTTCGTAATTTTCAAAATAGGGTATCTTGGTGATTATTTTCCAAAATGGGGGTATTTCAATAATTTTGCAATTCGGGGTATTTTGGTAATTTCTCAAACAAAGGTGCTTTGGTAACTTTCCAAACAGGGTTATTTTGGTCATTTCAAAAATCAAGGGTATTTTGGTCATTTACCTCAACCTAGGGTATTGTGGATAACTTTGCAAAATCAGGATCATATAAGTAATTTTTGTAAAGATAGGGTACTGGTCCCTTTTGGGTTTTAGTTAAAACTTTGGCTCGTTAACAAGTCCTCACGGCTAAGGTGAACAGTCACTACGCACCAGGTAGGATTCCAGAGAAGAGGAGGTGAGTCGCTAGGACTGCTTAAATACCAAGCTCTTCCTGAATCCAATCCTAGACATGCATATGCCTGTTACCACACCCTAGTCCTTCTGACTTGTTCACAGACATGTTTATTTAGGGAAAGTTTTATGAAATTTAAGAGTTTGTGTAACTAGGACTAAGGTCCATAGGCCTTAACATATCTATCTACGTCCCTATAAACCCATTAACCCATCACACATATATATTACAATAGGGGTTAGGATACTTACCTGAGTGGATCGGTGCCGGAGACTCAGGTGCCATGCTTTTCGAGATATACATCTCCCTAGAAATCATTTTACAGCCCGTTTTATTGAAAATATTTTGGGCCTTATACCCACAGCCGAGCTTTTGAATCGGGCTTTGATACCACAATGTAATACCCCAAACCCAGTCTAAATGCTACGACCGAATCTTGCGTGTCACTGGGAAGAAAACGTCTTACAAACTATTTTGTCGACTTGATTTGAAGAGAAAACTTTTCTGTAGTTAAAAAGAAACGATGTTGAATTGAGTGAATTGTTAAAACATTTTGAAACATAATTTAGCATGATAGAATCACCTTGTTGTTAACCTTTGTTTATTATTTATCCGCGATAACTTTAGAAAACTCAAAGTATTTACTTAAGTTTATAAAACATCCATCTCAGAAATTACTTGACATGCCTTTTTCATTTAGTAAAATTTAAGAGAAAATGGAACGAATAATAAATCCCAAAGTAAAGTTTAAGTGGCCTTATTACAAACTGAAATCCAAACTTAAAGTAGAGGAAAACCAAATCCGTAATAAACAGTGAAATAGAAACAATTGCTGAGCATCACCACCACGAGTCCACCCCGACTCTGAATCCACGATCTAAGCATTATCTAAAAAAAAAATAATGGAAGGGGTGAGTCACCGAGACTCAGTGTGTAATTCTCCATCCCAAAAGACGTTAAGCTCATACATAGATTCATATGATATTATGCATCTCATGCAACCCATTACCTAAATATCCACCCGAGTCTCCCAAATCTACCCCTTGTGGCACCTAGCCACTGGTGGTACCTAACCACTGGTAACCGAAGTTACAAATATTCATGTGTGGGGCCAACCCACTTGTGGTACCTAACCACTGGTGACGATCCCTTATATCAATATGTGGGGCCAACCCACTGTGGTACCTAACCACTAGGACGAGTCACAGAGAAAATCATATGTGGTACCTAATCGCTGGTGGTTCCAAACCACTGAGACTTAGTCACAGAATAATAATATGTGGGGCCAACCCAAGTGTGGTACCTAACCACTGGTGACAATCTGATAAACCATGCCTTCCCCCTCCTCTCATCATACCCATATCCCATGTATATGTTTCTCCATATAATATGATCAAGTTTAACACTTAAAAGAATATAACATGGCACACACAGAGGTTTCACATAGATAAAACACGTTATTCACCATAATGGACTTACCCGAAGTCTTTGCTTATACCCATAAGGGTAACGTAATGTTTCCCACTACTATTTCAGCTTTTGACAAAACACAACATTTAACATAATAACATATGAAGTGTGCAAGAGTTACACACTTGATACTCGTACTATCGCATTCTCGACTTTAACACTATCATCACTCGAGACTACTACTACCGGCCTACGATCTTGCTCCGATGCCGGCCCACAACCCAGTGGCCAATCTCATACTATCGATACTGCTCGTTTCTTGAACTTAGGGATCGAACCCGATGGTTTGCTTCCCTCTCCAACTTATATGTTTCTTGCATCCATTAAAAGCCTCGTCAAACTCACTACGAGAGATATGATTTGTATGTCCATTTGACTTGGTTAAGATAATAGTTTAATGAGTGAATCGATTAACACAACCACTAAAAGAAATTGCCTTACCTAAACCGATCGAATCCCATAGTTAACAGACTTGGCTAAAACGATAATTGAATCCCTACACCACAACCAAATGAGATTCACCTAAAGAAGAATAGATTAAAGAGAAGTGGCCCTTCAGCCAAATAGGGGACATAAGTCCACCCTCCAACGTTCGGCCACACGAAAATCTTATCTCCTTACCTTTGATTTTCTTCTAGATTTGGCACAAGCAGCCACCACAGAGGAGATTCGACTTCTAGGAATAACGAGTGAAAACCAACAAGATATTAAGAAAGTGATTTGAGTTAGAATAAAGATGAGAAAGAAAAGAGATAGCAAAGAAGAAAATGATAGAGAACTTACCAATCCTGAGATGATGATTCGGCTATGTTGAAACTTCGGGAAAAGAGTCTAAACTTTGAAGGTTTTGGCTATGGGAGAAGAAAATATGGGCAAGGGTATTAGGCTTTTGAATGAATATTAAAGAGGAGAAGAGAGTGTTAAAGAGTTGCGGCAAAGAAAGAAAGAACCCAGAAGAGAAAAGGGAATTTCAGCTTTGAAGAGGAAAGATGAGAAGGAAAATAGATGAAAAAGACTAACACTTGTGCCTACTAATTTCGGCATATCAAACCGATTTTTCTCCCCCTTCCAGAGTTTGATTTTTGGCCAACTCTACCTCCACCTGATAGCTCTTATCCTCCCTAGTTATCTTAATCTACAACCTCCCTTCAAAAGTGGCCTACTAAGCTCCAACTCCTCCCCTCATAAATCAACATATTATCCACATAATAAAAGAATTAAATCTCCTATTTTCTAGCCTTTGTGCCATCCTCCCCTAGTTCCCTTAGAGTGCCGAATTTAGCCAAGAGCATGGGCTCCAAGCAACCAACACTTAGGCCCAATCCTTCCTCTTAATGACGCCACCTTCTGGTTCCCTTATAGTACCACCAGACTTTGGGCCATAAGCCCACTATGCTAATTTTAAACCCAGATACCTATTTTCAAACCCTATAATGTCCCAACAGAAAAAAAAAATAACCAAGGTCTCAGCCCAACCTGAGCCCAATTCGCACCTCTAAATCTCAAGCTAACACCTGAACTCTACAACACACAAAATGCGCAGACCCACTATTTTAGGATGTTACAAGGTCACACGGCTAAGGCACATGTCCGTGTCCTTAGGCCATGTGGCAACTTAAATTCCTAAATTCAAGTGCAGACTTCGCATGACCTAGGCACATGCCCATGTCCTATGACCGTGTCTTCTACACGTTTACGACCATGCCTCAGTCCGTGTGGTTACTACTGGGCTTTTTTTTTGCCAACTTAGGATGTAGGGGGACACACGGCCAAACCACACGCCCATGGAATAGACTGTATGTCACACATAGTCTAGACACACGCCCGTGTGTCTACCAGCGTAGAAAAAACAAGGTTATTTACCAAGCCCTTTCTGCCACCCCTACTTGCACCAACATAAACCGTATCAAGCAACCTATTCAATCATGCATAGCTATACCAATTACTCAACCATGCAATTTTCACATACATGATAAACATCATCATTTTTGTATATTAATAATGAAAATTAGCCATCAATCATGGCCTTATACAAAATGAATTAATCTTCATGACAAGCCAACACATTTGGCCAAATCAATATGACACTTAATAAAGACTAAGTCCCTATACATGCCATACTAAAACAGATAAGTCTAACTATACCAAATATTCCAATTGGTAGTGTGATCGAGCCTCTGACGTCCTTTGATCCCTGAGCTAGCTTGGCGATACTACAAGGAAATGGAAAAGAGAGGGAGTAAGTATAAAGCTTAGTAAGTTTACATGTAAAAAATGAACACCATACCACATACTTATTCATCAAGAACATTACATACAACTTAAGAACAATACTAAACCTTGTAGTCGTACTTACTCATTTCAAATCTCACCATATTCGAAATACATATCATAAACATTGCTCACATTTACATGTACTTATACCCTGCACTTGTCATCACAAAATCACATGTAATTTCACTTAGTCAAAGTTCCTCTGTGAACACTTCAAAATATTACCGGATATACGGTGGTTTCACACACAGCCCACCAAACAATCATATATCCACGGTGGTATCGTACATAGCCCACCAATAATCATAAATATGGTGGTATCGGACATAGCCCACCAATAATAAATACGGTGGTATCACACACAGCCCACCAATAATAATTATAGTGATATCGCACACAACCCACCAAATACTAATAAATACTGTATTTATCCTTATCATTTTCCTAATCCGAATGTTCATCCAAGAATTTACTCACTTTCTATCATTTTGATATATATCAATAATATTCATTCACATTTCACATAATACATTTATATGTAAAAACATAAGTAAAAAGGATGTATCATTTACATATAAACTTACCTCGATACAAAATATGTATATTTGAAGTTTAGTCCGAAACCTTGCCTTTTCTTCGGTCAAGGTTGATTCCACATTCTTCTTGATCTATAATGACATATTCACTTATTTAATCACTATATTATTCAAAACATTTCAAAATTTCTATTTTGGAAAATTTATCGGTTTGCCCTTAGACTTTCATACAATTACGATTTTGCCTTTAGGCTCGTAAAATGATTCTAATCAAATTTCCTCCTTTAACAAGCCTAGATGAACATTTGTTACTCTTATAGCAACTCATAATACCAATTATTTCACACATTAACTACCTAATTTCCAACCTTTACAAAAAAGGTCCTTTTTAGGTGTTTTCATGAAAACTCCTTTCACAAAAGTTGTTTATGTGATAACCAAGATCCATTTTCTTCCATAGAAATTTAGAAAACAAGAATAATGCTCTCATGGAAAAACCCTAGAATCTCAACCATTTTGAAAAATAGTCCCCTCATTAGCTAGCTTAAGCTACAAGGGTTCCAAAAACACAAAAATCTACATAAATGACCATCAAGATGACTTACATGTAAGGATGAAAAGTTGTTGAAATTTGTTGAGCTCTCAAACCCCTATTTTTCTGATATTTTTGGTGATAGAGGAAAAATGAAAAAGGATGATATCATTTTCTCTTTATTTTATTCTATTTCATCCATTAAGTTACCTAATCTACCAACTTTGACCAATTTTGAAATTTTTTGTCCCCTATGGTCGGCCAACACATTACTAAGGGCCTAATTGCATATTAGGGACCTCCAATTTAATATTCTATAGCTATTTGACACCTTTAGCTTGTAGAACAAAACTTTTACACTTTATGCAATTTAGTCCTTTTCAAAAATTAAGCATGCAATCACTAAAATTAATGCACCAAAATTTTCATGCACCCACATAATCATGCTATAACACATAAAATAATATTAAAACTAATTTTTCCAACCTCAGATTAGTGGTTCCAAAACCACTGTTCCTGCTAGCCCCAAAATCGGGCTGTTACACTTCTGGTGAGCTCCTTCGTTCCTTGTGTGTGTGTCATATCTGTTTAGTTTAAGTTAAGTTTACCTGTCTGGTAAAAATTTTGGCTTTACATGTCTAGGCAGGAAAGTAAAGGGCCTTACTTCGTGTTGAGTCATTACTCACTTTTCTTTGAAAAAGGAACCATATGGTCATAATAAAAGAAGTGAATTCATGGTGTTGCCTTCATTGCAAAGAGCACTAAACTGAAAGAATGTGGTATGTGAATGATGTTATGTAGCCTCTAGTAGGGCAAGTGTAATGCAAACAAGATTGGAAAAACATAACAGGGGAAAAAGGAATGAACGCTACAATCTTTAAACACGAAATAAGGTTTTGGCTAACATGAAGGAGGTTGTTTGCGTGAATGCATAGGCGTAGTGTATCCACCAAAAATGAGTCCTATTCTGTAAAGCTTTGTGTAAGTTTAGTATTCACTAATAGGCAAGTTACATGAAGCCAGTTGTACGGTGTATTCACCAATTGGGCCAATTGTATGTTCCCTTGAGTTGGGAAGAATCCTCCTATCTATATGACGTGCATATATCCTAATGTTAACCCTAGAACTCCCTAAGTTCTATGAAATTACTCTGTTTATCTTCCCTTCCCGGACAATCAAAGAATAAAGGAATTCTCAAGGACTACGCTAGAGGACATGTAACAGCCTGTTTTTTAGTGGTGTCAGAAATAGTGGTTTTGAGGCCACAAATCTGACGACTAAGTTTGTAAATATTATATATTAATATTTAAGAGTCGAATATGGTTTTAAAAAGGTTTTTGTTATGATAATTTATAAGATATTAGTGTAAGTTCAATTGGTATGACCCTAAGGTCAAGTGGTTCTAAAAAAATGAGGTCTCGGGACCTTGTTTCTATAAACTGAGCCATAAATATTTTTATAAATATTTATGAAGTGTCATTAAGGTGCTATTAAAGTTTCGTTGAAAAATTTTAACGTTTCGATAGTTAATTAATTAAAAAGGACTAAATCATAAAAGATGTAAAATTTGATCACTATTTGATTTGAGTGGATGGTTTTGGGCAGCTAAAAGCATGAAATTGGATGATATTAAGAAGAAAAAATGATAAAATTTATAATTAATTAATTAAAAGAAAACAAAATGTTAAATTATCATCACCATTTTGGTTTTCTTCTCCAAGTACAATCGAATGTCCATGGAAGTGAAGCTAGGTTTGGCCATGGTGAATTCCTCATGCATGGTAAGAAATTCTTACCGGTTTTTAATAATTTTGATGTTTTTGAGATCGTTACAATTAGGTCAAGCTAACCTGTACATTTGATTTGAAACTGTTAAAGATTTTGAATGTTTCCATGAACTTTGTGATTTTAGATCTTAAATGATGAATTTGAAATATTAGTTATTATATAAAAGTGTTTTATTAAGTGATTTTTGATGAATTTTTTGATTAGGGACTCAATTGTTAAATTAGTAAAAGTACAAGGATTTGATGTGAAATTGTTGTAATAATGGGCTGTATTGGATGCCACTCAATTTTGGGTAAAAATGGTTAATTTGCATGTTTTAGGCTCAAGGACTAAATTGAATAAAAGTAAAACTTTAGGGGAATTTTGTAAAAAATGTCAAAAATGACTAAATTGCATAAAATACATTGTTTTACTATCTAAATTAATAAATTGAATAAAATTATTAATTTAGATCAATCGGGTGGAAAATCAAGAAGAATGGAAAATTACCAAAATGCCCCTATATTTTGACATTTCTACAATTCAGTTAGGTAAGTTCGTACGTTTAAATAGAATTTTAAATTATGTTTTAAATGCTATCATTTTTTATATCAAATTATGTCTCGGCGGAAAAATCCAACGGCATATCGGCGACCAATTAAAAATACAAGGATTTGATGAAATTTTTATTAGGGACTAAATTGTTAAATTAGTAAAAGTAAAAGGATTTGATGTGAAATTGTTGAAATAATGGGCTGTATTGGATGCCACTCAATTTTAGGCAAAAATGGTTAATTTGCATGTTTTAGGCTCAGGGACTAAATTGAATAAAAGTAAAACTTTAAGGGGAATTTTGTAAAAATGTCAAAAAGACTAAATTGCATAAAATACATTTTTTTACTATATAAATAAAAAAATTGAATAAAATTATTAATTTAGATCAAGATCGGGTGGAAAATCAAGAAGAATGGAAAATTACCAAAATGCCCCTGTACTTTAACATTTCTGCAATTCAGTCAGGTAAGTTCGACGCGTTTAAATAACATTTTAAATTATGTTTTAAATGCTATCATTTTTTAATATCAAATTATGTCTCAGTGGAAAAATCCAACGGCGTATCGGCCATCATCGACCAGTGAAAAGGGATAGCTTTGGCTAATGATTCTGAAAAGGGATGGTGACGACCATCAACTATGAAAAGGGATGGTGACGACCATCGAATATTAAAGGGATAGCTTCGGCTATCAATTATGAAAAGGATGGTGACAACCATCAACTATGAAAAGGGATGGTGACGACCATTGAATATAAAAAAGGGATAGCTTCGGCTATTGATTAATGAAAAGGGATGGTGAAGACCATCAACTATGAAAAGGGATGGTGACGACCATCAACTATGGAAAGGGATGGTGATGACTATCGATTAATGAAAAGGGATGGTTTCGACCATCAAATATGAAAAGGGACGGTTACAACCATCGTTTAGCACACTTTGTGTGAGCTTGTAAGGGTTCTAATTAACTTCACTATGACAAATATGGAAATGTATGATGTACCAATGTTCAAAGTATGAATATTCATGTTTATGAAAGGTATGATATAAGTGATTATATTGCTAAGTTATGTGTTTAATCACTAGCTTGTGGCTAAGGTTAATGTTATGTTTATGTCTTATTTGCATGCAAATGAAATGGTAAGTGTTCAATAAGAACTAAGGCATGTTTATGTGAAACTCAATGGAATGGTGATACATGGAAAAACATGATATGTTGTGATGGATGATAAATCCAATTGAATCATACTCAAGTATAATGGTTATCCAAGTCAAATTCATATGAACCATGTTTAAATAAACTAACATGTGTTGTTGATGTGCTAGGGCTTATGCCAAGTTTTTGGATATGATTGATGTTTATGATTATGCTTGTATTATTGGAATGGTGGAAATGTGCAAGTATACACAATCGTAACAATTAATAAAGTGACAAATAAATGTCAAGTTATTTTACCCATAGGGACTGTAAAAATATTTATTTTTGAATGCAATTAAAAGCATTTTGGTGTAGAAAAATATTTTGATTTGAGGAGGTGATTAAAAACTAAGATTTTTAACTAAGTAAAATAAATAAAATAAAAATAAAATTTCCAATGCACGATTTCAAAAGATGATTTTAATCAAGATGACATAATTGTGTTAGATTAATTACATTTCTTAACTTAGAATTATTGAACTCATGTTCATGTTGTTACGAATAAATTCACGGCAACTTGGTAATTTGCTAACTTATGAGCATACTCACCTACCAAAAGCCATTTATCTCTTGACTATATCTTTATGTCAATTCAACTGATTAAACAATAAGCAAATGCGTTAATGCACATACATACTTATGAAATTAAAAATAATCTCTTCTACATATCTCTATGCCAATTCAAACAATTAATTCAATTTCATAAGCACATAAAAGACTACGTGAGGTAACAATGTATTCCTACCTTGAAACAGTTTAATCACAATAATCTTGCAAGTTATGCAAGACTAATGTATCGTTAGATACCGTTGCTAATTTAACCCTCAACTACCTTAGATGATTAAACATGCACGGATTAAGTATCATGTCAATTAATTACAATTTCAAATTTTTTAAATAATTAATTCATTAGTTACCTTACAATTGTAATGCAAAAATAACTTAGTCATGGTTTTATATAATCAAACATCTTATCGAGGCCTATAATAACACAAACACAATTTTAATAAATTAAGTGGAAAAAATGCAATCAAGGTATCACGAATTAAATTTAAGTCATATTAATTAGATTAAACATATCAACATCACAATTATTGCAACACCTCAAACCCGGTCAATACGCCACGACCGAATCTGGCATGTCACTGAGGAAAATATTTTGAAAAAGAATCGAATAACAATTAAATCTTTGTGAAAAACTCTTTGAAATTCTATATTTGTAGAAATCAGATGTTTAATAAGTTAAAATTTAAAATTTACTTTGAAATTCCATAATAAAGCTTTTATTACTAAGTGGATAAATCATAGGTTAGAAAACATTTGTTTCATTTTAAGAAAACTCAATTAATACTTTGAAAACCATTTGCATTTTGAATGTAGAAACTTAATATTTGGAAATCATTAAAATTGTAGAAAACACTTAATCTATATTTTACTATCAAACTATTTATATTACCCGATGGTAAGATTTTAAAACCATTGCGTTTTTATTATTTTAGAAAACTTTGAGCTCCATTATTAAATTAATCAAATAATTTATAAGCCATATTTAAAACATATCCAAAACATAATTAAAGAGGCCTTATTACAAACCCAAAATAAAACAAAAACCAAATTAAAATAAACTAAAGTACCCCAAATCGTAGTTCATGTAAAATCAAATTTTATCGCATGGCCTCCTCGAGTTCATCCGGCTCCTCATCCGCGATCTCACGAATCACCTGAAATGATAAGGGAGAAGGTGAGTCACCAAGACTCAGTGCATAAATCCTTCCCCCGATTATTGCAACATACTTACACAATTCATAATCAAGCAATATATATAAATATATAATGCACCCAACCTAGCCATCCTTAACTCCTTTTCTACCCCGTGTGGTACCAAACCACTGGTGACCCAAAGTCACGATATTCAATAATGTGATACCAAATCACTGGTGACCAAAGTCACGAATAATCAAGTTGTGGGGCCAACCCACGTGTGATACCAAATCACTGGCGACGATCCCAAATCTCAAAAGTGGGGCCAACCCACAGTGATGCTAGACCACAGGGACGAGTCGCTATGAGGTGCCAAACCTCTCGTGTCCCAAAGACACAAATGTGATACCAAATCACTGGAGGTGCCAAAACTCAAGGTGTCCAAAGACACGGATATCAAATCCTTCCCTCCACTCATAATCCCAAACCAATATATATGTAAAGTATAAATCATGCCATCATACTTTGATATGATCATATTACACATAAAATCGTAAATCATGATATCAATCCACATATATTAATATCATATCGAAATGGACTTACCGAATCCTCATTTATACCATCATGGTATCATATCAAGATCTCATCATTTTCCACTTTGATAAAATGGTTAGTAAATTATTATATAAATATATACATAACTGAATTATAAAGTGTGTAAGGTCCACACCTTTCACCAACGCAAATACTAACTTCCAACGAACCGATCTACCAGACTAGATCACCTTGTCCTACATTCGCCAAACCACAACACTTTAATCAAGACCATTCGCCAACATCATATCTTAATCCCAATAGTCTTAGGCTTTTCATCCTCAAAAGAATAATGAATCATGAATCCTTACCACTTGACTTACTAACTTCGATTGCTAGAGAAGTAAGGCTTAGATCAATTACTTCCAAAATCCCAAAGAGCCTAAAAGAATGATCGATTCCTAATAATAGTTAGAACTTTGCAAACAAATGCCCAAGGATTAGGCCTTTGTCCAAGAAAAAGATTTAGAAAAAAGAAAGAAAGAAATAAAGAAGATACGGTCATGAATACTTACCTATCTTCCAAAATCGATTGAAAAAAACCAAAGAGAATCTACCCTTGATAATATTCGGCCAAATAACCCCAAAAGAGAGAAAGAAGATTCGACTATGGTGGAGTAAAAAGAAAAGAAAATGAAAGTGAAAAATGAAATAAGAGAAGGATGATTTGGAAATGGAAGAAAGAAGAAAATAAAAAAAAAAAAATAGAATGGAAATGGATGTTTCTAACTTTGAGCAAATGCAAAAGAAATGGAATTTGGGAAGGAGGAAAATTCGGCCAAGAGGAAGTAAAAAGGAAATGTAGTTTTGAGCAATTGCCAAAAGAAAGAAAAGAAAGAGATGGGAGAAAAAAGGTTCGGCCAAGCACCTAGTTTGCCTAAAAGAAAAGTGCACAAAAATGCAAAATATGGTTTCGGTTTCAAAAGGAAAAAATGAGAGAAAGAAAATAGTATTTGGTTCAAACACAAATGAGAGCTAAATCAAAAGCAAAATTGCACAAAATGCCTAAGGTACATTCGGCCAAAGAGGGAGTTTTTTGAGAGGAAGAGAAAAATGCCAAATGATGCACTAAATGCTTAAGTTGGCCAACTATTCCCCCCCAAACTTCCTATCAACATTCGACCACCCCCTAGCCACACATGCCGTCCACATTCATGCACTAATGGCCTTGGAATAGTTTCCAAAACAACTTCCTTAAGCCAAGCCTTATGTCCTCCCATCCTTCCATAAACCTTAAGATTCCTTTCCCAAAGTTCAAGCTTGCCTAAACTATCATTCAACTTGCCAAAAATTTTAAAGTCCAACTTACCAAATGCATATCTTGGCCGACACTTATAGAAAAGGTGCATAAAAATAAAGTCTTTCAAATGCTATCCATGCTACTCGAACCACTTCCCTCAAGCAACCATCCATGCACCTTAGCCACCTTGCCACTAACTCCTCATATGCTAGAATTTAATACTTATATCATCTTAAGTGTCAAGTTCACCTTATCCACTTCACTAAATTTTAATACTCACAATTATTCTAGCTTCATTAATAAAAACAAGCCTACACCATACTATGCTAAACACAAAATTCATACCCAAGCCAACACAAATAATAAAATAATATTCTAATTTTTAGGATGTTACAATTCTACCCCCTTAAGAAAATTTCATCCTCGAAATTACCTGATCAAAAGAGTTGAGGGTACTGCTGCCTCATAACATCCTCCGGTTTCCACGTAGCTTCTTTTATGCCATGGTCCCGCCATAAGACCTTCACTAAAGGAATTGACTTCTTACGCAAGACTTTCACATCTCGTTCTAGAATTTGCACTGGTTCTTCTTCCACTATCAAATCTGGACTCACCTCTAATTCCTCCACTGACACAACATGCGATGGATCAGAACGATAGTGTCTAAGCATGGAGACATGGAACACATCGTGAATCTGACTCAGCTCTGCTGGCAATTCGAGCTGATAGGCTAGTGGTCCCACTTGTCTCAACACCTTATACGGCCCAATGAGCCTTGGACTCAACTTGCCTTTTTCTCAAATCTTAACACTTTCTTCTATGGCGAGACCTTCAAAAAGACCTGGTCACCCACGGTAAACTCTATATCCCTCCGCTTGAGATCGGCATAAGACTTCTGCCTATCCGAAGCTTCCTTCAAATGAGCCTGAATCATCTTAACCTTATCCTCAGTCTCTGCAACCAACTTTGGTCCTAACATTTGACGCTCACCCAACTCCGTCCAGCATGTAGGTGTACGACACCTCCTACCATACAACGCCTCATATGGTGCCATCTTAATACTTGCCTGATAACTATTGTTGTATGCAAATTCAGCTAATGGCAAAAACTCTTTCCAGCTACCTCTGAAGTCCAAAACACAACCTCTCAACATATCCTCTAAAATCTGAATGACTCTTTCCGACTGCCCGTCAGACTGTGGATGAAATGCGGTACTGAAATCCAATCCGTACCCAAAGCCTGATGTAACGCTCTCCAAAACCTCGACGTAAATCTAGGATCTCTGTCTGAGATGATCGACACTGGTACACCATGCAACCTCACTATCTCCGCCACATACAACTTAGCTAACTTATGAAGTGAGTAATCCACCCTTACCAGAATGAAATGTGCTGACTTAGTCAGACGATCCACAATCACCCAAACTGAGTCCTTCTTACTAGGCGTAAGAGGTAATCCACTGACAAAGTCCATAGTGATCCTTTCCCACTTCCACTGTGGAATCTTCACCGGCTGAAGTAATCTAGACGGTAACTAATGCTCATCTTTGACCTGCTGACACGTCAGACATTTACCCACAAGCTTAGTTACCTCTCGCTTCAGACCTGGCCACCAAAATTGCTTTCTTAAATCCCGATACATCTTGCTACCTCCAGGATGCATAGCGTATGGGCTGCTATGTGCGTCCCGAAGAATCCTTTGCCTCAACTCAACATCTTTCGGCATACAAGCTCTCCCTTGAAAACACAACATTCCATCACTGGACAAGCTATAATTCTCTAAACCACCATTCTGAACCTACAATCTCTGATCATTCAAACTATTATCCTCTAACTGTTTCTTCTTGATTTGCTCTAACCAAGTCTGCTTGACTTGTAATTCTGCCAAAAGACTCCCATCGTCGTATAAACTAAGACAAGCAAATGTTGATCTTAAGTCTGATACAACCTTACGGCTCAACACGTCTGCCACCACGTTAGCCTTGCTCGGATGATATTCAATCGAACAGTCGTAGTCCTTCAATAACTCAATCCATCTATGCTGCCTCAAGTTCAAATCCTTCTGATTCAAAAGATACTTAAGACTCTTGTGATCCATGTAGACTATCGACTTCTCTCCGTACAAGTAATGTCTCCAAATCTTCAAAGCAAAAACCACTGCGACTAATTCCAAGTCATGCGTCGGGTAATTAACCTCATGTGGTCTCAACTGTCGAGATACATAAGCCACTACCTTGCCCTCTTGCATCAGTACACATCCCAAACCAGTATGTGATGCATCACAATAAACCGTGAATTTCTTGCCTGCCTCAGGTTGAATCAAAACCGGAGCTTCAGTCAGAATCTTCTTCAACTTGTCGAAACTTTCTTGCTGCTTTTTGATCCACACAAATGGAACTCCTTTCCTCAACAACTTGGTCACCGATGCTGCTATCAAAGAAAATCCCTCTACAAATCTTCGGTAATACCCCGCCAGACCTAGGAAACTCCGAATCTCAGCCACTGACTTAGGCGGCTTCCAATCCAACACTGCCTCATTCTTCTGAGGATCCACTCTAATCCCCTCAGCTGATACAACGTGACCTAAGAAAGTCACCTCCCTAAGCCAGAACTCGCACTTACTAAATTTAGTAAAAAACTACTTTTCCCTCAGAATCTGCAACACTACTCGTAAATGCGCATCATGCTCCTCCTCTGACTTAGAGTACACCAAAATATCGTCTATAAAAACTATGACAAACTGATCCAAAAACTGCTAAAATATCCGATTCATCATGTCCATGAATCTTGCCGTCGTTAGTCAACCCAAACGGCATTACCAGAAACTCGTAGTGCCCATACCAAGTGTGAAATGTCGTCTTATGGATATCGACCTCTTTCACCTTTATGATGATATCCAGACCTTAAATCAATCTTGAGAAAATCGCGCCCTTTAAGCTGATCAAACAAGTCATCTATCCTCGGCAAAGGATACTTGTTTTTGATCGTTAGCTTATTCAACTGGCGGTAGTCTATACACATCCGCATCGTACCATCCTTCTTCTTGACAAAAAGTACCGACGCTCCCCAAGGCAAAACACTTGGTCGAATGAAACCTCGATCCAACAACTCTTGAATCTGAGCCTTCAATTCCACCAATTCCTTCGGTGCCATCCTATACGGAGCTATAGACACTAGCGCCGTTTCGGGTAATAGATCTATACCGAATTTGACTTCACGATCCGGAGGCAGTCTCGGAAGTTCTTCTGGAAATACATCAGCATATTCCTTTACAGTTTGGACATTCCCCATAGTAGACTCCTTAGCTTCCAACGCACACACATGGACTACATATGCCTCATAGCCCTTCCTGACCATCTTCATAGCTTTCAATGCAGATACCACATTGGATAGATAATCTCTTCTATTACCTATCATAACCACCTCTTCACCCTCAGCTGTCTTCAAAACCATGCACTTAGCAGTGCAATCCAAACTTGCCTGGTACTTGACCAACCAGTCCATCCCAAGAATCAGATCGAACTCCCCAAACGGCAGTTCCATTAGATCAGCCACAAACACTACCCCTTGAAGTTCTAGGGGTACATCCCTATACAGCTTATTAACTTCTACAGAGTGACCTAGAGGACTAAGTACTGTCATCCTCCTAGAAGCAATCTCAAAGTTTAAGTTCATGGTCTCTACTATACTACTAGCAACATACGAATGTGTCAAACCCATATCTATCAAAGCAGTATATGGTACACCAAAAATTAAGAACGTACCGGTTATGACGTCCGGTGCGGCCGCCTCCTCTCGACATCTCGCAGCATACACTAAACTAGGTTGTCTTGCCTCAGTGTTACTTACACCTCTGCCCGATGTTCCGTGGCCTCGATCAGAACCATTACTTCCTCTACTATTGCCACGACCTCTCTGTGGTGACGGTCCCTCCTTTCTGAACTGAGCACGACCTTGACCCTCAAACTGATTCCTGGCTTGCTTACGTGGATAGTCCCTCACACGATGATCTAGCGAGCCACACTCGAAACATCCTTTCCCTCCGGTCCAACATTTGCCCCAATGATATTTTCCACATCGGTTACACTGTGTTGGTCCTTGATTAGCAGTAACAGGCCTCCCAGATTAATTTGGCCCATTCTGCCTAGCCCTCTTTTGAGAATTTACGACGGATGATCCAAAACTTCTCTTATGTTTGTTCTGTCATGATTACGCTTATGATTCTTTCATTCCTCAAGAATCTTAGTCTTTTCAACCAACGCAACAAACTCTCGCTCGATGTGGAGCAATCAAGAACCTCACTCATCTCTTCAACCATCCTCGAACCGGACACATCGTCAGGCTCAAGCCACAATACCTCTAGCATACCGGCTCAATCTTAAGAACTCAAATTTCATATTCGATACGGACTTACTCCTTGGACTAAACTCAAAATGCCTTACGTCTGCGCATCAACGTAATCGACCCAATATATTTCTTTTGATATGTCGCTTAAAATAGTCCCAAGTGAGATCCTTCGCAGCAGCACTGTTCCTCACCGTGAGCCACCACTGATATGACTCATCCCGAAGAAGTGACACTATCCCTTTTAACTTTTCCTCAGCATTCAGGTCCATATCATCCATGATTCGCTCCGTCGCCTCTAACCAATATTCAGCCGAACTGGGAGCTACACCCGAAACACCTTGAAATACCTCAGCTCCATTGGCTCGGAGTTGCTCAGGTACAGATTTTCGAGCTCCCGCGCCTCCTCCTATTCCAGTTACTCTCTCAAGAACTCGCAGCATTGCTTGAGACACTGCGTTGTCCCCCATTTGATCCTGAAACTCAACTCCAACCGCTGGTGGTAGGGGTGGTGGTACCTCATTCTCGGATCCTTGACCCGACCTCACTAGCTCAGACACAGCCATCCTACCCCTACTGCGTCCACGCATAACTCGACCCCGACCTCGAGTGCTCATGTCTAAAATCTTGACTTAGCTGATTTAAAAGTTTTATGTATTAGTCATTATTCCACTATTTTTAAAACACAGTATTATGAATAGTTTTAATAAGAGGTTGTTTCGCGAGTACATCCAACCTATAGTTTTGAGTCTCTAGAGTAGTTCCTACTACTATACAGTCATACCATCAAAATCAATAGTTTGAAGTACATACCCGGGCGGATCGGTGCCGAAAACTCGGTGCCATGCTTTTCCAACCATATAATTTTAAACAAAACATTTTAAAACTATACATTAAATCATTTTGGGCCTCGGGCCCACGGTCGAGCTTTTGAACTTAGCTCTGATACCAATTTGTAACACCCCAAACCGGTCAATACGCCACTAATAGAATCTGGTATGTCACCGAGGAAAATATTTTGAAAAGAATCGAATAATAATTAAATTTTGTGAAAAACTCTTTGAAATTCTATATTTGTAGAAATCGATGTTTAATAAGTTAAAATTTAAAATTTACTTTGAAATTCCATAATAAAGCTTTTATTACTAAGTGGATAAATCATAGGTTAGAAAACATTTGTTTCATTTTAAGAAAACTCAATTAATACTTTGAAAACCATTTGCATTTTGAATGTAGAAACTTAATATTTGGAAATCATTAAAATTGTAGAAAACACTTAATCTATATTTTACTATCAAACTATTTATTACCCGATGGTAAGATTTTAAAACCATTGCGCTTTTATTATTTTAGAAAACTTTGACCTCCATTATTAAATTAATCAAATAATTTATAAGCCATATTTAAAACATATCCAAAACATATAAATAATCCAAAACATAATTAAAGAGGCCTTATTACAAACACAAAATAAAACAAAACCAAATTAAAATAAACTAAAGTACCCCAAATCGTAGTTCATGTAAAATCAAATTTTATCGCATGGCCTCCTCGAGTTCATCCGGCTCCTCATCCGCGATCTCACGAATCACCGAAATGATAAGGAGAAGGTGAGTCACCAAGACTCAGGCATAAATCCTTCCCGATTAATGCAACATACTTACACAATTTATAATCAAGCAATATATATAAATATATAATGCACCCAACCTAGCCATCCTTAACTCCTTTTCTACCCGTGTGGTACCAAACCACGGTGGTTTGGTGACCCAAAGTCACGATATCCAATAATGTGATACCAAATCACCGTGACCAAAGTCACGAATAATCAAGTTGTGGGGCCAACCCGTGTGATACCAAATCATGGCGATGATCCCATATCTCAAAAGTGGGGCCAACCCACGGTGATGCTAGACCACGTGGACGAGTCGCTATGAGGTGCCAAACCTCTAGTGTCCCAAAGACACAAATGTGATACCAAATCATTAGAGGTGCCAAACCTCTGGTGTCCAAAGACACGGATATCAAATCCTTCCCCCTCCACTCATAATCCCAAACCAATATATATGTAGAGTATAAATCATGCCATCATACTTTGATATGATCATATTACACATAAAAATCGTAAATCATGATATCAATCCACATATATTAATATCATATCGAAACGAACTTACCCGAATCCTTATTTATACCATCATGGTATCATATCAAGATCTCATCGTTTTCCACTTTGATAAAATGATTAGTAAATTATTATTATATAAATATATACATAATCGAATTATAAAGTGTGTAAGGTACGCACCTTTCACCAACGCAAATACTAACTTCCAACGATCCGATCTACCGCACTAGATCACCTTGTCCTACATTCGACCAAACCACAACACTTTAATTAAGACCATTCGGCCAACATCAATTCTTAATCCCAATAGTCTTAGGCTTTTCATCCTCAAAAAGAATAATGAATCATGAATCCTTACCACTTGACTTACCAACTTCGATTGCTAGAGAAGTAAGGCTTAGATCGATTGCTTCAAAAATCCCAAAGAGCCTAAAAGAATGATCGATTCCTAATAATAGTTAGAACTTTACAAACAAATGCCCAAGGATTCGGCCTTTGTCCAAGAAAATGATTTAGAAAAAAGAGAGAAAGAAATAAAGAAGATACGGTCATGAATACTTACCTATATTCCAAAATCGATTGAAGAAAACCAAAGAGAATCTACCCTTGATAATATTCGGCCAAATAACCCCAAAAGAGAGAAAGAAGATTCGGCTATGGTGGAGTAAAAAGAAAAGAAAATGAAAGTGAAAAATGAAATAGGAGAAGGTTGATTCAGAAATGGAAGAAAGAAGAAAATAGAAAAAGAAAATAGAATGGAAATGGATGTTTCTAACTTTGAGCAAATGGAAAAGAAATGGAATTTGGGAAGGAGGAAAATTCGGCCAAGAGGAAGTGAAAAGGAAATGTGGTTTTGAGCAATTGCCAAAAGAAAGAAAAGAAAGAGATGGGAGAAAAAAGGTTCGGCCAAGCACCTAGTTTGCCTAAAAGAAAATTGCATAAAAATGCAAAATATGGTTTCGGTTTTAAAAGGAAAAAATGAGAGAAAGAAAATAGTATTTGGTTCAAACACAAATGAGAGCTAAATCAAAAGCAAAATTGCACAAAATGCCTAAGGTACATTCGGCCAAAGAGGGAGTTTTTTGAGAGGAAGAGAAAAAATGACAAATGATGCACAAAATGCTTAAGTTGGCCAACTATTCCCCCCCAAACTTCCTATCAACATTCGGCCACCCCCTAGCCACACATGCCATCCACATTCATGCACTAATGGCCTTGGAATAGTTTCCAAAACAACTTCCTTAAGCCAAGCCTTATGTCCCCCCATCCTTCCATAAACCTTAAGATTCCTTTCCCAAAGTTCAAGCTTGCCTAAACTATCATTCAACTTGCCAAAAATTTTAAAGTCCAACTTACCAAATGCATATCTTGGCCGACGCTTATAGCAAAGGTGCATAAAAATAAAGTCTTTCAAATGCTATCCATGCTACTCGAACCACTTCCCTCAAGCAACCATCCATGCACCTTAGCCACATTGCCACTAACTCCTCATATGCTAGAATTTAATACTTATATCATCTTAAGTGTCAAGTTCACCTTATCCACTTCACTAAATTTTTAATGCTCACAATTATTCTAGCTTCATTAATAAAAACAAGCCTACACCATACTATGCTAAACACAAAATTCATACCCAAGCCAACACAAATAATAAAATAATATTCTAATTTTTAGGATGTTACAATTATTCATAGACATGTTCATAACAACAACAATAAAATTAAAAGGATAAGAAACAAGAATCAAATTCAGTGTTTCTCTGAGGCTTAACTAGTTTGTTCTGCTCCTCCTTGTCTGCTTGTTCTTGTTGAATCGAGACTTTAACGAACACTTGAATGCTACTCCAAATAGTGGTTGAAGGACTCTTTTTCAAGAGGTGAAATCGGCAACGGAATGAGGAAGAAAATGAAGAACAACGGAAGGGGATTGAAGATAGAAAGTGAGAGAGAAGTGAAAGGATGAGAGGTTTTGAGATGTTTTTGAAATGAGCAGACAAGGGGGTATTTATAGGTTGGGAAGGTTGCTAAAAATAGAAAAAATCCACAGCCATAGACTCCCCCCATGGCCGGCCACACGTGTGGCAAGTTTGAAGGTTTCAAACTTGCTATTTTTAGGTAGGGGCAAATTTAGGAAGGCATGATAAGTGGAGGGGTTTGAATGAAAATTTAAGGAGTCTTCAAGGGCTGTTTTGAAAGCCAAATAATCATCCAATCAAACTAATTGGATCAGCATGTGGGACAATTTTTGCAGCCCAGTGCTCGGTTGGATCGGTTTTCTCGGTTCAGCTCAACTTGACCTCTTTTCATAATTAATTAATAATAATTATTTAACCCAAAATAATTTGGATTAAAATTAAAATTAATTAAATTAAAAATTAATATTCATAATTTGGACCATCATCGGCTTAAAAATTAATTCACCTCGATGCTTCAAAATCGCTTCTCTGTTTTGCACTTCTAGTAGTGTCTCTCGAGCCATTTTTCGCCTTTTGTGCAAATCTGTCAAAAATAAATTGACATTAATCAAAATTTAATATAAAAATGTTAAAATTAAATATGTTAAAAATTTAATTACAATTTATTTTATATTTTTGACAAGAATGTTATCGAAACTGCATGAATTTGAGTTAAAAGGGCATGAAAAAGTGTGTATATTTTTGTGTTTCCAACTATGCATACGAAATAAGTAAGAAAAGGGAATGAAATGGTAAGTACATAATTTGGATGTATTATATGTGAGCAAATTGCTTATACTATGAATGAATACATCTATGTCATGGATAAATACACTGAATTAAGAGTTAATAATGTTGTTTAGGCTTATGATAAGCATTAGGGACGGAATGGAAAGTAAGTAAAAGAAAGATATATAATCTTATAAAAGGTTGATGATTATTTATTATGTCTCATGAAATCCTATTATGTTATGAATGTTCAATAAATATGCGACATTAATAAACTTACTCATTTGTGAGTTGATGATCATATCGATTTATGAATCTTTTAACATTGGCATAGATTTATGTTTATTCTATAAAGTTTATTATCGAAATGAAATTTTATGCTTAAATTTTATACGAGCTTACTAAGCATACATTGCTCACGTAGTTATTTTCCTTTACCTTATATATTATCAGAAGCTCGATCGGGTTGGAAGCTAGTCAAAGATCCATCACACAATCCATCGGCTATATCGGTAGATTTTGATGATTTTGAGTCATGGTTATAATGGCATGTATAGTTGTTTTTGTTTGATGAAATTTAGCCATTATGTTTGGCTTGTATATAGTGTATTTTTGGGTGATGAAATAGTTGTCATGCTATCATGTTTGTGTGGAAATTTTTAATGTTTGTTATTTTGGCATCTAAGTACCTAAATAATGGCAGTTGAATTGATGAATATTAAGGTAAGTTATGAGATGTTGGTTTGGTATGGAATTAGATAGTGCATTGAGTTGTTAAATGGCTAGTTTTGGTAGCCTTGAATGTATTTGGTAATTAGTCAATTTGTTAAGGTAGATGATAAATGTGGAAATGGTCATAATGGTATTTGTTGAGTATGAGAATGGTATGTGAACATTATGGTAAATGTAGTATTTAAGTTGTTCAATTGGTTGATTGATTTATGGATAAATTTAGCAAGTGTTTAATCAAGTTTGATTGTTGAAATTGAGGTGTCATTTTGGCATATTGGTTGTATGGTTAATTACTATGATGTTCAAGCTTGAATATGCATATGTTAGGTGCAATTTGAATGCTTGAAAATAGGTACATTTTGGGTTGTGTAAGTGGAAAGACTTTAGTGAGAAAAATGGCTTAGAAATGGCCTATTTTTTTCTGCACGGCCAATGACACAGGCGTGTGTCCCCTACAACTTACAAAGGGTTGCAAGTCAGGCAGTTACATGGCCTAGCACACAGCCTGGCACACAGGCGTATGAGGCCATTTTGAAGGGTACACACTGAGACACGAGGGTGTAGCTTGGCCATGTGACCCAAGTCAAAGAGTTAACGGTGTAACAACCCTAACCTGTATCCATCACCGGATTAAGGTTACGAGGGATTACTGTAAGACATAGCTCAGCACATTCCTTTAACACCTTTTATGCACTAAATTAAAACATATATTTGTAGCATTAACTACTTCTATTATAACAGTCAATAAATCAAACCAAATCAATAGTTCATTACTAAACATGACTCACAAATATTGCATATTTAAAACATTAACCAATTCAATTCAAGAACCAATCCAAACATTGAATCAATATAACATACTTAAAATAATGTGGTCATTAATTCCATGATATTCAAACATCTAAATTTGAATTATATATATATATATATATATATATTTCATTTCATATACCATGCAAATAATAAATCAAACAATGCATTTTTTTACCTACTAATACCATTAGCATATACGGCAAAAAGGTCAATTTCATAAAAATATCAAATGTTGCTTTTAAACATCATAACCACATGTGCAATTAATCACATCGAATTTATGGAATCTTTCCATATGAATTATAACATATTTCATGTCTAGTTTATAAGCTAACAACCATGTCATAACATCAACCTCTTTAACCGTTCTTTGTGCTATTTAAAAACCAAACCCAAAATGATCAACCATTCAAGCATAAAACATATGCATACTAAACCAATACAAACTAAATCAAAATGTCCATTATACCATCAACTATAAATTCACCATCTATACCATTACAAAACCAATCACTAGACCAACTACATATACAATTTGAACCTTATACCAAACTTATTTATTTCATTTTCGCTTATAACATTCAAAACATATACATTCATGCCTTTATAAACTGAACCTAATTGGTCAAATAGCATAGCCGAACATACAATACACATATATATACACACTAATTTTCCCAATTCATATCAAAGTTATCCCGTAGCTTATAGATACATGAAACATAAATCAAAGACTTGTTCATCCAACATCATATTATTCAAGCCGAAACACATGTTCATCCTCACACAAACTATACCATAAAATACACTTCCAAATAAGTTAATTACATAGCCGAATAACCATAATACCATTCACTACTCAATACCAACTTATAAACCAACCATTTCAAGTATATAAACCATGAAACATACCTTAAAACAATTTAAATCACAATTGAATACACATAAATATTAACCATCACATAAAACTTATTAATTAACCATACCTAATTCACTTGAGTCAAATTATATCAAACCACCATGGAAAATCATACCAAGCATATCACACACATATATATATCATGACCAAAATTTCATAACCTTAAACATCATATTTAGCCATTTTCGCATGGCTTAATAATTACACCTCAAAACTAACCAAAATAATTACTAGACTATACATGCCATAGGTTCGAAATTCAAGCTTTAAAAGTACTGAAACAACGATTGATAGTGTGACGAATTTCCTTGACAATCCCCGAGCTCGTAACTAACTTTCAAACTCTATAAAACAATAAATGAACACACACAGTAAGCTTGAATAGCTTAGTAAGTCATAAGCAAATAATAATCAAATGAACATTAACATTAAATCAACTAAGATGAATCAAGCAATCTTTAATCAAATACACATTTTTTTATACTGGAAACTCATGTACCATCAATGAACAATATCAAAATATATTAACTTTGTAACGCCCTGTTTTTCTTTAAATTTGGCTTTTGGTAATTTTGACATAAATGAGTGTCTAGTTCAGTGGATATCTATTCTAGGTGTGTGTGGGAGGTCCCAAGTTCAAGTCTCAATTTGGGTAAATTTTGGTATTTTTGTGAATAAAGCCCAAACTCTGGTTAGTAGGCTTATAAGTTAAAGTGTGTAAGTAATTAATAGAATGGGCTTGCTAGTCTGGTGGATAAGTAGAGTGTTTGTGAGATGGAGGTCATGAGTTCGATTCTCTATGTTGGCAAGGGTTAGTATTTTTGTTGCATTATTTGGCTAGAGTTTGAGTTATAGTGAAAATCTGAATAGTGGGTGGTTGAGATTGTGTAAGTAGTGGGATTTGGGTTGAATTAGTATTCCCTAAATTTCTCTTTGAAATCAACATCTCTCTCCCTCCTCTACCCACTTTTTCTTCTCTTTTTCCATTTTTGTGCTCTCCATAGCACAATCGCTTTTCTCTGTCCCCTACTCTTTTCGTTTTCTTCCTTCCAAATCGTTCTTTGGTGTGCAACTGTCATTTCATTTGTTCGGTAAGTGGAATAAGGTGATTTTGGTTCTTGTTATTAACTTTTTACTAATGGGTGTCATTATTGTTGATTAAGGGAAGAACCGAGGACTCGAGGTCAATAGTTGGAGACTGATTGTTGTGGAAGTTCAGTGGATCGACTAAAGGTGAGGGATTCTCGCTCACTAGATGAGCAATCCGATTTAGGTTCGGTTTTAAGTTTGTTTTCAAGCAATTAATTTAGTGTTTGTTGGTCAACTATAGGCAGTGGAGTGCTCAGGATTGCAATTGCAGTGAAATCAAACTAGGTGTGTACCTGAAAATGCAAAAATGAGGTTTCAGTGATAGCCGAAATCCTTTCTATTGACGTCACACGGGCATGTGGTCACCCGCGTGGTAGGCCCTGTGCAAGATTATAAGTCAACACACGGCCGTGTGATCGATGAGCCCAGCTGTGCGCTTATCGAGCGAGGCTACTTGTGATACACATACTCGACCGATTGGGCCGTGTGGGCCTACATGAGCGTGTCAGATTTTGGGCCAAGTCGTGTGATTCACACGGCTAAGGCCAATTTGGGTCGTGTGGGCCCACATGGGTAGGCCACGTAGGATTGTGAGCCCATTTTTTTGAAAACTCTGTAAGGTTGCACGGGTCGCCCAAGTCGACTGTGGACCTACCGTAGGGTCGGTAAGCAATACTTAGACCCCTAAATGAATGATCTGTCTGTTTGATTTTTGTACTAAGCATGTATGCTGATTTGATTTTAATTGCATAATAGCATGTCATTCTTGTATGTTGCATTGCATCGGAGTGGTTGATTATGATTGGAGGAAGCATCTGAAAGGCTCTTAAGCCTGTTATCTCGCAGCTCAGTTGCAAATCTCTGATTATGTGCCGCATTCAGTACAACATGGTGTGTAGGGCTGGGTGGGTTGATTTTATCCCACATGGTGTGTAGGGTTAGATGGAGTTGGTGTGTAGTGATAAACCATAAGATATACATATTTTAATCCTTAATTTAGAATACTTTTGGATGATTTATCCCCTAAATTGTGGAATTTGGTGCTCTTAATCCTTTAATTTCATGAGCACCGAAGGATGAAAAAATAAGAAAGGGCCAAAAACGAAGAAAATAGGCCAAAGTACGAAATCAACATAGCCTGGGCCCGACACACACAGCCGTACCTCCTTAGTAGATCTGACCACGACTGGATTCAATTCACATGGCGTACCACACGGGAGTGTCCCTACGGCGAGAAAAGAAGAGTTTCATTTGGATTAGGTTATTAAGAGGCAAAGAAAGACATTCCAAAAGCCTATATAAATACCCTAGAGGCCAACCTTCAAGAGGCGTTCAGCTAGGCCAAGGAGCCGAGCCAGAGAGGCCAAATTGTGGGATTCACTCGAAGAAAGCCAGTTGATCCATCCCAGAAGCCAGAATCATACTCAAGACTGAGGATCTCTCCTTCAATTCCTTCAGGGAGTTTTAGGGTTTTTCTTATGTTCTGTTTTATATTTTCTTCTGAGATGTATTCTTTTATGATTATGAAACCCCTCAAATACCTGAGGGGGATAAAACCTAAGACGGATCTTGTTATTGTTTTGTGAACTATATGATAAATACTTGATTTGTTCTTAACTATGTGTTCTTAATTCTTACTTTGATATTTCAGGATATTGATTCAAGTATTGATGCGCTTAGGCAGAGAAGGAATATTTCCTATTTAAGAGTAGATCTAGCATAGTTAAGAGGAGTTTATCGCAACCCTATAGATAAGATAATGAAAATCTACTGGATTAGGGTCAAACCTATTATGGGAGTCCATAGATCGAGTTAATGGAATTCTAGGGGTTTTAATTAGAAAGTGACTTCAATTAATCAACCTAAGGTTAGAGGTTAGTAGCCTCGAGAGAGGTATTAATATAAATTAGGGAATCCTATGGATCAAGTCAAGTGAATAAATCGCCTGGTTCAGAGTTAGATAACAAGTGAAGTCTAGGTGGATTCTTCTTCGGGTATTGTCTTAATCAATTGGCTTTCCCACAAGCATTTCCCAAATTCCTTCTCTGTGTCTTAGCATCTTTAGCTTAGTAGTTAGTTAATTTTAGATTAAACAACAATTCCCTTAATTCTTAGTGTAAATAATAAAAAGAAAGTTAGTATTAGTACTTTTGGTTCCCTTGAGTTCGACAATCGGTCTTGCCACTAAACTATACTATTGTTCGATAGGTGCGCTTGCCTCAATCGTGGTGATAGTTAGTTTCTAGGTTTGATCATTCATTATATAAATTTTTAAGACTTTTTCCACCACCATCAAGTTTTTAGCGCCGTTGCCGGGGAACTGAAATATTAAGAACGCTCAATTTTTATTACTTTAGCCATATTTTATTTTTTTCAATTGAATTTTATTTTTACTTTTCTAATTTTGTTTTTCTTTTCCCGACAGGTACCTCTAGTTTATGACTAGAAGGAACCCGATAGGACTCTTAATTTATGACAGTGATATTGAAGGTACTGTTTCGCAGAAATCGTAGAGAAATAAGGTGAAGTTTAAATTATATAGAAGAAGAGCAAGAGAACAAAATTAATACTACCGAAGAGATGGCTAACAATAATTCGCTACCTTCAGAGGTGAAATCATGCTTTTGAACTATGTATGATTATGCTAAACCTAATTTAACAAGGATTGAATCAAGTATTGTTAGGCTTGCTATAGCTGCTAATAATTTTGAACTTAAACCTAACAATATACAAATGATGCAACAGTTTGTTCAATTTGATGGTTTGCAGGACGAAGACCCAAATACTCATTTAGAAAATTTTCTAGGATTCTATGATACCTTCAAAATAAATGGCATTTCTAATGATGCCATCCGTCTTCGGTTATTTCCCTTTTCTTTGAGGAATAAAGCTAAATAGTGGCTGAATTCTCTTCCACGAGGATCAATCACTAAATGGGATCCAATGACAGAAATTGTTTTATTAAAATATTTTTCACCGGCTAAAATGGCCAAATTAAGGAATGATATTTCTTCTTTTGTGCAGATGGATTTAGAAACACTATGCGATGCATGAGAGAGATACAAAGATCTATTGAGAAGGTGCCCACACCATGGATTACCTTTGTGGCTACAGGTCCAAACTTTTTACAATGGTGTGAACCCCTCAACCAGGCATTTGATTGATTTAGCTGTCGACGGAACCCTGAACAACAAAACACCTGAGGTGGCCTATGAGTTTATAGAGGAGATGTCACTGAACAACTATCAATGGCAAGTTACAAGGACAAGGCCAACAAAAGTAGCCAGTGTTTTCAACCTCGACGCAGTAACCATGCTATCAAATCAGGTAGAGATGTTAAATAAAAAGATTGATGGTTTGTGTTCTTTGCAGTACATCCAGCTATACAGTACAATATGAATGGAAGAGGGATGAGAAATATAGAATATCCACTTTACAACCTGAGCGCTAAAAACAAGCAAGTTCACTATATGGGTAACAATTTTAAATCTCAAAATAACCCTTATAGTAATACTTATAATCTAGGTTTGAGGAACCACCCCAATTTCTCATGGGGTGGTCAAGGAAATCAGAGACAACAACCCCTTCCAAACTTCCAACAATAGGCCTACCTATAGGAAAAGAAGCCAAACCTTGAGGAGATGCTGACAAAATTCATAGTAGTGTTAGAAACATGTTTCCAAAACACCGAAACAATACTTAAAAATCAACAAGCATTGATTCAAGGGATCGAGAACCAGTTAGGGCAACTTGCTAAGCTGATCTCCAAACGACCACAAGGTAGCTTGCCAAGTAACAGTAAGACTAACCTAAAGGAGCAACTTCAAGCCATAACAACTCATGACAGTGAAGGGCTAGCGGAATCTGAATCGAGCCAAGGCAAGAGCCTGTGGTAAGTGAAGGTAAAGTTGAGGTAAGCGAAGAAAAACCAAAATTGGTAATTAAAGAATACCAACCTTGAATACCATACCCAAATGCGATGAAGAAAGACAATACAGATGAAAAGTTCGATAAGTTTCTTATACTTTTAAATAAATTACATATTAACTTACTGGTTCTTGAAGCTCTTTCGCAGATACCAGATTTAAGGAAATTTTTAAAAGAGCTTTTAACAAAAAAGTAGAAGTTAGACGAGGAATCACATGTGGAACTAAACGCAGTGTGGTCAGCAATGTTGCAAAATAAACTACCACAAAAAAATTAAAAGATCCAGGGAGTTTTACAATTCCATGCTTAATTAATAGTTTATCTGTTGATAATGCTTTAGTTGATTTAGGGGCAAGCATCAATGTTATGCCTTATAAAATATTTAAATAGCTAGGTCTAGGGAAACCCAAACAAACTAAGACGAGCATTCAATTAGCTGATAAAACTATTAAAATTCCTAGGGGTATAATTGAAGATGTGCTACTAAAAATTGACAAATTCATATTCTCAGTAGACTTTGTCATTTCAGACATGGATGAGGACAAGACGATCCCTTTAATCTTAGGAATGCCTTTTTTAGTAACTTCCAGATCTAAAATTGATGTTGGTACAGGAGAGCTCACACTTCGTGTAGGTGATGAGTCAATCAGTCTTCAAGCTCTCGACTCAGCTAGGACATCGAGTGATAAAGGTGGGAGTGTAAATTCTATTGATAATCATTTGGTTCAACTTTCTTTACAGGAAGCACCACGAAATCACATAACTGAGCCAGATCTTAGACCTCGTACCGATAAAGAAGTAATTCAAAAGGAACGAAGGCTTCAGGTCGACGAACTAGATGAGTGGAAAGCACATTTCAAAGAGAAATCAAAACCACACGAAGTGAAACCGAAGGAACCCCCAGACGAGCTCATAGAAACATCAAATCGCTTCAAAATAGAAGATCAGGTACTGTTAGATAAAACGAACCCTCGAATCACCATATCTGTAACATCCTAAATTAATGGGCTTATGCATTTAATGTGTGGTTATGTGTAATATGTTAATTAGAGTGTTAGGGGTCCAGATTGGGCTGGAGGTTGGGCTAATGCCTTAGCAGAATTAGTTATTGGACACTCTAGTGGAAAGCCAGTTCAGTTAGGACTTTAAAAAAATGTTATCAGCGTTTAAAGTACCAAAATGGGCTTGAGGCCCAATGTTAAGTGGTGCAACATGGAACCATGGGGTGGCGTCATTAGCAGATGAAGAGGGCCCAAGTTTGAGTCACTTGAAGCTCAGTTCTTTTAATACAATTTTATCTAATCTCTGGCTTTTAAATGGATAGAGTGGGATGGCATAGGGGCTTGAAAATAGGAGGATAATAACATGTGGATAATGTGCTAATAAAGGGAGGAAGAGGTGGTGCTATCTAGGCCTCTTTTGAAGGAGTGATCGGATAAAGATAAGGGAGGAAGTTTAGGAGTTATCCGCTAAGCACAGTGGTGGCCGAATTTCCAACTCTAGGAGGTACCAAAATTCTCTTTAAATAGAGGGGATGTCTCTTCAATCCCAGTATTTGGTCCCTATTTTCTTATTCCATTCTCTCATTGTAACACCCTTAACCCGTGTTCGTCGCCGAACTAGGGTTACGAGTATTACCATGTAAGTTAAAAACTTCAATTCGCTCGATTGAAACTTAATTGCTCATCTTTATCAAATGCTTTAATAATAATAATACAACAAATTTTTACAAGTGTAACATATACTTGATATATTGATCCAAGTCGTATACAACATATTTCACAACACGTACATGCTTATAAATTTGGCCGAATATACAAGACCTCATTTACAACATTTTATGTTGATTTCTTAGCACAAACCAAGTTTGGTAATTTCATGTACTCAAATGAAATACGTGACTTTACAAGCAAATATTTATAAACCCTAATTATACATATCTTCCTATTCGACTATGAGCCTAAACAAATGATTCATCAAGCATGTTAATTACATTTGCCACTATCACCTAGGTTTGGCCGAATACACATACATGCATTACTCACATAATTCCCACTTAGCAAATCAATTGAAATTGTCACACTTTTATAAATCCCGACTAAAGCTCAACTATCATACATCTACCTTGACTTATATATATATATGCGAGTATTAACTTAAATGCCAAACTACCCGACTAATTTAATACAACGTTTGTTTTACAATCAAACAGTCATATAAAAAGCATGAGATTTAAGTAAAGAAACGTCCATAACCAAACTATTGAAACCAACATACCATACTCATAGGTAAGAATAAATAAAACCAACTTAAACAACACGATCAAGCCATTTTAGCATGATATATATATATATATATATATATATATATATATTAGAACATCATTCAAACGTTTATCTAGCCTATACATGCCATTAATTCGAAATCAATTAACTGGATAGTACCAAAAAGAAATGATAGTGTGGTTGACTTCACCAACGATCCTTCGAGCACTGTAGCTTGACCAAAATCTATAAAACAAACAAATGAAAACACACAAAGTAAGCTCACTAGCTTAGTAAGTCTTAAGCGCATATAATTGTAATGAACATACATGTAAACATTTTAATCTCCAAGCTTATAATATTTAACATAAATATTTCAATATATATAATACACATAGCCGAATACTAGTGACACACTTGATTTAAATATTATCACTATGTCATCATGAACACATACAATATCAAATCACATAAATATCATATTATATCACAAATTCCGAATCACATGAACCAACCTTAGGCATCGATCTTCTATATCTACTTATACACATATGCAAAACACTTCTGACTCTTTCACCATTGACCTTTCCATTTTATAATCGAGTTCTCACTATGACATACATATATATACCCCAACTTCACATATAAGTAACGTACATTCACATTAATGATAAGCTCAACATTATAAAATAAAGTACTTATGGAATTGTCCATTTCATCACATCGTATTTATTCAAAATGATAAGAAATTTTCTCACTTCATTCCTTACTAACATAGTAGGCTAACTCTTACCCGAGCTTTTAGCACATACCATTATATGTGACTCACCTTGTTTGATTCTCAAATTTTCCGTTTATAGCAATTCAAGCATTAAGCACGCTAGGCACGGCTTAATATATCATCAGGCACTAAGCCTGGTAGGCACAAAGCTGAATATATCATCGGCACTAAGCACGCTAGGCACGAAGTTCGAATATATCACCAAGACTAAGCGCTAGGCACGAAGCTGAATATATCCTCGGCACTAAGCTGCTAGGCACGAAGCCGAATATGTCACCAAGACTAAGCTCGCTAAGCACGAAGCTTTGAATATGTCACCCAAGACTAAGCACGCTAGGCAATAAGCCCAAATAATTCATAAACTAGTCACATACTTCTCATTTTCCCAAAAATTATATCAAGGATACACATTCATATCATATTGTCAATTTATGCATTCAAGCCAATCTAACCTATATACATTCGGCTTTTACAATTATATTTTTGAACATCATCATTTAACAGTTTCATAAATAATTCTTTGATATATTTTAGCTTAAGGACTTACCTCGACTATCGACGGATAATTTAGACCGGCTATTCGAGAACTTTCGTCTTTCCCCATCCAATTTCGCCTTTCTTTTCTCTTGATCTAAAACACATTAAATTCAGCCCATTCAAGTACATTTCAATTCAATTTAGTCCCAAAACACATAAACATGCAAATTACCATTTTACCCCTAAGGTTCACATTTTTACTATTTAGTCCTAATTGTACAAAACACAAAATACACACAATTTGCCAAGACTATACAAGGGTCAAATATTCCTAGGGACTTTATAAGCCCTCTCATTTTATTTATTTTTCAATTAAGCCCCTCTAAAATTTTATTTTTACAAATTAGCCCTATTTATTCAATCTCACTAAAACTTTCAATACAAAACATATCAATCTTTAACCTATCTTAAATTTAAAATCATCAAATATCATAAACCACATAAGTATATCAATGGCCGAACATCAATAATGCATAGATTTACAAATTAAAACATGGGTTAGCTACGGTTCAAGCAACGATTTCAAAACGTAAAATTAACAAGAACCAAATCAAACTAACCTTGATTTTGTACTTCTAATTACCGAAAATCAAAGGAAATGAAACCCATTTTCTTTCTCCCACATTCGGCCAAAGAAACAAATAAGATGATAATGGCTTTTTCCTTTATTTTATTATGTATATAATATGTTATTTACTAGTTTACTAATATAACCTTCAAATAAAAATAAACTATCTCATATAATAATGGCATATTAGTCAAAAGCCATCCACTAACTTGTAAAATGGGTTATTTACCCACTTAATACCTCAAATTAAGAAGCCATCATCATTCTAGCACTTTACACTAAAGAATGCAACTTTTACGCTTTACGCGATTTAGTCCTTTTTATCAAATTCAACACTTAAACGATAAAATTTTTCTACGAAACTTTCACACACATAAATTCACATATAATAAACACAAAATATAATATTAAAATATTTCTCAGACTCAGATTCGTGGTCTCAAAACCACCGTTCCGATTAGGGTCAAATTTAGTCTGTTACAACTCTCCTCCCTTAAGGATTTTCGTCCCCGAAAATTCTTACCATTAAACAATGTCGGATATTGTTGCCTCATTGAGTCCTCAGGCTCCCACGTAGCCTCTTCAACTCCGTGCCGATTCCACAGTACTTTCACTAATAGAATCCTTTTGTTTCTTAACTCTTTCATTTCCCGAGCTAAAATATGGATCGGTTCTTCCTCATACGTCATATCGGGTTGGATTTCAATCTCAGATGGAGCAATCACATGTGACGGATCTGATCTGTATCTACGAAGCATCGAAACGTGAAATACATCGTGTATCTTTTCTTATTCAAAGGGCAACTTCAATCTATAAGCAACAGGCCCAATACGTTCGATGATTTCATACGGTCCGATAAATCTCGGACTCAGTTTGCCCTTCCGACCAAAACGAATTACTTTTTTCCACGGAGATACTTTCAAGAATACCCGATCTCCTACTTGAAATTCTATATTTTTACGTTTCAAATCAGCGTAAGACTTTTGACGATCTGATGCAGCTTTCAAACTATCCCTAATTATAGCCACTTTCTGTTCAGTCTCTTTAATCAAATCAACCGCTTGTATCTTGTTCTCACTGAGCTTGATCCAGTACAATGGCGTACGACACTTGCGGCCATATAGAGCTTCATAGTGTGCCATTTTGATACTTGATTGAAAACTGTTATTATAGGCAAATTCAATCAAAGGTAAGTACTTTTCCCACGTACCTTCAAACTCGAGAACATAACATCTCAACATGTCTTCGAGTGTTTGAATGGTTCACTCAGATTGACCGTCTGTCTGCGGGTGAAAGGCGGTGCTAAAATGAAGTTTACTACCTAAAGCATCCTGTAACTTCTTCCACAATCGCGATGTGAATCTCGGGTCTCTGTTTGAGATAATAGAACTCGGCACACTATGTAATCTCACAATTTGTGATATATACAACTCAGCAAGTTTATCAAGTGAAAAATCCATACGAACCGATACAAAATGAGCTGATTTGGTCAGTCTATCTATTATAACCCATACTGCATCTTTCTTGTTCGGTGTAATAGGCAACCCAAATACAAAATCCATAGTGATTCTATCCCATTTCCATTCAGGTATCATGATCGGTTGAAGTAATCCAGAAGGCACCTAATGTTCGACTTTGACTTGCTGACATATTAAACACTTTGAAACAAATTTAGATATATCCCGTTTCATACCAGGCCACCAGTAGAACTGCTTCAAGTCATTATACATTTTCGTGCTACCCGGATGTATCGACATCTGACTATTATGAGCCTCATTCAATAACATCTGAATCAAGTCCACGTTCCTCGGTACACACATTCGGCCTTTGTATTTCAAGCAGTCATTTTCATCAATTCGAAATTCTGACTCTGCATTATTTTCATACTGAACTCGTTTAACAGTCATATCTTTGTCAGCTTTTTGTGCATCACAAATTTGCTGAATAAACATCGGTCTTGCTTTTAACTCGGATATGATCGAACTATCACCTAACATAACCATCTGTGTGTTCAAAGCAAGAACAGCAAGCAATTATTTTTGACTTAACGCATCTGTGACAACGTTAGCTTTTCCTGGATGGTAGTCAATCACCAACTCATAGTCTTTCAACAGTTCTAACCATCTGAGTTGTCTCAAGTTCAGATCTTTCTGAGTCATCAAATACTTAAGACTTTCGTGATCCGAGTAAACATGGCATTTCTCACCGTATAAATAATGACGCCAAATTTTCAATACGAACACAATAGCTATGAGTCTAAGTCATGTGTCGGGTAATTTCTTTCATGCGGCTTCAATTGTCTCGAAGCGTAGGCTACGACTTTGCCTTCCTGCATCAAAACACAGCCCAAACCATTCAAAGAAGCATCAGAATAAACAACAAATTCTTTACCCGATTCAGGCTGAACTAACACTGGAGCTTCGATCAAAAGGGCTTTCAACTGATCGAAGCTTTTCTGACACTTTTCCGACCACTCGAACCTGACATCTTTCTGCAACAGCTTTGTCAACGGCGTAGCTATCATAGAAAAACCTTTCACAAATCGCCGATAATAACCCGCAAGTCCCAGAAAGCTTCAGATTTCAAAACATTCTTTGGTGGTTTCCAATTAATAATAGCCAATATTTTGCTCGAGTCAACACGAATACCTGATGCTGAAACAACATGACCCCAGAAGCTGACTTCATTCATCCAAAACTCACACTTACTAAACTTTGCATACAACTGTTGATCTCGCAAAGTTTGTAGCACTAATCTCAAATGCTCGGCATGCTCGGTTTCATCTTTAGAGTAGACCAGTATATCATCAATAAACACTACTACGAACCGATCCAAAAATTGTCTGAAGACCCGATTCATTAGGTCCATAAAAATAGCAGGTGCATTAGTGAGTCCAAAAGGCATAACCGGAAACTCAAAATGTCCATACCTCGTCCGGAATGCGATCTTTGGCACATCTCGTATCTATGACTCAGAATCGATAATAACTCGATCTCAAATCTATCTTCAAAATATCAAGCCCTTTCAACTGATCAAACAAATCATCAATCCGAGGTAACGGTACTTATTCTTTATAGTTACCTTATCCAATTGCCGATAATCAATACACATTCGCATTGTTCCATCTTTCTTCTTCACAAAAGAATGGTGCACTCCAAGGAGAGAAACCGGTCGTGCAAAGCCCTATCATTAATTCTGCAACCGCTTTCAACTCTTTTAACTCAAGAGGTGCCATCCGATCTGAGCTATCGAGATTGAGTCATTCGGTGCTAATTCAATGCAGAACTCAATCTCTCGATTGGTGGTAAACCCGGTAGTTCTTTAGGAAACACATCTGGGTATTCACACACAACCGGTACAGATTCAATATGCTTTTCAGACACTTTATTATCCAGTATATAGGCCAAATAAGCTTCGCACCCCTTTCTCACATACTTTCGGGCTAACATCGAGGATATTACTATAGGAAACCCACTTAAATCATTGGATTTAATTCTAATGATCTCACCGTTCTGACGTCTCAAATCAATAAGCTTTCTTTTGCAATTCACCACTGCATCATGTGAAGTTAACCAGTCCATTCCCAAAATTATATCGAACTCATCGAAGGGCAACAACATTAAATTGGCTGGGAAGCAAGAATCCCGAATCATCAACGGACAACCTCTACACACTTTATTAACAAGTACACATCTACCCAAAGGGTTAGACACACGAATCACAAACTCAAGAGACTCAATGGCGAGTCTTACCGAATACTAGAGTTTCACACATATGAATTAGTCGAACGGGATCAATCAATGCAATCATAGTAGTATCATAAAGGGTGAAAGTACCAGTAATGACATCGGGGGAGGAAGCATCCTCTCTGGCTCTTGTAGCATAAGCTCTAGCTGGAGGTCTAGCCTCTGATCATATTGCGGTATCCTTAGTCCCCCTCTGACTGCCACCTACATTGCCTGAATGTCTAAGCGGTCTACCCGTCTTGGCGTCATCGCTTTCGGTCTAGTGTTCTGAGTTACATTTTGCTCGGCTAACATCGGGCACTCTCAAATAAAATGATCCGACGATCCACATTTAAAGCAGGACCGATCACGAACTCTACAACTCCCAAGATGCTATTTCCCACAATGTTTACACTCGGCCCGGTTCTGTGGAACATTACCGACACTAGCTATCGATGTGGCTCGGGATCTCACTGGAAGTTGATCACGTCTAGGCAAGTCTGAAGTGGCTTTATGTCGACTGGGGTCATCTCTGAACTTCTTATGCCCAGAATGGAAAATTTTACTCGATGATCTTTTTCGAGCGTCTCTAGCTTCTACCTCAGCTTTTCTTTTCTCCTTTCCGAGCTCTTTAGCTTTACAAGCTCGCTCGACTAATGTCACAAACTCTTTGATTTCAAGAATGCCAACAAGTAACTTTATGTCTTCATTCAGGTCATCTTCAAATCTTTTACACATAATGGCTTCGGTAGATATACACTCCCGAGCGTAACGGCTCAATCTGACAAACTTCCGCTCATATTCCGTCACAGTCATGTGGCCTTGTTTTAATTCCAGAAATTCTTTTCATTTCTGATCGATGAACCTCTGGCTGATGTATTTCTTGCGGAATTCTATTTGAAAGAAATCCCACGTCACTTTTTCTTTTGGAACCACTGATACTAGTGTATTCCACCTGTGATAGGCAGTGTCCCGAAGTAGAGATATAGCACACTTTAGGCATTCATCTAGAGTACAAGATAACTCATCGAGTACCCAAATAGTGTTATCAAGCCACATCTCGGCTCCCTCTGCGTCATCATCATCATTGGCCTTGAATTCCTCGGCCCCATATTTCCTGATTTTATCAACGGGAGGCCTGCTAGATCTCATCGAATCTATCATCGGGTCTTTGAAGGTACGGAGTTGGATTATTCGGGGGTGGAGGTTGTTGTCTGCCGGATTATTCGAACAAACTGGGTAAACCATTCATTCATCATTTGGTAAAAGGCTTGTTTAGCCTCCCCCTCGTGGCTACCCGAGACTGGTCTAGAGTCTACTGGCGCTGATCCGCATACACGGTCAGGCGCTACACTCTCTACATCATCCGCTACGGCTCTATCGAGATCAGGATCCATTTACTATATAAAACATAGTTCGAAATGTCAGAAGTCACCACACTATCAAATATATACAATTAAGGCATGTATAGCTAGACTCTTACTTACTACGGTAGTCCTACAATCGACTAAACTGTAGCTCTGATACCAATTAAAATGTAACACCCTTAACCCGTGTTCGTCGCCGAACTAGGGTTACGAGTATTACCATGTAAGTTAAAAACTTCAATTTGCTCGATTGAAACTTTATTGCTCATCTTTATCAAATGCTTTAATAATAATAATACAACAAATTTTTACAAGTATAACATATACTTGATATATTGATCCAAGTCGTATACAACATATTTCACAACACGTACATGCTTATAAATTTGGCCGAATATACAAGACCTCATTTACAACATTTCATGTTGATTTCTTAGCACAAACCAAGTTTGGTAATTTCATGTACTCAAATGAAATCGTGACTTTACAAGCAAATATTTATAAACCCTAATTATACATATCTTCCTATTCGACTATGAGCCTAAACAAATGATTCATCAAGCATGTTAACTACATTTGCCACTATCACCTAGGTTTGGCCGAATACACATACATGCATTACTCACATAATTCCTACTTAGCAAATCAATTGAAATTGTCACACTTTTATAAATCCCGACTAAAGCTCAACTATCATACATCTACCTTGACTTATATATATATATGCGAGTATTAACTTAAATGCCAAACTACCCGACTAATTTAATACAACGTTTGTTTTACAATCAAACAGTCATATAAAAAGCATAAGATTTAAGTAAAGAAACGACCATAACCAAACTATTGAAACCAACATACCATACTCATAGCTAAGAATAAATAAAACCAACTTAAACAACACGATCAAGCCATTTTCGCATGGCTATATATATATAGATAGATAGATATTAGAACATCATTCAAATGTTTATCTAGCCTATACATGCCTTTAATTCGAAATCAACTAACTAGATAGAACCAAAAAAGAGATGATAGTGTGGTTGACTTCACCAAAGATCCTTCGAGCCTGTAGCTTGACCAAAATCTATAAAACGAACAGCGAAAACACACAAAGTAAGCTCACTAGCTCAGTAAGTCTTAAGCGCATATAATTGTAATGAACATACATGTAAACATTTTAATCTCCAAGCTTATAATATTTAACATAAATATTTCAATATGTATAATACATATAGCCGAATACTAGTGACACACTTGATTTAAATATTATCACTATGTCATCATGAACACATACAATATCAAATCACATAAATATCATATTATATCACAAATTCCGAATCACATGAACCAACCTTAGGCATTGATCTTCTATATCTACTTATACACATATGCAAAACACTTCTGACTCTTTCACCATTGACCTTTCCATTTTATAATCGAGTTCTCACTATGACATACATATATATACCACAACTTCACATATAAGTAATGTACATTCACATTAATGATAAGCTCAACATTATAAAATAAAGTACTTATGGAATTGTCCATTTCATCACATCGTATTTATTCAAAATGATAAGAAATTTGCTCACTTCATTCCTTACTAACATAGTAGGCTAACTCTTAACCGAGCTTTTAGCACATACCATTATATGTGACTCACCTTGTTTGATTCTCAAATTTTCCGTTTATAGCAATTCACCGGCATTAAGCTTGCTAGGCACGAAGCTTGAATATATCAACGGCACTAAGCACGCTAGGCACAAAGCTTGAATATATCACCAAGCACTAAGCTCTAGAGGCACGAAGCTTAATATATCACCAAGGCACTAAGCACGCTAGGCACGAAGCTCTGAATATATCCCCAAGACTAAGCCTGCTAGGGACAAAGCCGAATATGTTACCAAGACTAAGCTCGCTAGGCACGAAGCCTGAATATGTCACGGAACTAAGCACGCTAGGCAATAAGCGAAATAATTCATAAACCGGTCACATACTTCTCATTTTTCCCAAAAATTATATCAAGGATACACATTCATATCATATTGTCAATTTATGCATTCAAGCCAATCTAACCTATATACACTCGGCTTTTACAATTATATTTTTGAACATCGTCATTTAATAGGTTCATAAATAATTTTTTGATATATTTCAGCTTAAGGACTTACCTCGACTATCGACGGACAATTTAGACCGGCTATTCGAGAACTTTCGTCTTTCCCCGATCCAATTTCGTTTTTCTTTGCTCTTGATCTAAAACACATTAAATTCAGCCCATTCAAGTACATTTCAATTCAATTTAGTCCCAAAACACATAAACATGCAAATTACCATTTTACCCCTAAGGTTTCACATTTTTACTATTTAGTCCTAATTGTACAAAACACAAAATACACACAATTTGCCAAGACTATACAAGGGTCGAATATTCCTAGGGACTTTATAAGCCCTCTCATTTCATTTATTTTGCAATTAAGTTCCTCTAAAATTTTATTTTTACAAATTAGCCCTATTTATTCAATTTCACTAAAACTTCCAATACAAAACATATCAATATTTAACCTATCTTAAATTTAAAATCATCAAATATCATAAACCACATAAGTATATCAATGGCTGAACATCAATAATGCATAGATTTACAAATTAAAACATGGGTTAGCTACGGTTCAAAGCAACGATTTCAAAAACGTAAAAATTAACAAGAACCAAAATCAAACTAACCTTGATTTTGTACTTCTAATTGCTGAAAATCAAAGGAAATGAAACCCATTTTCTTTCTCCCACATTTGGCCAAAGTAACAAATAAGATGATAATGGCTTTTTCCTTTATTTTATTATGTATATAATATGTTATTTACTAGTTTACTAATATAACCTTTAAATAAAAATAAACTATCACATATAATAATGGAATATTAGTCAAAAGCCATCCACTAACTTGTAAAATGGGTTATTTTCCCACTTAATACCTCAAATTAAGAAGCCATCATCATTCTAGCACTTTACACTAAAGAATGCAACTTTTACGCTTAACGCGATTTAGTCCTTTTTATCAAATTCAACACTTAAACGATAAAATTTTTCTACAAAACTTTCAAACACATAAATTCACATATAATAAACCCAAAATATAATATTAAAATATTTCTCAAACTCAAATTCATGGTCTCAAAACCATCGTTCCGATTAGGGTCAAATTCAGTCTGTTACACTCATCCTCACTTTTATGCAAAAGCCGAAAGTCCATTATTATGTTCTCTTTTCTTTTTCTTTTTCTCCAAAAGCTGAAACCTCCCAATTTTTCTCAACATCTTTTCTTTCAAAAGCTGAAAGTCTGAACTCTCTTCTCATCCCTATAGCTGAATACTTCCTATTCCCTTTTGTCGATTTCTTCACTAAAGCTGAATCTACATAGACTTCTTCCTATCATCTTTTCTTCTGATCTTCTCAAAAGCTAAAATCTCTAAGGGTAGTCAAATTCTTTGTGTTAAGGTGAGTGTTGATTTTCCTATCTTTTCACTTTCTCTTTCAGTTTTTCGAAGACAAAGTTGAAAAGCTAATGGTTTAATGGTTTTGTATAATTTCATGTTGGGCGACATTCGAGAATTTGGGTAGATCACCTAGATTTAAAAGCCGAAAACGCTAGTCTCAGAGTCTCAATCTCTTTTTGGGATTTTAAGGTAAGGGTTCAATTCTTCCTATGTTGTTTAATCGGGTTCTTTTTCATTATTCGTGCCTTAACCTAATGTTGCGTTAAGCAATCATCATAGTATCTTCTGAACAAAGATCACTCATGGACTCGAATGTCATCAAATCAAAGGAAGGGGTTGGATCTGTAGTTTCAGCCCTAAAGTTCAAGAAATGCGTGGTGTTAGCAGTTCGGGATTGGTGGCGAGTTGTGGAGCGACTTGAGCAAAACCTTAGGCGATTACGGTCAGATCGACTTTTGATAGTGTCGACATAGAAAGTACTATCCTGTCAGTAATCAGGTGTGTAGATCTCTATCACACTAGTTAAACTGTACTATGTATATGCTATGGGCTAAAAGCGTAAATTAATTTGTATGAGCAGTGTAATACCCAAAAAGGGTAGGCAAGGGATGCCAAGTACGTAATCATAGAAACTTTCCTATGTGTATCGAAGTATGTGAAAGTATGTGATCTGTTTAGATATTTTAATGTTCTGATTCTTGCATGTATGTATGCATAGAATGAGATTGATATGATGAAAGGGAGCAAGTCGCGAGGCGATCGGTGGCTTTGCCACATAGGTCACATAGTGATCGATCTTTATGACAGGTAGCGCAGCTGTCAATATATTATTAAGGTCGCATAGCGATCGATGGTTTTGCCACATAGGTCACATAGTGATCGATCTTTATGATGACGAGACATGATTGTCGATATGGTGTGGCGGATGGAGGTTGATTGTAGAAACCCCACGGTGTGATGGTTGGTACGGGGGTGTGTAAAGGATGGACTTTCAGGTTTGGGATGGGCCATGTTGCATGTAATATATTCTGTGCCATTGTGAATGGGCTTAGGCCCATAATGTGTTTGTGGGCCCAAGGCCTTTAAGTGTTTTCGAGATTTGCACACTGAGTCTTGGTGACTCACCTTTTTTTTTTTCTAACTTTTCAGATAAGCAGTAGATCGTGGACATAGGAGCCGAGGCGGACTCAAGGGGCCATCAAGTTTTTTTTCTATCTTCATAGACTATTTCCGTTTTTTTCTTTAAGTTTAAATTTAGGATTATTTTTGTAATAAGGCCCCCATGACTTAGGTTATCGATTTATATTTTTTTATTTTTATTTTAATACATCTTACAAACTTATGTTTTCAAAGTCTTAATTATAAAGTGAAACTAAAAAGGGTTCCTCAAGCATGTTCAACGTAAATTTTAAGGTTTCTTCAAAATATCACAATTAATGATTAATCGGTTAAGATAAACTGAGATTTTCAAAACCCTTCAAAGCAAAGCTTTCAACATTCAACCCGTAGCATACCAGATCGGTCATGACGTATGGCCCGGGTTTGGGGTGTTACATTTTGGTATCAAAGCCCAGTTCAATACTCGGGTTGTGAAATGGGTCCAGTAGTGATTTATAATAGTGATGTAAGTTAAGAAAAGTTCAGTTGAGATATGGCCTTCGAGTCTACCAGCACCCGATCCACCCAGGTAAGTATTCTAAACTCACTATGTGGTGTGCATGTTGGGCTTGATGGGCTTTATGGGACGTAGATAAGTATACTAGAATTTATGAACCTTAGGCCTAGTTTTGAAAAACTCTTAAATCTCATAAGACTTAATTTCTAATTAAACATGTCTGTGAACAAGACACAGGGTTAGGGTGTGGTAACAGCCATACGCATGTCTAGGATTGGATCCAGGGAGAGCTAGGTATTTAAGCGGCCCGAGCGGCTCACATCCTCTTCGCTGGAATCCTACCTAGTGCGTAATGTTTGTTCACTCTAACCGAGAGGGCTTGTTGACGGGCCAAAGTTTATAACTAAAACCCGAGAGAGACCAACCACCCTTTTTTTGTAAAATTATCCTTAGTTTTGTAAATTTTCAAAATACACTTGATTTGTGAAAACTTCTCAAAAATACCCTGGATTTGTAAAAATTACCGAAATACCCCCAATTGACAAAATTACTGAGATACTCCTGGTTGGCAAAATTATTAAAATACCCCTTGAATTACAAAATTACCAAAATACCCCTATTTTGTAAAATCACCAAGAAACCCTATTTTGGAAAATTACGACAATACCCTGTAGGGTAGAATTATGGAAATACCCCTGGGTAATAAAATGACAAGAATACCCTTACGTGATGAATGTGAGTTCATGGATGCTACTTGTATATTGATGTGTGATAGTTGAATGTATGTGGATCCTAGAGCTAGGAAATACAGACCTGAGAACTGAACCTTGTAGATAGAGTTTGAATTTGAAAGAACTACTATTAAAACTACTTTTCATAAGATTGTTCGTTATAAATCAGTGGAAGAAGTTAATAATTCATAAAAATTCCTAATCAGATAAACGTGAATCGGTAGAATAAGCACTAGAGGACGTGGTGTGCGTGGTCGAGGTAGAGGCAGGATTGCTGTGTCAGAACCCGTAGGGTCTGGTCACGAGTCAGGGAATGAGGTACCAGTGCCACCGGTGTGGAGGCGTAATTCAAGATCGATTTAACCGGAGATGATACGGTATCTCAGGCGATGTTGAGGGTTTTAGGGAGGGTTGCTGGGGCAGGCATGGGCACAGGAGCCCAAAAATCTGTGTCGAAGCGACTTAGAGCCAACAGGGCAAAAGTGTTTAAGGGAATTTCTAGTGTAGCCCCTAGTACAGCTGAGTATTAGTTGGAGGCAGTCGAGCGCATGATGGATGATCTAGATTTCACGGGAGAAGAGAAGCTGAAAAGAATAGTGTCCCTTCTCTGGGATGAAGCTTATCAATGGTGGCTTACGGTTAATGATGGTACCATGGCTGACTGTATCACCTGGGACTACTTAAAAGTGACGTTCCAGAGCAAGTACATTGGAACGAGTTATGTGGATGCGCAACGTAGAGCGTTCCTGAATCTGGTTTAGGGAAGTAGGTCGGTGGCGGCGTATAAAGTAAAATTCTTATGCTTGAGCCATTATGCTCGAGGGATGGTGGCCATAAGACATGAACGGTGTGTTCAATTTGAAGATGGCCTGAAGGATGATCTATGTGTTTTGATAGCTCCACAGCGGGAGAGGGAATTTGACGTGCTCATGGAGAAAGCTAAGATAGTTGAGTAGGTGAGACAGACGAGAAAACTAAACTAGGATAGAGATAGGGGTAGAGGTAAGAGAAATTTTAGATCATCAAGGATAATTGGGAGTACTCAGAAAAGACTTAGGTCGGATGGACCGAGACCGACTAAGAGACTTGCTGTTGCTAGCCAAACACGGAAGTGTGTTCGATGTGGTAAATTCCATGTAGGTAAGTGTTGGGCAGGCATTGGGAAGTGCTTTAGGTGTGGATCTTTGGATCATCAGATTAGAGACTGTCCACAGCCACGGAGCGATGTAGGACCTGCAGGGCAGGGAAATGCTCAGCCGGGTAGAGGAGGTCAACAGTCGTAGAGGGGTCGTGGTCCAGCTAGAGGTGGTAACAGTTTTGATCAAGGCCGTAAAGCACCAGACTGAGGGGCAGGAAACACTGAGGCGAGATAATCGGGGTTAGTTTATGCTGCCAGACGTTGAGAGGAGGATGACGCACTTAATGTTATAACCGGTACATTTTTAATATTTAGTTTGCCTTACACTGCATTGATTGACATTGGGTCGACACATTCATTTATTACTAGTAGTGTGTTTGGAACTTTAAGTTTAGATTTCGAGATTACCCCTAGGGCGATGACTGTAATTAGCCCATTAGGACAATCTGTGGTATTAGATAAACTCTATCGGGAGGTATCCCTAGAAGTTCAGGGAATAGTTTTTCAGAAGGATCTGATGGAATTACCGTTCGGGGAGTTCGACTTAATATTGGGCATGGATTGGCTGGTGAAATATCAAGCTAATTTATATTGTACAGCCAAGCGTATGGTGTTAAAAACCCCCGAGGGTGGTGAAGTGTTGGGGATAGGAGAAAGGGGGAACTGTTTATCGAATGTAATGACTGCCCTAAGAGCAGAAAGGATGGTGAGAAAAGGATGCTAGGCAGTTTTAATGTTTGTTCGGGCTCTAGAAGCCAAGGACCTAACTGTTGGGGACATTAGGACGGTGAAGGAATTTCCTGATGTTTTCCCAGAAGAGCTTCTGGGATTACCTCCGGATCGTGAAGTGGAGTTTGGTATTGATCTTCTTTCGAGAATAGCACCAGTGTCTATCGCTCCATATAGGATGGCGCCAAAGGGCTGGTAGAGTTGAAATCACAAATACAAGAGTTGTTAGATAAAGGATTTATTCGACCAAGTGTGCCACCTTGGGGAGCACCGGTGTTGTTTGTTAAGAAGAAGGATGGATCAATGCATATGTGTATTGACTACCGTCAGCTGAACAAGTTGACTATCAAGAACAAGTATCCGTTGCCAAGGATTGATGACTTGTTCGATCAACTGAGAGGGGCGTCAATGTTCTCAAAGATAGATTTGAGATCAGGATACCATCAGCTTAGGGTCAAAGAATCGGATATTCATAAGACAGCTTTCAGGACCCGTTATGGCCATTACGAAGTTTTGGTGATGCCATTTGGGTTGACTAACGCACCAGCGGCATTTATGAATTTGATGAATCGAGTGTTCCAACCCTATTTGGATCGATTTGTCGTAGTATTTATAGATGATATCTTGGTTTACTCAAGATCGGAAGAGGAGCATGACTCACATCTGCGAGTGGTTTTACAGATTCTGAGGGAGAAGCAATTGTATGCCAAATTCAGTAAGTGCGAATTTTGGCTAAGTGATGTTACTTTTCTAGGCCATGTTGTGTCGGCGGAGGGGATTAGGGTTGACCCTCAAAAAATTGAAGCGGTATTGGATTGGAAGTCGCTTAAGTCCGTGGCAGAAATTCAGAGTTTTCTTGGTCTGGCCAGGTACTATCGAATGTTTGTTGAAGGATTTTCTTTAATCGCGGCACCATTGACTAAGTTATTATGGAAATGAGTTCCATTTATTTGGTCTAGTAAGCAGCAAGAGAATTTCGAGAAGTTAAAAAAGATTTTAACGGAGGCTCCAGTATTGATTCAGCCGGAGGCTGAAAAGGAATTCGTAATTTACTGTGATGCATCACACACGGGACTAGGATACATGTTGATGCAAGATGGAAAGGTTGTTGCGTATGTATCTCGATAGTTAAGACCGCACGAAGCAAAGTATCCCACCCATGACTTGGAGTTGGCGGCGGTGGTTTTTGCTCTAAAGATTTGGAGACATTATTTGTATGGGGAGAAATCTATTATTTATACCGATCATAAGAGCCTAAAATACCTTTTGACCCAGAAGGAGTTGAATCTAAGGCAGAGGAGGTGGATCGAGTTGTTAAAGGATTATGATTTCTCGATTAAGTATCATCCGGGTAAAGCTAATGTGGTGGCGGATGCCTTAAGTCGTAAAGTAATCTCTGATTTGAGGGCAATGTTTGCTCACCTTAGTTTGTACAATGATGGGAGTTTGTTAGCTGAACTTCAAGTGAAACCCTCTTGGGTCAATCAGGTTAAGGAGAAGCAGCAGACCGATGAGTGGCTAAAGGAGAAGTTTAATGTAGGATCAAGTGATGGATCGACGAACTTCAGTATGAATGAGGAAGGACTGTTATGTTTTCAAGGGAGAGTTTGCATGCCAAAGGATCCGGGATTGAGGCATAGGATTTTGCAAGAAGCGATGGAAGTTCATATGCTATGCACCCCAGAGGGAGTAAGATGTATCGGGATTTACGGATCAGTTCTGGTGGCCGGGCATGAAATGTGAGGTAACTGAGTTGGTGAGTAAGTGTTTGACCTGTCAGCAAGTAAAGGCGGAGCATCAGTTACCATCGGGGATGTTGCAGCCAGTGAAGATTCGACAATGAAAGTGGGAAAAGATCACAATGGACTTTGTTAGTGGGCTACCCCTCATGCCTACTAAGAAAGATTTAGTCTGGGTGATTATTGATCGCTTGACTAAGTCTGCTCATTTCATACCAGTACGAGTCGATTACTCTTTGCAGAAATTGGCTAAGCTGTATATAGCGGAGGTAGTGAGATTGCATGGGGTACTAGTATCAATCATATCGAACAGGGACCCGAGGTTTACGTTACTATTCTGGAAGGCTTAGCATCAAGCGTTGGGTACGAAGTTGGATTTCAGTACAGCGTTTCATCCTCAAATAGATGGACAGTCTGAGCGGGTAATTCAGATCTTGGAGGACATGTTGAGGGGATGTGTCATTTATTTCAGAGGTAGTTGGGAAGAGTTTTTACCATTGGTAGAGTTTGCATACAACAACAGCTACTAGTCTAGTATTCAGATGGCGGAGTTTTACCATTGGTGGAAGTGTCGTACTCTTACCTGTTGGACGGAATTAGGGGAACATCAGATTTTGGGTCCAGAGTTAGTTACCGAGACAGAGGAGAAGGTTGAGTTAATTCGAGCTCGACTAAAGGAAGCATCGGACCGACAGAAGTCCTATGCGAACTTGAAGCGTAAGAACATAGAGTTTGCAGTGGGTGACAAGGTGTTCTTGAAGGTGTTGCCATTGAAGAAAGTACTGAGGTTTGGATGGAAGGGTAAACTAAGTCCGAAATTTATTGGGCCTTATCGGGTGTTGAAACGAGTAGGGACGGTAGCCTATCAGCTAGAGCTACCTTCTGAGCTAAGCCAGATTCACAATGTATTCCATGTCTCTATGTTAAGACGTTACCATTCGGATCTGTCTCATGTGGTGCCTGTGGAAGAAATCGAGGTGAGACTTGAGCTATCCTTTGAAGAGGAACCAGTGGAAATCCTGGATCGTGATGTCAAAGTGTTGCGAAGGAAGACTGCTCGTTGGTTAAGGTTCTATGGCGGAATCATAGTTTTGAGGAGGCTACATGGGAACTAGAAGAGACGATGCGGCAGTAGTACCCCCATCTATTCCGATCAGGTAATTTTGAGGTGAAATTTCTTTAAGGGGGTAAAACTGTAACATCCTGAATTAATGGGCCTATGCGTTTAATGTGTGGTTATGTGTAATGAGTTAATTAGAGTGTTAGGATCCAGATTGGGCTTGAGGTTGGGCTAAGGCCTTAGCAGAATTAGTTATTGGACACTCTAGTGGAAAGCTAGTTCAGTTAGGACTTTAAAAAAAATGTTATCAGTGTTTAAAGTACCAAAATGGGCTTGTGGCCCAAGGTTAAGTGGCACTACATGGAACCATGGGGTGGCGTCATTAGTAGATGAAGAGGGCCCAAGTTCGAGTCACTTGAAGCTCAATTCTTTTAATACAATTTTAGCTAATTTCTGGCTTTTAAATAGATAGAGTGGGACAGCATAGGGGCTTGAAAATAGGAGGATAATAACATGTGGATAATGTGCTGATAAAGGGAGGAAGAGGTGGTGCTATCTAGGCCTCTTTTGAAGGAGTGATCGGATAAAGATAAGGGAGGAAGTTTAGGAGTTATCTGCTAAGCACAGTGGTGGCCAAATTTCCAACTCTAGGGGGTGCTGAAATTCTCTTTAAATAGAGGGGATATCTCTTCAATCCCGATATTTGGTCCCTATTTTCTTTTTTCATTCTCTTATCCTCACTTTTATGCAAAAGCCGAAAGTCCATTATTCTGTTCTCTTTTCTTTTTCTTTTTCCTTTCAAAAGTCGAAACCTCCCAATTGTTCTCAACATCTTTTCTTTCAAATGTCGAAACTCTGAACTCTCTTCTCATCCCCATAGCCAAATACTTCCTATTACCTTTTGCCGATTTCTTCACTAAAGTCGAATCTACATAGACTTCTTCCTATCATCTTTTCTTCTGGTCTTCTCAAAAGCTAGAATCTCTAAGGGGAGTCGAATTCTTTGTGTTAAGGTGAGTGCCGATTTTCCTATCTCTTCACTTTCTCTTTCGATTTTTGGAAGACAAAGCCGAAAAGCTAGTGGTTTAATGGTTTTGTATAATTTCGTGTTGGGAGACATTCGAGAATTTAGGTAGATCTCCTAGATTTAAAAGCCAGGAATGCTAGTCTCGGAGTCTCAATCTCTTTTTGGGATTTCAAGGTAAGGGTTCAATTCTTCCTATGTTGTTTAATCGGGTTCTTTTTCATTATTCGTGCCTTAACCTAATGTTATGTTAAGCAATCATCATAGTATCTTCTAACCAAAGATCACTCATGGACTCGAATGTTAGCAAATCAAAGGAAGGGGTTGGATCTATAGTTTTAGCCCCAAAGATCAAGAAACGCACGGTGTCAGCAGTTCGGGATTGGCCACCGGGTTGTGGACCGGCTTCGGAGCAAAACCTTAGGCAGTTAGTAGTCATATCGACTTCTGATAGTGTCAACATAGAAAGTACTATCCTGTCGATAATCAGGTGTGTAGATATCTATCACACTAGTTAAACTGCACCATGTATATGTTATGGGCTAAAAGCCAAAATTGAGGTCAGATGAGCAATGTAATACCCAAAAGGGTAGGCAAAGGATGCCAGGTACGTAATCATAGAAACTTCCCTATGTGTATCGAAGTATGTGAAAGTATGTGATCTGTTTAGATAGTTTAATGTCTTGATTCTTGCATGTATGTATGCATGGGATGGGATTAATATGATGAAGAGGAGCAGGTCGCGAGGCGATCGGTGGCTTTTCCACATAGGTCACATAGTGATCGGTCTTTATGATAGGCAGCGCAGCTGTCGATATATTATTAAGGTCGCATAGCGATCGGTGGTTTTGCCACATAGGTCACATAGTGATCGATCTTTATGACAGGCAGCATAGCTGTCGATATGGTGTGTAGCGGATGGAGGGTTGATTGTAGAAATCCCCACGATGTGATGGTTGGTACGGGGGTGTGTAGAGGATGGACTTTCAGGTTTGGGATGGGCCATGTTGCATGTAATATATTCTGTGCCATTGTGAATGGGCCTAGGCCCATAATGTGTTTGTGGACCCAAGGCATTTAAGTGTTTTTGGATTTGTACACTGAGTCTTGGTGACTCACCCTTTTATTTTTTCCAACTTTTCAGATAAGCAGTAGATCGTGGACATGGGAGCCGAGGCAGACTCGAGGGGCCATCAAGTTTTTTTTCTATCTTCATAGACTATTTCTTTTTTTTTCTTTAAGTTTAAATTTGGGATTATTTTTGTAATAAGGCCCCCATAACTTAGGTTATCGATTTATATTTTTATTTTATTTTATTTTATTTTAATACATCTTACAAAATTATGTTTTCAAAGTCTTAATTATAAAGTGAAACTAAAAAGGGTTCCTCAAGCATGTTCAACGCAAATTTTAAGGTTTCTTCAAAATATCACAATTAATGATTAATCGGTTAAGATAAATTGAGATTTTTAAAACCCTTCAAAGCAAAGTTTTCAACATTCAACCCATAGCATACCAGATCCGGTCATGACATATGGCCCGGGTTTGGGGTGTTACAATATCAGACCTGAATACAAACGAAGAAATCCCTTTTAAGGTAATCAATGTTTTCCCATACGGATCAGTCGAGGTAAGGAATCCTACATTCGGCACTTTTAAGGTAAATGCCACTCGACTCAAACTATATAATGATAGCATGAGAAAAGATTTTCACCTCTACAAACCATCACGATTATGCGAATGAGAGGTAAATTCTAGCTTAATACTTTAAACGAGAGCTTCTCGTGAGGCAACCCGAGCACTAACCCCATTAAATTTTACATTTATTTTATCTTCTTTCTTTTAGCACCTCCAGCACCACTGCTTCCCCCTCCAACTCGGCCCCCCTGTTTCTTTTCTTTGACTCCATCCAAAAATTTAGGAAGTTTCACTTCTCTCCCTATCTTTTTATTTTATTACTATATGTTTATTATATATCTTTGTACATTGAGGGAAATGTACATCTTAAGTGTGGGGGTGAATTTTATTTTGAAAAGTTCCTAACTTTTTGCATTATTCGATATCTTGTCTTAAGTAATTTTCTCATATCACTAATTAGAATGAAATTTCTATTGATTTATGATTTTTACTGATATGTTTTAGATTAAGTCATAGTTAATTGTGCATTGATAATTTAAACCTTAGGAGACTAGAGAATCAAGCATGATAAGTCTATTTTTCAGAATTAAAAATTTGCTAGGTTGTTGACCTAAATTTGAATATTACCTTGAAGTTTAAAATTGACAAAGTTGATATTAAAAACCCATAATTTTTGTGAGATTTTGAGCCTTTTAGTGCATACATTCTTTTCGTGCTCACCTTATTGATTATGAGTGTGTCAATATTGATTTTTTATTTTAGACCTTGCTTCGATTATACATATCAAGATGACATCATTAATTTGATAAATAGAGATGTTAAAGGCACTTAGGATTTAACCCACTTACTCCACTAAAAGCCTACCTTCACAATTAACCCCTAGTGAACCCCTTTGATCTTAACAGCCATTTTATTGACTCACCCACTAATATTAACTCAAAATCTATCTTGTACTTGTTATCACCATTCCTCTTGACTACCCTTTTTATTAAGATTTGATTTTGAGTAGTTGCCTAACTATGTTCTATATTTCAGTTATTAAAGTTCTTTCTTATTTTTACTTGATTTCTTCTTAAAAAAATCGAAGTATATTCATTATTAGTTCTGTGATTAAGTGAGCTTATACATTTAAATTCGACATCTTGAAGAAGAAGATTGTATTATTAGTGTTTCAAGTTTTCAATTGATGTAATTATTCAGGATTAGTTTCATTTTTCTAGTTAGGGAAATTGTCCATTCAATCTCGATTCTAACCCTTTAATTCAGCCTTTATCCACACTTTAACCTAAGCCCCATTACAACCCTTTTTTAAAGACCTTTTGATATGTGTATCATTTCATTTTATAGTGGTGGAGGTTTGATTTTGAGGCAAGTCTATGGGATTAACTTTTCATGTTTGACTGATGAGTGTTTTATTTTGAACCTTAAACACCTTGAGTGATTTGAGTGAATCTTTAGTGAGGATGTCAATCCTTGTCGGTTTTGAATCAAAGGTAATTATTCGGATAAGGGGAAACACCTATGTTTTCATGCTACAAACTTATGACTTTGATTGTTTGAATCTTTAGGACTTTTTGAGTTAAATTATCCATGAGTAAATTATCTATGAATTATGATGAGGCATTGTTGATGAGAATTATGAATCGAGGGAAGTTAATTCTAATTGTGAGTTGAAATTTTTGCTTGAGGACAAGCAAATGCTTAAGTGTGGGGGTATTTGATAAACAATAATATATACATATTTTAATCCCACATTTAGCATACTTTTGGATGATTTATCCCCTGAATTGTGGAATTTTGTGCTCCTAATCCTTTAATTTCATGTTTTATACTTAGGAGAGCACCGACGGATGAAAAAAATAAGAAACGGTCCAAAAATGGAGAAAATGGCCCAAAGTACGAAATCAACATGGCTTGGGCCCAAAGACACGAGCCGTGTCTCCTTAGCAGATCCGACCACGGCCTAGATTCGATTCACATGGCCGTGCCACACAGGCGTGTCCCTGCCATAGCAAAGAAGAGTTTCATTCAGATTAGGGTACTTAGAGGCAAAGAAAGACATTCCAAAAGCCTATATAAATACTATAGAGGTCAACCTTCAAGGGGGCGTTCAGCTAGGCCAAGGAGCCGAGCCAAAGAGGCCGAATTGTGGGATTCACTCGAAGAAAGCCAGTTGATCCATCCCAGAAGCCGGAATCATACTCAAGACTGAGGATCTCTCCTTCAATTCCTTCAGGGGGTTTTAGGGTTTTTCTTCTGTTTTGTTTTATATTTTCTTCTGATATGTATTCTTTTATGATTATAAACTAAACCCCTCAAATACCTGAGGAGGATGAAACCTAAGACGGATCTTGTTATTATTTTCTGAACTATATGATAAATACTTAATTTGTTCTTAACTATGTGTTCTTAATTCTTTCTTTGATATTTCAGGATATTGATTCAAGTATTGATGTGCTTAAGTAGAGGAGGAATATTCCCTGTTTAAGAGTAGATCTAGCATAGTTAAGCGGAGTTGATCACAACCCTAGAGATAGGATGACGAAAATCAGCCGGATTAGGGTAAAACCTAATATGGGAGTCCATATATCGAGTTAATGCAATTGTAACATCCTAAAAAAGGCCTATGCATTTTGGCCTAATTGTACATAAAGACATGTTTTATGTGTTTTGGAATAAATTTGGAATGATTTTGGAAACCTGAGAATGTATGGAAATGTTACGTTGGAAATAGGAAAATGACCATTTTTGGAAACCTAAGCAAATTAAGAAAGTGAACATTTTGGAAACCTAAGTAAATTAGGAAAGTGAACATTTTGGAAACCAAGCCAAAAGAAGGAACTAAACATTTTTGGAAACTAAGCTAAAAGAGGAAAGTAAACATTTTGGAAACCTAGGAAATGTCAAGTTACTGAGCATGCATGAAAATTTTGGAAACTTAAAATGACCCCGAAATGTCAAATTTTAGAGTTCAAGGGGAACTTAGGGCCAAGTGACCCTAAAATATAAAGTACATGAAATTTGACCCATTAACGGACTTGGAAAAGTGGCTCAAGATGCCACTTAAGGCCTCGTGAAATGGCCCACATGCAAGGGTGTTGGGCACGAGTTCAAGTCACCTAGGAAGCAAATAAAAGAAGTTTTATTTTGCCTCCTTGAGTAGAGAGTTGACGGCACAAGGATTTAGAAAGAAGAGTTTTATTCCTTTGGAATTTTGGCTAATTAGGAGATTTGATGGAATTTAATAGTTGATAAAATTAAAATTTATCACATAGGAAGAGTTGGTCGATTGAGGACTCTAAGGCTAATAGTTTCGCTAAAGAGGAAAGTAAAGAGCCATTCTTCATTCTTTTCTCTTCAAGAGAACCTCTTGCCGAAATTCCCTAGCCAAATAAGCACCAATCTTTTCTTCACCCTCTAGCCGAATTCTCTCTGTCAAAACTCTCTCCATCTCTTTTCTTTTCTTTTCTTTTCTTCTACTATCCCTTCACAAAAGCCGAAACTTTGTGATCCATAAAAGTGCCATAGCCGAATAGTATAAGGGATCATCCGGGATTTGAAACCAAGGTAAGTACATCTATGTACATTCGGCCAAAAAGGTCTCTTCCATAATTGAATGGTAGATCAAATCTAACATGTGATTTCGGCAGGGATCTAAAATAAAGATCAATTTTGGGATTTGAGAACTCCAAGGTAAGTGAGTTTATACATTCAGCCAAGGCCAAATCTTAGGTATTTAGATCAAATTAATCAAAAACTAACCGATTCAGAGATCTAGGATTTGGCCGATTCCAAGGAAGAGGAAGGTGAAGTTTTCGGGATTTAAAATCCATAAGGTAAGCACCTAAAAGTATTCGGCCAAGGCTTGTTTGATTACATAGATCAGTTCTTTAATTATTAAAAAGCCGAAAACTAACCCATATTGAGATTCAGGGTTGGCCGAATATTAGGTGAAGGAAAACCAAGTTTTCGGGATTTGAATAAACATCAAATCGGCATCAAAGGTAAGTCTTTTTACAAATCCTACTAGGATTTGGATATCATAGCCAAATAGAAATTATGCTAAGTAATAAATGATGAATCAAATGTAGGGATTAAGGATCTAAACTTTAGATCTAGCTTTTCGAAATCTCAAGGAATCGCTAAACAAATCAGGTGTGTACCCCACACTAATCTTAATAGATTTATGGCTTAAATATGATATATATGTTAATATGAAAGTGTAAGAATGTGGCTAAAGTAACATATTACGGTACAAAGTACTCAGGTATGTTTTCCTACTCTTACTAGGATTTCGAAATATGTTATATTTAACATGTGAAAAGTGATGTGAAAGTGAAATTAAATATGATATGCATGATATGTATAATTTGGGGCATTCGGGTTATTTGAGAAAGGGGAAGTGAACGTGATGACTTCGGTCTCACTAAGTGAAACGTGATGACTTCGGTCTCACTAAGAATATGTGATGACTTCGGTCTCACTAAGTGAATGTGGTGACTTCAGTCACATTAAGTGAATGTGGTAACTTCAGTTACATTATCTAAATATGGTGTCTCATGACACAAATATCAGGTGGCTATGCCACAATATTTTAAGTAGACGATGAGCACGTCATCGCAAATGACGCCTTCGATGGTGTGTAGCGGATGGAGGGTTGACTTAGTAGTCCCCACTTGCACAAAGTTGGTACGGGTGGAGTGTAGTGGATGGCATATAGGTTTGGGTTCGGGTTTGCATCATTATCTTGAATTTTTATATGAACATGATATGTATGGTGTGCCTATTTCTATTATGTTTTGGTGTTGGTTACACATTGAGTCTATCGACTCACCCCGTTGTGGGAACATGTTTCAGGTGATAAGCAGTAATGGACCGGGACGGTAGAACTTGTGGTGGCCATGTTCAGCTTGAAGTTTATTTTAATTTGAATCTTTATTTTATTTTAAGTACTGTACAATTTTATTTTGGGTTTCGTTTTATGTAATAAGGCCATCGTGACGATTTTTTTCTTATTTTTGCTTAAATTACAATGTTATGAATTTAGGGCTTTATAAAGAATAAGCCCATTTAATTTAAAATAAGTTTAAACATTTTGTCGCCTAAAACAAATGGGTTTTTGATATAAAATAATTTTGTTTTCAACTTGAGCCCAACCCACAACAAACTATCTTCCAAAACACACAGTTTTCAAAGTATGCGAATGAATTTGAACCGTGTTACTTCGAGAAACATACCAGATCTGGTCCATTCTCGCGGGCCGGGCATGGGGTATTTCAGTTTGGTATCAGAGCCCAGTTTTAAACTTTCGTCCTGTGGCCTAAGGCCCAAAACGTTTTTCAACCAAGCCCAAAAGAGTTTTATGAAAATATTTCGAAAATGGACAGTATGATGACATGGTCCCCAAGTCTCCAACCCATGATCCACCGTGTAAGTACCCTATCTATACGTGTGATTATGTGAATTATAGAATGGTAGAAAAGGAATGGAACGTAGAATAACATGATAGGAACTTGAACCCTAGGATTAGTTTACTCAAACACAAATACATAAGACTTAATACACTAAACAAACCTATGGCTAAGTCAATCAAGTTAGGGTGTGGCAACCATGGTACGCATGTCTAGGATTGGATCCTCAAGAGCTTGGTATTTAAGGCCCTAGTGACTCACCTCCTCTTCACAGAATCCTACCAGTGCGTAGCTTCTTGCTCACCCTAACCCTGAGGACTTAGTGGGTGTGGCAACCCCCAGACGCATGTCTAGGAATTGTTTGATGGGAGCTTGGTATTTAAGCAGCCCTAGTGACTCACCTCCTCTCCACTCGAATCCGCACAGTGCGTAGCTTTGGTTCACCCCGACCAAAAGGCTCTACATAAAGCTAAACCCAATAACTAAAACCCGAAAGGAACTAGCCATTTTTCAAACTTTAATATTAAAATTCTTAAATCATTTTCCTTAATCCACGAAAATTATTTCTTATACACAATTTTCTCCGAAAATTTCGACTTATAAAATTACAAAATACCCCTAATGGAAAAAATTACAAAATGCCCTTGGTTTATAAAATACCCAACTACTCAACAGCTTTTGCCAAAATTTCATTATTTCATAAATGTTTAAAACCCTAAATTGCAAACTATCGAAAAATACCTTGATTTTTGAAAATTACAAAATTGCCCCTAACTTACTAAAATTACCAAAATGACCCTAACTTCTAAAATTTTTGCAACTTCATCGCTTTTGGAAAAATAAATTTCTCAAAAGAACCCTCAAAATTTTGCAACTTCAAATATCCCGATTTATTAAAATTTTACAATTTACCGGTTTGTGGAAAAATTACCAAAATACCCCAAGGTCCAAAAATTTCAAATACCCTGATTTAAAAATTTTCCAAAATACCAGGAACTTAAAATACCAAAATACTTTGTGACAAAATCACCAATGAACCCTATTTTGACAAATTACGAAAATACCCCTGTAAGACAAATTACGAAAATACCCCCATGTAGTGGAAAAACAACAACAAATGAAAAACTACAACGTTTCTCTGAATGAACTAAGGTTCATTATTGCTTGATGGATGTATGAATGAATGGAAAGACTGTGTGCATGTATGAATACGAAAGAACCACTCCTAAACTCTTTTTCATAAAATTTCTTCGCGAGTAATAAAGTGAAACAAAAGTACTAATTTATAAAAAACTTCTTAATCAGATCTCGACGTTAGAAATGAGTTCTAGAGGACGCGGTCGTCAAGGACGCGGTAGAGGAAGAATGACTGTGTCAGAACCAGTTAGATCGGGTTAAGGGTCTGACAATGAGTTACCACTGCCACCACCACCCCCAACTGTTAATGTCGAGCAACAAGCTCAGACGGGGGATGATGCTGTGTCGCAGGCTATGTTGCGAGTTTTGGAAATGGTGGCTGGCGCGGGTGGAAATATGGGAGCTCGAAAATCTGTACCCAAGTTACTTCGAGCCAATGGGGCCGAGGTGTTTCGTGGAGTGTCCGGTGTGGCACCCAATACAGCTGAGTATTGGTTGGAAGCAACCGAGCGTATTATGGATGAACTCGACCTGACCCTGAAGAGAAGTTGAAAGGGATGGTGGCACTGTTACGCGATGAAGCGTACCAATGGTGGTTAACTATCCGGATGGTGCCACTACCGAGGATCCGACGGGAGTATGCTAAGGAGGCATTTCGTAAAAAGTATGTCGGACACGATATATTGATAAGCGAGGAAAGCTTTTCTAGGACTAGTTCAAGGAACAAGTCGGTAGCGACCTATGAGGCTGAATTTCTGAGGTTAAGCCGATATGCTCGAGGGGTAGTTGCAACTGAACATGAACGCTGTGTCCGTTTTGAGGACGGATTAAGGGATGACCTAATATTATTGATAGCACCACATCAGGAACGGGAGTTCTCCGCGTTGGTTGAAAAGGCTAAGGTAGCCGAGGGAATCAATGACTCTACTAGGCAGAATACTGATAGGAATAGACCCAAGAGGGGTTATGGATCGTCGGGAAATGTGCAAAAAAGGCCCAGAACTGAGGGGTCGAAGGGTCAGCAAGTTGGTACTAGAGGGCAGTATCGTCCTTGTGAGCATTGTGGAAAGAAGCATTTAGGTGAGTGTTGGAAAAAGATAGGAGCATGTCTTAAGTGTGGGTCCAAGGACCATATGCTCAAGGACTGCCAAAGATATCAGATGACAAACGACCAAGAACTCGTAATGTTAATCGGTAGGTAGGGAGGGCAATGACCTCAACGAGGTTGAGGTGCGAATAACAGAGGTAATGGTGCTAGCAGAGGACGTGGCAGAGGTGTCACTAATACTGAGGCAAGGCAGCTGGGTTTGGTTTATGCAATTCACCGTAGGAAGGATGGAGACGCGCCGAACGTCATACTGGTACGTTCCTCATTCATGGTAAACCCTATTATGCTTTAATGGATGTGGGCTCGACCCATTCTTATGTTGCCTGTAGTGTAGTTGAAACACTAGGCCTAGACTCTGACCTTTCGGATAAGGAGATGACAGTAGTAAGCCCATTAGGCCAAACTATAGTAGTGAATAGGATTTTTTGGAATGTATCCCTAGAAATTCAGGGAGTGAGCTTTCGGGCTGACCTAATAGAGTTACCCTTCGGGGAATTTGACCTCATACTTGGTATGGATTGGTTAGTAGAACACCGAGCAGTGTTGGATTGTGCGGCTAAACAAATGGAACTAAGAACCCCTGAGGATGAGGTGGTCATTATGATAGGAGAAAGAAGAAATTACTTGACTAATGTAGTTTTAGTACTTAAGGCTGAAAGGATGGTTCGTAAAGGGTGCGAGGCGTTCTTAGCTTTTGTAAGTGCATTGGATGGAAAGGATGAAGGTGTCAAAAGAGTCAGAACAGTAAGGGACTTCAAAGATGTGTTTCCAGAGGAATTACCAGGAATACCCCCAGATAGAGAAGTTGAATTTGGAATAGACTTGCTACCGGAAACAGCACCTGTGTCAATCACTCCATACCGAATGGCGCCGAAGGAGTTAGTGGAGCTCAAGGCTCAAATCCAAGGATTGTTGGATCGTGGGTTTATTCGACCCAGTGTGTCTCCGCGGGGAGCACCGATCCTATTTGTGAAGAAGAAGGACGGAACTATGCGTATGTGCATAGACTATCGTCAATTGAATAAATTGACCATCAAGAACAAGTATCCCTTGCCTAGGATTGATGACTTGTTTGACCAGCTGAAGGGAGCGGTAGTGTTCTCAAAGATCGACTTAAGGTCAGGATATCACCAGTTAAAAGTAAAGGAGGTGGATATCCATAAGACAGCTTTTAGAACAAGATACGGCCATTTTGAGTTTGTAGTAATGCCGTTTGGGTTGACAAACGCCCCAGCCGCATTCATGGATATGATGAACCGAGTGTTTCAACCTTACTTAGACAGGTTCGTCGTAGTGTTCATCGATGATATTTTGGTATATTCTAAGTCTAAAGAGGAGCATGATGAGCATCTCCGGATTGTGTTGCAAGTATTAAGGGAGAAGAAGCTTTACGCCAAATTCAAAGTGTGAATTTTGGCTTAGGTAGTTGCTTTCTTAGGACACGTGGTGTCCGAGGGAATAAAGTGGACCCTAAGAAAATCAAGCGTGTTGATTGGAAACCACCTAAGTCGGTGGCGTAGATTCGTATTTTCTTAGGATTGGCAGGCTATTACCGAAGGTTCGTGGAAGGATTCTCGTCGATAGCCGTGCCATTAACAAAATTGTTGAGGAAGGAAGTACCCTTTGTGTGGACGGATAAGCAACAGGAGAGTTTTGAAAAACTTAAGAAGGTATTAATAGAAGCTCCAGTGTTGATTCAGCCTGAGGCAGGAAAGGATTTTGTGGTGTACTATGACGCTTCACATACGGGGTTAGGATGTGTTCTTATGCAAGATGGAAAAGTAGTCGCTTACGCGTCTCGACAGCTAAGGCCGCATGAGGTAAACTACCCAACCCATGACTTGGAATTGGCAGCAGTGGTCTTCGCTCTCAAGGTGTGGAGACACTACCTTTATGGAGAAAGGTCAGTAATCTACACAGATCACAAGAGTCTCAAGTACTTGTTGACTCAAAAGGAGTTAAACTTGAGGCAACGAAGGTGGGTGGAATTACTAAAAGACTATGACTGTTCGATAGAATATCACCCGGGCAAGGCGAATGTAGTAGCGGATGCCCTAAGTAGGAAGGTTGTGTCGGACCTAAGAGCAATGTTCGCCCATTTAAGCTTGTATGAGGAAGGAAGCCTGTTGGCTGAGTTACAAGTCAAGCCAACATGGTTGAAGGAGGTGAAAGAGGGACAGTTGGTTGATGAGGATTTAAGTATTAAGTTACATAAAGCACAGAACGGAGAGTTGAAGGACTAGGAGGTTAATGATGAAGGAGTATTGTGCTACAAAGGGAAAGTTTGTATGCCAAGGGACAAGGAGTTAAGACAGAGGATTCTTTGGGAAGTGCATAGTAGCCCTTATGCTATGCATCCCGGAGGCATTAAGTTGTACAGAGATTTAAGAGAACAATTTTGGTGGCCTGATCTTAAACGAGAAGTTACAGAATTTGTGGGAAGATGTCTGACGTGTCAGCAAGTTAAGGCTGAACACCAAGTTCCATCGGGATTGCTTCAGCCAATCTAGATTCCGTAGTGGAAGTGGGAAAGAATTACCATGGACTTTGTTAGTGGGCTTCCCCTTACGCCTACTAAGAAAGACTTCGGTATGGGTAATAGTGGACCGCTTGACTAAGTCGCACATTTCATCCCAAAGAAGAGTGGATTATTCCTTCAAAAGTTAGCCAAGCTATATGTGGCGTAAATTGTGAGGCTACACGGAGTGCCGGTTCAATTATTTCGGACAGAGACCCAAGATTCACGTCTCGATTTTGGAGGGCACTTCACCAAGCTTTAGGCACCAAGTTGGATTTCACTATGGCTTTTTCATCCACAATCGACGAGGCGATCTGAACGAGTAATACAAGTGTTGGAGGATATGTTGAGAGGATGTGTGATGGATTTCAGAGGAAGTTGGGAGGAGTATTTGCCTTTAGCAGAGTTGCCTACAACAACAGCTTATCGAGCTAGCATTGAATGGCACCATATGAAGCATTGTACAGACGGAAGTGTCATACTCCTACTTGTTGGGTGAGTTAGGAGAACGTCGAGTTTTGGGACCGAGATGGTGGCGAAACCAAGAGAAGGTTGAGATAATTGAGCACGTTAAAGGAAGCCTCGAATAGGCGTAAGTCTTATACCAACCTCAAGCGGAAGGAAATAGAGTTTGAAGTGGGAGACCAAGTGTTTCTAAAAGTTTCACCATGGAAGAATGTGATGAGGTTTGGTCGGAAAGGGAAATTAAGCCCAAGGTTTATCGGGCCCTATCGAGTACTAAAGCAAGTGGGACCAGTGGCATACCAGCTAGAGTTGCCACAGAAGTTACGGCAAATGCACGATGTATTCCATGTGTCCATGCTACGTCGCTACCGATCGGATCCCTCTCACATAGTACTAGTAGAAGAAGTGGAGCTAAGGCCAGACTTAACCTACGAGGAAGAGTCGATTCAGATTCTGGAACGTGACATGAAAGTACTACGGAGGAAGTCGATTCCTCTATTCAAAGTATTGTGGTGCAATCATGGATCGGAGGAAGCTTCGTGGGAGCCAGAGGAGGCAATGCGACAGCAACACCCTCAATTATTTAGTTAGGAAATTTCGAGGACGAAATTATTTTAAGGGGGTAGAATCGTAACATCCTAAAAAGGGCCTATGCATTTTGGCCTAATTGTACATAAAGACATGTTTTATGTGTTTTGGAATAAATTTGGAATGATTTTGGAAACCTGAGAATGTATGGAAATGTTACGTTGGAAATAGGAAAATGACCATTTTTGGAAACCTAAGCAAATTAGGAAAGTGAACATTTTGGAAACCTAAGTAAATTAGGAAAGTGAACATTTTGGAAACCTAAGCAAATTAGGAAAGTGAACATTTTGGAAACCAAGCCAAAAGAAGAAACTAAACATTTTTGGAAACTAAGCTAAAAGAGGAAAGTAAACATTTTGGAAACCTAGGAAATGTCAAGTTACAGAGCCGCGCGAAAATTTTTGGAAACTTAAAAATGACCCCGAAATGTCAAATTTTAGAGTTCAAAGGGGAACTTAGGGCCAAGTGACCCTAAAATATAAAGTACATGAAATTTGACCCATTAACGGACTTGGAAAAGTGGCCTGAAGATGCCACTTAAGGCCTCAGGAAATGGCCCACATGCAAGGGGTGTTGGGCCTGAGTTCGAGTCACCTAGGAAGCAAATAAAAGAAGTTTTATTTTGCCTCCTTGAGTAGAGAGTTGGACGGCACAAGGGATTTAGAAAGAAGAGTTTTATTCCTTTGGAATTTTCGGCTAATTAGGAGATTTGATGGAATTTAATAGTTGATAAAATTAAAATTTATCACATAGGAAGAGTTGGCCGATTGAGGGACTCTAAGGCTAATAGTTTCGGCTAAAGAGGGAAAGTAAAGAGCCATTCTTCATTCTTTTCTCTTCAAGAGAACCTCTTGCCGAAATTCCCTAGCCAAATAAGCACCAATCTTTTCTTCACCCTCTAGCCGAATTCTCTCTGTCAAAACTCTCTCCATCTCTTTTCTTTTCTTTTCTTTTCTTCTACTATTCCTTCACAAAAGTCGAAACTTTGTGATCCATAAAAGTGCCATAGCCGAATAGTATAAGGGATCATCCGGGATTTGAAACCAAGGTAAGTACATCTATGTACATTCGGCCAAAAAGGTCTCTTCTATAATTGAATGGTAGATCAAATCTAACATGTGATTTCGACAGGGATCTAAAATAAAGATCAATTTCGGGATTTGAGAACTCCAAGGTGAGTTTATACATTCATCCAAGGCCAAATCTTAGGTATTTAGATCAAATTAATCAAAAAACTAACCGATTAGGAGATCCGAGATTTGGCCGATTCCAAGGAAGAGGAAGGTGAAGTTTTGGATTTAAAATCCATAAGGTAAGCACCTAAAAGTATTCGCCAAGGCTTGTATGATTACATAGATCGGTTCTTTAATTATTAAAAAGCCGAAAACTAACCCATATTGAGATTCAGGGTTGGCTGAATATTAGGTGAAGGAAAACCAAGTTTTCGGGATTTGAATAAACATCAAATCGGCATCAAAGGTAAGTCTTTTTACAAATCCTACTAGGATTTGGATATCATAGCCAAATAGAAATTATGCTAAGTAATAAATGATGAATCAAATGTAGGGATTAAGGATCTAAACTTTAGATCTAGCTTTTCGAAATCTCAAGGAATCGCTAAACAAATCAGGTGTGTACCCCACACTAATCTTAATAGATTTATGGCTTAAATATGATATATATGTTAATATGAAAGTGTAAGAATGTGGCTAAAGTACCATATTACGGTACAAAGTACTGTGTACATTTTCCTACTCTTACTAGGATTTCAAAATATGTTATATTTAACATGTGAAAAGTGATGTGAAAGTGAAATTAAATATGATATGCATGATATGTATAATTTGGGGCATTGGGTTATTTGAGAAAGGGAAGTGAGCGTGATGACTTGGTCTCACTAAGTGAAACGTGATGACTTCGATCTCACTAAGAATATGTGATGACTTTGGTCTCACTAAGTGAATGTGGTGACTTGGTCACATTAAGTGAATGTGGTAACCGGTTACATTATCTAAATGTGGTGTCTCATGACACAAATATCAGTGGCTATGCCACAATATTTTAAGTGGGCGATGAGCATGTCGACTGCAGCGACTGCCTTCGATGGTGTGTAGCGGATGGAAGGTTGACTTAGTAGTCCCTACTGTATCTGAGGTTGGTGCGGGTGGAGTGTAGCAGATGGCATATAGGTTTGGGTTGGGTTTGCATCATTATCTTGAATTTTTATATGAACATGATATGTATGGTGTGCCTATTTCTATTATGTTTTGGTGTTGGTTACACATTGAGTCTATCGACTCACCCGTTGTGGGAACATGTTTGGTGATGGCGATAATGGGCGGGACGACGAGAACTTGTGGTGGCCATGTTCAAACTTGAAGTTTATTTTAATTTGAATCTTTATTTTATTTTAAAGTCTTGTACAATTTTATTTTGGGTTTCGTTTTATGTAATAAGGCCATCGTGACGATTTTTTCTTATTTACCTTAAATTACTATGTTATGAATTTAGGGCTTTATAAAGAATAAGCCCATTTAATTTAAAATAAGTTTAAACATTTTGTCACCTAAAACAAATGGGTTTTGATATAAAATAAATTTGTTTTCAACTCGAGCCCAACCCACAACAAACTATCTTCCAAAACACACAGTTTTCAAAGTATGCGAATGAATTTGAACCGGGTTACTACGAGAAACATACCAGATCCGATCCATTCTCGTGAGCCGGGTATGGGGTGTTTCAGCAATTCTATGGGTTTTAGTTAGAAAGAGATTTCAATTAATCAACCTAGGGTTAGACGTTAGTAGCCTCAAGAGAGGTATTAATATAAATTAGGGAATCCAACGGATCAAGTCAAGTGAATAAATTGTCTGGTTCAGAGTTAGATAACAAGTGAAGTTTAGGTCGATTCTTCCTCAGGTATTTTCTTAATCAATTGGTTTCCCCACAAGTATTTCCCTAATTCCTTCTCTGTGTCTTAGCATCTTTAGCATAGTAGTTAGTTAATTTTAGATTAAACAACAATTCCCTTAATTCTTAGGCTAAATAATAAAAAGAAAGTTAGTATTAGTACTTTTGGTTCCTTTGGGTTCGACAATCCGGTCTTGCCACTAAACTATACTACTGTTCGATAGATGCGCTTGCCTCAATCGTGTTGATAGTTGGTTTCTAGGTTCGATCATTCATTATAAAATTTTAAGACTTTTTATACCACCATCCTATAGAGACTGGTGGGTAGGACTCTATTTTCTGCATATTCTGTCTGAAATGGGCTAAGGCCCTGTAATATGTCCGATTCTGTAACTGAGTGGGCTAAGGTTCACACTGTTTTTGCAATGGGCTCAAACCGATCTGTTATTGTGTCTATTATTTTATGTTACTATGTGTGTATTTTGTGGGGTTTACACACTGAGTTTGTGAAAACTCACCCTTTTCTGTTTCATCAGTTGATCGTGTCCAAACTAGCTATGACAACGAATAAGGCAAGTGCACCTATCGTTTGATAGTATAGCTATCGCAAGACCGGAAATATCGTATCCTCAAGGACCAAGAGTATTAGTAATTACTATCTTTCTATTATTTAGCCTAAGAATTAAGAGAATTGATGTTTAATCTAAAACTAACTAATTACTAAGCTAAAGATGCTAAGACATAGAGAATGAGTTGGGGAAATACTTTTGGAAAAACCAATTGATCGAGACAATACCCGAGGAAGAATCCACCTAGACTTCACTTGTTATCTAACTCTAAACCAGATGATTTATTCACTTGACTTGATCCGTAGGATTCCCTAATTTATATTAATACCTCTCTCGAGGCTACTAACATCTAACCCTAGGTTAATTAATTGAAATCTCTTTCTAATTAAAACCCTTAAAGTTGCATTAACTCGATCTATGGACTCCCATATTAGGTTTGACCTTAATCCAGCAGATTTTTGTCATCCTATCTCTATGAGTGCAACCAACTCCGCTTAACTATGCTAGATCTACTCTTAAACAGGGACTTTTGCTCTACTGCCTAAGCACATCAATACTTGAATCAATATCCTGAAATATCAAAGAAAGAATAAAGGACACATAATTAAGAACAAATCAAATATTTATTATATAGTTCAGAAAACAATAACACGATCCGTCTTAGGTTTCATCCCCCTTAGGTATTAAAGGGGTTTAGTTCATGTTTATAAAAGAATACATCTCAGAAGAAAGTATAAAACAAAACATAAGAAAAACCCTAAAACCTCTTGAAGGAAATTAAAGGGAAGATCTTCCGTCTTGAGTATAATTCCAGCTTCTTGAGATGAATCAACTGGCTGTCTTCAAGTAAATCCCACAATTCGGCCCTCTCTAGCTTCGCTTCACCGCCTCCTTTTTAGGATACGCTTAGGGTGTTTATATAGCCTTTCAGAATGTCTTTCTTTGCCTCTAAGTATCCTTTTTCCGAGTGGAATTAAAACAGTTCTGACAGGACACGCATGGTGGCGCCGCGCTTGTGAATCGAGCACAGGACTGTGTTTGAGTCTACTAAAGTGGCACGGCCGTGTGGTGAGCTCCAGGCCGTGTGGATTTCTTACTTTGGCCCATTTTCTCCGTTTTTGGCCCGTTTCTCATTCTTTTCATCCTCCTGTGCTCTCATAAGTATAAAACATGAAATTATGGATTAGGAGCATCAAATTCCACATTTCAAGGGATAAATCATCCAAAAGTATGCTAAATGCAGGATTAAAATATGTATATATTACGGTTTATCAAATACCCCCACACTTAAGCATTTGCTAGTCCTCAAGCAAAATCCTCAACTTACAATTAGAATTAACTTCCCTCGATTCATAATTCTCCTCAAAAATGTCTCATCATAATTCATAGATAATTTATACATGGATAATTTTAACTTAAAGAGTCCTAGAGATTCAAATAATCAAAGTCATAAATTTTTATAGCACGAAAAATATAGGTGTTTCCCTTTATCTAAATAATTACCTTTGATCCAAAACTGACAAGGATTGACATCTTAACTAAGGATTCACTCAAACCACTCAAAGTGTTTAAGGTACAAGATAAGCACTCATAAGTCAAATATGAAAAGTTAATCCCATAGGCTTGCATGAAAATCAAATCTCCACCACTATAAAATGAGATGATACACAAATCAAAAGGACTTTAAAGGGTTGTAATGGGGCTTGAGTTAAAGGTGTGGATATAGGTTGAATTTAGAAGGTTAGAATTGATATTGAATTGATAATTTACCTAACTAGAAACAATGAACTGATTAATGAATAATTACATCAAATAACACGAGCTTCTTCTAAAGATGTGAATTTATCTGTTTAAGCTCATAGAACATAGAACTAGTAATGAATAAATTTTCTAACTTTTTTAGAACAAATCAAATAAATAGAATTTAACAATTGAAATAAAGAATGTAGTTAGGCAACTGATCAAATAAACTCTCGATATAAGGGTAGTCAAGAGGAATGGTGATAACAAATACAAGATGGGTTTTAGGTTAATATTAAAGGGTGAGTCAAGAAACGGTTTGTTAAGATCAAAAGGGTTCACTAGGGGTTAATTATGAGGGTAGGCTTTTAGTGGAGTAAGTGGGTTTAATCCTAAGTGCCTTTATCACCTCTGTATATCAAATCAAAGGTGTGGTCTCAAAATGTATAATCGAAGCAAGTTCTAGAATAACAAATCAATATTGACACACTCATAGATAATAAAGTGAGTAGAAAAATAATATGCTTTAAAAGGCTCAAAATCTCACAAAAATTATGGTTTTTGATGTCAACCTTGCAAATTTAAAATTTCAAAGTAATATTCAAATTTAGGAAACAACCTAGAAAATTTTATTCTGAAAATAGACTTATCATGCCTGATTCTCTAATATCTTAAAGTTTAAACTATCAATGCACAATTAACTATGACTTAATCCAAAACATATCAATAAAAATCATAAATCAATAGAAGTTTCATTCTAATTAGTAATATGAGAAAATTACTTAAGGCAAGATATCATTCAGGGATTTTCAAATAATACTATAGTTAACCCCCTACACTTAAGATGTACATTGTCCTCAATGTACAAAGATAGATAATAGTAGAATAATAATAAAATTATAAGATAGGGAGAAGTGAAACTTCCTAAATTTTGGATGGATTTCTTGAGTTGGCGTGGTCGTGGTGTGGTGACTTTCCTCTTAGAGTTGGATATTCCATAGTGCTATTTTAGGCTTTTTTTTAACTGCAATAAAAGCAGTCAGTTTGTTAACATTTAAGGATTACTCAAATATTTCTAGAAAATGTAAATTGGGTAATAGTGATTATGAAACCTAAAAATAACTAAAATAAACATTAGTCAAAAGTAAAAGATAAAATGGAAATTAGTATTTTAAACATAAAAAGTAAATGAAAATAACATAAAGATAAAAGAAAAAGGACTCAGAAGTCCTCATTGCCAGATGGCTCACGAGGTGTGGGTGGCGATGAAATGCGAAGGTGCTGACATATCTGTTGGAAGGTGGCGTCGATGTGATCGAAGCACTGGAAGCATTGTTGCTCGAATCGTGTTAGGTGCTAAGATATGTCTGAAAGAGAAGCTGTCGTATGAACTGGCGATGGCTCGATTGTGACCTCTCGTGTGGTGGGGGACATTGCCAGTAATGTCCTCATGATCCTCCTCCTCGGTGGCATTGGCTAGACAGTATTGGGGAGGATCAGTCCCACGGTGACGCTTGATCATCCTCATGTTTATCATGGTCGAGATACCCTGTGGAGACATCTGGCCCATCAAGGTGAGGGATGATGATTGTGTCGCGGTGTTGAGGAGACCAAAGTGTCTTGCGAGGCGTGTCACATAGGGTCTCATGGAAATAACCCCTTTACAATGCTACTCTTTCTGATGCTGAATTGTGAGAGCGATGAATTAGGCAAGGTCGAACATGCGGCCTTGCGCCAGTTCCACAGAAAATAGGTGTCGTGGGTATTAACGATGCCGGTGCTCTTGCGCCTTTCTATCCATGTATGTGCAAGGAGGGCATGGAGGTACCTCAGTGATGGGGGAAGAGCGGTCGCCTTAGACCTAATGCCTGCCAACATTTGGAAGGTGAATAGTGGATGTGATGGTGAATAATGTTGAGTTCATACTCCAAATCTGGGGACACTCATTTCGCGAACCAAACCTCCTAGGCAGAACTGTATGGTACCTGGGTCATCGTGGTTCGCCATCACCACCTGCAAATGAAAAGTAGAGCAAAACTCTAATGTTAGTTCGAGGTATGTGGGCTTGACGATACTGAAGAATCGCTCCCAAGGGTCAGTGGTCAGACGGGCCCGAATTGCATCAGCAAGTTGTACTTGTTCCAGGGCGACCCAATGGATGTGCTGAAGGAAATGGCACGGTCAAGGTAGTGGTACACGGGCGTAGTCTGCAGGCTGGGGTTTGCACGGGTGGTGACTGCGGTTGCAATGGTGTGGTCCGGTGTGTGTGGAGAGGGAAAGGGGGAAAATATAGAAGGGAAAGGGAAGGGGGAAAGAGGGGAAGGGTTAACGGTAGGTAGTCTAAGTAGGGGAGGGGGAAATCAGCTAGGGAGAAGATGAATAGTGGGTTAGTTTAAATAGGAAAAGGATTTAGGGAGAAGATGAATAGTGGGTTGGTTTAAATAAGAAATAGGGTACACGGGCGTGGCACAGCCCATGTTAATCATTTGTAGCCCGTGTGTTTCGAATACTAGGGTTTTCATGCATCTGGTTTGAGGCCCATGCTCGTGTGCTGTGGGTATGTTGTCCAGAACGGCCGTGTCGCATGGCCTTGCCAAGCTTTGTTCGCTTCTTCCATGCTCATTTTATAGTCCCCACGCCCGTGTTAATTTGGCAAGCTCACCGCAGTATTCCCACGGCCTTAGAACATGGCGTGTTATACGCCCGTGTGGCTTTGACAGTTTTGACCACGGTCACATCGGACGGTCGTGGTATTTTATCCTAGCCCATGCTTTTGGGGAAGTTTTTGTCCTTGGTCCACACGATTTTTTCCATGCCGATATGCCTACTCAAGGTGTCCACACGGCCACGGCCACACCCGTGTGCAAGGCCGTGTGGTGGATACATTTGTACCTAAAACATGAACGGGAATAAAAACAATATAATTTATTGGGTTAGTGCTAGTGTTGCCTCTTGAGAAGCACTCGTTTAAAGTCTTAAGCTAAAGTTACCCTATTTTCATTCCTAAATGAAGGTTTATGGAGCCAAAGCTCCTCTCTCATATCCCTAAAATCTTTACCATTATAAATTTTTAGTTGCTGACCATTTACCTTGAATGTGCCACGAGTCGAATGAGTTACCTCGATTGTGCCATAGGGAAAAATAGTTTTGATTACGAATGGACCTGACCATCTTGATTTTAGCTTTTCAGAAAATAATTTAAGCCTTGAATTGTATAGCAGGACTAAATCTCTTACTTTTAATTGCTTCGGTTGCTTTAAACGAGCATCACGGTGTTGCTTTGTTTCCTCATTATATAGACGTGAGTTCTCATAGGCATTAGCTCGCCATTCATCTAGCTCATTCAACTGCATCATTCTCTTCTCACCTGCAGGTTTAAGATTGTAATTTAAGAATTTTATATCCCAAAAAGCTTTGTGCTCTAATTCAAATGGTAGATGACAACTTTTTGGGTAGACATGTTTGTATGGGGATGTTCCTATGGGGGTTTTAAACGCTGTTCTATATGCCCATAAAGCATCGTCTACTTTTATGCATCTTTCCTATTTGATTCAACTTTTTCTCTAAAATACGCTTAAGCTCTCGATTTGGTACTTCCACTTGTCCACTGGTTTGAGGGTGATAAGGGGTAGCTGTTCTGTGGTGTACTCCATATTTCTTTAAGACCTTGTCAAATTAGGTATTACAAAAATGAGTACCCCTATAACTAATAATTTCTTTGGGTGTTCCAAATTGAGAGAAGAGTTTCTTATGAAATCTCACTACGATTCTGGCGTCATTAGTAGGTAAAGCCAGAGCCTTCACCCATTTTGACATATATTTATTCCCAAATGAGCTAAGAAATGGGCCCACAAAATCAATACCCCATATATAAAAAATTTCACATGATATCATATATGTTTGAGGCATTTCATCACGTTTAGAGATATTACCTATTCTCTAACATCTATCACATGAAGCAACATACCTGTTAGCGTCTTTGAACAAGGTAGACCAATAAAAACCTAATTCGAGCATTTTATATGCTGTCCGGATCCTGCTGTAATGTCCTCTTGAAGGTCCTAAATTGCAATGTTCTAAGATTTTGCTTGTTTCTTCTTTTGTAACACATCTCCGAATTACCTGATCTGCATATATACTGAAAAGAAAAGGGTCCTCCCAAAAATAGTTTTTCGCATCAGCAAAGAATCGCTTCTTTTGATGATGTGTTAATTTTTTGGTAGGATGTTAGCAGCTAAGTAATTCACAATGTTTGCAAACCAAGGTATATCGGAGTTGGATATAGCAAATAGTTGTTCTTCAGGAAATGAGTCATTTATCTCACTCTCATCTAGTTCTTTGGTATGTGGATTTTCAAGCCTAGACAGATGATCTGCCGCAAGGTTTTCAGCTCCTTTCTTATCTTGAATTTCCAAATCAAATTCCTGTAAGATTAAAATCCATCTTATGAGTCGAGGTTTTGCATCAGATTTAGTTAGAAGATAACTAAGAGCTGAATGGTCAGTGTAAACGATAACTTTATATAATATCAAAAACTGTCTAAATTTATCAAATGCAAAAAACACGGCTAGCAATTCTTTTCCTGTGGTGGTATAATTTTCTTGTGAGGCAGTCAATGTTTTGCTATCATAATATATCGGCTGAAAGTGCTTGTCTCTTCGTTGTCCCAAAACTGCATCTACTGCAAAGTCACTTGCATCACACATTAGTTCAAAAGGTAAATTGCAATCAGATACAATTATAATTGTGGCATTTATCAATTTATCTTTGAGGTATGCGTCTAAACATTCCTGATCAAAATTGAAAGGCACATCTTTTTCTAGTAGTTTTGTTAAAGGCTTAGATATTTTAGAAAAATCCTTAATAAATCTTCTATAAAATCTAGCATGTCCTAAAAAGCTTGAATATCCTTAACTGAACTAGGAGGAGACAATTTTTTATGGTTTCAAGTTTTGCTTTCTCAACCTTAATTCCTTTACTAGAAATTTTGTGGCCTAATACAATCCCCTCTCAAACCATAAAGTGACACTTTTCCCAATTAAGCACAAGGTTCATTTCCCCACATCTCATTAGAACTTGTTTTAAATTTTTAAGTCAAAGATGGAAAGAATTACCAAATACCGAAAATCGTCCATAAATACCTCTATAATATCTTTCACGAGTTCATCAAAGATGGCTAATATGCATCACTGAAAAGTAGCAGGAGCATTACATAATCCAAAAGGCATTCTACGATAAGCAAACGTACCGTATGGACATGTAAATGTTGTCTTTTCTTGATCCTCAGGAGCTATTAGAATTTGGAAGTAGCCAGAGAGTCCATCTAGGAAGCAATAATACATATGCCTAGATAATATTTCTAACATCTAATCAATAAAGGGCAAAAGGAAGTGATCTTTTCTTGTGGTGTCATTCAACTTCCTATAGTCAATACAGACTCTCCAACCTGTGACTGTTCTTGGAGGAATCAATTCATTCTTTTCGTTACTACAACAATCATGCCTCCTTTCATTAGAACAACCTGCACAGGACTCACCCAAGTACTGTCAGAAATAGGATAAATTTTTCCATCATCTAGAAGTTTAATTACCTCAGCTTTAACAACTTCTTTCATGTTGGGATTCAATCATCTTTTAAGTTGCACACATGGTTTATACTTATCTTCTATTAAAATTTTGTGGGTGCAAAATGATGGACTTATTCTTTTAATGTCAGAAATTTTCCAAGCTATAGCTCTTTTATGTTCCTTTAGTACCTGCAACAACTCATCTTTCTTTTTGGATTCTAGTTCTGAAGATATGATTACTGGTAGTGTAGAATTATCCTTGAGGAATGCATATTCTAAGTGATTCAGTAACTGTTTTAATTCCAATTTAAGTGGTTCTTCAATAGAGGGTTTCTATTTTAGCTCGTCGTTTATTTTAATGCCTTCGTTTTCTTTTGTCTAGGGGAAGATGTATTCAATTCATTGGTATCACCGTCTACCCCCTCACATTGGATAAGACACAGTTTCAACGTGTCGTCATGTATGATTTCCTGCAAAGAATCTTGAATAAAATGATCAATGGCATCAATAAATAACAAGAATCATCTTGCTCTCTAGAATATCGCATAGCATCATAAATTTGAAAAATAATTTCCTCGTCGCCTACTCTTAGCGCAAGTTTACCATCACCTACATCAATAACAGCCCCTGCATAGCTAAAAAGGGGTCCCAAAATTAAAGGTACCTTAACGTCCTCATCCATGTCAAGTAGAACAAAATCAACAAGGAACATAAATTTATCAACTTTTACCAGTTAATCTTCAATAATTCCTCTAGGATATTTAATAGATCTGTCAGCTGATTGAATACTCATCCTAGTGGGTTTTGGTTCCCCAAGACCAAGTTGCTTAAACATTTTGTAAGGCATTAAATTAATACTGACACCTAAATCAGCTAGTGCTTTCTCAATGTTTAAACTACCAATTAAACAGGCAATAGTGAAACTTCTTGGATCTTTCAATTTGGTTGGTAGTTTATTTTGGAGGATGGCTGAACATTCTTCATTAAGTTCCACAGTTGATATCTCTTCAAACTTCCTTTTATTTGTTAGAAGCTCTTTTAGGAATTTTACGTACGTCGGCGTCTGTGAAATAGCTTCAACAAAAGGTAAGTTAATATGTAACTATTTAAAAAATTCAAGAAATTTACCGTATTGTGCGTCTAACGATCTTTCTTCAACTTTTTTGGATATGGGATTGGTAGTTTACATTCTTCATGTACTGATGTTACATTCTCGACTTCTTCATCCTTTTCCTTATTAGTTTCTTATGGAATTTTCTTTTCTATTTCAACCAATACCTTTCCATTCCTTAATGTTACTACCTTCACTTGCTCTTGTGGTTTAGGTTCGTTATTATTATGTAAACGACCTAGTTGCCCTTCAGAAACTAACTTGGTTAACTATCCTAATTTATTTTTAAGCCCTTGAATTAATGTTTGCTGCTTATTCAACACCGTTTCGGTATTCTAACAATGGGTTTTTGATGCTGAAATAAACTTTACTAGCATATCCTCAAGGTTCGACTTCTTTTCTTGTGAGAAAGGTTGTTGTTGAAAGCCTGGGAGGGGTTGTTGTCTTTGATTTCCTTGGCCATCCCATGAAAAATTGGGATGGTTCCTCCAACCTGGATTGTAAGTGTTACTATAAGGGTTATTTTGGGGTCTAGAATTATTACCTATATTGTTCATATGTTCGTTTTCTATGTTAGGGTTTTAGGTTTGGTATTCTGTATTGCTCATCCCTCCTCCATTTGTATTGCTCTGCATAACCAGATGTACCTGCGAAGAACCACACAAACCATCAATTTTCTTACTTAAAAGTTTTACCTGATTTGATAGCATGGTTACTGCGTCGAGGTTGAAAACACTGGCGACTTTTGTTGGCTTTGTCCTCGTAACTTGCCACTGATAGTTATTCAGTGACATCTCTTCAATAAACTCATAATTCGTTTTAGGGGTTTTGTTATTCAGGGTATCATCAGTGGCTGAATCGATTAATTGCCTAGTTGAGGGGTTCACACAGTTGTAAAAGGTTTAAACCTGTAGCCATAATGGTAGCCCGTGGTGAGGGCACCCTCTTAGTAGATCCTTGTATCTCTCCTATGCATCGTAAAGTTTTTTTAAATCCATCTGCACAAAAGAAGAGATATCATTCCTCAACTTAGTCGTTTTAGCCGCGAAAAATATTTTAATAAAAATTTTTCGGTCATTTGTTCCCATGTAGTGATTGATCCTTGTGGTAACGAGATCAACCAATGTTTAGCTTTGTTCCTCAACAAAAAGGAACAACCGAAGGTGAATGGAATCATTAGAAACGTCATTAATCTTGAAAGTGTAGCAGAATTCTAGAAAATTTGCCAGAGTCCTCATCCTGTAAACCATCAAACTGAACAAACTATTGTATCATCTGTATAGTGTTAGGTTTTAGTTCAAAATTATTTGCAAGCAAAGCAGGTGTAACAATACTAGATTCTGTTCCTGTTAAATTAGGTTTAGCATAATCATACATAGTACGAGGAGTAGGATTTTGATTCACCAGGTTTACTGCCACCACAGAGGTAGCGAATTATTATCAGCCATCTCTTCGATAGTATCGGGACGTTTTCTTTCTCTTCTTCTATGTACTGTAGGCTTTGCCTTATTTCCCTACGATTTCTATGAATGGTACCTTCTATATCACTGTAAAAAATCAAGGGTCCTGTCGGGTTCCTTCTAGTCATAAACTAGTCATAAACTAGAGGTACCTGCCAGAAACGAATAAAAGAAATTAGTAAAGATAAAAATAAAATAAATATAAATTGCAATAAAATGGCTAAAGTAATAGAAATTTAGTTTTCCTAATATCTTAGTCCCCGGCAACAGCGCCAAAAACTTGATCGTGTCCAAACTAACTATGACAATGAATAAGGAAAACACACCTATCGTTTAATAGTATAGCTATGGCAAGACCAAAAATATCATATCCTCAATGACCAATAGTGTTAGTAATTACTATCTTTCTATTATTTAGCCTAAGAATTAAGGGAATTGATGTTTAATCTAAAACTAACTAATTACTAAGCTAAAGATGCTAAGACATAGAGAATGAATTGGAGAAATACTTTTGGAAAAACCAATTGATTGAGACAATACCAAAGGAAGAATCCACCTAGACTTCACTTGTTATCTATCTCTGAACTAGACGATTCATTCACTTGACTTGATCCATAGGATTCCCTAATTTATATTAATACCTCTCTCAAGGCTACTAATGTCTAACCCTAGGTTGATTAATTGAAATCTCTTTCTAATTAAAACCCCTAGAGTTGCATTAACTCGATTTATGGACTCCCATATTAGTTTTGACCCTAATCGGGTAGATTTTTATCATCCTATCCCTAGGAGTGCAATCAACTCCGCTTAACTATGCTAAATCTACTCTTAAATAGGGACTTTTGCTCCACTGCCTAAGCACATCAATAGTTGAATCAATATACTAAAATAATAAATCAAGAATAAAGGACACATAATTAAGAAAAATTAAATATCTATCATATAGTTCAGAAAACAATAACAAGATCCGTCCTAGGTTTCATCTCCCTTAGGTATTAAAAGGGTTTAGTTCATGTTTATAAAAGAATACATCTTAGAAGAAAGTATAAAACAAAACATAAGAAAAACCCTAAAACCTCTTGAAGGAAATTAAAGACAAAATCTTCCGTCTTGAGTATGATTCCGACTTCTTGAGATGAATCAACTGGCTGTCTTTGAGTAGATCCCACAATTCGGCCCTCTCTAGCTTCACTTTACCGCATTCCTTTTAGGATACACTTAGGGTATTTATGTAGGCTTTGAAATGTCTTTCTTTACCTCTAAGTATCTATTTCGAGTGGAATTAAAATAGGTTACGGTAGGGATATGCCAGTGGGGCACACCCGTGTGAATCAAACCCAAGACCGTGTTTTAGTCTACTAAAGTGGCATGGTCGTGTGGTGAGCTCTAGGCCATGTGAATTTCTTACTTTGGCCCATTTTCTCCATTTTTGGCCCGTTTCTTGTTCTTTTCATCCTCTTTTGCTCTCCTAAGTATAAAACATGAAATTAAAAGATTAGGACCATCAAATTCCACATTTCAAGGGATAAATCATCCAAAAGTATACTAAATGTAGGATTAAAATATGTATATATTACGGTTTATCATCTGTTCAGGTAATCCCCAGCAGTAGACAGATCGGTGCAGTGGAGGACTCAGCGGTGACCATGGTTCTAGACACTTATTTACAGTTTATTTTTAATTATGATTTGGTTATAATTGGGTAAACTTCATGTAATAAGGCCTTGACGAATTTTCACTTAAATTTGGGATTATTATTTTATGAACTACTAGCAATAGGACAAGACTTGAGTTTTCAAAGTAAACAAATGTTTTATAAAAAACACACGAATTCAAAAATTACTTTTAAAAAGCTTTCGAAACGTATAATGTTTTGAAATTGGTCAATAAATGATTAAATGACACGTTTTGATGAAAGCCTAAGATATTTGCAAATGGTTTTAGCGTTGCTAAGTTTTCCAAAGCACTATCATGTGATACAGCCAGATTCGACCGTAACATCTAGGCTGGATTTGGGGTGTTACATTTAGTGGTATCAGAGCTAGGTTACAAAATTTAGCTGTGCATTTGGGCCTTTTAAAATTGATTTTCTGAAATGATTTTTGAATGGTTTGAAATATTTTTAAAAGGAGTATGTGATACACCGAATATTTGGCGCTGATCCTGTAAGTGTTCTGAATTCTGTTTAAATTTTTCTAAAATACTACTTGCATGCTTGAAATAGTCTTAGGTAGTATACTGTATTGAAAACACTTTAGCGAAACTGAATATCGTAATAAAACTACGATTCGCGATAACGAACTCTGAACTTCTAATACTATTATGCATAAAACATGTGTTAATAAATATTGGAACTGTAGCTAATGCATAAAACTGTTAATACAGATAAATTCTAAAATTATGATGAGCGCACGAGGTATCCGTGGATGGGGTACTAGAGGTCGTGGTAGAGGCCGTATGGGGGCTCGAGCTAGGTCCTCCCCATCTAAAAATTTACCTAATCTGGATACGAGTGAGACACCGATCTCACCTACTATGAGACTGGGTCCCATGATCGAGAGGCTGTGGATGACGGACTATCCCAAGCCATGTTACAGATTTTAGAGAGGGTCGTTGGGCCTAAATCGGATCTAGAGGCCGTGGGTCGGTTAAGGAATAACTCCGGTCCAATAGGGCTGAATTATTTAGGGGTGTCACTGGATCGCCCCTAGTGTGGTCGAGTACTAAATGGAGGCCACTGAAAGAATCGTGGACGATTTGGACTGTACTATTTAGCAGAACCTTAAGGGGGTTGTCTCTTTGCTTCGCGATGAAGTGTATCTGTGGTGGCTGACTGTTAAGGGGGCAATCAACCCGACCGTTTGATGTGGGACTACTTTAAGATGGCTCTCTAGAGTAAGTATGTGGGAGCTAGCTACATCAATGCTAGAGGCGTGAGTTTCTTAATCTCACCCAAGGGGATCATTCAGCAGCTGAGTATGAGGCCGAGTTCTTAAGACTGAGCCGTTATGCCCGGGGCATGGTGGCAACCGAGTATAAGTGTTGCATTTGTTTTGAGGATGGACTTAGGGACAGCCTATAGGTTTTGATAGCTCGCATAGGGAGCATGATTTTTTTGCTCTAGTGGATAAGGCGAAGATCGTCAAGGAGGTTAAGCGCGCTGAGCCCCAAAACCGCGAGAAAAGAAAGAACAAGAGGGAGTTGGAGCCTCAAATTCTGTGATGAGGCTTAAGAAAAAGGCTAGACTAGATGGGCCAATGAGAGTTGGGCTTCCTGTTGCACCTGCTGAGGTGGCGCTGTATAGGCACTGTGGTAGACGCCATCCGGGTGAGTGTTGGAGGATGACTGGGGCATATTTGAGATGTGGGTTGGCTAAGCATCATGTTTGAGATTGTCTGCTGAGGGCTGATCAGATGCAAATTGTAGGTACTGGTATTGCGCAGCCACCGAGAGTAGCTCAACAGCCACCTAGGGGCCGAGGTTAGGCCAGGGGTGGTAATGGCATGGGTCGAGGACAGAGAGCACTGGGCAGAGGTGCAGGACCGACTGAGGCGAGGTAGCCTACACTGGTTTATGCTGCACGACGTCAAGAGGATGGTGATGCTTCGAACGTCATTACGGGTACGTTCTTAATTTTTGATGTACCATACACTGCATTGATAGACATAGGCTCTACACACTCTTACGTAGCTAGCTCTATGTCTAAAACTTTGGGGATGGTAATTGAGAGTACTTCGAACGAGATAATCGTTGTGAGCCTATTGGGGCAATCTATCCGGGTTATTAAATTGTTTAGAGACTTCTGCTAGAGGTTCAAGGGATAGTATTTCTGGCTGATCTGATGAAGCTTCCATTTGGGGAGTTCGATCTGATTCTGGGAATGGACTGGCTAGTCAAGCATCGAGTGAATTTGAACTATGCTAGAGAAAGGGTTATTCTAAAAATCGAAGAGAATAACGAGGTAGTGGTGATTGGGGAACGTTAGCATTATCTGGCGAATGTGATTTCTGTGTTGGTGGCGAAAATGTTGGTACGAAAAATATGTGAGACATTCTTGGCCAACATCAGTGTTTCGTATTCTGGAGACTCTTTGGTTAAGGACATCAAAACTGTACGTGACTTTTCGGATGCTTTTCCTGAGGAATTACTAGGTCTGCCTCCGAGCCGAGAAGTAGAGTTTGGGTTTGAGCTCTTTCTTGGTATAGCTCGGTGTCAATTTTCCCTTATAGAATGGCACCGAAGGAGCTTGTGGAGCATAAGACTCAGATTCAAGAGTTATTGGATTGTGGGTTCATCCGCCCTAGTGTGTCTCCATGGGGAGCACCTGTGCTGTTTGTGAAAAAGAAGGATGGATCCATGCGTATGTGTATCGACTATCGCCAATTGAATAAGCTGACCATTAAGAATAAGTACCCACTATCGAGAATAGATGATTTATTTGACCAGTTCAGAGGGGCTTCTGTGTTCTCTAAGATTGACCTGCGATCGGTATACCATCAACTGAAGGTTAAGGAGATCGATGTGCATAAGATGGCATTTAGGACTTGGTACGGTCATTACAAGTTCCTACCAATGCCATCTGGACTGACGAATGCACCAGCAAGTTTTATGGATCTGATGAATCGAGTGTTCCAGCCCTATTTGGATTGGTTTGGGGTAGTCTTCATTGATGACATTCTGGTGTATTTGAAGACTGAGGACGAACACAATGAGCATCTTAGGTTGTATTACAGACACTTCGTAAGAAGCAATTGTATGCGAAGTTCAATAAGTGCGAGTTCTGGCTCCGAGAGGTAACCTTTCTAGGGCATGTGGTTTTTGTGGAGGGGATTCGTGTTGATCCTCCCAAGATTGAGGCTATGTTGGAGAGGAAACAGCCAAAGAATGTGTCTGAAATCCGTAGCTTTCTAGGGCTAGCGGGTTACTATCAACGTTTCATAGAAGGGTTCTCGTTGATCGCAGCACCATTGAACAAGCTTCTGCGCAAGGGAGTTTCCTTTCTGCGGGTGATAAGTAGCAAGAGAGCTTTGAGAAGCTTAAATTTTTTTGACTTAGGCTTCTGTTCCGGTACAGCCTAAATCTGGGAAGGATTTCGTCGTATATAGTGATGTATCGCATGTGGGTCTGGGTTGTGTTCTGATATAGGGTGGTAAAGTGGTAGCTTATGCATCTCGTCAGCTCAAGACGTATGAGGCTAACTATCCAACGCACGATTTGAAGTTGGCAGCGGTGGTCTTCGCTCTAAAAATCTAGAGGAACTATCTATATGGTGAGAAGTGTACTATCTACACTGATCACAAAATCCTCAAGTATCTTTTCACCCAGAAGGAGTTAAATCTTAGGCAGCGTAGATGGGTTGAACTGCTTAAGGATTATGACTGCACCATCAAGTATCATCCTATTAAGGCTAATGTGGTGGCAGATGCTTTGAGTCGTAGGGCTATGACCGATCTGAGAGCGATGTTCGCTCGACTCAAATTATTCGATGATGGGAGTCTGTTAGCAAAACTTCAGGTTAAGCCCACATGGATTGATCAGATCAGAGGTAAACAGATGGGGGATAAGTCGCTTGAGTTGCGATTCCATCAAGTTAAGAATGGGGATACTACGAATTTTGAGATTAACAGTGATGAGATACTTTGTTTTTGCGGTCGGATCTGTGTGCCAAATTATGAGGATTTGAGGCAGTCGATTCTGAGAGAGGCGTATAGTAGCCCTTACGCTATGCATCCCGACAGAATAAAATGTATCGAGATTTGCAAGAGTTATACTGGTGGCCAGGGTTGAAGCGAGAGGTTATCAGACTTCGTTGCTTGTTGTCTGACTTGTCAGCAAGTTAAGGCTAAGCATCAGTTGCCTTCAGGGTTGCTACAGCTGGTGAAGATTTTGATGTGGAAATGGGAACAAGTAACAATGGACTTCGTTAGTAGGTTTCCCTTAACACCCACTAAGAAGAATTCTATTTGGGTTATCGTGGACCGATTGATGAAGTCGCTCACTTCATTCTGGTTAGGACAAATTTTTCTCTCCAAAAGTTAGCTAAGCTCTATGTATCTGAAATAGTGAGGCTTTTCTATTTAGATCATCTCCGATAGGGATCCTCGCTTCACGTATCGGTTCTAGAAGAAATTGCATGAAGCTTTGGGTTAGAGATTGGACTTCAGTACTGCTTTCCATCCTCAGATAGATGGTCAGTCAAAGAGGGTGATTCAAGTACTGGAGGATATATTGAGGAGATGTGTTATAGATTTTCGAGGTAGTTGGAAGGAGTATTTGCCATTGGTAGAGTTTGCCTATAACAACAGCTATCAGACTAGCATCCAGATGGCACCGTATGAGGCCATATATAGTCGTAAGTGTCGCACTCCCTTATGTTGGACTGAGTTGGGGGAGCGACATGTTCTGGGTCTATAATTGGTTTTTAAAAAAGAAGATAAGATTTGGTTGATACGGGATCATCTGAATGTGGCATCTGATAGGCAAAAATCCTACCCTGATCTAAAGAGAAAGGATATTGAGTATTCTATGGGACACTTAGTTTTTCTCAAAGTCTCGCCATGGAATAAGGTTCTGAGGTTCGGTCGCAAAGGTAAGTTGAGCCCTCGGTTTATTGGACCGTACCACATTTTGAAGTGAGTAGGGCCAATTGCATATCAGTTAGAGCTTCCTCCGGAGTTGGGCCACATTCATGATGTGTTCCATGTCTCGATGTTGAGATGCTACCGCTCTAATCCCACGTATATTATTCCTATTAAGGACATTGAGGTTAGACCAGATCTGACATTTAAGGAGGAGCCGATTCAGATTCTGGAGCACGACGTTACGATTTTGTGAAGGAAATCTATCCCCTTAGTGAAGGTGCTGTGGCGGAATCATAGCACTGAGTAGGCCACTTGGGAACCGGAGGATTCAATGTAGCAGTAGTATCCTCACCTCTTCTAATCAGGAAAAATTTCGAGGATGAAGTTTTCTTTTAGGGGGTAGAGTTGTAACGCCCTATTTTTCTTTAAATTCAGCTTTTGGTAATTTTGACATGAATGAGTGTCTGGTTTAGTGGATATATGTTCTGGGTGTGTGTGGGAGGTCCCAAGTTCAAGTCTCAACTTAGGTAAATTTTGGTATTTTTGTGAATGAAGCCCAAACTCTGGCTAGTAGGCTTATAAGTTAAAGTGTGTAAGTAATTAACAAAATCGGCCTACTGGTCTGGTGGATAAGTGGATTGTTGGTGAGATGGAGGCCATGAGTTCGATTCTCTGTGTTGGCAAGGGTTAGTATTTTTGTTGCATTATCTGGCTAGAGTTTGAGTTATAGGGAAAATCTGAATAATGGCTGGTTGAGATCGTGTAAGTAGTGGGATTTGGGTTGAATTAGTTTTCCCCAAATTTCTTTTAGAAACCGATGTCTCTCTGCCCTTCTCTGCCCACTTTTTCTTCTCTTTTCCATTTTTGTTCTCTCTATAGCTGAATCCTGCTTTTCTCTGTCCCCTACTCTTTTCGTTTTCTCCCTTCCAAATCGTTCATTGGTGTGCAACTATCATTCCGTTTGTTTGGTAAGTGGAATAAGGTAATTTTGGTTCTTGTTATTAACTTTTTATTTATGGATGCCATTATTATCGATTAGGGGAAGAATCGAGGACTCGAGGTCAATAGTTGGAGACTGACTGTTATGGAAGTTCAGTGGTTCGATTAAAGGTGAGGGATTCTAGCTTACTAGATGAGCAATTTGATTTAGGTTCGGTTTTAAGTTTGTTTTCAAGCGATTAATTTAGTGTTTGTTGGTCAACTATAGGCAATGGAATGCTCAGGATTGCGATTGCAGTGAAATCGAACCAGGTGTGTACCCGAAAATGCAAAAAATAAGGTTTTGGCTAAAGCCAAAAACCTTTCTGTCGATGCCACAAGGGTGTGTGGTCGCCCGTGTGGTAGGCTGTGGGCAAGACTGTAAGGCACCACACGGTCGTGTTATCGACTAGCCCGGCGTTGTACTTACTGAGCAAAGCTGTGTGCGATACAGGGGCTCGATCGATTGGGCTATGTGGGCCCACACTGGTAAACCACACGGGCGTATGGGATTCTGGGCTAGGTCGTGTGATTCACATGGCTAAGGCCAATTTGGGCTGTGTGGGTCCACACGGGTAGGCCACGTGGGATTGTGACCCTATTTTTTTTGAAAACTCTGTAAGATTGCACGGGTCGCCCAAGTCGACTGTGGACCTACCGTAGGGTCGGTAAGCAATACTTAGACCCCTAAATGAATGATCTGTCTGTCTAATTTCTGTACTAAGCATGTTTGCTGATTTGATTTTAATTGCATGATAACATGTCATTCTTGTATGTTGCATTGCATCGGGGTGGGTTGATTATGATTGGAGGAAGTATCTGAAAGGCTCTTAAGCCTGTTATCTGGTAGCTCAGCTACAAATCTCTGATTATGTGCCGCATTTGCATAAACATGGTGTGTGAAATTTGGGTGGGTTGATTTTATCCCCACATGGTATGTAGGGTTGGATGGAGTTGGTGTACAAAAGCTGGTAGGTAGGATTCTGTTTTCTACATATTCTGTCTGAAATGGGCTAAGGCCTTGTAATATGTTTGATTATGTAACTGAGTGGGCTAAGGTCCACACCGTTTCTGCAATGGCCTCAGACCCGATATGTGAAAATTGTGTTTGTTATATGATGTTATTGTGTGTATGTTTTCTGTGGGGTTTACACACTGAGTTTGCGAAAACTCACCCTTTTATGTTTCATCTGTTCAGGTAATCCCCAGTAGTAGATGGATCGGATGCAGTAGAGGACTCGGCGGTGACCATGGTTCTGGACACTTATTTACGGTTTATTTTTAATTATGATTTGGTTATAATTGGGTAAATTTCATGTAATAAGGCCTTGATGGATTTTCATTTTAATTTGGGATTATTATTTTATGAACTGCTAGAACTAGGACAAGACTCGAGTTTTAAAGTAAACAAATGTTTTATCAAAAACACATGAATTCACAAATTACTTTTAAAAAGCTTCCACAATGTATAGTGTTTTGAAAATGGTCAATAAATGATTAAATGACACATTTTGACGAAAGCCTAAGATATTTACAAATGGTTTTAACGTAGTTAAGTTTCCAAAGCACTATCATGTACGCCACCAGATTTGGTCGTAACGTCTAGGCCAGGGCTGGGGTGTTACAAACTTGGCCGAATACACATATATTCATAAGCATAAATAATTCTCACTTTCATATTGCATATTTCATATATTCATCTCAAGTATATACTTACCTTACTTTTCCAATCATTTAAGTTAGCACATACCTAACTTTTTAGCTCAATTTCACATTCGATCTTAACTGATATTGCCTATTGAACCATTTGGAATCAATAAGGTTACTCAGATAGTCAGAAAACTCGTACAATGCTAGCGTCCTAGACGTGGTCTTACATATAATCACATATCGATGCCACTATCCCAAACAGGGTCTTACACGAACTCAAATACGATGCCGATGTCCCAGACATGGTCTTACACGTAAATCAGAAGTCTATGCCAACGTCCCAGACGTGGTCTTACATGAATTCACATATCGGAATCCTATGTCATGACATATGTATCCTAACTATTCCTAAGGTTCGTACGGGGTTTTTAGACGTCGTAACTCGATCGATTCAGGCTTGTAAATACTTCTCCCCTACTTATACGAATTTGGCTTGAACATATATATATATATATAAATAATAATTCAATTCAGCACAAATAAAATATATAAAATTGAATTTAACGACATTTATTTGCTTATGAACTTACCTCGGACGGAGATGAACGAACCAAGACGACTATTTGACAATTTTAGACTTCCCCCGATCCAATTCCAATTTCCTCTTTTCTTGATCTAAATTAATACATATTTAACTTGTTTATTCATAAATTCATTCAAATTCATCCAAAAACACATAAATAGGCAAATTGCACTTTTGCCTCTAACATTTCACATTTTTCACAAATTAGTCCCTATTTCACAAAATACAAAATATTCAAAATTTGACCACACTATAGCTTGGCCGAATGTTCACTAAGCTCATATAAGTCCACACATTTCATTTATTTCCCATTTTATTCCCTCAATTTATTATTTTCATAATTTAGCCCAAATCACTCAAATTCAACAAAAATTCAAATACAAAACATATTAATCTAACAACATTTATTTATTTTCTATCATCAAACACAAGATTCATCAAGCTTTCAAAAATGATAAAACACAAAATCATCTCAAATTTAGAAATTGAGACATGGGCTTGATAGATTACAAAGCAACGATCTCAACAACGTAAAAATTATTAAAAATAGAGCAAAACACATGCCCGAATTAAGCTCCCAAATGTGCCGAATTTTTAAAGCTTCCAAAGCTTTATTTTTCTTATTAGATTTGGCCAAGAAAGATGAACACATGCATGGCCATTTATGTTTGTTTTATTTAATACATATTAATATACATTTTACAATTTTAACCTTAATGATTTAATTAGAAAACTATTTAAAGGTTGTCTATTTTTGTCCATGAATAATTCTATTGATGAAATTACAACATAAGGACTCCATATAATAAAAGCCATAACAAATAGATACATTTACATATAAAATGCCAATTTTGCATTTTACACGATTAAGTCCTTTTTGCAAATTAAGCACACAAACGATCAAATTTAATCACGAAAATTTCACACATGCCAATTCACATACTAAAAACACAAAAAAATAGTATTAAAATATTTTTCTAACTCAGATTTGTGGTCTCGAAACCACTATTTCGACTAGGGTCTAAACCGGACTGTTACATACGGGCTGGGACACAGACATGTGTCCCTATTTTGAATGCCCACACGGCCTGAGACATGGGCGTGTGTCTCAGCCGTGTGAGTCACTGTGGCCCCTCCTTGTAATACCCCAAATCGGCCTAGATGTTATGGCTGAATCTGGTGATATCACATTGAAGTGTTTTTCGAAAACAACATTTCATTCGAAAACCCAAGTTGTTTTCAGTAGTTTGTCGATCATATTAGTTTGTTACCATATTTAAAGTAATGTTTGATGCAAAAGCTTTTACAATATTTTACGAAAACATGATGTTTTGAAAAGCATTCATCTCTTGAAAATCCACGTCCTACTACTATCAGTAAGAATTTAAATAATTAAAATCCCAAATTTAAAGTTTAAAAATTAAAGAGGCCTTATTACATAATAAAAATCCAATTAAAATCGCAGAAAATAAGCTTAAATAAATAAATGAATGCGGTTGTGTGGCCACCTCCAAATCCCTCACAGCACCAATCTGCCTACAATTGGGGATTACCTGTACAGATAAATAGAAGGGTGAGTTTACGAAATCTCAGTGTGTAACCCCATGCAAATAAACATCCAATTATGCCTTTAGGCAAGTACGGTCTGGGCCTAAGCCCAAGTCAATGACAGTTCAGTTCAATTGGGCCTTGGCCCATTACAGTATCAGTATCAGTGTGGGCCTTAACCCATAACAATATCAGTGTGGGCCTTAGCCCATAACAGTATCAGTAGCAGTTTAAGCATGGAAACAAAAGTCCGACCAATCCAGCCTCTACACTCCACTCCATCCAGCCCATCACTCCATGCGGGGATAAAATCACCCACCCATCCCTACACTCCAAAATTAGCACCGGTTGCGACTAAACAGTAATTGCAATAGAGCTGCCAGTGCAATACACTTCCTTCAATCATAATAATCCTACCCCATGCAACATATCACACATGAATGCAACATACATATATATATATATCACGGTATGCTCATATATGGTCATACACAACATAGGGGCATAACAGTCATTTTATCGTAGGGGCATAATAGTCATTTTATCACACGGGTATAGGTGTACTTACCGACCCATCAGTAGGTCCACAGTCATCTCGGGCAACCTGTGACACGTTAACAGTAATACAGTGCAAATGGGCGCCTATAAAGCGGACCCATGTGGGCCCACACGCTCGTGAGGCCCACTTAGCCCAAAAATGGGCTCGACCATGTAATTTACATAGCTTGGCCCAAAATTCTTCACACGCTTGTGCGGTTTACCCTAGTAGAGCCCACAAGCCTGTTGGGCCTACACGACCTATTTCGGCCCAACATGGCCCAAAACGGCCTAAGACATAAAATTGCTCATGGTGGCCTCAATAGTCAAACGCCCACATTTTATGAGTTTAGATTACCACACGAGTGAGCACACGCTCGTGTAGTGTTAATTGTCATATTTTTTGACTTTTGCTGATTTCTGATTTGGGTAGTGCTTACACACGCTCTCTAGTATTTCATCGATATCATTTGTAAAGTGCTATTGCACACCTGGTTTTTATTTGTTGAGAAGACTGCTCACACCTTTGAAACCTACACGACCAACAATTCCCAATTAATCATTTAAGCGTTTACTCAAATGAATACACATAAGATCCCAATCGTTAAACTCACACCACATTACCTTTGATCGAGTAAAGAGGGAAGTTTCCCCTACCCAACCATTGATTACAAGCCTTCTACCCTTCGAAAGGTTCCTAGGCACAAATCGAAAATGGGTAAGTACTTAATCCACCAAGAATAAGAAAACATTATACCATTACCCTTACCAAAAACACGAAGAGGAGAACCAACTACACAGTGTAAGACTTAATAGCAAGTAGAATGCTTACCAGAAAATAGAGAAGGGAACACGGTTGACCCCAAGAGAAAAGGAAAGATTCGGCAACAAGAAAAGAAAGGGAAAGATGAAAGAAAGGAGAGATTCGGCCAAAGGAAAACAATGTGGAATGAAGGAGGATGAACCAAATAGCCATACACACAACCTCACACAATTCAGCAAAAAGGAGAAGAAGGAGAGGGATGGTAGACTTGAGAGTAGAGAAAGCAAAGGTAAAAACTAATATTGCAAAAGTAAGCAAATGGGAAAGAAAGCGCTAGGAGTAATTTCTGCCAAAAGGTTGTCAAAAATGAGAGAAAGAAGAATACGCCACAAAATCCCACCACATTCGGCCAAAGAGAGAAAAAGCAAAAAGAGAGAAATGATAAACCGTAAAAGTAACATATTTTAACCCCATATTTAATAGGCTTTTGGATGATTTAGCCCTTGATTTATGTAAAAAGGTGCTTTTCATCCTTTCTTTTCATGTTTGTACTCAGGAAAGCACCCGAGGATAAAAAGAACACAAAACAGGCTTAAAACGGAGTAATTGGGCCTTAGCAAGCAATCAACACGGCCTGGCCCAAAGCCAACACAATCGTGCCTCGCCAATTACCTAGAGCATAGCCTCAACTATGTAAACACTACAGTAGCAAACATCCATTTATCACTCGGCGTGCTGGTGATCTACATGGCCATGCCCCAATCGACAGACCTGAAGCACGGCCTGAACCCCGACTTGCCACAGTTGTGCCCAAAATGATAGAATCGAGACACAGCCCAACCACGATTTACACGGGCGTGTATCATGGCCATGCCACTGCCGCAGGAGAGAGCAATTTCACTTGGATTTGGATGCTTGAAGCCAAAGAAACATACTCCTAAGTCTACTCCAACACCCTAATAGTAATTTTGCTTGAAGGAGATACTTAGGAGCCAAGTATAGCATCCCAAAGCCTATATAAACAACCCAAGGCAATCATTAAAGAGGAGCTTTTTGGTAGAGGCTTTTGCCGAAGTGTTCATCTTTTAGGGAAACACTTGAAGATAGCCAGTTGATTCATCTCAAGAAGCCAGAACTCCATTCATGACGGAGGATCTCTTCTTTAATTCCTTCAGGGGGTTTTAAGGATTTCTTATGTTTTGTTTATTCTCTACTCTTGAGATGTTTTCGTATTTAGTTATGCAATAAACCCCTCAGATACCTGAAGGGGATGAAACCTATGATGGGTTTTGTTATTTGATTTCTAAATTATATGATAAGTACTTAGTTTGTTCTTAATTATGTTGCTTAATTTAATCTGATATGCTTAGGTGGAGGAGGAATAGACCCTACCTAAGAGTAGATCTAGCATAATTGAGCAGAGTTTATCGAGCGTCTAGAGATAGGGTTACGAGATTTTTTTTGGATTAGGGTGAAACCTAATATGGGAATCCATTGATCGATTTACTGCTTCATTAGGGGGTTATTATAAGAGAACGAGAGTTCCACTAATTAACCTAAGGTTAGATGTTACTCGCCTTGAGAGAGAGTTTATTATAGGTTAGGGAGTCTCACAGATCAAACCAAGTAAAGAAATCATATGGTTTGGGGAATAAATTGTAACACCCCAAATTCGGCCAAAACACCACGACCGAACTTGGTATGTTACGGGGAAATTTGTAATTTAGAGGTTAAGTTTAGGTTACAGTGTTGATCAAAACTCTTTGTCATTTTTTTTCTTTAAAACCTAGGGTATGATTGTTTAAAACCGATAGTGAATTTTGTTATCCGGAAGTTTTGAAAACTTAGTTGAACTTCGAGAGTAAAATCAATTTATATCATTTGTAAATTCGAGTTTATCCTTTTTAGTTGCTTGAAAACATTTTGAACTTAGTTTAAATTTGGAAATCATTCGAGTTGCATCCATTTTAAATTAGGCGTGTTACCAGATGGTAAAGTTTAAAACATGTCGCTTTGTAGTTTTGAAAACCTTATCTTCCCAAGTTTTACTCAATATTAACCCAATTATTTGTTAAGGCATATTTGAAATAAAATTTAAGCATATGAACAACCAAAGTAAAATTTAAAAAGGCCTTTTACAACCCAACAAAACCAAATGGAAATAAATAAAGTAAAGTACCAAGTTTTTTTTAAAATCAGAGTGCAAGACCCAATTTATTCATGGCATGGTCACCTCGAGTCCTCCCGGCTCCGTGTCCGCGATCTAAGTGTCACCTGAAAATGATAAGGAGAAGGTGAGTCGAAGACTCATTGCATAAATCCTCCCAGTATATGCAACATACTAACATACATTATAACAAAGCAACACAATTAATGCACCGATCCTAACCATCAGTAACACCTTTTCTACCCGTGTGGTACCAAACTTTGGTGGTGCCAAACCACTTGGTGACCCAAAGTCACGATATCCATCAATGTGGTGCCAAACCTTTGGTGACCCAAAGTCACGAATAATCCATCGTGGGGCCAACCCACGTGTGATACCAAATCACTGGCGACGATCCGTATTTCAAAATGGGGTCAACCCACAGTGGTGTTAAACCACGAGGATGAGTCGCTATGAGGTGCCAAACCTCCGGTGTCCCAAAGACACAAGTGTGATACCAAATCCTTTGGTGACCGCGATCCACGAATCAAATGATGGGGCCAACCCATCGTGTGATACCAAATCACTAGTGTCAATCCAGTAAAATCAGCGAGTGGGGCCAACCCATTGTGGTGCTAAGCCAACTGGGGTGAGGCCGAGGTGCCAAACCTCCGTGACCCAAAGTCACAATAATCAATCTGTGGTACCAAACCACCGAGGTGCCAAACCTCCGGTGTCCCAAAGACACGGATATCATATTCCCCCTCCTCTCAGATCACCCATAACATATCATACTGATGCAAATCGTGCAAGTCATGCAAATCATGCTAAACAAGTTTCATAGTGCATCCCTTAACACATACATCGCAGATCATGATATCATACATCACTAACAAAGCTCGAAAAAGCGGACTTACGAATCCGCACATACCCCATTGGGTACCATATCAATCCTCATCTTGTTTTGATCTTAATAGACAATCAGGTTTATTAAACATATTACTAAGTAAAAAGTGTGTTAGTTTACATACCTATTAATACGCAAGCCTTAATCCAAAAAGAACCGATCTAAGACCCTCGATTAGCTTGCTCCTATAATCGGCCAAATAAGAACATTAGGAATAGGGCCACTCGGCCAACCCAAATAACTTAAGAGGGTTAACGCTCAAACCCTCACCTTATGAATGATTTGGTTTCCTACCAAATCCCGAACTAACAGATGGTTTCTCTGACAATCGGCCACACCCTGATAAAAGAACAGTTAATCCTTGAAGACCTTGTCTTAACAAAACTAAGGGAATAGACTAACAAAACCAACCCTTACCACCACTTACCAATCGTTCACTCTCAAGTGGAGGCTTCGCTTGATCGCTTGAGATTAGGAGACCCTATCACAAAATGGTTCCAAAACAATCGATTAACACATTTCCAACTAATGCAGAATCAACTCTTACCTTGCAAAAGTCATTAGAGAACGAGGAGGGAAAAGAAATAGGCATTCGCCTAGCACTAACCTTTCTCTAAAAACCCGATTGAGAGAAAAGAGAAGGGATCCACACCACACCAATATTCACCAATAAGAAAACTACTAGATGAGGGAAGTTTGGCTATGGATGCTTAATACCAATGGTTCGGCTTGGGTGGTAAGAAGGAAAGAGAAGGAGTGAAATGAAGATGAGGTTTTGCAAGAAGGATTTGAGAAGAAGAAAGATAATGGACGGGAGGAAGGTACTTTCGGTTTTGAAGAAAAAAAGAAAGGAAAAGGTGTTTTGAAGAACAACTTTCGGCTATCAAGGCTTCAAGAGAAAAAGAAGTATGGGAGAGAGAATGCTAGTTTAGGTTAACACAAATGCAAAAGAACACAAAAAGAAAAGGAAGAGAGCATTCACACACACACACAATTTAGGAGACAATTTTGGCAAGGTGAAGGTTACTTGGGGTTTTCGGTTTCGTTGGAAAACAAATGAGACTTCTTTGAAAAATTTGGCTAAGCACCTAGACTAAAGTGGCCGAAAGTCACACTAATTGCCCACAAGAAATTTGGCACTCCCCACCTACTCACTTACCAACAGGCCACTCACCCCATGAAGACCCCAACATTCTACCACTACCCACAAACACTCATGGCCACTAATTCAAACCGATTTGAATTAGTCAAACCCATAACTCACTCCTTAATTCACTCCTTGCCCACCATTTAACAAGTTTGAACTAGTCCACCTCCACAAATCACTCTCCACCCACCATTCAAGTGAGTTGACTTGGTCCATGGCAGAGTTTGAACTGCCAACAACTTTTCCTCCTCCATGCCGTCAAAATGGAAGCAAAATGTGGGACTTTGCAACTTGAACTGGGGACCTCCTCCCCGCAAGTGACGCCAACTCAAGCTCCAAGTGGCGCCTAGCTTGCCACTCCACCAACTCCTTTCTTGTGCTAAAATTCACGAAAGAATACTTATTAACCTTGACTTCTTGACTCCTCTTACCTAAGCCTAAAACTAAAATTTTTCCTACCTCTCAAGCTTACACCAAAGCTTACAACTAAGCCTCAAAACATCAAGAACAACAACATAGCAGCCAATAACATGCAAACAATGCCATAACAAAATAGCCCCTATCCCGGATATTACAGGTTCTACCCTCTTAAAATAATTTCGACTTCAAAATTACCCAGTGGGAAGAGTTGCGGGTATTGTTGTCTCATCATATCCTCGGTTCCCCGTAGCTTCTTCCATGCCATGATTACGCCATAGCACCTTTACCAAAGGCCCGACTTCCTAGGCGTAACCTTTACATCCCGATCTAGAATCAGCTTTGGTTCCTCCTCTATGGTCAAATCTGGATTCACCTCAACATCTTCCATCGCTACGACATGCGATGGATCTGAACGATATCGCCTAAGCATCGAAACATGGAATACGTCGTGAATCTGACTTAGCTCTGCTAGCAATTCAAGTTGATACGCTATCGGTCCCACACGTCTCAGTACCTTATACGGCCCAATAAACCTCGGACTTAACTTGCCTTTCCTCCCAAACCTCAACACTTTCTTCCATGGCGAGACCTTCAGAAAGACCTTATCACCCACGGTAAACTCTATATCTCTACGCTTGAGATCAGCGTAAGACTTCTGCCTGTCTGAAGCTTCCTTCAATCGAGCCTGAATCAACTTAACCTTGTCTTCGGTCTCAACAACCAACTCTGGTCCCAACAACTGACGTTCACCCAACTCCGTCCAGCAAGTAGGTGAGCGACACTTCCTACCATACAACGCCTCATATGGTGCCATCTTGATGCTTGCTTGGTAACTATTGTTGTAGGCGAACTCAGCTAATGGTAGAAACTCTTCCCAACTACCTCTGAAGTCCAGGACACAACCTCGTAACATATCCTCTAAGATCTCAGATAACCTTTCCGATCGCCCGTCGAATTTGTGGGTGAAATGCCGTCTTTGAAATCAACAGTGTACCCGAGCTCGATGCAACGCTTTCCGTAACCTCGACGTCGGGATCCCTATCCGAGATGATCGATCTTTGGCACACCGTGTGACCTCACTATCTCGACACATACTGACTTCACTAACCTCTGAGTGAGTAATCCACCCTCACCAGATAAAGTGAGTGATTTAGTCGACGATCCTGAATTACCCAAATGAATCCTTCTTGCTAGGCGAAGAGCTAATCCACTAACGAAATCCATAGTTATCCTTTCCCACTTCCATTGTGGAATCTTCTTTGGTGAAGCAACTCGACGGACATCGATGTTCTACTTGACCGCTAACATGTCAAGCACTTCCCACATGCTCCGTCACTTCCCTCTTTAGACCGCCACCAAAAGCTCTTTTAGATCCCGATACATCTTACTACCTCCGGGATGCATAGCGTGAGGGTCTGCTAAAAATCTGAAGAATCTTCTGCCTTAACTCAATATCCCTCGGCATACAAGCTCTCCCTTAAAAACACAGTACTCCATCACTAGACAAACTGTAACCTTCCAACCCACTATCCTGCACCTGCAACCTCTGCGCACTCAAAACCTCATCCTTTAACTATTTTTTTCCTTCATCTGCTCAACCCAAGTAGGCTTAACCTGCAGCTCTGCCAGAATACTTCCGTCGTCATACAAACTCAAATGGGCAAACATCGCTCTTAAGTCTGAAACAACCTTTCGACTCAACGCGTCTGCCACCACGTTAGCCTTGCCCGGATGGTACTCAATCGAGCGAGTCGTAATCCTTTAGTAACTCAATCCATCTGCTACTGTCTCAAATTCAAATCCTTCCGAGTCAAAAGGTACTTGAGACTCTTGTGATCGATGTAGACTATCGATCTCTCTCCGCACAAGTAGTGCCTCTAAATTTTCAAAGCGAAGACTCGCCGCTAACTCCAAGTCGTCGTCGGATAATTGACTTCATGTGGCCTCATTGCCGAGATCGTAAGCCACAACCTTCCTTCTGCATTAGCACACAACCCAAACTCAGATGTGATGCATCGCAATATATCTGTGAATTCCCTTCCGCCTCGGGTTGAATTAGAACAACGAGCTTGGTCAAAATCTTCTTCAACTTGTCGAAACTCTCCTGCGCTTCTCGGTCAAATGAAGCGAAACCCTTTTCTTAACAATTTGGTCATCGGTCTTTGCGATCAACGAAAATCCTTTTACAAATCTTGGTAGTATCCGCCAAGCCGAAAACTTCAAATCTCGGCTATTGACTTAGGCGACTTCCAATCCAAAACCGCCTCAATCTTTCGAGGATCTACTCTAATCCCTCAAATTTAATACTACATGACCCAAGAAAGTCACCTCTAAGCCAAAACTCGCATTTACTAAACTTTGCATAAAGTTGTTTCTCCTCGAATCTGCAATACCACATAAATGCGCATCATGCTCCTCCTCGGTCCTTGAATACACCAAGATGTAAATCTATAAAACCACGACGAACCGATCCAAATCTTCTTGGAACACCCAATTCATCATATCTATAAATGCCGTAGCGTTAGTCAACCCAAGCGGCATTACCGTAAATTCATAGTGCCCATACCGAGTAACGAAATGCCGTCTTAGGATATCGCCTCTTTCACCTTTAATTTGGTGATACCCGGACATTAAATCGATCTTGAGAATACCGATGCACCTTTGGTGATCAAACAAGTCATCTATCCGTGGCAACAGATACTTGTTTTTGATCGTTAACTTATTCAATGGCGGTAGTCTATACACATCCGCATAGTACCGTCTTTCTTCTTGACAAAAGTAAGGCGCTCCCAAGGTGAAACACTTGGCCCGATAAAACCTCGGTCCAACAACTCCGGATTTGAGCCTTAAGCTCCACTAACTCCTTTGGCGCCATCTATCTGAGTAATAGACACCGCGCGAGCTCCGATAACAAATCTATTCGAACTCTACCTCACGATCCGGTGGCAAACCTAAGCTCCTTAGAAACACATCAAGAAATTCCTAAGCGTCCTAACCTTCTCTACAATGAGACTCTTTAGCCTCCAAGGCATACACATGAACCATATATGCTTCACGTACTCTTTCGACCATCTTACCGACCTTGGGCGAGATACCACATTGGATAGGTAGTCCTCCTATTACCTATCATGACCACTTCATCACCCTCCGACGTCTTTAGAACCATGCGCTTAGCTGCGCAATCCAACTTCACCTGGTACTTAACCAACCAATCCATCCCAAGAATTAGATCGAGCTCCCCAAACGGTAGTTCCATCAGATCAGCCACAAATACTACCCCTTGGAGTTCTAGAGGTACATCTCTATACAGCTTATCTACAACTACAGAGTGACCTAGAGGGCTAATTACAGTCATATGCCTAGAAGATATCTCAGAGTCTAAATCCATGGTCTTCACTATGCTACTTGCAACGTATGAATGCGTTGAACCGACATCAATCAAAGTAGTAAATGGAGAACTAAAGATTAAGAACGTACTGATTATGACATCCGGTGCGTCGCCCTCCTCTCGGCGCCTCGCTGCATACACTAGCCCAGGTTGTTTGGCCTCGTAACCACGCACCTCTGCTTTGGTGCTCCACGGCCCGACCGAACCATTACCTCCTCGCCATTACCACGGCCCCTCTGCGGTGGCGGTCCATTATTCTGAACCGAGTACGTACGACTCTCTGGTGAATCCTAGCCAACTTACGCAGACATCCCTCACACGATGATCCAATGAGCCACACTCGAAACATCCTTTTCCACCGATCCAACATCCTCCCCAATGAGCTTTCCCAGCGGTTACTTGTGGCGGTCCACGATTAGCAAAGAATGACCCTACCAGACCGATTTGGCCCACTGTCTTGCCCTTTTCGAGGATTTCTGACGACCGGTAAGATCCAAAACTCGCTTTTGCCTATTCCTATCCAAGTTACGCCTCACGGACTCTTTGACCCCTTTGGCTACCTTAGCCTTCTCAACCAGACGACAAACTCACGCTCCTCTTGTGGAGCAATCAAGCAACCTTAATTCATCTCTCGGACCATCCTCGAAGCGAACACACCTCTCGTGTTCAAGTAGCCACCATACCCCTAGCATACCGACTCACCTCGGGAACTACCTCGTACTCGACACGAGACTTACTCCCCTGCATCAAGCCTCGTAAATGCCTTCCGTTGCTCATTAATGTAGTTAGCTCAATGTACTTTTTACGATATGCGACCTTAAAATAATCCCAAGTAAGATCTTACTGCTGCAAAGACCTTGTCCGAACAAGTGAGCCACCACTTGGTATGACTCATCTCAAAGAAGTGATACTATCCCTTTAACTTCTCTTGATCAAGTCAAGATCGTCCATGATCCGTTCTGTCACTTCGGTGATACTCTGCGTCTTTGGGAGCCACACCGACACACCCGAATACCTCGGCCCCATTTGCTCAAGTCGCTCAAGCACGATTGCCTAGCTCCTGCGCCTCCACCTACTCCGGCTACCTCTCCAGAACTCACAGCATCGCTTGTGACACTACGTCGTCCCGATCATTCTCGAAACTCACCACCTTGGTGGTGGTGGTGGTACGATATCTCGTTCTCGATTTCACCGGATCCTACGGTTCGAAGCTGTCATCCTACCTCGACCACGTCCACGACCACGCCCACCTCTAGCGCTCATGACTAAGATCTCTACTTGTGCGATTTAAAGAGTTTTATGCATCGAAGATTTATTCCACTATTTAAAAGCAAAGTCTTATGAATATTGCTTATTAAAGAAGTTTTGTTTTCGCAAGTCCACAGAGTCCTATTGATTTAGGTTTCTAAAGTAGTTTACTCATCGCTAGTCATTCGGTTACATCACATCAAAATCTCAAGCAATAATAAGGGTACTTACAGGCGGATTGGTGCTTGAGTCTCGGTGCCATGCCTTTCAAACCATATTCTTTAAAAACAACGTCACTTAAACTAGTATTTAAAACATTTTGGGCCTCGGACCACGGTAGAGCCTTTAAACTTGGCTCGATACTAAAATTGTAGCACCCCAAATCCGTGAAAACACCACGATCGAACACGGTATGTTACGGAAATTTGTAATTGGGAGGTTAAGTTTAGGTTACTGATGTTGATGAAAACTCTTTGTCATTTTTTCTTTAAAACCTAGGGTATGATTGTTTAAAACCGATAGTGAATTTTGTTATCCCTAAGTTTTGAAAACTTAGTTGAACTCGAGAGTAAAATCAATTTATATCATTTGGAAATTGAGTTTATCCTTTTTAGTTGCTTGAAAACATTTTGAACTTAGTTTAAATTTGGAAATCATTCGAGTTGCATCCATTTTAAATTAGGCGTGTTACAGATGGTAAAGTTTAAAACATGTCGCTTTGTAGTTTTGAAAACCTTATCTTCCCAAGTTTTACTCAATATTAACCCAATTATTTGTTAAGGCATATTTGAAATAAAATTTAAGCATATGAACAACCAAAGTAAAATTTAAAAGGCCTTTTACAACCCAACAAAACCAAATGGAAATAAATAAAGTAAAGTACCAAGTTTTTTTAAAATCGATTGCAAGACCCAATTTATTCATGGCATGGTCACCTCGAGTCCTCCGGCTCCGTGTCTGCGATCTAAGTGTCACCTGAAAATGATAAGGGAGAAGGTGAGTCACAAGACTCAGTGCATAAATCCCCCTTCCGGTATATGCAACATACTAACACACATTATAACAAAGCAACACAATTAATGCACCCGATCCTAACCATCCATAACACCTTTTCTACCCTGTGTGGTACCAAACCCTTTGGTGGTGCCAAACCATTGGTGACCCAAAGTCACGATATCCATCAATGTGGTGCCAAACCTTTGGTGACCCAAAGTCACGAATAATCCATCTGGGGCCAACCCACGTGTGATACCATATCACGGTGACGATCCGATTTCAAAAGTGGGGCCAACCCACGGTGGTGTTAAACCACGTGGATGAGTCACTATGAGGTGCCAAACCTCCGGTGTCCCAAAGACACAAGTGTGATACCAAATCCTTTGGTGACCGCGATCCACGAATCAAATGATGGGGCCAACCCATCGTGTGATACCAAATCACTAGCGTCAATCCGTAAAATCAACCGTGGGGCCAACCCAATCGTGGTGCTAAGCCTTTGGGACGAGACGCCGAGGTGCCAAACCTCTGGTGACCCAAAGTCACAATAATCAATCGTGGTACCAAACCCTTTGGAGGTACCAAACCTCCGTGTCCCAAAGACACGGATATCATATCCCCTCCTCTCGGATCACCCATAACATATCATATCGATGCAAATTGTGCAAGTCATGCAAATCATGCTAAACAAGTTTCATAGTGCATCCCTTAACACATACATCGCAGATCATGATATCATACATCACTAACAAAGCTCGCAAAGAAACGGACTTACCTGAATTCGTGCACATACCCCATTGGGTACCATATCAATCCTCATACTGTTTTGATCTTAATAGACAATCAGGTTTATTAAACATATTACTAAGTAAAAAGTGTGTTAGTTTACACACCTGTTAATACGCAAGCCTTAATCCAAAAAGAACCGATCTAAGACCCTCGATTAGCTTGCTCCTATAATCGGCCAAATAAGAACATTAGGAACAGGGCCATTCGGCCAACCCAAATAACTTAAGAGGGTTAACGATCAAACCCTTACCTTATGAATGATTTGGTTTCCTACCAAATCCCGAACCAACAGATGGTTTCTTTGACAATCAGCCACACCCTAATAAAAGAACAGTTAATCCTTGAAGATCTTGTCTTAACAAAACTAAGGGAATAGACTAACAAAACCAACCCTTACCACCACTTACCAACCGTTCACTCTCAAGTGGAGGCTTCGCTTGACTGCTTCAAGATTCCGGAGACCCTATCACAAAATGGTTCCAAAACAATCGATTAACACATTTCCAACTAATGCCGAATCAACTCTTACCTTGCAAAACTCATTGGAGAACAGGAAGGGAAAAGAAATAGGCATTCGCCTAGCACTAACCTTTCTCTAAAAACCCGATTGGAGAGAAAAAGAGAAGGATCTACACCACACCAATATTCTCGCCAATAAGAAAACTACTAGATGAGGGAAGTTTTGCTATGGATGCTTAACACTACCTATGGTTGGCTTGGGTGGTAAGAAAGAAAGAGAAGGAGTGAAATGGAGATGAGGTTTCGCAAGAAGGATTTGAGAAGAAGAAAGATAATGGATGGGGAGGAAGGTACTTTCGGTTTTGGAGGAAAAAAGGAGAAGGTGTTTTGAAGAACAACTTTCGCTATCAAGGCTTCAAGAGAAAAAGAAGTATGGGAAGAGAGAATGCAAGTTTCAGTTAACACAAATGCAAAAGAACACAAAAAAGAAAAAGGAAGAGAGCATTTGGCCCCACACACACAATTTAGGAGACAATTTTCGGCAAGGTGAAGGTTACTTGGGGTTTTCGATTTTCAATGGAAAATAATTGAGACTTCTTTGAAAAAATTTGGCTAAGCACCTAGACTAAAGCTGGCCGAAAGTCACACAAATTGCCCACAAGAAATTTCGGCACTCCCTACCTACTCACTTACCAACCGGCCACTCACCCCCCATGAAGACCCCAACATTCGGCCACTACCCACAAACACTCATGGCCACTAATTCAAACCGATTTGAATTAGTCAAACCCCCGACTCACTCCTTAATTCACTCCTTGCCCACCATTTAACAAGTTTGAACTAGTCTACCTCCACAAATCACTCTCCACCCACCATTCAAGTGAGTTGACTTGGTCCATGGCGAGTTTGAGCGCCAACAACTTCTCCTCCTCCATGCTAGTCAAAATAGAAGCAAAATGTGGGACTTCGCAACTTGAACTCAGGACCTCCTCCCCCTGCAAGTGATGCTAACTCAAGCTCCAAGTGGCGCCTAGCTTGCCACTCCACCAGCTCCTTTCTTGTGCTAAAATTCACCAAAGAATACTTATTAACCCCAGCTTCTTCAGCTCCTCTCACCTAAGCCTAAAACTAAAATTTTTCCTACCTCTCAGGCTTACTCCAGGCTTATAACTAAGCCCCAAAACATCAAGAACAACAACATAGTAGGCCAATAACCTTCAAACAATGCCATAACAAAATAGCCCCTATCCCGGGATATTACATAAATAATAAGTGAAGTCATAGGTGGATTCTTCCTGAGGGTATCATCTTTATCAACTGAGTTTTCCTAAAGTCTTTCTCCAATTCAATCTTTTGTCTTTGCATTTAGTCTAAGTATTTCGTTAGTTTAATAATTCAATCACTCCAAATTTCAGGCTAAATAATAGAGAGAAAGTGAGTAGTAGTACTTTTAGGTTCCCTTGGGTTCGACAAGATATTCTTGCCTGAGCTATGCTACTGTTCGATAGGTGCACTTGCCTCTATCGTTGTCACAGTTAGTCTACAGGTTTGATCATTCTTTTATAAATATTAAAACTCGGCTGTTTGACACGACCAAGTTTTTGGCGCCGTTGCCGGGGAGTCTTAAAATATTAAGAAAGCTCTATTTCTATTACTGTAGCCATTATCTTTATTTTTAAATTTATTTTATTTTTATACATATATTTTTTTCTAAATTTCTTTCTTTCTTTTCATAGCAGGTACCTCTAGTTTATGACTAGAAGGAATCTGATAGGACCATTAGAATACGAGAGTGACATTGAAGCTACCACTCGCAAAAATCGTAGAGAAATTAGATGAGCCCTAGACTATCAAAGAGAAGAACAGCAAAGATCCAATCCTACTGAAGGGATGGACGAGAACAACCCACCAAATGTGCAAGAACAAAATGCTCTGCGTACTATGTATGATTATGCTAAACCTAATTTGACAGGAGCAGAATCTAGTATTGTTAGGCCCGTTATAGCTGCTAATAATTTTGAATTAAAGCCTAACACAATACAAATATTCAACAATTTGTTCAATTTGATGGTTTGCAGGATGATGATCCAAACACTCATTTATCTAATTTTTTAGAATTCTGTGATACCTTCAAAATAAATGGCATTTCTGGCGATGTCATACGTCTTGATTATTTCCTTTTCATTAAGGAATAAAGCAAAGCGTTGGTTGAACTCGTTACCACGAGGGTCAATCACCACATGGGATCAAATGACTGAAAAATTTCTTTTAAAATATTTTCCACCAGTCAAAACGGCTAAATTTAGGAATGACATATCTTCTTTTGTGCAGAATGACGCAGAATCATTATATGATTCATGGGAAATATACAAGGATCCTCTAAGAAGATGCCCACACCACGGATTACCTTTGTGGCTTCAAGTCCAAACTTTCTACAATGGTGTAAATTCTCCAACTAGCCAAATGATTGATTCATCAGCCGGTGGAACATTGAATAATAAAACTCCTAAAGCGGATTACGATTTTATTGAGGAGATGTCATTGAACACCTATCAATGGCAAATTACAAGAGCTAAACCGACAAAATCAGTTGGAGTTTTTAACATAGACGCAGTGACAATGCTGTCAACACAGGTGGAGTTAATAAATAAAAAGCTTGATAATTTATGTTCTTCACAGGTACATCCAGTCATGCAATGCGAAGCAAGCGGGAATGTGTCGAATTCTAAGTACTCACCCTACCAACTAGGAGCAGAAAACGAGTAGACCAACTATATAGGTAACAATTTTTGATCTAATAATAACCCTTATAGTAACACTTATAATGCAGGTTGGAGGAACCACCCAAATTTTTTGTTGGGAGGACTAGGAAATCAAGGAAATCAAAGGCAACAACCTACTCCAAATTACCAAAACCAGCCCTATCCACATGAAAAGAAATCAACCCTTGAAGAGATGTTGACAAAATCCATTGCAGCTACAGATTCTTGCCTTCAAAAGACTGAAGCAATATGGGATGAACAAAAAAAATCGATCAAAGGAATCGAGCATCAACTTGGAGAACTTACTAGGTCCGTGGGACATCTCACAAAGGTGATTTCTGAACGTCAACAAGGACGTCTACCAAGCAACACAGAAATAAATCCAAAAGAGCAAATTCAAGCCATCACAGCTCAAGAGGATACAAAAGTAGACGAGCCCACCTCAATAATAGAAACTAAGGAATAAAAAGGTAAAACAGAGGTAGCACAAGATAGGCAAAAATCGGTAGTCAAAGAATACCACCTCGCATACCTTATCCCAAAGCATTGAAAAAATATGATTCAGAGGAACAATTCGGTAAGTTTCTAAAACTTTTAAAGAAATTACATATTAACTTATCTCTTCTTGAAGCTCTTTTTCAGATGCCCGACTCAAGGAGATTTTTAAGACGGCTCTTGACAAATAAACGCAAAATAGATGAAGAGCACCATGTAAAACTTAACGCAACATGCTCAGCAATGCGACAGAACAGACTAACACAGAAACTAAAAGATCCAGGGAGTTTTATGATTCCATGTTTAATTGGTAGTTTAACTATTGATAATGCGTTAACCGATTTAGGGGCAAGTATAAATGTCATGCCTTATGCACTATTTAAACGACTAGGTCTAGGGAAGCCCAAACAAACTAGGATGAGTATTCAACTAGCTGATAAAACCGTTAGAATTCCTAGGGGCATTATTGAAGACGTTTTAGTAAAAATCAATAAATTTGTTTTCCCAGTAGATTTTGTTGTTTTAGACATGGATGAGGGAAATCCAATCCTTTTAATTTTAGGAAGACCTTTTCTTGCAACTACTAAGACTAAAATTGACGTTGCCACAGGAGAACTCATACTTCGTGTAGGAGATGAATCGGTCAATCTTCAAGTTCTCGACTTAGCCAAAACAATAGAAGATGAAGGTAAGAAAGCCGTTTCAATAGATAATTAAATTGTTCAAACTTCATCGCAGGAAACATCACAAAGCATCAAAGCTGAGCCAACTCATAGCCCTCAAGTAGTCACAGAAGAATCACACCAGAAGCAAAACCGGAAGACTAAAAAATTAGAAGAGTAGAAGATACACACCAAAGAAAAGTCGGATCCACACGAAGTAAAACCTAAGGAACCACCAGAAGAGCTCATAGGGACATCAAATCACTTTAAAATAGGAGACCAAGTGCTGTTAGACAAAGACGATCCTTACATTAGTTCAACAGAATTGAAGAAAAAAGAAGAAATACTCCTTCAGGTACACGATGTTTTCCCACACGAAATAGTCGAGGTAAGCAATCCAATGTTTAACAATTTCAAGGTAAACGCTTCTCGACCTAAACTTTGTCACAAAAATAAAATTGTCAGTAAGAGGGAAAATATTCAAACCTTTAAACCTCCCTAAAATCTTCAAGGTCTAGGACAGTCTAGCTTAAGACTATAAACGAGCGCTTCTTGGGAGGCAACCCGAGCACTAACACTTTTTATTTTTTAAAAAAAATTATTTTTTCTTTTCTTTACTTCTCTTTTCTCTTTCCACATTTGAAATAAAGATACAGGTTTCTAGGCCACACGGCCTTACACACGATCGTGCCTGTGGTCGTATGGACTACCGAAACCGTCACACTGACAGAGTAGAGCCTTGCAAGACAGTCTAACCACCCCCCAACGTCATGAATCCAACCACCCACAGCACAGGCACTGACAAAAATAGCACGGTCGTGCCTCACAACCGTGCTAAGATACTTACTTATTGAGCATGGGCAGACCACGCCCGTGCATTCCACCCGTGCTCCTATACTAGCTTTTTAGAAACGGGCATGCCCATCAACAAACGGGCGTTGAAGAACAATACACTCCACAACACGACCGTGCGAAGCGGCCATGTGAATTGACACACCCTCGGCACACGGGTGTGGGAACATACCAGATTTGAAAATTTTATATAAATCCCCACAGCCTTCCCCTCTCCCCCATCTTTCTTCTCCCTTTTCTTTCTTGCAATTTTTTTCTCTGTTAATAGAAAAGGTCCAAGACTCTTGAGCGACACAAAGATCATGCCGAAGAAACATAAGAAGGTCAGCATCATCTCCTTAGAGGAGACCTCAACATGAGTTCATGGCAGCAGCTTCACTTAATTGACACGCCAAGGGTCTCGGAAACCTTTTCGGTTCTATTTTTCTTTTCTCGTCTCCCTTATTTTCCTTTTCTTTACTTATATCCTACATAATTTAATTTATTTCATATTAATTTCTTGGTTTTAGGTTTTAAAGGTTGTTTGGGAATCACGCACCATAGCCTTCGAGGTCATGTCCCTCTCGCGAACCATCTAACAATAAGGACTCCTTAGTCCATTAATATTTTCTTTAATTTCAGTTTTCTTCTTAGTCTCCTTCATTTTATTTCCTTAATCTTTAATTATATTATTAGTATAGTATTATTATTTCTCTAGATCTCTTGGCTATATCTTCACAAAGCTACCCAATTTCTTCATCTAGCAAATTGCTTTCCGGTAGCCACTCCACTGTGCCAATAGAAAACACCATCACCGCCACCAAAGACGCTAGGATCATCCATTTCGGGAGTATTACTTTCCCACTTATCTTTTGATTTGGCACCTAGTTATCATTATCTATCTTTGTACATTGAGGGTAACGTACATCTTAAGTGTTGGGGTAATAGTGCCTAACTTTTGCATAATTCTCAAAACCACAAATTAGTCTTGATCTTAAGTATTTTCTCATATTATTAATTAGGTGAAATTTCTAATGATTTATGATTTTTATCGTTATGTTTTAGAATAAGTCTTAGTTAATTGTGCATTGATGATTAAATTTGAAGAATACTAGATAATCGAGCATGATAAGTCTACTTTCTAAAAATTAAAATTGATAGGTTGTTGAACCTAATTTGAGTATCACCTTGAAGTTCAAAATTTATAAGGATTGATGTCAAAACACCCATAATTTTTTGTGAGATTTTGATCCTTATAGAGCATATACCCTTTTTCGTGCTCACTTTAATTGATTATGAGTGTGTCAACTTTGAACTGTTATTCTAGAAATTGCCTCGCTTATGCATGTCGAGACCACATTAATGATTTGATACATTGAGATGATAAAAGGCACCTAAGTTTTAACCTATTCACTCCACTAAAAAGCCTACCCATACAAATTAACCCCTAGTGAACCCCATTGAATCTTAACAACCATTTTATTGACTCACCCACTAATATTAACCCAAAATCCCTTTGTATTTGTTATCAACATTCCTTTGACTACCCCTCTATCAAGAATTGATTTGATCAATTGCCGAATTAGGTTATTTCAATCACCAAAGATCCTTCTATTATGTTTATTTAGTTTGTTCTTAAAAAAAATCCAAGTATATTCAATATTAGTAGTATAATAAAAGAGCTTAGAGCATTTAAACTCCAATTGTTGAAGAAAAAGCTCGTATTAAAGTATTATACAATTTTAAGTAATGAAAATATTCGTTATTATATAGTAATTATCTATAGTGGTATTATTAGTTTGCATTTGAAGTAAATATTCATATTTAGTTCAGTGTTTCTAGTTAGGCAATTTGTCAAGTCAGTCTCGATTCTAAACCTCTAATCTAGCCTATATCCACACCCTTAACCTTAGCCCCGTTACAACCCTGATTAAAGACCTTTTGATCTGTGTATCATCTCATATACAGTGGTGGAGATTTGATTTTCAGGCAAGCCTATGGGATTAACTTTTTAGGTTCGACTTAGAGTGCTCATTCTTGAACCTTAAACACCTTTGAGTGATTTGAGTGAATCTTTAGTGAGGATGTCAGTCCTTGTTAATTTTGAATTAAAGGTAATCACTTATATAAGGGGAGACACTTTTGTTTTCGTGCTATAAAGGTATGACTTATCGTAATTGAATCTTTAGGGTTCTTTGAGTTGAATTATCCATGTATAAATTATTTATGAATTATGATGAGACATTGTCAATAGGAATTATAAATTATGGAAAGTTCGTTTTAATTGTAAGTTGAGAATTTTGCTTGAGGACAAGGAAAAGCCTAAGTGTGGGGGTATTTGATAAACCGTAAAAGTAACATATTTTAACCCCATATTTAATAGGCTTTTGGATGATTTAGCCCTTGATTTATGTAAAAAGGTGCTTTTAATCCTTTCTTTTCATGTTTATACTCAGGAAAGCACCCGAGGATAAAAAGAACACAAAACGGGCTTAAAACGGAGTAATTGGGCCTTAGCAAGCAATCAACACGGCTTGGCCCAAAGCCCACACGACCGTGCCTCGCCAATTAACTAGAGCACGGCCTCAACTATGTAACACACGGCCATGCAGCATCCATTTATCACACAGACGTGCCTGGTGATCTACATGGCCGTGCCCCAATCGATAGACCCGAATTATGGCCTAAACCCCGACTTGCTACAGCCATGCCCAAAATGACAAAATTGAGACACGACCCAACCACAATTTACACGGGCATGTGTCATGGTCGTGCCCCTACCGTGGGAGAGAGCAATTTCACTTGGATTTGGATGCTTGAAGCCAAAGAAACATACTCCTAAGTCTACTCCAACACCCTAATAGTAATTCTGCTTGAAGGAGATACTTAGGAGCCAAGTATAGCATCACAAAGCCTATATAAACAACCCAAGGCAAGCGTTCATCTTTTAGGGAATCACTTGAAGATAGCCAGTTGATTCATCTCAAGAAGCCAAAACTCCATTAGGACAGAGGATCTCTCTTTTAATTCCTTCAAGGGGTTTTAGGGATTTCTTATGTTTTGTTTATTCTTTACTCTTGAGATGTTTTCGTATTTAGTCATGCACTAAACCCCTTAGATACCTGAAGGGGATGAAACCTATGATGGATTTTGTTATTTGATTTCTAAATTATATGATAAGTACTTAGTTTGTTATTAATTATGTTGCTTAATTTAATCTGATGTGCTTATAGGGAGGAGGAATAGACCCTACCTAAGAGTAGATCTAGCGTAATTAGCAGAGTTGATTGGGCGCGTAGAGATAGGGTTACGAGATTTTGCCGAATTAGGGTGAAACCTAATATGGGAATCCATTGATCGATTTACTGCTTCCTTAGGGGGTTATTATAAGAGAATGAGAGGTCCACTAATTAACCTAAGGTTAGACGTTATTCGCCTCGAGAGAGGGTTTAATATAGGTTAGGGAGTCTCACAGATCAAGCTGAGTAAAGAAATCATATAGTTTGGGGAATAAATAATAAGTAAAGTCATAGGTGGATTCTTCTTGAGGGTATCATCTTTATCAACTGAGTTTTCCTAAAGTCTTTCTCCAATTCAATCTTTTTTCTTTGCATTTAGTCTAAGTATTTCGTTAGTTTAATTATTCAATCACTCCAAATTTTAGGCTAAATAATAGAGAGAAAGTGAGTAGCAATACTTTTAGGTTCCCTTGGGTTCGATAAGATATTCTTGCCTAAGCTATACTACTGTTCGATAGGTGTAGTTGCCTCTATCGTTGCCACAGTTAGTCTACAGGTTCGATCACTCTTTTATAAATATTAAAACTCGACTGTTTGACACGATCAAGAAAGCACCACGCAAAATCGAAATGAAAAGTATACCAAAATGAGCAGTATAGCACTTTGGCCAAATTTCTTGTGTGCCAGAGTCCACTTTCAGCACACTTCTACCTCTCCCCTCACTTCCCTTGATTTTCTCCTAAAATCCCTCCTCAAATCTCTCCACCTGATCACACTTCCCCTCAACCACTTAATTTGAATTCTCCTCAACCACTTCAGTGTTTTAGTCAAACTCCAACACCCCGATGGCACAGCAGCAAAATAATCACTCCCTTGTCTTCAGCAAGATTCGAACCTTAGACCACTGGCATAGATGACACGCCATTTAACCCCTAGACTAGCAGGCTTTTTATGCCATGCTTTACCTACAATAATTTAAAATCCTACTAACTATAGGCAAGGGTTTTATTCCCTAAAAACAAAACTTTTGTACAAGCCTAGTTTTTAACCCAGGACTTCTCGGACACTCCAAACACACCCAAATCACTCAACCACTGAAGTAGAAAAATATTTGTGTTATAAACATGCAAAAATAAATTCTTAGATTTTGGAGCGTTACAACTCTACCCCCTAAAAGAAAATTTCGGCATCAAGATTTACCTGATCAAAATAGATGAGGGTATTATTAACGCATCATCTCTTCAGGTTCCCACGTAGCCTCTACTGAATTGTGATTGCGCCAAAGTACCTTAACCATTGGGATAGACTTCTTCCTCAATACTTTCATATCACGATCTAAAATCTAAACCGGTTCCTCCTTAAAAGTCAGGTTCGGTCTAACCTTAATCTCCTCAGTTGAAATCACGAGTGTAGGATCAGAGCAACAACGCATCAACATAGAGACGTGGAACACACCATGAATCCGATCTAACTTTAGTGGGAACCCAAGTTGATAGGCAACCGGTTCCACACGCTTCAGTATGCGGTAAGGCCCACTAAATCGAGGGCTTAACTTGCCCTTCCATCCAAACCTCAGCACCTTCTTCCATGGTGAGACCTTAAGAAAGATGAAGTCCCCCACAGAACACTCAATCTCCTTACGCTTCAAATTCGCATACGACATCTGTCTATCTGATGATGCCATCAAACGATCCCAAATTAATTTGACTTTGTCTTTAGTATCGAAAAGTAATTCAGGGCCCGAACACGCCGCTTGCCCAACTCAGTCCAACACGAAGAAGTACGACACCTACGGCCATATAACGCCTCGTAAGGTGCCATCTGAATGATAGATTGGTAGCTATTATTATACGCAAATTCTACCAAAGGTAAATAGTCTTCCCAATAGCCTTGGAAATCTATTACACAACACCTTAACATATTTTCTAGCATCTAAATTACCCTATCTAATTGACCATCTGCCTGAGGATGAAACGTCATACTGAAGTCCAATCTTGTACCCAAAGCCTCGTGTAACTTCTTCCAATCGAGACGTGAAGCGAGGATCTCTATTTGATATTATAGAAATCGATACCCCATGTAGTCTCACTATTTCAGCCACATATAGTTTAGCCAGCTTCTGCAAAGTGTAATCAGTGCGAACTGGTATGAAATGGGCTGACTTGGTCAACTGATCCACGATGACCCATACTGAATCCTTCTTAGTAGGCATTAGGGGCATACCACTAGCGAAGTCCATAGTTACTCTCTCCCACTTCCAAAGTGGAATTTTAATTGGCTAAAGAAACCCTGAAGGTAACTGATGTTTGGCTTTAACCTGTTGGCAAGTCAGACACTTACTCACAAAGTCAATGACTTCACGCTTAAGACCTGGCCACCAGTATAACTCTCGAAGGTCTCGGTACATTTTATTCCCGTCAGGATATATAGCATAAAGACTACTATGTGCTTCTCGCAGTATAGACTGCCTCAAATCAGTTTATCTTGGTACACAGACTCTCCCACGAAAACACAGTACCCCTTCGCTATTCAGTCCAAAATCTGAAGTTTCCCTAGTCTAAATCTGTCGAAAACAAGAACCCAAAGACCCATCCTCCAACTGTTTACCCTTAATGTGTTCAATCCACAACGGTTTAACTTGGAGTTCAGCCAAGAAACTACCATCATCGAATAAGTTGAGATAAGCAAACATCGATCTCAGAGTCATCATAGCCCTACGGCTCAGTGCGTTAGCCACTACATTGGCCTTACCAGGATGGTATTCAATCGAACAATCATAATCCTTAAGCAACTCAACCCATCTACGCTACCTAAGATTTAGCTCCTTCTAAGTGAGGAGGTATTTGAGGCTCTTGTGATCTGTGTAAATGATACACTTTTCACTGTATAGGTAATGCCTCCAGATTTTCAGTGCGAAAACTATCGCGGCCAACTCCAAGTCATGCGTCAGAGAATTCAGCCTCATGGGACTTAAGCTAGCGAGACACATATGCCACTACCTTACCCTCTTGCATTAACACACATCCCAAGCCGACATGTGATGCATCGCTGTAGACAGTGAATTCTTTCTTAGACACTGGCTATATTAAGACAGGGGCCTCTGTCAGAACCTTCTTAAGTTTCTCAAAACTCTATTGTTGCTTATTAGTCCAGGAAAATGGTACCCTTTACGCAACAATTTATTTAGAGGTGCGCAATTAACTAAAACCCCTCAACAAAACATCTATAATACCCTGCCAAACCCAGGAAACTTCAAATCTAAGATACCATCTTAGGCGGCTTTCAATCCAAAATAGTTTCAATTTTTCGAGGGTCAACTCTAATCCCTTCAATAGATACCACATGGCCTAGAAATGTTACCTCTCATAGCCAAAATTCACACTTGCTAAACTTAGCGTATAATTGTTTCTCTATCAGAATCTGTAGAACAACTCGGAGATGTGCGTCATATTCATCCTCAGTTTTCAAATACACCAAGATGTCATCTATAAAAACCACTACGAACCGATCCAAATAAGGCTGGAAAACTCGGTTCATTAGATCCATAAAAGCTACTAGTGCATTTGTTAGTCCAAACGGCATCATAAGGAACTCATAATGACCATAACGAGTACTAAACACCATCTTGGGGACATCAGTCTCTTTGACTCTCATCTAATAGTACCCAATTAAAGATCAATCTTAGGGAAGACTGAAGCTCTTCGAAATTGATCTAATAGATCATCAATCCTAGGCAGGGGGTACTTATTCTTAAAAGTCAATTTATTCAATTGCTGGTAGTCGATGCACATACACATGGATCCATCCTTCTTTTTCACAAATAACATTGGTGCTTCCCAAGGAGATACACTAGGGCGGATGAACCCTCAATCCAGTAACTCTTGGATCTGAGCCTTAAGCTCTACTAACTCTTTCGGTGCCATTCTATAGGGAGCGATGGACACCTGAGCTGTACTCGGTAGGAGCTCAATCCCAAATTCCACTTCACAGTTTGGGGGCAATCCAGGTAGTTCATTGAGAAAAAAATACAAAAAATCTCTTACTGTTTAGTTATCTTTAACAGATGGAACCTCAGAATCGACACCACTGGTGAAGGCTAAATACGCTTCACAACCCATATGAACCAACTTCTTGGTCGTCAAAGTAGAAATCACATTTGCCAAATAATTCTGACGTTCTCCCATTACCACCACTTCATCCCCCTCCGCCGTTTTTAGTACCACCCGCTTAGTAGCAGAATCCAAATTCACTTGATGTTTAACCAACCAATCCATGCCCAGTATTAAGTCAAATTCACCAAAAGGTAGTTCCATTAAGTCCGCCATAAAGATGGGTCCATGCACCTTTAAAGGTACATCGCTGAACGATTTGTTTACTCTAACTGATTGCTCTAAAGGACTTAACGCAGTAATTTCACTCGTAGTGGTTTCAACCATTATACCCAAGGTCTCAAACACTGAGCATGCTATATACGAATGCGTAGACCCAACTTCAATCAATACAGTATATAGTACATTATGGATAAAGAATGTACCAGTAATAACATCTAGGGCGCCTCTGTCCTCTCGAAGATGTGCAGTATAAATCAGAACTGGCTGCCTCGCCTTAGTATGACCAGCACCTCTTCCCAGTTCTCCATGACCATGGCCCATACCATTCCCATGTCTGGCCTGACCACTGCATCTCGGTGGATGCTAAACACATCTCAGAGGCTAAACAGTACCTCGACCTGTAACTTGCATCTGCTCGGGCCTCCGTGGACAATTTCTAATATGGTGCTCTAATGATCCGCACCTCAAACATGCCCCAATCCTTTTCCAACATTCGCCCTGATGGCGTATATCACAGCCACCACATGGATGCGGTCCAATAGCAGCAATAGGGCCCTAACTCTGACCGGCCCATCCATTCTAGCCTTTTTTTTGGCCTATGAACAAAACTTGAGGGCTCTGAATCCCTCTTATTCCTAACCTTTTCTTTGTTCAGATGCTCAGTACGCTTCATCTCTTCGACGACCTTTGCCTTATCAACCAGTGTGGCGAAATCTCGCTTCCCTATAGAGCTATCAACATTCTCAGACTATCCCTAGGGCCATCCTCGAAACGAACACACCGCTCATAATCAACTGCCACCATCCCCCGTGCATAGCGGCTTAGTCGCAAGAATTCAGCCTCATATTCTGCCACTAACTTATCCCCCTAAGTCAAATTTAGAAATTCCTTCCTTTGGGCATCCACATAACTCGTGCCCACATACTTTCCTTGGAAAGCAGTCTTAAAGAATTACCATGTCAATTGGTCGGCCTGAGTACCCTCTTTAATTGTAAGCCACCACTGATAGGCTTCATCTCGTAGCAAGGGCACTGAACCTTTTAACTCCTATTCGAAGGTGCAGTCAAGGTCATCCATGATCCTCTCTGTGGCCTCAATCCAATATTCAGCCACGTTAGGGGTAACTCCAATGATACCCTTAAAAATCTCAGCCCCATTAGACTAGAGTCATTTTGTAATCGACCCACGGCCCACAGTACCAGTTTTGGGCCTAGCAACCCTTTCCATAATTCACAACATAGCTTAGGACAATGCATCACCCCGAGCTGCTCGATCGTGAGACCCGATCTCAGCCACAAGTGAAGCTGGTGCCTCTCTAGCTTCAGTGTTAGGCATGTGGCCCGATGACGAAGACCCAGCCCGAGCGCCTCTTCAACCTCCGCCACGACCTCTTTTACCTCTTCCACGAGTACCCCTGATATTCATTATCTATTTGCGTATTATCCATTTTTAACAATTTTGTGCATTAGTTTACAGTTCCAGTGTTAATTAACAGATAACTTATGGAAAGCAATATTAGAATTTAAGAGTTTATTTTCGCAAAACGCAGTCTCACTAAAATTTTACTTTTCCCAAACTAGAATATTTCAGTAAAGTCTACTACCTATAATAGTCTCAATATTTCACTTTAAACAAACAAATGTTTCAGAGGACTTACAATACTGGCGCTAGAGACTCGGTGTACCACACTTCCAGTAAAACTATTTCAAAATACTTTTACATCGTTTGGAACAGTTCTTTTTGAAAATTTCAAGTTTTTAGAAGAAACCCAAAAACCACAGTTGAGTTTTCAACCTGGACTCTGATACCACTAAATGTAACACCCCAAACTCAACCTAGACGTTATGGTCGAATCTGGTGATATCATATTGAAGTGTTTTTCGAAAACAACATTTCATTAGAAAACCCAAGTTGTTTTCAACAGTTTGTCGATCATATTAGTTTGTTACCATATTTAAAGCAATGTTTGATACAGAAGCTTTTACAGTACTTTACGAAAACATGGTGTTTTGAAAAGCATTCATCTTTGGAAAATCCACATCCTACTACAACCAGTAAGAATTTAAATAATTAAAATCCCAAATTTAAAGTTTAAAATTAAAGAGGCCTTATTACATAATAAAACCCAATTAAAACCGTAGGAAATAAACTTAAATAAATAAATGAATACGGTTGTGTGGCACCTTCGAATCCCTCGCAGCATCGATCCACCTACGACTGGGGATTACTTGTACAGAAAAATAGAGGTGTGAGTTTACGAAAACTCAGTGTGTAACCCCATGCAAATAAACAGCCAATTATGCCTTTAGTCATAATGCAGTGCAGGCCTAAGCCCAAGTCAATATGATTCGATTCGATTGGGCCTTGGCCCATTACAGTATCAGTATCAGTGTGGGCCTTAGCCAATTACAATATCAGTGTGGGACTTAGCCCATAACAGTACAAGTAATAGTTTAAGCATGCAAACAGAAGTCCTACCCATCCAGCCTCTACACCCCACTCCGTCCAGCCCATCACTCCATGTGGAGATAAAATCACCCACCCATCCCTACACTCCAAAATCAGCATCGGTTGTAGCAATAAACATAAATTGTGGCAAAGCTGCTAGTACAGTGCACTTCTTCCAATCATAATAACCCATCCCATACAGCATATCACACATGAATGCAACATACGTATTTATATAATGGCACGGTCAAATATCGTCATACATAACATAGGGGCATAACAGTCATTTTACCATAGGGGCATAACAATCATTTTATCAGTTGGGGTATAGGTGTACTTACCGGCCTATTAGTTGGTCTATAGTCATCTTGGGTGACCTGTGCAACCTTAACAGTCATACAGTGCAAATGGGCCCAAGGCCCACAATGCGGGCCCATGTAGGCCCACATGCTCGTGAGGCCCACTTAGCCCAAAAATGTGCTCGGCAATGTAATTTACTAAGCTTGGCCTAAAATTCTCCACATGCTTGTGTGGTTAACCCATGTAGGGCCTACAAGTCCATTGGGGCCACACGGCATAAGACCATGAAATCGCTCATGGTGGCCTCAATAGTTAAACGCCCACGTTTTATGAGTTCAGATTACTACACGATCGACCGCACGCTCGTGTAATGTCAATTGTCATATTTTTTGGCTTTTCCCAATTTTTGATTTGGGTAGTGTTTAAACACACTTTTCGATATTTCACCTATATCATTTGTAAAGTGTTGTTACATACCTGGTTTCTATTTGTTGAAAAGACCGCCCACACATTTGAAACCTACACTTGACCAAAAATTCCCAATTAATCATTTAAGCATTTACTCAAACGAATACACACAAGATCCCAATCATTAAACTCACACCACATTTCCTTCGATCAAGTAAAGAGGGAAGTTTCGCCTACCCAACCGTTGATTACAAGCCTTCTACCCATGGAAAGGTTCTTAGACACAAACCAAAATGGGTAAGTACTTAATCGACCAGCAACAAGATAACATTATACCATTACCCTTACCAACAACACAAGGAGGAGAACCAAATACACAGTGTAAGACTTAATAGCAAGTAGAATGCTTACCAGAAAATAGAGAAGGGAACAAGGTCGGCCTCAAGAGAGATGGAATGATTCAGCAACAGGAAAAGAAAGGAGAGATTCTGCCAAGGGGAAAAAAGTGGAATGAAGGAGGACGAACCGAATAGCCATACACACAACCTCACACAATTCAGGAAAAAGAAGAATAAGAGGGATGATAAACTTGAGAGCAGAGAAAGAAAAAGTAAAAACTAATATTGCAAAAGTGAGCAAAAGGGAAAGGAGGCACTAGGAGTAATTTTTGCCAAAAGGTTTTCAAAAATGAGAGAAAGAAGAATACACCACAAACTCCAACCACATTCACCAAAGAGAGAAAATGCAAAAAGAGAGAAAACACCACACAAAACTAAAATAAATAGTATACTAAAATGAGCAGTATACCAATCGGCTGAATTTCTTGAGTGCTAGAGTCCACTTTTGGCACACTTCTAGCTCTCCCCTCACTCCCTTGATTTTCTCCTAAAATCCTTCCTCAAATCTCTCCACTTGATCACACCTTCCCTAAACCACTTAATTTTAATTCTCCTCAACCATCAGTGTTTCAGTGAAACTCTAACATCCCCATGGTATAGCAACAAAATAAACACTCCCTTGCCTTTAGCAAGATTCAAACCTTAAACCACTGGCATAGATAACACGCCACTTACCCCCTAGATCAAGCAGGCGTTTTATGTCATGCTTTACCCACAATAATTTAAAAGCCTACTAACTATAGAAAAGAGTTTTATTCCCTAAAATAAAACTTTTGCACAAGCCCAGTCTTGAACCCAAGATTTCTCAAACACTCCCAAACATACCCAAATCACTCAACCACTGAAGCAGACAAGTATTTGTCTTAAAAACATGCAAAAATAAATTCTTAGATTTTGGGGCGTTACAACTCTACCCCCTAAAAGAAAATTTCAGCCTCGAAATTTAACTGATCAAAATAGATGAGTGTATTGTTGACGCATCGCCTCTTCCGGTTCCCACGTGGCCTCCTCTGAACTGTGATTGCACCAAAGTACCTTAACCAGTGGGATAGACTTCTTCCTCAAGACTTTCACATTAACGATCTAAAATCTGAACCGGTTCCTCCATAAAAGTCAGGTCCGGTCTAACCTCAATCTCCTCAGTCACAATCACGTGTGTGGGATCAGAGCGATAATGCCTCAGCATAGAGACGTGGAACACATCATGAATCGATCTAACTCTGGAGGTAACTCAAGTTGATAGGCAACCGATCCCACACGCTTCAGTATGCGATAAGGCCCAATAAATCGAGGGCTCAACTTGCCTTCCATCCAAACCTCAACACCTTCTTCTATGGTGAAACCTTAAGAAAGATGAAGTCCCCCACAAAATACTCAATCTCCTTGTGTTCAAATCCACATACGACTTCTGTCTATCCGATGTTGCCTTCAATCGATCCCAAATTAATCTGACTTTGTCTTTAGTATCAGAAACAATTCAGGGCCTAGAACACGCTGCTTGCCCAACTCAGTCCAACACTAAGGAGTACGACACCTATGACCATATAACACCTCGTAAGGTGCCATCTGAATGCAAGACAGGTAGCTATTGTTATACACAAATTTTGCCAAAGGCAAATAGTTTTCCCAATAGCTTTGGAAATCCATTACACAACACCTTAATATATCTTTCAGTATCTGAATCACCCTCTCTGATTGACCATCTGTCTGAGGATGAAACACCGTACTAAAGTCCAATCTTGTACCCAAAGCCTCGTGTAACTTCTTCCAAAACTAAAACGTTAAGCGAGGATCTCTATCTGATATTATGGAAATCAGTACCCCATGCAGTCTCACTATTTCAGCCATATACAATTTAGCCAACTTCTGCAAAGTGTAATCAGTGCAAACTGGTATGAAATGGGATGACTTGGTCAACCGATCCACAATGACCCATACTGAATCCTTCTTAGTAGGCATTAGGGGTAGCCTAATAACAAAGTCCATAGTTATTCTCTCTCATTTCCAAAGTGGAATTTTAACTGGCTGAAGCAACCCTAGAAGGTAACTGATGTTCGGCTTTAAGCCGTTGGCAAGTCAGACACTTACTCACAAAGTCGGAGACTTCACGCTTAAGACTTGGCCACCAGTATAACTCTCGAAGGTCTCAGTACATTTTATTCCCGTCGAGATGCATAGCATATGGACTACTATGCACTTCTCGTAGTATAGACTGCCTCAAATTAGTATCTCTTGGTACACAGACTCTCCCACAGAAACACAATACCTCTTCACTATTCAGCCCAAAATCTAAAGTTTCCCCATTTTCAATCTGTCGAAAACGAGGACCCAAAGACCCATCCTCCAATTGTTTACCCTTAATCTGTTCAACCCAGGGCGGTTTAACTTGGAGTTTAGCAAACAAACTACCATCATCAAATAAGCTAAGACGAGCAAACATCACTATCAGATCCGTCATAACCCTATGGCTCAGTGCGTCGCCACCACATTGGGCTTACTAGGATGGTATTCAATCAAACAGTCGTAATCCTTAAGCAGCTCAATCCATCTACGCTACCTAAGATTTAGCTCTTTCTGAGAGAGGAGGTATTTGAGGCTCATGTGATATGTGTAAATGATACACTTTTCACCGTATAGGTAATGCCTCAAGATTTTTAGTGCGAATGCTACCGTGGCCAACTCCAAGTCATGCGTCGGATAATATGCCTCATAGGACTTAAGTTGGCGAGACGTATATGCTACTACCTTACCTTCTTGTATCAACACACATCCCAAGCCGACATGTGATCCATCAGCTGTAGACAGTGAATTCTTTCTTAGACTCTAGCTGTATGAAGACAGGGGCCTTTGTTAGAACCTTCTTAATTTTCGCAAAACTATCTTACTACTTATCAGTCCAGGCAAATGATACCCCTTTACGCAACAATTTAGTCAGAGGTCCAGCAATCAACGAAAACCCTTCAACAAAATGTCTATAATACCCTGCCAGACCTAGAAAACTTCAAATCTCAGATACTGTCTTAGGCGGCTTCCAATCCAAAATAGCTTCAATTTTTTGAGGATCAACTCTAATCCCTTCAGTAGATACCACATGGCCTAGAAATGTTACCTCCCGTAGCCAGATTTCACACTTGCTGAACTTAGCGTATAATTATTTCTCCCTCAAAATTTGCAGAATAACTCGGATATGTGTGTCATGTTCATCCTCAGTTCTCAAATACACAAAGATGTCATCTATAAAAACCACTACGGACCGATCCAAATAAGGATGGAACACTCGGTTCATTAGATTTATAAAAGCTATTGGTGCATTCGTTAGTCCAAACGGCATCACAAGGAACTCATAACGACCATAACGAGTCCTAAACGCCGTCTTGTGGACATCAGCCTCGTTGACTCTCAGCTGATGGTACCTCAATCGAAGATCAATCTTAGAGAAGACCGAAGCTCCTCAAAATTGGTCAAATAAATCATCAATCCTTGGCAGGGCGTACTTATTCTTAATAGTCAATTTATTTAGTTGCCGGTAGTCGATGCACATATGCATGGATCCATCCTTTTTTTACAAATAACACCAGTGCTCCCCATAAAGATACACTTGGAAGATGAACCCTCGATCCAGTAACTCTTGGATTTAAGCCTTAAGCTCGACAAGCTCCTTGGTGCCATTTTATCATGAGCGATGGACATCGAGCTATACCTTGTAAGAGCTCAATCCCAAATTCCACTTCACGATTTAGGGGGCAATCCAGATAGTTCATCGAGAAAAACATCCGAAAAATCTCTGACTGTTCTGATATCTTTAATAGATGGAACCTCAGAATCAACACCACTGATAAAGGCTAAATATGCTTCACAACCCGTACAAACCAACTTCTCGACCATCAAATCAGAAATCACATTTGCCAAATAATTCGACATTCCCTTATTACCACCACTTCATCCTCCTTCGCCGTTTTCAGTACCACCGCTTAGTAGTAGAATCTAAATTTACTTGATGTTTAACCAGCCAATCCATGCCTACTATTAAGTCAAATTCACCAAAAGGTAGTTCCATTAAGTCCGCCATAAAGATGGCTCCTTGCATTTCCAAAGGTACATCTCTGAACAATTAGTTTACTCTAACTGACTGCCCTAAATGACTCAACACAATAATTTCACTCGTAATGGTTTCAACCATTATACCCAAGGTCTCAAACACCAAGCATGCTATATATGAATGCGTAGACCCAACATCAATCAGCGCAATATAAGTTACATTTTGGATAAAGAGCGTACTAGTAATAACATATGGGGCGCCTCCGTCCTCTCGACGACGTATCATAAACTGAGCTAGCTGCCTGGCCTCATTATGACCAGCACCTATGTCCGGTGCTCCACGACCATGGCCCATACCATTTCCATATCTGGCCTGACCACAGCCTCTCGGTGGCTGCTGAACACCTCTTGGCGGCTGAACAGTACCTTGACCTATAACTTGCATCTGCTCGGGCCTCCGTGGACAATCTCTGATACGGTGCTCTAATGGTCCACACCTCAAACATGCCCCAATCCTTTTCCAACATTCGCCCTGATGGCGTTTACCACAGTCACCACATGGCTACGGTCCAGTAGTAGCGATAGGGGCCCTAACTCTAACCTGCCCATCCATTCTAGCCTTTTTATTTGACCTTTGAACGGAACTTGAGGGCTCCAAATCCCTCTTATTCCTACCCTTTTCTCTCTTCAGATGCTTAATACGCTTCACCTCCTCGACGATCTTTACCTTATCAACCAATGTGGCAAAATCTCGCTCCCTCTGTGGAGTTATAAACACTCTCAGACTATCCCTGAGGCCGTCTTCAAAATGAACACACTGCTCATAATCAGTTGCCACCATCCCCAGTGCATAGCGGCTCAGTTGCAAGAATTCAGCCTCATATTCAGCCACAAACTTTTCCCTTGAGTCAAATTTACACATATTTTAACCCCATGTTTGGCTTAATTTTGGATAAATATTCATTAGATTTGATGAATTCGATGTTCTTAATCTCTTAATTTCATGTTTTATACTTAGGAGAGCTTAGGAAGTCAAAAAGAATGAGAAACGGGCCAAAAATGGACAAAACGGACCTACATGAGAAATCAACATGGCATGGAGTTCACCATACGGCCGTGCCACTTTAGTAGACTCGAACACGGCCTAGGCTCGATTCACACGGGCGTGTCACATTGGCATGTCCCTACCGCAGCAAATAAGAGTTTCATTCAGATTAGGATACTTGTGGGCCAATAGAGGTGTTCCAAAGCCTATATAAACACCCTAGGAGGCAACTTAAAAGGGAGTTCGATAGGACGTCGAATAGACGCTGAGTAGGAGGTAGAAAATACTCCAAGACAACCGTTAGGAACAGCTTAGGAGAAGGATCTCCATCAAGACTAAAGATCTCCCATTAAGTTCTTTAGAAGTTTTGGGTTTTCATTATGTTTTGTGGTTTTCCCTCTTTTATGATGTTTCCTCTCTTTTATGATGTTTCCTCTTTTAGTATGAACTAAATCCCTTAGGTACCTAAGGGGATGAAACCTATGATAGATCTTATTATTATTTGATTTATGAGATAAATACTTGTGCTTATTCTTAATTGAGAGTTTTATTCTTGTTTTGATAACTCAGGTTATTAATTCAAGTCGAATGTACTTATTTAGTGGAGCAAAAGTTCCTGTTTAAAAGTAGATCAACACAATTAAGCGAAGTTGATTGCGACCCTAGAAATAGGGCGACAAAAATCTGTCAGATTAGGTTCAAACCTAATATGGGAATCCATAGATAGAATCAATGCGACAATAGGGGTTTTAATTAGAAAGAGATTTCAATTAATTAACCTAGAGTCAGTTGTTAGTAGTCTCGAAAGAGGTATTAATATAATTCAGGGATTTCTATGGATTAAGTCAAGTGAATGAATCGCATGAATCAAAAGTAATAAGTGAAGTCTAGGTGGATTCTTCCTTATGTGTCGTCCATCTCATATAAGTTGTCCAAAGTATTTTCCTAGTTTACTCCCTGTCAAGTTCATAAGTTAGTTAAATTAGTTAGTTAAATTTTAGATTAAAAATAAATCCCCTATAATTATTAGGCTAGATAATAAAAAGATAGTTATTACTAATTAATCTTGGTCCTTGAGGATACGATATTTCGAACTTACCACAGCTATACTACTGTTCAATAGGTACGCTTGCCTTTGTCGAAATAATAGTTGTTTCGAGCATCCATTAAGTTTTTAGCGCTGTTTGAGGACTAAGATATTAGGAAAACTAATTTTTTATTAATTTAGCCATTTTATTTATTTTCAATTTATATTTATTTTAATTTTAACGTTATTAATTCCTTTTATTCTTTTCTAGCAGGTTCCTCTAGTTTATGACTAGAAGGAACCTGATAGGACCCTTGATTTTTGACAGTGATATAAAAGGTACTATTCACAGAAATCGTAGGGAAATAAGGCGAAGCCTATGGTACATAGAAGAAGAGCAAGAAAATGATCCCGATATTACTGAAGAGATGGCTGATAATAATCTGCTACCTCCTGTGGTGGCAGCAAACCCGATGAATTAAAATCCTGCTCCCTATACTATGTATGATTATGATAAACCTAATTTAACAAGAACCGAATCTAGTATTGTTAGACCTGCTGTTGCTGCAAATAATTTTGAACTGAAACCTAAGACTATACAGATGATACAGCAGTTTATTCAGTTTGATGGTTTGTAGGATGAGGACCCTAACAATCACTTGGCAAATTTTCTAGAATTTTGCGACACTTTCAAAATAAATGGCGCTTCTGATGATGCCATTCTTCTTCGGTTGTGTAACATCCTGAGTTACTGGGTCTGTGCATTTTGTGTGTTCTGAGGGTTAAAGTGTTAGCTTGAGATTTAGAGGGGCGAATTGGGCTCAAGTTTGGGCTGAGACCTGGGTTAATTTTCTAATGGGGAGTTATAGGAAAGAAACAAGGGGTATTTGTGTTTAAAATTTACAAGGTGGGCTTGTGGCCCAAAATCTGGTGGTGCTGTAAGGAAGCAAGTAGGCGGCGTCACTAAGGGGAGGATTGGGCCTAAGTGTTGGCCACTTGGAGCCCATGCTTTTGGGCTAAAATTCGACACTCTAAGAGGGGAAGGGAGGACGACACAATGGCTAGAAAATAGGAGATTTAATTCTTTTATTTAGGTGGATAATATGTTGATTTATGAAGGGAGGGGTTGGTGCTAAGGAGGCCTCTTTTGAAGGGAGGATGTAGATTAAGATAACATGGGAGGATAAGATTTATCAGGTGGAGGAGGAGTTGGCCAAAAATCAAGCTCTGGGGAGGGGGTGAAATTTGGTTTGATATGCCGAAATTAGTAGGCACAAGTGATCATCTTTTTCATCTTTTTCTTTCTTTCTCACCTTCTCTCTTCAAGCCAAAATTCTCTTCTCTTATGGGTTCTCTCATTTACCTCAATTTCTCTCCAAAACCAAAACCCTATCTTCCTAAAAGCCGAACCCTCTTTGCCCATATTTTCTTCTTCCATAGCCGAACCTTTTAGCCATTTTTCAATAGTGTTTTCTTTATCTCTCTAAGAATCGAAACCCCTAATCATACAATTAAAGATCTTATTTCATTTTTGGCTTTCTATTTTGGATTCCCTACTGTTCTAGCTCTTGCCGAATCATCTTCAAGGGGTTGTTGGGCCGAATCTTGCTAGGTGGTGTTTGAATCGGTCAAGTGAAGTTAAGAGGGGTAACTTTTTTTATCTCGTAATATATCTTTTGAGATTTCCTGCTTAAGCCGAATGGCCACTCAGTTTAATAGTTGGATGCTTGATCGAATATAGGTGGGGTGGTGTCACTTGTGGTTGAAGATCTCTAGGAGTTGGTTAGTCAGTGGGTCAAGTCCAAGGGCTGTGGCCGTGAACACCAATTTCTTTTAGTTTGTTCTCATTGCATTATTATGATTTAGTGACCAAGGTGTGTTCATGGACTCGAATGCCAGCCAAGCAATAAGAAGGGTTGGATCTGTAAACCCAGCCCCTAAGTTCAAGAAGTGAGCAGTATTAGGGGTGCGAGATTGGCCACCGGGTTGTGGCCCGGTATCGGAGAAAGATTGTAGGCAGATAGTGGTAGTCTTGAGTGACAATAGTGTTAAAGCCGAGAGTGCGATAGTACGAGTGTCAGGTGCATAACTCTTACGCACTTCATATGTTGTTATGTTAAATGATGTGTTTGTTAAAAGCCAAAATAACAGTTGGAAACATTACGTTACCCTTACGGATATAAGCAAGGACTCCGGGTAAGTCCATTACGGTGAATATCATGTCTTGTCTATGTGATATCTGTGTGTGCCATGTTATATTTTCTTACGTATTAAGCTTGATCACATTGTATGGAGAAACATATGCATGAAATATAGGTATGATGAGAGGAGAGGGAAGGCATGATTTATCAGACTGTCACCAGTGGTTATGTACCACACGTGGGTTGGCCCCTCATATTATTATTCTGTGACTAAGTCTCAATGGTTTGGAACCACCAGTGGTTAGGTACCACATATGATTATTTCTGTGACTCGTCCCAATGGTTAGGTACCACAGTGGGTTAGCCCCACATATTGATTTAAGGGATCGTCACCAGTGGTTACGTACCACAAGTGGGTTGGCCCTACATATGAATAATTGTAACTTTGGTTACCAGTGGTTAGGTACCACCAGTGGCTAGGTGCCACAAGGGGTAGATTTGGGAGACTTGGATGGATATTTAGGTACTGGGTTTCATGACATGCATAATATCATATGAATCTATGTATGAGTTTGACGTCTTTTGGGATGGGGAATTACACACTGAGTCTCGGTGACTCACCCCTTCCATTACATTTTACAGATAATGCGTAGATCGTGGATTTGGAGCCGGGGTAGACTCGCGGTGGCCATGCGAAATATCTATTTTTGTTTCAATGTTCATTTCGGTTTTAATTTTTATTCACTTTAAGTTGGGATTTTAGTTTGTAATAAGGCCACTTAAACTTTACGTTGGGATTTATTATTCTTTTCATTTTCTCTTAAACTTTATTAAATGAAAAAGGCATGTCAGGTAATCTATGGAATGGACATTTTTATAAACTTAAGTAAATACTCTGAGTTTTTCTAAATTTATACACCGGATAAATAATCAACAAGGTTAACAACGAAGTGATTCTATCATGCTAAAAAATGTTTCAAAATGTTTTAACAATTCACTCAATTCAACCACGTTTTTTAACTACACAAAAGTTTCTCTTGAAATCAAGTCAACCAAAATGGTTTGTGAGACGTTTTCTTTCCAGTGACACGCCAGATTCGGTTGTAGCGTTTAGGCCAGGTTTGGGGTGTTACAGGTTGTTTTCCTTTTCATTGAAGAACAAAGCTAAACAGTGGTTGAACTCGTTACCATGAGGATCACTCACTACATGGGAACAAATGACCGAAAAAATCTTATTAATATATTTTTCGCTGACTAAAACGACTAAGTTGAGGAATGATATCTCTTCTTTTGTGCAGATGGATTTAAAAACACTTTACGATGCATGGGAGAGATACAAGGATCTATTGAGAAGATGCCCTCACCATGGGTTACCCTTGTGGCTACAGGTTCAAACCTTTTACAATGGTGTGAACCCCTCAACTAGGCAGTTAATTGATTCAGCCACCAGTGGAACCCTGAATAACAAAACCCCTGAAGTGGCTTATAAGTTTATAGAGGATATGTCACTGCATAACTATCAGTGGCAAGTTAAGAGGACAAAGCCAACAAAAGTCGCCAGTGTATTAAACCTCGACGCAGTAACCATGATATCAAATCAGGTGGAACTGTTAAATAAAAAGATTGATAGTTTGTGTGGTTCTTCGCAGGAACACCCAGTAATGCAGTGCGATACATACGGAGGAGGGACAAACACTACAGAATACCCACCCTACAACCTTGGCATAGAAAACGAACAGATAAACTTTATGGATAATAATTATAGACCCCAAAATAACTTTTATAGTAACACTTATAATCTAGGTTGGATAGACCATCCAAACTTTTCATGGGGTGGCTAAGGAAATTAGAGACAACAACCCTTCCCAGGCTTTCAACAGTAACCCTACCCACAAGAGAAAAAGCCGAACCTTGAGGAGATGTTGACAAAATTCATTGCGGTGTTAGAAACTCATTTCCGAAACACCGAAACAACACTAAAAAATTAGCAAGCATCAATTCAAGGGATCGAGAACCAATATCTAAACGACCACAAGGTAGCTTGCCAAGTAACACTGAAACTAACCCAAAAGAGCAACTTCAAGCCATAACTACTCACGATAGTGAAAGGTTAGATGAACCAAAGGTAAGGCAAGAGAATGTGGTAGAGGAAGGTAAGGTTGAGGTAAGCCATGATAAACCAAAACAGACAATTACAGAGTACCAACCTCGTGTGCCATACCCCAATGCGATGAAGAAAAACAACACAGATGAACAATTCAATAAATTTCTTAAACTTCTAAAGAAATTACATATTAACTTACCATTTCTTGAAGCTTTTTCCTAGATGCCAGATTCAAGGAAATTTTTAAAAGAGTTGTTGACAAACAAACGGAGGTTAGAAGAGGCGTCGCATGTGGAGCTAAATGCAGTGTGCTCAGTAATTTTGCAAAATAAACTACCATGAAAATTAAAAGATCCAGGGAGTTTTACAATTCCATGTTTAATTGGTAGTTTATCTATTAATAATGCTTTAGCTGATTTAGGATCAAGCATAAATGTTATGCCTTATAAAATGTTTAAACAGCTAGGTCTAGGGAAACCCAAACAAACTAGGATGAGCATTCAATTAGTTGATAAAACTATTAGAATTCCTAGGGGTATAATTGAGGATGTCCTAGTAAAGATTGACAAACTCATATTTCGAGTAGACTTTGTCGTTTTAGACATGGACGAAGACAACAATGTCCTTTTAATTTTAGGAAGACCCTTTTTAGCAATTGCTAGAACTAAAATTGATGTTGGTACAGGTGAACTCACACTTTGTGTAGGTGACGAAACAATCACTCTTCAGGCTCTTGACTTAGCTAGGACATCGAGTAATCAAGGTGAAAACATAAATTCTATTAATAACCATTTGGTTCAACCTTCTTTGCAGGAAACACCACGAAACTACACAACTGAGCTAGATCCTAGACCTCATGCCAATAAAGAAGTAATTCATGAGGAACGAAGGCTTCAGATCGATGAACTAGATGAGTGGAAGACACATTTCAAGGAGAAACTAAAAACAAACGAAGTGAACCCGAGGCAAATCCATGAGGAGTTTAAAGGCAGAACAAATCACTTCAAGGTTAGGGACCAGGTACTTTAGATACAACCGACCCTCGAATAACCACTTCAGGCTAAATACAAACGGTACGACTCTTTTACGATACTTAAGGTCTTTCCATACGGAGCGGTCGAGGTAACTCACTCTAAGTTCAGAACTTTTAAGGTACACATTACTCGATTCAAACCGTATATTAATAGAATTAATAAAGAGAAGTTTCGACTCGAACCACCATGAATACCCAAATGAGAGGAATGTCAAGCTAAGACTTTAAACGAGCGCTTCTCGGGAGGCAACCCGAGCATTAACCTTATTAATTTTTATATTTTTAAATTTTAGCATCTAACTAAGAACTAACCAGACTTTTAGGCGCAGGTTTTCATACCCACACGGCCTTGCACACAACCGTGGCCGTGGCCGTGGCCGTATGGCCACCACAGGTAGGTACAAGGTCGTGGGCAACCACCAAATCCCTGATCTCTATTTAAAATCCCATTATTCTGTTCACTTCCCCCCAAATCTTCTTCCATTTTCCCCTTTCTTTTTGAACTCATGCCCATTTTCCATTATTTACTTTTATTTTTATTTTATCCTCTTTATAATTTTCATCTTTTTCTTCATGCCATTTAGATTTAGCTTAGGATACAATAAGATTAGGCCATCTGCTTCAAGGATCCAATTTCAAATGGTTCGAGGCGCTCCCCCACGTTCACCTCTGCCAATCCTATCGGTTTCTTTTCATTGACTCCATCCAAAATTTAGGAAGTTTCACTTCTCTCCCTATCTTATGATTTTATTATTATTTCACTATTATCTATCTTTGCACATTGAGGGCAATGTACATCTTAAGTGTGGGGGGTGAATTTCAAAATTTCCTAACTTTTTGCATTATTCTCAAATCCTGAATGATATATTGTCTTACGTAATTTTCTTATATTACTAATTAGAATGAAACTTTTGTTGATTTATGATTTTTATTGATATGTTTTGACTTAAGTCATAGTTAATTGTGCATTGATAATTTAAACTTTAAGATATTAGAGAAGCATGATAAGTCTATTTTCGTAATAAAATTTTATAGGTTGTTTCCCTAAATTTGAATATTACTTTGAAATTTGAAATTTACAAGGTTGACATCAAAAACCATAATTTTTGTGAGATTTTGAGCCTTTAGAGCATATACCTTTTCGTGCTCACTTTATTAATTATGAGTATTTCAACATTGATTTGTTATTCTAGAACTTGCTTCGATTATACAGGTCGAGACCACACCTTTGATTTGATATACTGAGATGATAAAGGCACCTAGGATTTAACCCACTCACTCCAAAAAAAAAGCCTACCTCCGTAATTAACCCCTAGTGAACCACTTTTTAGCTTAATCAATCGTTTCTTGATTTACCACTAATATTAAGTCGAAACCCCATTATTAACTAGTTTATCCCATTTTCTTGACTCCCCTTTTTTTGAGATTTGATTTGATCGGTTACCTAATTATAGTAGTTGAATTCATCTTTTATTATGTATTTAATCTTAAAAGAAGAAGAAGAATTTGAAATTCATTCATTATTAGTTCTATGTTTTATGAGCTTAAATAGTTAAATCCACATCTTTAGAAGAAGCTCATGTTATTGATGTAATTATTCATTATCAGTTTATTGTTTCTAGTTAGGTAATTTGTCAATTCAATCTCGATTCTAACACTTTAAATTAGCCTTTATCCACACCTTTAACCCAAGCCCCATTACAACCCTTTTTAAAGACTTTTTGATTCGTGTATCATCTCATTTTATAGTGGTGGAGATTTGATTTTCATGCAAGCCTATAGTAATAACTTTTTATGTTTGACTGATGAGTGCTTTATTTTGAACCTTAAACACTTTGAGTGATTTGAGTGAATCTTTAGTGAGGATGTCAATCCTTGTCAGTTTTGAATCGAGGTAATTATTTAGGTAAGGGGAAACACTTATGTTTTCGTGTTACAAAAATTAATGACTTAGATTGTTTGAATATTTAGGACTCTTTAAGTTAAATTATCCATGTATGAATTATCTATGAATTATGATAAGACATTATTGATGAGGATTATGAACTGAGGGAAGTTTATTTTAATTGTGACTTGAGAATTTTACTTGAGGACAAACAAAAGCTTAAGTGTGGGGGTATTTGATAAACCATAATTTACACATATTTTAACCCCATGTTTGGCTTAATTTTGGATGAATATTCATTAGATTTGATGAATTCGATGCTCCTAATCTCTTAATTTCATGTTTTATACTCAGGAGAGCTTAAGGAGTCGAAAAGAATGAGAAATGGGCTTACATGAGAAATCAACACGGCCTGGAGTTCACCATACAGTCGTGCCACTTTAACAGGCTCAAACACGGCCTAGGCTCGATTCATATGCGTGTGTCCCTACCACAAGTAAAAAGAGTTTCATTCCTATTAGGATACTTGTGGGCCAATAGAGGTGTTCCAAAGCCTATATAAACACCCTAGGAGGTAAATTAAAAGGGAGTTCAACAGGACATCGAATAGACACCGAGTAGGAGGAAGAAAATACTCCAAGACAGCCGTTAGGAACAGCTTAGGAGAAGGATCTCCATCAAGACTGAAGATCTCCCATCAAGTTCTTTAGAAGTTTTTGGGTTTTCATTATGTTTTGTGGTTTTCCCTCTTTTATGATGTTTTCCTCTTCTAGAATGAACTAAATCCCTTAGGTACCTAAGGGGATGAAACCTATGATAGATCTTATTATTATTTGATTTATGAGAAAATACTTGTACTTATCCTAAATTATGAGTTTTATTCTTATTTTGATAATTCAGGTTATTGATTCAAGTCGAATATGCTTATTCAGTTGAGAAAAAGTCCTTGTTTAAGAGTAGATCAATGCAATTAAGCGGAGTTGATTGCAACCTTAGAATTAGGGCGACGAAAATCTGCCAGATTAGGGTCAAACCTAATTTGGGAACCCATAGATTGAATTAATGCGACAATAGGGGTTTTAATTATAAAGAGATTTCAATTAATCAACCTAGAGTCAGTTGTTAGTAGCCTCGAAAGAGGTATTAATATAATTTAGGGTTTTCTATGGATTAAGTCAAGTGAATAAATCGCATGAATCAAAAGTATTAAGTGAAGGCTAGGTGCATTCTTCCTTAAGTGTCGTCCATATCATATAAGTTGTCCAAAGTATTTTCCCAGTTTATTCCCTGTCAAGTTCATAAGTTAGTTAAATTAATTAGTTAAATTTTAGTATTTAAAAATAAATCCCTTTTAATTATTAGGCTAGATAATAAAAAGATAGTTATTACTAAGTACTCTTGGTCCTTGAGGATACAATATTCCAGACTCACCACAGCTATACTATTGTTCGATAGGTGCGCCTGCCTTTGTCGAAATAACAGTTATTTCGAGCATCCATCACAAGAATTCAGCCTCATATTCAACCACTGACTAATCCCCCTAAGTCAAATTTAGAAATTCCCTCATCCGTGCATCCGCATAACTCACACCCACATACATTCCTTGGAAAGCAGTCTTAAAGGATTCCCATGTCAATCGGTCGGCTTGAGTACCCTCTTTAACTGTAAGCCACCACTGATAGGCTTCACCTCGTAGCAAGGACAATGCACCTTTTAATTTATGTTCGGTGGTGCAGTTGAGGTCATCCATGATACTCTCTGTGGCCTCAATCCAATATTCAGCCACGTTAAGGGCAACTCCAGTGATACCCCTAAAAATCTCATCCCCATTAGACCGGAGTCATTCTGTAACTGACCCACGGCCTACAGTACTAGTGTTGGGCCCAGTGACTCTTTTCAAAATTCACAACATAGCTTGGGATAGTGCGCCTCCCAGCTGCTCAATCGTGAGACCCGGTCTCAGTCAAAGGTGAAGCTGGTGCTTTTCTAGCTTCAGCGTTAGGCATGTGGCCTGATGACGAAGACCCAGCCAGAGCCCCACTTTGGCCTCCGCCACGGCCTTTTGTACCTCTTCCACGAGTACCTCTAGTGCTCATTATCTATTTACGTATTATATGTTTTTAACAATTTTATGCATCAGTTTACAGTTCCAGTGTTGATTAACAGATAACTTATGGAAAGCAATATCAGTATTTAAGAGTTTGTTTTCGTAGAATGCAGTCTCAATACAGTTTTAGTTTTAGTTTTCCTTAACTAGAATTTTTCAGTACAGTCTACTACCGATAGTAGTATCAATATTTCACTTTGAAGAACCAAAGGTTTTAGAGGGCTTACAATATCGGTCGGAGACTCGGTGTACCACATTTCTAGTAAAACTATTTCAAAATACTTTCAGATCGTTTGGAACAGTCCTTTTTAAAAATTTCAAGTTTTTAGAAGAAACCCAAAAACTACAGTCGAGTTTGAAGTTGGGCTCTGATACTGCTAAATATAACACCCTAAACCCGGCCTAGACGTTATGGCCGAATCTGGTGATATCATATTGAAGTGTTTTTCAAAAATAGCATTTCATTGGAAAACCCAAGTTATTTTCAGCAGTTTATCGATCATATTAGTTTGTTACCATATTTAAAGTAATGTTTGATGCGGAATCTTTTACAAGATTTTACGAAAACGTGGTGTTTTGAAAAGCATTCATCTTTTGAAAATCCACGTCCTACTACTATTAGTAAGAATTTAAATAATTAAAATCCCAAATTTAAAGTTTAAAAATTAAAGAGGTCTTATTACATAATAAAAACCCAATTAAAACCGTGGGAAATAAACTTAAATAAATAAATGAATGCGGTTGTGTGGCCACCTCCGAATCCCTCGCAACATCGATCTGCCTATGACTCGGATTACCTGTACAGATAAACAGAAAGGTGAGTTTACGAAAACTCGGTGTGTAACCCAATGCAAATAAACAACCAATTATGCCTTTAGGCAAATATGGTCTAGGCCTATGCCCAAGTCAATGGTAGTTAAGTTCAGTTGGGCCTTGGCCCATTACCGTATCAGTATCAATGTGGGCCTTAGCCAATAACAATATCAGTGTGGGCCTTAGCCCATAACAGTACCAGTAACAGTTTAAGCATGCAAACAGAAATCCTACCCATCTAGCCTCTACACTCTACTCCATCCAGCCCATCACTCCATGTGGGGATAAAATCACCCACCCATCCCTACACTCCAAAATTAGCTCCGGTTACGGCACTAAAGAGTAATTGCAGCAGAGTTGCTAGTACAGTACACTTCCTCCAATCATAATAATCCCATCCCATGCAACACATCACACATGAATGCAACATACATATATATATATCATGGCATGCTCATATATGGTCATACATAACATATGGGAATAACAATCATTTTACCGTAGGGGCATAAGAGTCATTTTATCGTATGGACATAATAGTCATTTTACCGTAGCGACATAACAGTCCTTTTATCGGTTGGGGCCTAGGAGTACCTACCAACCCATCAGTAGGTCCACAGTCGTCTCGGGCGACCCATGGAACATTAACAGTCATACAATGCAAATAGGTCCAAGGCCCAGAATGAGGGTACATGTGGGCCCACACGCTCGCGAGGCCTACTTAGCCCAAAAATGGGATTGGCCATGTAATTTACATAGCTTGGCCCAAAATTCTCCACACGCTTGTGCGGTTTACAGTGTGGACAAAAAGCCTGTTGGGCCCACACGACCCATTTCGGCCCAACATGGCCCAAAACGGCCTAAGACCATGAAATTGCTCATGGTGGCCTGAATAGTCAAATGCCCACCTTTTATGACTTCAGATTACCAGACGAGCGAGCGCACACTCGTGTAGTGTCAATTGTCATATTTTTCGGCTTTTGTCGATTTCCGATTTGGGTAGTGTTTACAAACACTTTTCAGATTTTTACCAATATCATTTGTAAAGTGCTGTTACACACCTGCTTTCTATTTGTTGAGAAGACCGCCCACACCTTTGAATCCTACACTTGACCAACAATTCCCAATTAATCATTTAAGCGTTTACTCAAACGAATACACACAAGATCCTAATCGTTAAACTCACACCACATTACCTTCGATCGAGTAAAGAGGGAAGTTTCGCCTACCCAACTATTGATTACAAACCTTCTACCTTTCAAAAGGTTCCTAAGCACAAACTGAAAATAGGTAAGTACTTAATCAACCAGCAATAAGATAACATTATACCATTACCCTTACCAACAACACGAGGAGGAGAACCAACTACACAGTGTAAGACTTAACAACAAGTAGAATGCTTACCAGAAAACAGAGAAGGGAACACAGTCGGTCCCAAGAGAGAAGGAAAGATTCAGCAACAGGAAAAAAAAAGGAAAGATGAAAGAAATGAGAGATTCAGCTAAGGGAAAACAATGTGGAATGAAGGAGGATGAACCGAATAGCTGTACACACAACCTCACACAATTTGGAAAATAGAAGAAGAAGGAGAGGGACGATAGACTTGAGACCAGAGAAAGCAAAAGTAAAAACTAATATTGCAAAAGTGAGCAAAAGGGAAAGGAGGCACTAGGAGTAATTTCGACCAAAAGGTTGTCAAAAATGATAGAAAGAAGAATATGCCACAAACTCCTACCACATTCACCAAAGAGAGAAAACACCACACAAAACCAAAATGAAGAGTATACATAAATAAGCAGTATAGCACTCTGGCCGAATTTCTTGAGTGCTAGAGTCCACTTTTGGCACACTTCTACCTCTCCCCTCACTTCCCTTGGTTTTCTCCTAAAATCCCTCCTCAAATCTCTCCACCTGATAACACCTCCCTACAACCACTCAATTTGAATTCTCCTCAACCACTTCAGTGTTTCATCAAACTCCAACACCCCCACGGCATAGCAGCAAAATAAACACTCCCTTGCCTCCATCAAGATTTGAACCTTAGACCACTGGCATAGATAACACGACACTTACCCCTTAGACCAGCAGGCTTTTTATGTCATGCTTTTCCCATAATAATTTAAAAGCCTACTAACTATAGGTAAGGGTTTTATTCCCTAAAAGCAAAACTTTTGCACAAGCCCAGTCTTGAACCCATGACTTCTCAGACATTCCCAAACACACCCAAATCACTCAACCACTAAAGCAAACAAGTATTTGTGTTAAAAACATGCAAAAATAAATTCTTATATTTTGGGGCGTTACACTACAGTTTAAAAAAAATTGCATCTTTTTTTTTGAAAAATTCTATATGTTTCTAATTTAGTCCCGACTCGTTCTAATGTGTTTTTAGGGCATCGATGGCTCGTATAAAGTATAATATGTATGACATTGATTGAATTTTCTATACGTGATGTTGTGAATGTTTAAATTTTTAAATGTTTTGAATTGGAAACTCCGATAATGCTTTGTAACCCATTTCGATGACAGATACAGGTTAGCGGTGTTACATTTATCGATATCGGAGCTACGATTTAGTCATTTCTTAGAATGGATGTAGCATGAGTGAAGTCTAGAAATACATGCCATTATATAACTTGTGATAGTGTGATATCTCCCGAATTTGATGAAATTTGTTTCATTTTTAGACAGAGACGTTTTCCAACTGAGCTAATTTCGATAATGCATAATGTGATACTCAAGTATCTGAGTAAAATGTTGTTAAGGATGGGTAGAAACTCGTGAAGGTATGAATAAATGTTCATAATGATCATGTAATGATGAATGTTACGATATGTGTGTTTATATATATGAGATTTAAATTTAGAGGCTTTGCGACCTTCACCCCCTCACTCTCAAAGTCTTATACAATAGAATTCACAAGATTTATGTTGATAAGCCCACAAGTATGAGATCAAAGAGTGTAGTGGTTGAATTGATAATAATGAGGTCAGAACTAAGAATGGGTTAGCAAGTAAAGAGAGTTCTAGAAGAGACATTATATTTTCTGAAGATCATTCGGGATGCGCAATGTCACTATTAAAGAAGAGGTTAATCGTAGGTAATCGACTTATTCAGGTATGGTATCTAAAGAACGGATTAACCAACATTTCTTTTGAATTGATTTCTTTAGTGAATAGGATAATGTGGGATTATTGATAACTGTAGTTGTTAGTGGAATAATGTTTGAATTGCAAAGATATCTAAATGCAGCGGTTATAGTCGAGTAGCTTACAACGATCTCTTCTAGGTATTCTATATGTTCATTTATTCTCCAAGGTATATGTAATTGTTCATCTTCAGAGGTGATTTTAATCATATAGAAATGATGGTTAATCATAATGTTAGACGGAGGTATTGTTAGTCTAGTTGATTATGATCAGCATTTCTCTTTTCTTTGGCATTCTATTCTATTATATTCAGTAGAAGATTCAACGACAAGACTCATATGATGCTATTTTCTACTTCTACTGGTTGTTGCTCTAAATTATATATATACAATTTAAGTTGTCTCTATCATCCAATGCGTATGAACGATATTATTCTTTTGGATTTTCTCTAAGGTATAATCAATCTCTTTATTTTTTAATATGGGTTGTATTCTCAGAGATTTGGTAGAGTTTCACATCTTGGATTTCATTATCTCGATTTTCTTCTCGTTTTTATTGTTTAATCTATTAAATATGGTTCATCTGTAAGGGATATTCATTGGCCGGAGATAATTATAACTATTAAGGTTATGATTCTGGTTCGATCATGGAAGCACGGTTATACAAATCTCAAGTTTTTAGTGGTCATATTCTTGTACTAGTTGTTACTAGAACTACATTCAATTTTCCTTTTTTATTTTGGAGTACACTATTGATGTTGAGGTATTGTTTTATCTTTACGGTTGTAACATCGGTCTTAGTTAAGCACAAAGGCCTTAATTCATTAGATGGTTATGGCTCCAGTATGGTTCAAAGCTCCGATGTTAATAATTGAGATAGCTTTATTATATATTCCCTTCTAGCTTTCATGAAGAGGTAGATATCGACAAAAGTCTAGACGATGGAAGATCGAACTTAAACTTGTATACTGGTTATCATTTCAATTTATGTCAATGAGTTAAAATGAGATGTTTTGTTTCATTTGAGTTAATGCAACTTGTAAAGGTTTTTAATTAGTATTCTGAGGGAATTATGATAGATTGTATGTCTAGATTATCTCAAAAGCAAAAAGAAAAAGTTATTCTAAAATGTTATGATTCGATTAATAGATCGACCCAATTGTGTTATTCAGAATAAGGTTATTCATTTGAAAAGTTAATTGAGTTATATGCATTTGAGTTTATCCTCAAATCGAGAATAAATTTTGTGCATTCACGGGTAATTTGACGGACAGTCAAAATGAAGGATTCATATTCTAGAAGTCATGATATAGAAATATAGCTATCAGATCAATTCTAATTGGGAAATGTATAACATTCAGGGTTTAGGGGTCTTGCATCTCTTCGTAAGTTATATGTATGTGGTAGTGTGCTCTATGTGCTATTTGTATGTGTTTGGGGGTTTCGGGAAATCTTTGGGCTAAGATTGGACCTTAGGTAAATTTTTGGTTTAGAGCCTTTAGGGGAGAGCTAGGGGAGATAGGCCTTAAGGGTTCTTATGTTGAGTTTAAGACACAAGAGATCAGGTGGTAGAGTGGCAAGGGAGGTGCCACTTAGTGCATAAGGGAGTGACGCCTCATGGACTAGTGGGGCAAGGCTCGAGCTGCAGAGGAAGCATTTTGGGGTTGCTTTTTGCGTCAAGGGAGTGGGAGAGTTGGGCGGCATTTGAACTCTGGAAGGATGGGAGGAAGACTTAGTCAAGATGTTTGAATGAGTGGTGAAGAGCTTTTGGAAAGGTTTGAAACATTCAAATTCGTTTGAATGAGAGGTAAGGAGGAAATATAGGAGGAAAAGAAGGGATTTGGGAGAGAGGGGGAGTTGGCCAAATATTGGATGCTAGAGGAGAGGTGACATTTTCGATCATATGGAGGGGATAGGTGCCGAATGTGCTTTAGCTATTTAGGAGTCATTTTACTTTCGGTTTTCTTTTCTTTTCTTTTAGCTCTTACCGAAAAGTGGTGTATCAAAAGCTAGTAATTGTGTGTTTCTTTTCTCCCTATTTCTTAGAGTCCAAAATCGAAAGTGAGATTTCTATTTGGGGCATTCATCTTTTTCTTTTTCTCTTGGAACTGGTCACTCCCTCAGTCCCTAAAGCCGAATCCTTCTCTTTACTTCCACCATAGTCGAAACACCCATAAACCTTCAACCCTTTCTTTTCTTTTCATTTGCCGAAGCCGAATAACCTTTCTACTTCTTTGAATCTTGGCCGAATCTGTCAGACTCTGTTCCAATCGGATCTAATAGTTGGTAAGGGTTCTCTTCTTGTCATTTTGCTTCTCTTTCTTTTGGTTGTCGAAAGTTAGATGCCTAACTTTGTATAGGTGTGGCCAAATCTATCCAAGGTATTGACCTTGTGTCCATTTTTTTGGAAGCCGACGTTGGGGGTATCTAAGAGCTTTCGGGATTTGATCGAGCAAGGTAAGGGGTGTACTTTTGTTTCGGCCAAAGGCCACATCTTTTGACTTTATGCAGTTTAGCTGATTCTAACTAAACTGATGTAGGGGGAGTTCGACAAAGGTTGACGAGGAGCCATCGAATTTTAGATCTATTTCAGTAAGAGTATTTGAATAAGAATAGTTTTGTCTCGTTTAGATTTGATTTAATGTTTAACCGGTCTCTTGATTAAGTGCCATTCAATGGATGCAAGTACCAGACAATGAGAGAAAGGGTTGTCCCTACCCCTAAGTTCAAGAAACGTTCGGTTTCTACGATTCGGGATTGGCCACCGGGATATGGGCTAGCATCGAAAAGAGACAAGTAGGTCACTGTAGTCTCTTCGAGTGAGGACGTTAGGGAAATCGAGAGTCTAGTGCTTCGGGTTATCAGGTGTGTGGTTAGTTCGTTGTTTCTCTGTTAGTCAATTAATTATATGTGATATGTGTGTGATAACTCGGTTCAGTGGTTGTGGTGGAATTGTTACCCTTAATTGAGTATTTCAGTAACCAGGTTAGTACCCTATCTAATGTGTAGTTGTGGTTGATTACTGTGGATACCTGTGAGCATGTGGTATGCCTACCTAATATGTCCATGCATTATTCTATCATATCATTATAACATGTTGCATATGCATGGGATCGGGATACATATATTAAATAAAGGACAGGGTGTACATTTATGTACGTGGTGATGATTGGCTATGTGCCATATCATGGCTTGATGTCGGCTATGTGCCACATCGAGGGATGATGTTAGTTTTGTGCTTCATCGTGGTTTGATGATGACCATGGGTCACATCGTGGATATCGAGATTTGGTCACATGGTGATCGATGGCTAGGCCACATTATATTGACTTTGAGCAGCTTGACTGCCAAAGAGGTGTGTAGCGGATGGAAGGTCGATTTAGTAATCCCCTAGTGTGTGGTGGCAGGATACGAAGGTGTGTAGCGGATGGATATTAGCTTGGGATGGGTAATATTTTGCATCATCATGTGTGTGGAATGTGGATTGTGTGGTTTTGGGCCAAGCTCATTTGGGAAACATGTGGAATAATTGCACATTGAGTCTGTTCGACTCACCCTATTTTCTTAAACAATGCAGGTGATGCATGATACATGGACCAGGCTGGAGTAGATTCGAGGTGGCCATGCAGAAGTTGTTTTAATTCTTTATGCACTTGGAATCTTAATTATTTTTGGGTTAATTTATCTTTCTTGTAATAAGGCCATTTTAAATATTTGGGGATTTTTACTATATTGAGTTAGATTGACTATCAGTTAATAATTGGAAACTGTTTTGGAAACAATTTTCAACTTAAAGAGTTAAGTTTAAGTTTTGAACCCGGACACTTTTAACAACTCAATTTCTCTTGAATTACCAAACGTACGATGTTTTAAACTACACACGACCTTCAAAGTTTTCATTACTTTCGGCAACCTGTTGTGAACCCGATATCTTTTATAAATTAAAGAAAATATTTTAAACTCAAACCATGTTTTCACCCTTAAATCAACTTCTTTTCAAAAATTTTCCTAGTAGCATTCCGAATTTGGCCGTAGTGTTTTGGGCCGGGTTTGGGGTGTTACAAAATGTCATTATGGGTTAAAGTCGTCTTGATATTTGAAGTTGTTGCGCTTGTGTTGGAAGATATTGCTTGACTCTTTCCATGAAAGGGGAACAAATATCAATTGAAAGTTACAGATGCAAACAAGTCAGAAGCATCAGTTAGAGTTTGATAATCTAGATTTCTCGGTTATGTCTCGACAGACGATCAATGGGACTTCTCGGTATTTAAACTACTAACGATAAGTGATGATAGAAGAACATCATAGATGTTCAGTGAAGGTTCGACATAGTATCAAGTTTTAGTATGAGTTCTGATGCTATTTTTGAATCGAGATGAGTTATAATTGACTTATTTATGGATTACCATTAAGAAGATCACATAAAGATTCGATGTGATGACTTTTATCAAGTAAGAAATTTCGAGGATGAAATTTTCGTAAAGGGGAGAGTTGTTACAGTCCATTTTTAGTGGTTTTGGGGCCATAAATCGAACGAATAAGTTCGTAAATATTATTAGTTAATATTTACGAGTCGAATACGATTTTAAAAAGGTTTTTGTTATGGCAATTTATATGATATAAGTGATTAACTAAGTTCAAGTAGTATAAGACTAAGGCCAAGTGGTTTTAGAAAATGAGGTATCGGGACCCCGTTTATATAAACCGAGCTGTAATTATTTTTATAAATATTTATGGAGTCATTAAGGTGGTTTTAAAGTTTCGTTGAAAAATTTTAACATTTTGATAGTTAATTAATTAAAAGGACTAAATCGTAAAAGATGTAAAATTTGATCTCTATTTCATTTGAGTGATTAAATGGTAATTAAACCATTTAATTTTTTAGTAGATGATTTTGGGCAACTAAAAGCATGAAATTGGATGATATTAAGTGGAAAAAATGGTAAATTTTATAATTAATTAATTAAATGAAAACAAAATGTTAAATTATCATCATCTTTTTGGTTTTCTTCTCCAAGTACAACCGAATGCCCATGGAAATGAAGCTAGGTTCAGCCATGATGAATTCCTCATGCATGGTAAGAAATTCTTACCAATTTTAATAATTTTGGTGTTATTGAGATCGTTGCAATTAGGTCCAACTAGCACGTACCTTTGATTTTGAAACTATTAAAGATTTTAACTATTTCCATTGATGAACCTTGTGATTTTAGATGTTAAATGATGAATTTTAGATATTAGTTGTTATCTAAAAGTATTTTATTAAGTGATTTTTGATGAATTTTTGATTAGGAACTAAATTGTTAAATTAGTAAAAGTACAAGTATTTGATCTGAAATTGTTGCAATAATGGGCTGTATTGGATGCCATGAGTATTCCTCTAAGCTCAATTTTGGGTAAAAATGGTTAATTTGCATGTTTTAGGCTCAGGGACTAAATTGAATAAAAGTAAAATTTTAAGGGGAATTTTGTAAAAATGTCAAAAATGAATAAATTGCATAAATACATTGTTTTACTATCTAAATTAATAGATTGAATAAAATTATTAATTTAGATCATGATCGGGTGGAAAATCGAGGAGAATGAAAATTACCAAAATGCCCCTGTATTTTAACATTTCAGCAATTTAGCTAGGTAAGTTCGTACGTTTAAATAGAATTTTAAATTATGTTTTAAATGCTATCAATTTTTAATATCAAATTATGTCTGGCGAAAAAATCCAACAGCGTATCGACAATCATCGACCAATGAAAAGGATTAGCTTCGGCTATCGATTTTGAAAAAGGATGGTGACGACCATCAACTATGAAAAGGGATGGTGATGACCATCGAATATGAAAAGGGGTAGCTTCAGCTATCAATTAAGAAAAGGGATGGTGGCAACCATCGAATATAAAAAGGGATAGCTTCAGCTGTCGAATATGAAAAGGGATAGCTTTGGCTATCGATTAATGAAAAAGGATGGTGACGACCATCGATTAATGAAGAGGGATGGTCTCAACCATTGAATTAGAAAAGGGCGGTTACAACCATCATTTAGCACACTTTGTGTAATCTCCGGTAAGGGTTTCGATTGACTTCACTATGACAAATATGGAAAGGTATGATGTACCAATGTTCAAAGTATGAATATTCATGTTTATGAAAGGTATGATATAAGTGATGCTATGTTATGTATTATATCTTACCATGTGATGATATTGCTAAGTTATGTGTTTAATCACTAGCTTGTGGCTATAGTTAATGTTATGTTTGTCTTATGTGTATGCAAATGAAATGGTAAGTGTTTAATAAGAACTAAGGCATGTTTAAATGAAACTCAATGGAATGGTGATACATGGAAAAACATGATATGTTATGATGGATGATAAATCCAATTGAATCATACTCAAATATGATGGCTATCCATGTCAAATTCATATGAACCATGTTTAAATGAACTAACGTGTGAAAGGCTTATGCCAAGCTTGTGGATATGATTGATGTTTTTTATTATGCTTGTACTATGCGTACGAAATGGGTAAGAAAAGGGAATGAAATGGTAAGTATGTAATTGGGATGTATTACATATGTGAAAATTGGTTATGCTATGAATGAATACATCTATGTCATGGATAAATACATTTAATTGAGAGTTAATGATGTTGTTTAGGCTTATGATAAACATTGGGGACAAAATGGAAAGTAACTACATATAAAGATAAGTAATCTTATAAAAGGTTAATGATTATATATTATATCCCATGAAATCCTATCATGTTATGAATGGTCATTTAATATGCGACATTAATAAACTTACTCATTTGTGAGTTGATGATTATATCGATTTATGAATCTTATAGCATTGGCATAGATTTATGTTTATTCTATAAAGTTTATTGTCGAAATGGAATTTTATGCTTAAAGTTTATACGAGCTTACTACGCATACATTGCTTACGTAGTTATTTTCCTTTACCTTATAGATTATCAGAAGCTCGATTGGGTTGGAAGCTAGTCGAAGATCCATCACACTATCCATCAGCTATATCGGTAGATTTTGATGATTTTGAGTCATGGTTATAATGGCATGTATAGGTGTTGTTATTTGATGAAATTTAGCCATTATGTTTGGCTTGTATATATGGTATTTTTGGGTGATGAAATCAGTTGCCATGCTATCATATTTGTGTGGAAAATTTTAGTAGTTGTTATTTTGGCATCTAAGTACCTAAATGATGACAGTTGAATTGATGAATATTAAGGTAAGTTATGAGATGTTGGTTTGGCATGGAATTAGATAGTGCATTGAGTTATTAAATGGCTAGTTTTGGTAGCCTTGAATGTATTTTGCAATTAGTCAATTTGTTAAGGTAGATGATAAATGTGGAAATGGTCATAATGGTATTTGTTGAGTATGAGAATGATATGTGAACATTATGGAAAATATAGTATTTAGGTTGTTCAATTGGTTGATTGATTTATGGATAAATTTAGCAACTGTTTAATCAAGTTTGATTGTTGAAATTAAGGTGCCATTTTGGCATATTGGTTGTATGGTTAATTACTATGATGTTGAAGCTTGAATATGCATATGTTAGGTGTAATTTGAATGCATGAGAATAGGTACATTTGGGTTGTGTAAGTGGCTAGACTTTGGGTGAGAAAATGGCTTAGAAATGGCCTCTTTTTCATGTACACGGCCAAAGACACGGGCGTGTGTCTCAGTATGTGTGACATACGGCCATGAGACACAATCATGTGTCCTCTATAGCTTACAAAGGGTTACAAGTCAGGCAATTACACGACCCAGTACACGGCCTAGCACATAGGCGTGTGAGGCCATTTCGAAGGGTACACATCCTGAGACACGAGCGTGTGTCTCAACTGTGTGAGTTACTGTGGCCCCTGCAGTTTAAAGAAATTTGTATCTTTTTTTTGAAAAATTCTATATGTTTTCAATTTAGTCCCGACACATTTCTAATGTGTTTTTAGGGCCTCGAGGGCTAGTATAAAGGACAATATGTATGAATTTGATTGAATTTGCTATGAGTGATGTTGTGAATTGAATGTTTTAATTTTTTGAATGTTTTGATTTGTAAACTCTGGTAATGCTTTGTAACCCATTCCAGTGACGGATACGGGTTAGGGGTGTTCCAGGGCAGTTACTGTGTGAGGCTTATAGTAATTTTGTATTATGCATGACAAATGAGGGTAGCGTCAAGGCGTGGATTTTGAAGAATAATATGTTGTAACTAAAATTTGTATTTGCCAAATTGTACTCTTTCCTTGAATCTTTACGATGTACTTTTATGTTTTAAAAATGTTCAAATAGAAATGACTTAGGTTCAATTGAACCTAGTCAAAAGAACAAAGAATTTTGGAAACTTTATAAACACCTAAATCTACTAACTATGGCTCCTCTTCGCATCCTTTAGCTTAGAAATAGCCTTCCTATTTATAGAGACATTTAGAAACCCTAACTAGGTCAATTAGAATCCCTAATATTAGAATATATTGATTGTACAGAGGACGTGGTACTTACTCTCCTCATTTAGCCCTGTGTCGTGACTCACCATACTTGTGTTGCGAGACAACATGGACATGTTTCAATTGGTCTTCCAGCTTCACATGTTGCATCTTTGGTACTCGTGCCTCACTTGAGTGTTGTACATGAGACTCTTAGGCTGCTAAATAATCATCCTATACACTCATTTGAAAACATTAGAACTACCTAAGGCTTGCACTGTCACACCCCTTACCCGTATTCAACGCCGGAACAGGGTACGAGGCATTACCAGCTTATACACCAACAATTAATCAATACCAAGACTCAACTTTCCACTCGAAATTAAAACATTTTGTAACTTCTCTTAAACAAGCCTACTAGGCTCAAATCACACATTAGAAACGGTCTGAGATCAAATCGAATTCTTTTGAAACTCTCTAGAAAAACTTAGAAAATTATTACTAAATAGTCCACACGCCCGAGTGGAGGAAGGGACACGCCCATGTGGCATATCACATGCCCATGTTCCACACCAGTGTGGAATTATTTCTCAATTCCAACCTACAGGGGTTTTCACATGGCGGACACAACACATGGCCTCGACACGCCTCCCTCACAAAACCTTGGCATTCTATTTCTGACATCAACACCCCATAAATGTCACACGGCCAAGGCACACGCCCATGTCCTTCGGCTTTGTGGTGAATTAAATTCCTAATTTCAGGTGCAGATTTCACATGTCCTGGGCACACACCCATGAGGTGGACCGTGGGTCACACACGACCTAGACACACGCCCGTCTGTCACCCGTGTGGACCATTTCTAGGCTATTTCCCAAGCCATCATGCCACCCTAACATTCACACATTCATGCAACATCACATATCATTCTCATATCATCATTTATAATACTTAATTTTCACATTTAATCTATTATAACCATACTAGCTTCACATACACAAGAGGATGCTATCACTAGCATAACAATAACTGACATAAGCCATCATCCGTGGCTTTACACAATCAATCCATTGACCGTTTTAAGCCAACCCATTTGGCTACATTAACTATGACTGAATTAATCAAAAGATAAGATTCCTATACATGTCATATCTCAAGAAGACTTGAAAATTATACTCAAATGACTGTTCGATAGTGTGAAAGCATCTCTGGCGATCTCCAACCAGCTAGTTAAGTTAACTTATAAGAGATAGGAAAGGAAAAGAAGTAAGCAATAACGCTTACTAAGTTCATATGCAAATATTAATCAACTATTGACATTCATTTATTTTACTCAACCACAAGGGTATTATAATAAGATTTACAGTTAAACTCATGGTTACCCACACAATCATTCATAATGCTTACTCATTCTAAACCTTCACATATCATAAAACATTGTTCACCTTTACTTGCACTTATATCTTGCATTTATCACCACAAAGTCACATGTAATTTCACTTAGTCAAGCTTCTCGATAACGCCTCGGAATAATAATAAATACTTGGTGGTTTCGCACAAAGTCCACCATTTAATAATTAATAAGGTGGTATTGAACACAGCCCACCATTAATACTAAACACGATGATATCGGACACAGCCCATCGATAATAAATAATAAGGTGGTATCGCACACAGCCCACCATTGATAATAAATACTTTGGTATCGCACACAGTCCATCGCTAACAAATAATAAGGTGGTATCGTACAAATCCATCATTTGTCTCACATTCACGGATATTCATTCACACCCATTTTCCTATTTCAAATGTTCATCCGAGGATTTCCTCACTCTCTATCATTTTTAATAGATCTCTACAATAGTTATACGCATTCACGCAATGCATTAATGAGTAAAACATATGCAATAAAGAATGCACCATTTACACATAAACTTATTATGGATTCATCATATACCAAAATCACTTCATATAAGTTCTGGGTACATACCCGTACCACTCATGACATATCCACATACTTCCTTATTTTCAACATACCTATTGAATCGCTTGAAATGCTACAAAAACTCTTGAGTCTCATACATACGGTATCGCATCAACGCCATATCCCAAATATGGTCTTACATGAAATATCATATCGATGCCATGTCCCTGCCATGGTCTTATACAAAATCTCACACCAAGGACATATTCCAAATATGGTCTTACACGAAACCTTAATAACTTTAGTGCCATAGTATTTGCATTCTATCCACTCTTAAAGTTCAATTGAAGATTTTCATTTCTTGATATCTCGTTAAAAACATATTTAATATATTTCATAGAGACAATATACAATTCATACAACATCAAAATATCAAATACTTCACTTAAGGTTGCATTATTTTCACACGAACTTACCTCGAAACCAAATGGGTAAAAGGGACCTATTCGTCCATATCTCTCTTTTCCCCCGCTCTAGGTCCAAATCTAGTTTTCTTTGATCTATAACAATAAAATTTACTCATTTAATCTCCACACCAATCAATACATTTTAAAATTTTACTTTGGCAAAATGGTAATTTTGCCCTTAGACTTAGGCAAAATTATGATTTTACCCTTAGGCTCGTATATCAATTTTCATCAAGTTTCCTTATTAATCAAGCCTAGCTGATTCATATTCCCTCTTATAGCAACCCAAGATTTCAACTTTCACACACATTTACCACCTATTTCGCAACCTTTACTAAAAGGTCCATTTAGGTGTTTTCATGGAAACAGCCTTTACAAAAGTTGTGTATTTAACAACTAAGACTTATTTTCTTCCATAAAATTTCAATAAATAACATAATTTATCTCATGGAAAAACCCTAGACTCTTAACCATTTTGAAAAATAGTCCTCTCATTAGCTAGCTTAAGTTTTATGGGTTCCAAAAGTACAAAAATTTTCAAGAAAGGCCACCAAAATCACTTACTTGTGAGGAGGAAAGCTTGGCTGAAATTTTTGAGTTCTCAGCCCCCATTTTGCTGCTAATTTTCAGTGGAGAAGGTGGAGAGAAAAGATGGTATTTTTCTTTTCTTTATTTTATGATGAAAATCAATTTTTATCACCAAATTTCCACCTAACCAATTGACAAAGTCCTTTCTTTGTCCCCCTATGGAAGGCCATCACTTCCCCACGACCTAATTGCACATTAAGGACCTCCAATTTAATATTCTATGGCTATTTGGCACCTCTAGCAAATAAAATATAACTTTCACACTTTATGCGATTTAGTCCTTTTTCGCGATTAAAAGTGAAATCACTAAAATTAAAGCACCAAAATTTTCATGCACCTTTATAATCATGTTATAACTCATAAAATAACATTAAAATAATTTTCTTTAACCTATAAATAGTGGTCCTGAGACCACTGTTCCAACTAGCCCCTAAATCAGGCTGTCACTATTCTCCCCCCTTAAGGATTTTCGTCCCCGAAAATGTTACCAGAAGAAGTTGCTTTCAACTTTCATGAAACATTTCTACTAACTTTTCAGAATCACAAATCGATTTAACCTCGCATATCTTTTGCTAATGACCTTTAAACTTAGTATACAATGTTGAAGCACATCTTTAAAATCTTAATCACTCTCTTTTTGAAACACATATACTCAGTAATTTGTCAAATATGAACTCTGCACATGTTAAAATGATCACACAAATCTTTACCGAATAATTTACTACAATTCGAATGACATCCTTATTTTTGGGAATCATGACAATCCAAATTCAAAATCTATAGTATTTTCATCTCACTTTCTCCTTATAATCTTCACCAACTGTAATAGTCCTGAATTTGAATACTCTTAAAAATTCAGCTTTTACCAGTTGACAAACCTATGAACATAACTCAAACATATCGTGATGTATAATCAATTACCAAAACATTTACTCATATAATTGCACCTTTTCTTATTCTTAGATAAGCAGACATGCTACTACTGAGCCTCGTACCAAAACTTAACATAAGTTTTGGATTATCAATATCCAAATTCTATCTCAAGATAACAATAATAGCAGAAATATTATTTGACCTAAATTTTAACATCAGAAGTAAACTCATTCTAAACTCATTTAGATTAACATTCACTATCACACTTCTGAACTTCTCTGTGTCGCAAGGAAAAACTTGCTTTAGCATTTAACATCACTAAAATTAGGATATTATCAACTAAGGTCAATTGAGTAACCAACTCGCATCGATTAAATGAGAATTTTCCATCTAGACATCTATACTATGTCCGCTTTTCTAAAAGTAATTCGACAACTACACATACTCCTGCAATAACTCAAGCCACTATCACTTTCTTGCATTCATATTTTTCTGCAACATTAGGTACTTTAACTCATCAGGATTCAAGAAGCATATGACATTTTTCCATAAATCATACTATAGCATCGAATTTACAGCACAAACATAAAAGTGATCGTCTCTAAATTACCAGTCGAACAGTTCTTTTTTATATAACTTTAACCATCTAAAGATACAACTACCTCTTTACATTCTGGTATTAAGACATATTCCAATTTGTTAAATAACACATCACTGAAAATCATAAATCTCTTTCTCAATTCAAACTGAACTCAGAACTAGAACTTTCAGTTAATAATACCTTCAATGGCTTTCAACTTCACTAAAGTGCAACAGACCATTCAAACTTTCATAAATGTGATAAATTTTCAATCAGAACAACTTCAACTTGTAAGGAACATCATCCAGTTAGAATATTTCAATAGGTATATCTCTGTATTATGCTTTCTAGGATCTAATTTCCTCATTCAAACTATCCATCATCATACTCGTGAATACACAGATTTTATTCTCTTTTTTGAAGCATGCTTAAAATATATATATATATATAACTCGAATTTAATTTCAACAAATCAATTACTTAAATAAAAGCAACTGAGTTAACTTCAACTATAGAATAATATCATATGAATATACTCTTTTCTTCAAACTGAGGATGCAGTTCAAACACACAATATCTTTAAATTCTCTTGTTATGCTAACCAAAAACCTTTACTATAGCCTTAGCTCAGAGTAACAAGGATATCTCAATTGAATGCATTGACTTTAATTGACTTACCTGAAGGATCCATCATACAACTTGGAACTTGAGATTTCACCATTTATACCCTTATCAGTATTAACTTCTTATATGAAAATTAGTGGTATCCAAATACTAGAATCATCAATTTTCTATGATCGCACTAAAAGCATAACCATAATAAACATAGCTATCACATGCTGAAGAACACACTTTAAGGATAAACCATGATCAGCAGAAACATAAGAATAGTTTCACATAAAAATTTTACCACCGACTTTACTCCAACATACCAGAGTAGAATTACGAAGAGATAAAGAAATGTCAATCGTGAACCAACCAAATTAACAACAATTTTGTCTAATTTTACAGTCAGCTAACATTCTCACACGATCATAATTTCATAAAAATGAACAACCACATAACCCCTGAAGGGGAATAAATATATATACAGAATACTCAAAGAGATCATTACAATCTATTCAACCATGATTGTCATCCTCAAATACTTTTATAGTTTGAATATTGTTTCTCTGACTATTTCCGTCATCATAATCCCTTTATTATTCCATATTACTAATGAACATCGATTCGGGAAGATTTCAGTAAATACATACTTTAGACTTCATACTCAATTGAGTCGAATAGCCGAGGCTAGCTTTTTCTTTAATCTTGACATTGCATAATCTGTGTAATCTTTAGAACATTCTGATATTCTTCCCAAACTATTTTCACTTTCTAACTACTTTCATCTCTGTATGCATTCCTAATCGTTTCACTACCGAACTCTTTAGTTTCACACTTATGGACTTATTCATCTCGACTCTCGTAAAAATCTCGTTATAAATCAACACTGGTAAGGGGGTGAGGTTGTAAGCCTCTAACTTGACTTTCAAACTTACACACATATACCTTAGCATTCATCATTAATTAAATATCATCATAATCACTCACTCCAAGCGAATTTTCATACTTATTTAGATTACAAATGTTTTCTTTCACCCATAATTTCGAATAGTGATTTTACTTACTCAAGTTCTACATTAATATCTAATTAATACCCAACATCTAAATCCAATTTCTCTTACTATCACTTGTCAATTTAAAGAATGTCTTACGGGTCTGAGTATGTCGTTTACTTTATTGCCATAGTCCAACTATGGTCTTACACGTATCACAATATCATAGCTCAGCTATAATCTTACATGTCGTCACGATAACATAGTCCCACTATGGTCTTACATGAAATCTCATATCGATACCAATGCCATATCCCAGAATGGCCTTACATGGAAACACATGTCGATGCCGATGCCATATCCCAGATGTGGTCTTACACGGGATCTCATATCGAAGTCGATGCCATATCCCAGATATGGTCTTACACTAGATCGTACGTCGATGCCATGTCCTGGACATGATCGTACATGAAATTACTATTCAATGCCGATACCATATCCCAGATATGGTCTTACATGGATCATGTATCGATGCCAATGCCATGTCCCAAGCACGGTCTTATATGGGATCACAGGTACTGCCATGGTCCAACCATGGTCTTATCCGTCAATTCATTACTGGAAAATTGTACTCATCTCCTGCGTTCTACTTAATTTGACCTTCCAATTCAACTCACATGCTATTATAATATTCATGGCATCATAACAGAGTCATAAAACAAAACGTTGTATATTCTCTAATTTAACAGTTAAACATGTGATTCAACTATGTGGGCATACTGATTGTACATTATTCAAACAAATGTACATACACACATTTCCCATTCATTGGGTAAGTTTACTCATCATATTCACTTAATCAAATATGTTGGGCACATAGCATCGTATGCATGTCGAACCAACATGGATGAGCTTATCACCATATAACTTTCATTTCGTTCCATGTTTTCACATTTCTCAACTTATGATTGTCTCACTTCATCCCTTACCATATACATGTCATGAACTTCTACTCATACTTTTCTGAATTTGTCACATCATAAACGCATTTCAATCATTTCATTATCATTTTCAGCATAATAGAAAATAGTTCGTTGGGAATCATCTCTGTCTTAACAAAATAAATTTGTTAGAGCCGGAAGATATCACACTATCATGAGTAGTAATATACCATATATAGCTAAACTCTCATATGCTAGGTCAGTCGAGAATCGACTAAACCATAACTATGATACCACTAAATGTAACACCCCTTACCCGTATTCAATGCCGGAACAGGGTACGAGGCATTACCAGACTTATACACTAACAATTAATCAATACCAAGACTCAACTTTCCACTCCAAATTAAAACTTTTCATAACTTCTCTTAAACAAGCCTACTAGGTTCAAATCACACATTAGAAATGGTCCGAGATCAAATCGAACTCTTTTAAAGCTCTCTAGAAAAACTTAGAAAATTATTACTAAATAGTCCACACACTGAGTGGAGGAAGGGACACGCCCTTGCGGCATATCACATGCCTATGTTTCACACCCGTGTGGAATTATTTCTCAATTCAAACCTACAAGGTTTTTACACAGCCGGACACACGCCCGTGTGCCTAGCCCATGTGCCAAAACCTTAGCATTTTGTTTCTGACGTCATTACCCATAAATGTCACACAACAGATGCAACGCCCATGTCCTTTGGCCGTGTGGCAAATTAAATTCCTAATTTCAGGTCCAGACTTCACACGGCTTGGGCACACGCCCATGAGGCGGACCATGGGTCACACACGGCCTAGACACATGCCCGTGTGTCTACCCGTATGGACCATTTCTAGGCTGTTTCCCAAGCCATCATGCCACCCTCACATTCACACATTCAAGAAACATCACATATCATTCTCATATCATCATTTATAATACTTAATTTTCACATTTAATCCATGATAACCATACTAGCTTCACATATACAAGAGGACGCTATCACTAGCATAACAATAACCGCATAAGCCATCATCCATGGCTTTACACAATCAATCTATCAACTGTTTTATGCCAACACATTTGGCTACATTAACTATGACTTAATTAATCAAAAGATAAGATTCCTATACATGCCATATCTCAAGAAGACTTGAAAATTATAGCCAAATGATTGTTCGATAGTGTGAAAGCATCTCCGGCAATCTCCAACCCCAGCTAGTTAAGTTAACCTATAAGAGATACGAAAGGAAAATGAGTAAGAAATAACGCTTAGTAAGTTCATATGCAAATATTAATCAACTATTGACATTCATTTATTTTACTTAACCACAAGGGTATTATAATGAGATTTACCGTTAAACTCATGGTTACCCACTCAATCATTCATAATGCTTACTCATTCTAAACCTTCACATATCATAAAACATTGTTCACCTTTACTTGCACTTATATTCTGCATTTATCACCACAAAGTCACATGTAATTTCACTTAGTCAAGCTTCTCGATAATGCCTCGGAATAATAATAAATACTCAGTGGTTTCGCACAAAGCCCACCATTTAATAATTAATAAGGTGGTATCACACACAGCCCACCTTTAATACTAAACATGATGGTATCGCACACAACCTATCGATAACAAATAATAAGGTGGTATCACACATAGCCCACCATTGATAATAAATACGATGTTATCGCACATAGCCCATCGCTAGCAAATAATAAGGTGGTATCGCACACAGCCCACCATTTGTCTCACATTCATAGATATTTATTCACACCTATTTTCCTATTTTGAATGTTCATCCGAGGATTTCCTCACTTTATCATTTTTAATAGATCTTTAAAATTGTTATACGCATTCATGCAACGCATTAATAAGTAAAACATATGCAATAAAGAATGCATCATTTACACATAAACTTACTATGGATTCATCATATACCGAAATCACTTCATATGAGTTCTGGGTACATACTTGTACCACTCATGACATATCCACATACTTTCTTATTTTCAACATACCTGTTGAATCATTAAGAATGCTACAAGATACTCTTGAGTCTCATACATACGGTATCGCATCAATGTCATATCCCCGATATGGTCTTACATGAAATATCATATCGATGCCATGTCCCTGCCATGGTCTTATACGAAATCTCATACCAAGGCCATATTCTAAATATGGTCTTACACGGAACCTTAATAACTTTAGTGTCATAGTATTTGCATTCTATCCACTCTTAAAGTTCAATTGAAGATTTTCATTTCTTGACATCTCGTCAAGAACGTATTTAATATATTTCATAGTGACAATATAAAATTCATACAACATCAAAATATTAAATACTTCACTTAAGGTTGCATTATTTGCACACAAACTTACCTCGATACCAAAAGGGTAAAAGGGACTTATTCGTCCATATCTCTCTTTTCCCCGCTCTAGGTCCAAATTTTCTTTGATCTATAACAATAAAATTTAATCATTTAATCTCCACAGTAATCAATACATTTTAAAATTTTTACTTTGGCAAAATGGTAATTTTGCCCTTAGACTTTGACAAAACTATGATTTTTCCCCTAGGCTCGTATATCGATTTTCATCAAGTTTCCTTATTAATCAAGCCTATCTGATTCATATTCTTTCTTATATCAACCCAAGATTTCAAATTTTACACACATTTACCACCTATTTCACAACCTTTACTAAAAGGTCCCTTTAGGTGTTTCCATAGAAACACCCTTTACAAAAGTTGTGTATTTAACAACTAAGACTTATTTAATTCCATAAAATTTCAGCAAAAAACATAATTTCTCTCATGTAAAAACCCTAGACTCTTAACCATTTTGCAAAATAGTCCCCTCATTAGCTAGCTTAAGCTTTAAGGGTTCCAAAAGTACAAAAATTTTCAAGAAAGGCCACCAAAATCACTTACTTGTGAGGAGGAAAGCTTGGCTTAAATTTTTGAGTTCTCATCCCCCATTTTTCTGCTAATTTTTGGTGGATATAAAATATGGTATTTTTCTTTTCTTTTTATTTTATGATAAAAATCAATTTTTATCACCAAATTTCCACCTAACCAATTGACAAAGTCCTTTCTTTGTACCCCTATGGTTGGCCATCACTTCCCCATGGCCTAGTTTCACATTAAGGACCTCTAATTTAATATTTTATGGCTATTTGGCACCTCTAGAAAATAAAATAGAACTTTGACACTTTTATGCGATTTAGTCTTTTTTTTTTTTTTTTTTTTTTTGCGATTAAGCATGAAATCGCTAAAATTAAAGCACCAAAATTTTCATGCACCTTTATAATCATGTTATAACTCATAAAATAACATTAAAATAATCTTCTCTGACCACGGATTAGTGGTCCCAAACCACTGTTTTGACTAGCCCTTAAATTAGGCTGTTACATGCATTGGCCTAATAGGTCATCAACAAACGTCAATTTATGCGTAAAATGCTTATTTTATACTTAAGATACTAATGCTATGACATAATCAATCCTAAAATGCATAGAAAACACACCCCTAAAGTGTCTAAATGTACCAAAACTACCACCTTATTTGGTGGCAAGTCACATGTTTGTCGGTTGGGAATCACTTAGTCCCTAAACTCTCTTGGGTTCGATCCTTGGAATACTCGAGTGTTCCATTGTAACACTAAAAATATTACAACTTGACTTATCACACTTGGAATTCACAACTATATTATTGATTATTTTTGTGTTAATTCTTAGCCTCGGTGCACACATGTCAAAGCACGATCAAACCTATGATATTATTCCTACCTATCTACAAGAAGAGAGTCTTAAGGGATTTAAACTCTGTACATCTTCATCCATTAGAATTTGTAATAATTACCTTGGTAACTCTATTTTTACTAAAGTGTTTCATTGGGCCACCAAGGCTTCAAGTAGATGGGTTTCTCCATATGTTCCATTAATTAGACTAATTCAAGTGGGTGAAATGAGCCCATTTAATTAATTAACCTCCATGGGACGTTCTATATGCAAAGGTTAGGAGCTTTGATCAATAGCTTGTGACATTCTTCCCCACTCATTCTCACGATGCCCTCGTCACGTCCTTAGAATGAAATTAGTTTGACTCTTCTCAAAACTGCCTCCATGCCTTAGCTGATTCCCTGCTAGCCTTTCTACCGGGTAGTTCTAACCTTCAAAACATTTTCCTTGGCTTATGTCTCCACCGTCGCCTAAATTGAACTGGATCTTTCTCTTATACATCTCATTTGTAAGAGCCCACCGCTCTTACTTACCCCCATCATGGCTTGCCTTGACCAAGATCTCCTTGATGCTCACAAATAAGGTTCAACACCCTCACATTGAACATCGAGTTAACCTTGAATGTTGTCACTAACTTTGGTTTATAAGCCCCTATGCTTACCCACTTCAAAACTTTAAAAAGGCCCTTGTGTCTTTACCAAGCCAATGGTAAGTCATAATGTAAAATACTAGATATGTGTTTGAAATGTATCTCGCTAGTAGCATTTACTTGATTCAATTGCCCAATTTGCATCATCACTTTTTCTCCGAAGTTTGATGCACAACCCATATTTCTCATAGGTGATAGCCCCATTAATAACTCAACAGGCTTCATATAAGTTAGGCACCCCTCTAGCATTTTGAAGGGGGTCTTTGACTTCTTCTAAACATGCAAACGTTTAAAGTAAAAATTGTGTAAATAACAATATAAATATTTAAGTGCAGTATCTACAAGCGTTCAGGTCAAATTTTAATATACTTTTATTTACAACAAAACACTTGGTAAGTTTATAAGGATCGTACCCAAGGGATTGTAGATTGGAGAAATTATTATGAAATTAATTAAAAAATAATTACTAATCTAATCGAGTCACGAATTAGTAGTGTTGATCCAAATTAATATATTAATTAAACTAATTAAATTAGCTAAATTAAACTAACCTACTAGAATTTCCTATTCCTAGTGTCAATGATGCAAGCCTCTAGCCTATGATATATTAAATCCCTAATTATCTAATTAAATAATTAATTATCCTTGATTAAGTTATTTACCACCCTTAGCTAAGAATACCCTCCCGGTCTCATCTTCATTAAGGATTACCACCTAAGTCAACCTTCAATACTCTTCCAAGGCATACGGTGTAACACCCTAAAATAGGGCCTAAGAGTTCTTGTGGTATTTTAGGGATTTTAGCTTTAGAGTGCTTAGGAATTACATTAGCATGGTATTCAAAAATATTTTTGTCTATGGTTTTTTAGAAAATCAACTCAATTTTTGAAAATGGTGTTTAAAAGATCATTAATTTTGAAATAAGGATTGATTTGTAAAAGGTTCTAAATTATGAGTTTTTAAAAGACAATTAAACTAAATTTTAATTTTCACCCTATTTCCCCCTTTATATTCACAAAACTTATGTTAGTCTTCTCCATCATTTTATTTTGCCGTCCCATGCATCTCCCAAGCTCTTCTCATTCAATTCTGATTCCCAAACTTAATTCCTTAGATTTTTATCATTCTACAAACCATAAATCTCCATAGTATTTCAAGAAGAACACCCAAAACACCATAGGTTTCTCTATTGTTGAACTTTTTAGGATTTTTAGTTTTCGATCAAAGACATGGATTTTCGTCAACTAAGGCAATGATTCAATTCCTAATTAGTTTTAAATGATATCTAGTCTTTTGAATGGAATTTTTAGCCATTAAATTGCATGTTTTAAATAAAAGCCAAAATTGGGTCGTTAATGGTGGATTTCAGGATTTTGGTAAAAATATGTTTTCAAAGTGTTTTTCAACTTGTTTTAACATGACTAGAAGGTTCCTAAACTTACTTTGATGTTTCACTAAAGAATTCTTGAGTTTGAATGAATTTTTGTTAAAATTTCCATGAACAAGTCAAAAATTATGATACCATAAATTGAGTAGTTTTGTGTAGTTTAAAGGTTGAGAATTAGTCGTAGGTGAAAAATTAGATGAATGGAATAGGTTTTAGGTGAAAATACTAAGTATAGACCAAGATAATCATATTTAAAGTTTGCTATGTTAAAGGTTTCAGTTACATGAGAACTTAGTTAGGCTTATGTTTTTTGATTGCTTGTGGTGAGCCCTTAGCTAATTTTTGAATGTATTGTTGTGTGAATTATTGTGTTGAAGCTTTAGACTTGTTAGGACCTTCTATGAGTTAGGAAGGACTAGTTTGAGCTTTTGGCTTTTCAAAGAAATCGTATTGGTCAATTATTGGAATAATTGCTTGTGGACATGATTCAATACGTTATTTGGGAATTTAGTTATAGCCTAAAACCCTACTCTAAATTTTAAGTGTAAGCTTTCTCGTACTCATGTTTAGCTTTTGAAATATTTTCTTGTGTTATTATAAAGATGTAAATTGAGATGTGATGTAATTACATGTGACATGTGTTCATGATTATTGTTGTGAAAATACATATGAAGGCCTGTCAAACATGCCAAGTGACAGTGATAATTATGTGCTTATGATGTTAATATGCAGTGATAGTGAGCGGTAAATCGATAAGTAATATATATGTCTTTAAATACAAATATTTTGGCCTTGTGATACTTGAGACCATTGGATATAGTTGGCATGCCATAAGATTGTGAGTACTCACTTATATGTTATATGATTTGGGTGTTGAGGCCCTGGGACATGTTTGGAGAGATAAAGGAATATGAGCTAAGCTCCATTCAACGGGATATGTTTAGTGTGTTAGAGAGTGTAACACCCCAAACCCGGCCTAGATGTTAGGCCCGAATTTGGTGTGTCACATTGAAGAGTTTTTCGAAAACCATGTTTTCATTGAAAATCTTCTCGTTTAAAGGCTTAAGTAAAAAACCAGTTATGTTAGTTTATTTTTAAAATGGGGTTCATTGAAAAATTATTAGTTTTAATCCCAAAACATCTTTTCAATTACGGAAGCTGATTTTGAAAGTAATTGATTTACGAAATAGAATAAGTCGCGAAACCCTTTCTTCTATGTTACGAAAACGTAGTGTTGTTGAAAACAGTAACCATTTTGGAAAACTGTGACTTACTTCTAACCAATATAAACTAATGTAAAGAAAGACCCAGAGTTAAAATCTAGAACTTAAAGAGGCCTTATTACAACCTGAATCAAAATACTTGAATGTAAATAATCAAAATGGAAACCATAAGTAGTGTGTGGCCTTCTCCGAGTCCTCGCAAAGACCGATCCATCTAAGGTCGGGATTACTCGATTTAAAATTGGGTGAGTTTATGAAAACTCATGTGTAATCCCTTACTAGAGTAACAACAAGATACGTAAACAAAACTCAAAAAATACCGGCCAAGGCCCTTTAACAGTAAAAGTATAGTCCAGTTCAGAGCATACGTAGGTTAAATCCCACTACAATATCATTTGGGTTAAAGCCCATAACAGAATCAATTGGGCCCAACCCAAACAGATTACAGAACAAATGGGCCTAAGCTTAGTACAGTGACAGATCTCATGACAGATATGCAATGGTATGAGGATACATCCCACCTCGATCTAGCCAACACACCACTCATACCAACCCTACGCTCCTGTGGGGATAAAATAGACCCACCCAGCCAGCACACCAATGTTAGAATCGGTTGCGGCCCTAACCGAAATCGCAGCAAAGCTGCTAGTATATACATACGGCTCTAAGCCTTCAGTAGCAGTATTATAATTGGCACAAAGCCATTAGTAACTTTAATACGATTGGCACAAAGCAATTAGCGATGGTAATATAGTCGACACACAGCCTTGGGTAAATATGATCGACACAGAGTCATCGATAATCATAATCAGCACATAGCCCTAGGCAAATACGTTTGGCACACAACCATAATCAAGATGGCACAGAGCCATATGTAGGTTGGCACAAAGCCATAATCAGAATAACTGGCTTTAAGCCATCGGTAGGTCCACAGTCGTCTTGGGTGACCTTAGTAGAACAGAACTGGGTCCACAGTCGTCTCCGGGCGACTAGTGCGACCTTATTAGAATAGATCTTCCTCTATATCAATATCCCAATTAATCGTGTCTGTTGAGTCTTAAAAATTTATAAAAAGAATGATCAAAACTGGAAACTAACTAAGACAATGATGGAGGCAAGAATGCCTATCGAACAGTAGTATAGCTAGTGGCAAGACCGGATTGTCGAACCCAAAGGAACCAAAAGTATTAATATTAACTCTTTTTCTATTATTTAGCCTGCGAATTAAGTGGATTTTTATCTAATCTAAAATTAACTATTCAACTAAACTAAAGATGTGAAGTCAAAGAAAAAATTGGGGAAAAGACTTAAGAGAAAATCGATTGACTTGGACAATACTTGAGGAAGAATCCACCTAGACTTCACTTGTTATCTAACTCTGAACCGGACAATTTATTCATTTGACCTGATCCATAGGATTTCCTAAGTTATATTAATCCCTCTCTTCAAGGCTATTAACATCTAATCCTAGGTTGATTAATTGAAATCTCTTTCTAACTAAAACCCCTAGAATTGCATTTATTCAATCTATGGACTCCCATATTAGGTTTGACCCTAATCTGGTAGATTTTTGTCACCCTATCTCTAGGCGCGCGAGCAACTTTGCTTAACCATGCTAGATCTACTCTTACACAGGTCTCTTCCTCCTCTGCCTAAGCACATCACACTTGATTTAATATCTCGGAAATACCAAAACAAGGATTAAGAACACATAGTTAAGAACAAATCAAATATTTACCATTCAGTTCAAATAATAATAATAAGATTCATCTTATGTTTCATCCCCCTCAAGTATTTGAGGGTTTAGTTCATAATTGTAAAAGAAAACATCTCAGAAGAAAAGATAAAACAAAACATAACAAATCCCTAAAACCCCCTAAAAGAATTGAAGGAGAGATCCTCCGTCTTGAGTATAATTCTGGCTTCTTGAGATGAATCAACTGGCTTTCTTTGAGTAAATCCCTGAAATTAACCACTCTGGATCGACTCTTTGGCCTAGCTGAACGCCCCCTTAACGGTTGGCCTCTAGGGTCTTTATAGAGGCTTTTGGAATATGTTTTTTTTCCTCTAAGTATCCTAATCCGAATAGAATTCTTTCTTTCCTGCGGCAGAGACACACCCATGGAAGACGCCCATGTAAGTCGTGGCCAGGCTGTGGTCAATCCTATAGATGAGGCACAGCTATGTTTTTCGGGGTCTAGGCCGTGGTCGACTTTTCTCATGAGGCACGGTTGTGTGGTATTAGGACCTGGTCGTGTGGATTTCATGATTTGGCCCATTTTCTCTGTTTTCGACCTATTATTCATTCTTTTCATCCTCCGGTGCTCTACTGAGTATAAAACATGAAAACAAAGGATTATGAGCACCTATTTCTATAATTAAAGGAAAAAATCATCCAAAAACATGCTAAATGTGGGATTAAAATATGTTACTATTTCGGTTTATCAAATACCCTTACACTTAAGCTTTTGCTTGCCTCAAGCAAAATTCTCAACTCACAATTAAAACGAACTTCCTCAATTCCTAATATTCATCAATAATGCCTCATCATACTTCATAGATAATTTATACATGGATGATTCAACTCAAAGAGCCCTAAAGATTCAAACAATCAGAGTCATGAGTTTTTAGCAAGAAAACATAGGTGTTTCCCCTTACCTAAATAATCACCTTTAATTCAAAATCGACAAAAGTTGACATCCTCACTAAAGATTCACTCAAATCACACAAGGTGTTTAAGGTTCAAAAATTAAGCTCTCAAAAGTTGAACATGAAAATTTATTACCATAGGCTTGCTTGAAAATCAAATCTCCACCACTGTAAAATGAGATGATACACAAATCAAAAAGGAATTTAAAAAGGGTCATAACAAGGCTCGATTAAAGGTGTGGACAAAGGTTGAATTAGAAGGGTTAGAATCAAGATTGAATTGACAAATTACCTAAAAAATGACTAAAAACCTAAATAATTGAAAACTTGTAATATTAATAATACGAGCTTCTTTTTAAGGTGTTGAAATTAAACGTATAGGCTCGCTTAATCACATGACTAATAATGAATATACTTCGATTTTTTTGATTGATTTTTGATTGATTTTTTAAGAACAAATCAAATATTTAATAGAACTTTTACAACTGAAATAATCTAATTAGCCAACTAATCAAAACAAGTCTCGATAGAAGGGAATCAAAAGAATGGTGATAACAAATACGAGATGGGTTTCGGTTTAATATTAGTGGGTTGAGTCAAGAAGAAAAGGTTGTTAGGATCAAAGGGTTCACCGGGGGTCAATTATGAGGGTGGGCTTTTTAGTGGAATAAGTGGGTTGAATTCTAGGTGCCTTAATCATCTCTGTATATCAAATCAATAGTGTGGTCTCGACATGTATAATCGAAGCAAGTTCTAGAATAACAAATCAATGTTGACACACTCATAATCAATAAAGTGAGCACGAAAAGAATGCATGCTCTAAAGGCTTAAAATCTTACAAAAATTATGGGTATTTGATGTCAACTTCGTAAATTTCAAACTTCAAGGTAACAACTTAAATTCAGGTAGACAACCTAACAGAATTTTAATTTTTGAAAATAGGCTCATCATGCTTGATTCTCTAGTATCTTAAAGTTTAAATCATCATTGCACAATTATCAATGACTTAATCTAAAACATATCAATAAAAATCATAAGTCAACAAGAATTTCATTCTAATTAGTGATATGAGAAAATTACTTTAAGACAGAATACCATTCAGGGATTTGAGAATAATGCAAAAAGTTAAGCACTTTTTCTAAATAATTTTCACCCGCCCCCACACTTAAGATGTACATTGCCCTCAATGTACAAAGATAGATAATAATAATAATAATATAATAAGAAAATCAAAATATAGGGAGAGAAGTGAGACTTCCTGAATTTTTGGATGGATTCCTTGAGTTAGAAGTGTGGAAACTTGATTTGGAGTAAATGTAATGGTGAAAAGGATGTTTTCCTTTCTTGGGGTGGCATAATGAACCTTTAAACTGCGAATTCATCAGTTAAATTTTTTTAGGAGGTACTAATTAATTAGTGATGTTAGGGATATTTGATGTTTAGATAGCCAGTTATCAAATAAATAAAACTGTAAAAATAAGAGTTTGAAACGAAAATAAAATAAAATAAACTTAAGTAAATAATTGAAATAAAGTGAAAAATAAATTAATAAATAAAACAAATAAAGTAAAAAGCATAATAATAAAGGGCCTCAAAAGTCCTCGTCATCGGCTGGATCAGTAGGTGGAGGCAGTGGTGATATGTAGAGGTGATGGCAGATCTGCTGAAGGGTTGCTTCAATGCCATCGAATCTTCGAGCGGTGTTATTGAATTGTTGGGTGCAATATTGCTCGAACAGAGTAAGCCGTCCAGAAATGTCCACAAATGATGGGGTTGTATGAGGAGTGCGATGGCTCTATGGTGGTTCTTCACGTGGGTGTGGGACATCGTCAGTAATGTCCTTGGGATCCTCCTCCTCAGTAGTAGTAGCTAGTCGATATTGGAGAGGATCAATCCCTCGTCGTCATTGGATCATCCTCATATGTAGCATTGTTTGGATGCCCTGTGGGGACATCTATCCTATCAGTGTCAATGAGGAGACCTGAGCAGTGGTGGTGAGGAGCCCAAAGTGCCGAGCCAATCATGTGATGTAGAGGCCCATAGATATAACTCCCCTCCTGTGTTGCTCTGTTTGGTGTTGGATGGCACCGGCTATAAAATATGCTAGGTCAAAAATTTGGTCGTTAGCCATACACCATAGGAAGTAAGCATCGTGAGTGTTGACAATGCCGGTGCTCTCGCGTCGTCCTGTTAATATGTGGGCTAGTATGGCGTGTAAATACCATAGAGATGGGGTGAGAGCTGTTGCTTTTGAGCGGCTAGGGTCGTATGAGTTTAAATTGGGGGCTATGTTGTACCAGCATCTCATTGGAGTGTTGTAAAGGTGGCGATGGAGATCTGAGAGGTCATAGTCCTCCATAAATTCCTCGTTGTAGAGGCCCAGAGCGGCTCAATTGTGGTAAGTTCATTTCTCTCACGATTCCTCCTAGACGAAACTAAATTGTTCCGGGGCCATGTAGTTTGTCATTACTGTCTAGAGGTGGAACATGGAGCATAGTTCCAGAGTGAGTTCCAAATAGGTGGGCTCGATGATTGTGAAAAATTGGTCCCATAGATCCGTGGTTAATAGGGCTCATATATCATCTGCCAATTGGACCTGCTATAGAGCAGACCAATCAATGCACCTCCCCGCAGAGGGATCGTGCGTGGAGTAGCCTGTAGAGGTCATCCTGGGGACTTTGCGGGAATTGCAAGAATGGATGTCATAGTTCGACAGATGCACTGGTCGAAGATGAGCTGGGTCCCTTTTATTTTTTAGAGCTAGGGACGCAGCTTTCTTTCCTCGGGACTATGACATTGTAGTCTAGTAACGCTTTTGGAGTGTGGTGGTGTGGTTGGGCGTTGTACGGGCGTGTGCTATAAAGAATTGGAGGACACACGGTGGGACAACTTTGGGCGGGCATGTCCTGCAAAAAATTCATTGAACACTGCAGTGGAACAACTTTGTGCGGGCGTGTAAACTCTGGGCCCGGGCGTGGACTGGTTTTTTTATGTGTATTTGAAGGAGGGAGGGAGATAAAGGGTGAGGGAAGTCAGGAGTTTTGAGTTTCTTTGATGATGGCCAAAGTTGGGTAGAGATTTTAGGGAAACAGTTAGGGTTGGAAGTTTTGGGGGGGGATTTTGGAGAGACGGTGGTTATGTTCTTTAAATAGAGAAGGGGCACGGGCAGATGCCACGCCCGTGTTTCCCTTTTTCAGCCTTTATTTTTCGTGATTTTTAAATTTGGGCTCGGTTTGAAATGTTACCCACGCCCGTGAAATATAACTCAGTGTCTTCCATGGTCTTCAGGCACGGGCATTTTAGTTTCTCGTTTCGTTTACTCAGGATCGTCCACGGTTGGGCAGAACGGGTGTGTTTTAGGCCCGTGTCTTTTAGTCAGTTTCGCCCATGGTCACTTCACACGGCCGTGCCATTTAGTCAAAGCCCATGGCCTAAAAAATTAGTGTCTTGTTTATACACCCCCTTTGGCACGCCCATGTGGTTAGTCGTGGTATTCACACGGCCACAGCCACGCCCGTGTGCAATTCGTGTGGTAGGGAAACCTGTAGTTTTAGGTGTTAGAAAATATTATTATTAAAGTTAGTGCTTGGGTTGCCTCCCGAGAAGCGCTTGTTTAGAGTCTTAAGCTAGACTTACCCTGTTTTCATTCAAAATAGAGGTTCATGGAGCCGAAGCTCCTCTCTTATATCCAAAAATCATTTCCAATATAATTTTCAGTTGCTGACCATTTACCTTGAATATGCCACGAGTAGGATGGGCTACCTCGATTGTGCCATAGGGAAAGATAGTTTTTATCATGAATGGACCTGACCATCTCGTTTTAATATTTCTAGGGAATAGTTTTAGTCTTGAGTTGTACAATAGGACCAAGTCGCCTACTTCGAATTGTTTTGAGTGCTTTAAATGAGCATCATGACGTCGCTTTGTTGCCTCCTTATATAAACGTGAGTTCTCATAGGCATTAGCTCGCCATTCATCTAACTCATTCAAATACATCATCCTCTTCTCACCCACAGGTTTAAGATCGTAATTTAGGAATTTTATGGCCCAGAAGGCTTTATGTTCTAACTCAAATGGTAGATGATAGCTTTTCCCATAGACGAGTTTGTATGGGGATGTTCCTATGGGGTTTTTAAATGCCATTCTATATGCCCACAAAGCATCATTACTTTAACTGTCCAATCTTTCCTGTTTGCTTCAACTATTTTCTCTAAGATGTACTTAAGTTCTTGATTTGCTACTTCCACTTGTTTGTTGGTTTGAGGATGATAAGGGGTAGCTGTCCTGTGGTGTACTCCATATTTCTTTAGGACTTTATCAAATTGAGTATTACAAAAGTGAATGCCCCTATCACTAATAATTGCTCTAGGTGTTCCAAATTGAGAAAAGAGTTTTTTTTTAAATTTTACTACTACTCTAACATCATTACTAGGTAAAGCTTGGGCTTCCACCCATTTTGACACATAGTCAACTACTACTAAAATGTATTTATTTCCGAAGGAACTAGGGAATGGACCCATAAAATCAATACCCTATACATCGAATATTTCACATGATAATATATATGTTTGAGGTATTTCATTGCGTTTAGAAATATTACATGTTCTCTAGCATTTATCGCATGAAGTAGCATACCTGTTGGCATCTTTAAATAAGGTTGGCCAGTAAAAACCTGATTCGAGTGTTTTGTGCGCTGTCTTAATCCCGCTGTAATGTCCCCTTGAAGGTCCTGAATGGCAATGCTCTAAGATTTTTCTTGCTTCTTCTTTTGTGAGGCACCTTCAAATCACTTGATCTGCATATATGCAAAAAAGAAAAGGATCTTCCCAAAAATAGTTTTTCACATTAGCAAAGAATCGCTTCTTTTGATGATGTGTAAAGTTTTTTGGTAAGACGTTAGCAGCTAAGTAATTGGCAATGTCTGCAAACCAAGGTACCTTAGAGTTGGTTATTGAAAAGAGTTGCTCTTCAGGAAATGAGTCATTTATCTCACTTTTGTCGAGTTCTTTGATATGCGGGTTTTCAAGTCTAGAAAGATGGTTTGCTGCAAGATTTTCAACTCCTTTCTTATCTTGAATTTCCAAGTCAAATTCCTGCAAGAGTAGAATCCATCTTATAAGTTGAGGTTTTGCATCGGGTTTAGTTAAAAGATAATGCAGAGCTGAATGATTAGTGTATACGACAACTTTAGATAAGATAAAATATTGTCTAAATTTATCAAATGCAAAAACCACAGCTAGTAATTCTTTCTCTGTGGTTGTGTAATTTTCTTGTGCAGCCGTTAGTATCTTGCTAGCATAGTAAATTGGTTGGAAGTGTTTGTTTCTTCGCTGTCCCAAAACTGCACCTATTTCAAAATCACTCACATCACACATTAGTTCAAAGGGTAAGTTCCAATCATGGGCAATTATAATTGGGGCATTTATTAATTTATCTTTAAGGGTATTAAATGCGTCTAAACATTCCTGATCAAAATCAAAAGGTACATATTTTTCTAGTAGTTTTGTTAAAGGTTTAGCTATTTTAGAGAAATCTTTAATGAATCTTCTATAAAATCCTGCATGTCCTAAAAAGCTTCTAATAGCTTTGACTGAGCTAGGAGGGGGTAATTTTTCTATGGTTTCAACTTTTGCTTTATCTACCTCGATCCCTTTACTAGAAATTTTATGCCCTAACACAATACCTTCTCGAACCATAAAGTGACACTTTTCCCAATATAAAACAAGGTTTGTCTCTTCACACCTTATTAGTACTCATTTTAAATTCTTAAGGCAAAGATGGAAAGAGTTACCAAATACCAAGAAGTCATCCATAAAGACCTCCATAACGTCTTCCACAAGTTCATCAAATATGGCTAGCATGCAGCGCTGAAAAGTAGTAGGAGCATTACATAATCCAAAAGGCATTCTACGATAAGCAACGTATCGTATGGACATGTGAATGTAGTTTTATCTTGATCCTCAAGGGCTATCGGGATTTAGAAATATCCAAAAACCCGTCCAGGAAATAGTAGTACATATGCTCGGATAATCTTTCTAGCATCTGGCCAATGAAGGGCAGAGGAAAGTGATCTTTTCTGGTTGCGTCATTCAACTTTCTATAGTCAATACAGACTCTCCATCCTGTGACTGTTCTTGTAGGAATCAATTCATTCTTCTCATTTGCTACAACATCCATGTGTCATTTCTTTGGAACGACCTATACAGGACTTACCCACGCGCTGTCAGAAATAGGATAAATTATTCAAACATCTAGAAGTTTAATTACCTCAGCTTTAACAACTTCTTTCACGTTAGGATTCAATCGTCTATGAGGTTGCATGCATGGTTTATACTCCTCTTTCATTAGAATTTTGTGAGTACAAAATGATGGGCTTATACCCTTAATGTCAGAAATTTTCCAAGCTATGGCCCTTTTATGTTCCCTTAGTACCTGTAGCAACTCATCCTTTTCTTTGGGTTTCAGTTCCGAAGAGATAATCACTGGTAGTGTAGAATTATCCCCGAGGAATGCATATTCTAAATGTTTTGGTAACTGTTTTAATTCTAATTTGGGTGGTTCATCAATAAAGGGTTTTTGTTTTAGTTTGTCATTAATTTCAATGCCCTCTTCTTTCATTTTTCTAGGGGGAAATGTGTTAGAATCTGATTTGTCGGTATCATCATCTACCTCCTCACCTTGAGTAAGACACAGTTCCAACATGTCATTATGTATGATTTCCTGCAAACAATCTTGAATAGAATGATCAATGGCATCAATAAAATAACAAGAATCATCTTATTCTCTAAAATATCGCATCGCATCGTAAATTTGAAAAATAATTTCTTCGTCACCTACCTTCAGTGCAAGTTTACCATCACCTACATCAATAACAACCCTAGTAGTAGCTAGAAAGGGGCGTCCCAAAATTAAAGGCACCTCAACATTCTCATCTATGTCAAGCACAACAAAATCAATAGGGAATATAAATTTATCAACTTTTACTAGAATATCTTCGATAATTCCCTATGATATTTAATAGATCTGTCACTAATCAATACTCATCCTAATGGGTTTAGGTTCCCGAGACCAAGTTGCTTGAACATTTTATAGGCATTAAATTGATATCGGCACCTAGATCACTTTGTGCTTTTTTATGTTTAAACTACCAATTAAACAGGAATAGTAAAACTTCCGGATCATTCAATTTGGTTGGTAGTTTGTTTTGGAGAATAGCTAAACATTCTTCATTGAGCTCTCATGTTGATATTTCTTCCAACTTTCTTTTATTTGTTAGAAGCTCTTTTAAAAATTTTATGATGCTCAAGATCGTGAAATAGCTTCAACAAAAGGTAAGTTGATATGTAATTGTTTAAAAAGTTCAAGAAATTTATCGTATTGGGCGTCTAGGTGGTCTTTCTTCAACTTTGTCGGATATAGTATTGATGGTTTACATTCTTCGCGTATTAGTGTTACATTCTCAACTTCCTCGTCCTTTGCCTTATCAGTTTCACGTGGTATCTTCTTCTTTGTTTCAACCAATTCTTTTCCACTCCTTAGTGTAATTGCCCTCACCTACTCTTCTTGTTTAGTTAACTTTCTGGTTGCCTAACAGAAATTAACTTAGTTAGTTGTCTGATTTGATCATCCAGCCCTTGGATTAATGCTTGTTGATTAGTCAATATCGTTTCAGCATTTTTGAAGTGAGTTTCTAATAATTCTATAAATTTTGCTAGTGTCTCTTCAAGGTTTGGTCTCCTTTCCTATGGGTAGGGCTATTGTCCTTGATTGTGGTGGTATCTCTAGTCTGGATTATAAGCTCCACTATAAGGGTTATTTTGAGATCTAAAATTGTCGCCCATATAGTAAACTTGCTCGGTTTTAGTACTCAGATTCTAAGTTAGATATTTTGTATTGTTCATCCATCTTCCGTTCATATTGTACTGCATAACTAAATGTACCTACAAAGAATCACACAAACCATCAATCTTTTTATTCATCATCTCTACCTGACTTGATAGCATGGTGACTGGGTTGAGATTGAAAACTCCGGCTGCTTTGGTTGGCTTTGTCCTTGTAACTTGCCACTGATAGTTATTTAGTGACATCTCCTCTATGAATTTATAAGTCGCTTGGCGCTTTGTTATTCGTGGTTCTGCAAGTGGCTAAGTCAATTAACTGCCTAGTTGAGGGGTTCACACCGATGTAAAAAGTTTGGACTTGTAACCACAAGGGTAAACCATGATATGGGCACTTTCTTAACAGATCTTTGTATCTCTCTCATGCGTTGTATAATGTTTCTAAATATATCTGCACAAAAGAAGAGATATAATTCCTTAATTTGGCCGTTTTGGCCAGTGGAAAATATTTTAATAAAAAATTTTTGGTCATTTGGTCCCATGTAGTGATTGATCCTCATGGAAGAGAATGTAACCATTGTTTGGCTTTATTTCTCAAGGAAAAGGGAAATAACCAAAGGCGAATGGCATCATCAGAAACAACATTTATTTTGAAGGTTGTAACACCCCAAACCCAGCCCAAACACTACAACCAGATCTGGCATGTCACTAAGGAGCTTGTATAAAACATGTTGCATTCTTGGAAAACAATTATCGAGTCTAAATATTTACACCGAAAAACTTATTAATTTAAGAATCTATTTAAGATTAAATTTAAATGATACCTTGGTGAATTTTAAATAAAACTGAAATTTACTACATGTCTTAGCTTAATTTAATATAAAGTTTAAGTGTCTAATGATAAAACCCAACGTAAAACCCAATATAAATATAAAACTAGTGGCCCATCGCCTTATTACAATGAAATTTAAAACCCATTAATTAAATATACTAAAACTAAACATTAAAGTAAAGTCTTTCATTGGATTAAATACTCTCTCGCATGGCCACCTTGCGCCCTCTCCATTTTGGTCCATTGCACTAGGTGCTACCAAAGCTTTTAAATAATAGGTTGAGTCATGAGACTCAGCAGCAACCCTCATGCACCATTAGATTTGGGCCTTAGCCCACGTAATGTAATAATGTAACATAATATATATGAAAATATGCAAAGCCCAACTCAAATCCTAGGTTTCCATCCGCTACACACCACCCTTACCTGCCAGTCACACCATTGGGGATTTGTACAATCAACCCACACCGCTACACACCACTAATGGCAGTCATGCTGCTCATCGTCAGATCATGGCCATAGCCACTACAATAGGTCATGGCAAGAGCCACTACAATAGGTCACGGCATAAGCCGTTACAACAGGTCATGGCATAAGTTGCTACAACAGAACACTTCCCCTTTCATCAAACCCAACCCCATGCAATCATAGAAATCGACACACTTATCACATATGTCATCTTAAAAGGAACATTCACTTAGGAATGACAGGGATTACTAACCTGGTGATTCACTTTTACCATCCTTGGGTCTCAACCATTATGCCGGGATTTCATCATTTATCACAATATAACAGAATTTATAAACATATTTTATCAGGCAATCTAAATGGTATGGAAGTGCTACACACTTGATATCGCGTAGTCCTATATTCTTAACCGATATCCTTGCTATCCGATTCTACTACCCTCAGTCTATAACCTTGCTCAAAAGTCGAAAAAACATGAAGATTTGGCCTCTCCTACAATCGGCCAAAGGTTAATAAATCTCGAATTTACATGCTAAAAATCAGTAGATCTCCTTACCTTGAAATCCCAAAAGTAACACGATTCGAGTGTTACTGAATTCTGACTTAGAGATCTAAGCAAAAGACTCCCCTTCGGATCCCGAAATGCCACAAATGAAAGAAAAACTCAAGATTAGTTCCATATAGCCATTCGCTATGGCCTCCAAAAGTCAAAAAGGATCGAAGATAACCCAAATCAGACTTACCTCTTCCGAAAGTTTCGCTATCCATTGAAAAAGATTCGCAATCGTAGAAGATTAGAGATCTAGAAGTTTCGCTTTTAAAGGAAATCTCGGAAAGATGAACAAGAGAGGACCTGATGTGTTTTCGACTTTTGGAAGAACAAAGAATTGAAGAGATGGCCAAAAGAGATTCGCCAATGAATATTAAAGAAAAGAGAAAGTGATTGCAGTGGTTTCGCAATTGATAAGACCTCGTAAGTTTAGGTTTCTAATGTAAAAGCAAAAGAAGAAGAGATGCTTCCAAAGAGAGAAAACTAGAGATCGTTCTAAATGAAAAATTAAGACACCCTACCGCTATATCTCGAGCCTATTCTCCCCTCCGAGTTTGATTTTCTACCAACTCTAGCCTTCCGGATGATCTCTCATCTTGTCCCTTATCCTAAACATAACTCACATCCAAAAGAGTCCTACATCACACCACTCCTTCCCCTTTATCAACTTAATATCCACCTAATTTAAAACACTAAAATCCCTAAAATTTTGTCTTGTTGCCGTCCCTACTGCTCCCTTTGAAATGCCAAAATTTGGCCCTAAAACTTGGGCTTCAAGCAACCAAAATTTGGGCCCTCCTCATGCACTAGTGATGCCACCCTCTTCCTTCCTTGTGGCGCCACCTAACTCTGGAGCCCAAGCCCAAATTGACATTTTTAACATAGATACCTACCCTTAAACTTTATAATGACCGTATGTAATATTCTAACTAGGGTCTCAAATTTCAACTCGAGCCCAATTAGTACCTCAATTCTCAATTTAACATATTTAAGCACAAAATGCACAAGCCCATAAATTCAGGATGTTACAGTTCTACCACCCTTAAAATAAATTTTGGCCTCGAAATTTACCTGATCAAAAGAGATGGGGATACTGCTGTCGCATAACATCCTCTGGCTCCCACGTCGACTCTTCTGCGCTGTGATTTTGCCACAGAACTTTGACCAAAGGGACGGACTTTCTTCTCAACACTTTTACATCTCGATCCAAGATTTGCACTGGTTCCTCCTCAAAAGACAAATCCGGCCTTACTTCAATCTCTTCCACTGGCACAATGTGCGATGAATCAGAATGGTAATGTCATAGCATCGAGACATGAAACACGTCATGTATCTGTTCCAATTATGGTGGCAACTCCAAACGATAAGCCACTGGGCCCATACGTTCTAGTACTCGATACGGCCCAATAAACCATGGACTTAACTTACCCTTCCGTCCAAACCTCATTACCTTCTTCCATGGAGATACCTTCAAAAAGACTTAGTCTCTTACTGCAAATTCCACCTCCTTCCGCTTTAGATCCGCATAAGATTTCTACCGATCAGACGCTTTCTTCAACCGAGCCCGTATTAACCTAACTTTCTCCTCCGTTTCTAAAACTAACTCTGGACCCAACACCTGACGTTCACCCAACTCCGTCCAACAAGTTGGGGTATGACATCTCCTTCCATATAACGCTTCATAAGGCGCCATCTGAATACTAGTTTGATAACTATTATTGTATGCGAATTTCGCCAAAGGTAAATACTCCTCCCAACTACCCCTGAATTCCATGATGCAACCTTTTAACATATCCTCCAGGATTTGGATTACCCTCTCAGACTAACCATCGGTCTGTGGATGAAAAGTGGTACTAAAGTCTAACCTTGTTCCCATTGCTTGATGAAGAGCCTTCCAGAATTGGGATGTGAACCTAGGGTCCCTATCCGATATGATCGACACCGGTACACCATGCAATCTCACCACCTCAGCCACATACAACTTAGCCAACTTTTGCAAAGAATAGTCAACCCGAACTAGTATGAAGTGAGCCGACTTTGTCAAACGATCCACAATCACCCAAATCGAATCCTTCTTAGTGGGCGTAAGGGGTAACACACTAACAAAATCCATCGTGTTCCTTTCCCACTTCCACTGCGGAATCTTGACCGGCTGCAACAACCTCAAGGCAAGCGGTGTTCGCTTTCACCGCTGGTATGTCAAACACTTACCCACGAATTTCATTACCTCTCGCTTCAAACCTGGCCACCAAAATTACTCTCACAAATCCCAATACATCTTAACTCCTCTAGGATGCATAGCGTATGGGCTACTATGCGCCTCCTAAAGAATCATCTACCTTAACTCCACATCCTTTGGCATACAGACTCTCTCACGGAAACACAGAACTCCATCACAATTCAAGCTATGGTCCTCCCCTTCACCATTTTGCACTTGTCGGATTCGAGTACTCAAGACATCATCCATAAGTTGCTTCTCTTTGATCTATCTTGTCCACATAGGTCTTACTTGAAGTTTAGCTTCCAAACTACCATCCTTATACAGGCTAAGATGAGCGAACATTGCCCTTAACTCTGCTATCGCCTTCATACTCAACGCATCCGCCACCACGTTGGCCTTACCCGGGTGGTACTCAATCGAGCAGTCATAGTCCTTTAACAGCTCGATCCACCTTCTCTGCCTTAGGTTCAACTCCTTCTGAGTGAGGAGATACTTCAAGCTCTTGTGGTCAGTATAAATAACTGACTTCTCCCATACAAGTAGTGTCTCCAAATCTTTAAAGCAAACACTACGGTAAATTTTAGTACCACTCATGCGGTCTTAACATCGAGACGCATACGCAACCACCTTTCCATCTTGCATCAACACACCCTAAACCTATGTGTGACGCATCACAGTAGACGGTAAATTTTTTTCCCACCTCAGGTTGGATTAACACTGGCGCTTCCGTCAAGATTCTCTTCAGCTTCTCAAAGCTCTCTTGTTGTTTGTCAGTCCACACAAACGATACTCCCTTCCTCAACAACTTAGTTAAAGGTGCCGCTATTAACGAGAACCCTTCAACAAACCTTCTGTAATACCCAGCCAATCCTAAGAAACTTCAAACTTCCGTCACAGACTTCGGTGATTTCCAATCCAATACAGCTTCTATCTTTCGAGGGTCCACCCTAATTCCCTCTGTGGAAACCACATGCCCTAAAAAGGTCACTTCTCTTAACCAGAACTCACACTTGCTAAACTTAGCGAACAACTGCTTCTCCCTCAGGATTTGCAACACGATCCAAAGATTTGCATCATGCTCCTCCTCAAACTTGGAATATACCAAGTTATTGTCGATGAACATCACGACGAACTGATCAAGGTATGGCTGAAATACCCGGTTCATCATATCCATAAATGCCGCTGGCGCATTTGTCAACTCGAACGGCATCACCAAGAACTCATAATGTCCGTATCGAGTCCAAAATGACGTCTTATGAAGGTCTCCTTCTTTTACCCTTAACTAATGATATCCCGACCTTAAGTCAATCTTAGAAAAGATCGAAGCTTCCTTGAGCTGATCGAACAAGTCGTCGATCCTTGGCAGTTGGTACTTGTTCTTAATTGTCAGCTTATTCAGTTGACAGTAGTCCACGCACATACGCATGGATCCATCCTTCTTCTTCACAAATAGGATTGGCGCTCCCAAGGAGACACACTCGGTCGAATAAACCCTCGATCAGCAGTTCCTGGATCTGAGCTTTGATCTCCACCAGCTCTTTCGGCACCATTCTGTATGGAGCAATAGACACTGGGGCTGTACCCGAAAGTAGCTCTATTCCAACTCCACTTCGCGATCTGGGGGTAATCCTGGCAACTCCTCCCGAAAGACATCCGCGAAATCCTTGACTATTCGAACCTCATCGACAGTCACCTCCTTAGCAACCAAAGCACTGATAACAGCTAGAAATGCGCTACATCCTTTTCGAATCATCTTAACAGCTTTCAATGCCGATACTACATTGGACAGATAGTTCCTTCTTTCTCCAAACACAACCACCTCCCCGTCTTCCGGGGTACTCAACACCATGCGCTTAGTTCCACAGTTTAACTTAGCACGATGCTTAGTCAACCAATCCATTCCTAAGATAAGGTCAAACTCTCCAAACGATAACAACATTAAGTCTACCGAAAACACTCCATTTGAGTCTCTAAAGGTACATCCCTAAACAGTTTGTCCACTACCTTAGATTGTCCTAATGGGCTAATCACAGTCATCTTCCTAGTGGTTGTTTCAGAGTCTATACTTAGGGTCTCAGATACTGAACATGCAACATAGGAGTGGGTCGACCCAATATCAATCAAGGCAAGAAAAGAGTTATCAGCAATAAGAAACGTATCGATTATAACATCCGGTGCATCATCATCCTTCCGTCAGTGAGCTGCATAAACTAGACCCTACCGCTTCAGATCTACATTACTCGCACTCTACTAGGTGCTCCACAACCCCACTGTGCCCATTTCCATCCTGCTACGCCATGACCCTTGGTCCAAGTTGACCACCTCTCCTAATCGATCGTAACCTCGTCCGATCAATGAACTCGATCCACTGTGGATGATCCCTAATCATATGCTCTGTGGATCCACACCTAAAGCATCTACCTGGGTGCTCTTTTGCACTCCCATAATGCATCTTCCCACATGAAGGACATGATCGATTCTCGACCCGTGGAACACGAGTGGCCCATCGACCCAGGCCTTTTTGAAAATTCTGATGGTCCCGACTACCAAAACTTCTCTTATTCCTACCCCGATCCTTATCTATCTCTTGTCTTTCAGTCCGCTTCACCTCTTCAGCTATTTTAACTTTCTCAACCAACACAACAAAGTCCCTCTCTCACTGCGGTGCTATCAATACCGTTAACTCATTCCTCAGTCCACCCTCAAACCGTACACAACGTTCTTATTCAGTCGCTACCATTCCTCTAGCGTAGAGGCTCAAGCGCAGAAACTCTACCTCATATTCGGCCACAGATTTACTTCCCTGCACCAAATTCAGAAATGCCTTCCTCTGTGCATCCACATAGCTGGCCCTAACATACTTTCCCTGAAATGACTCCTTAAAATAGTCCCAATCAATCCGGTCTCATGACAAGATTCTCCTTCACTGTGAGCCACCACTAATAGGCCTCGTCTCGAAAAAGAGACACGACCCATTTCAACTCTCTCCATCATGAAGTCTAGGTCATCCATTATATCGCTCCATCGCCTCCAACCAATATTCAAATTTGAACTCTGGCTATACTAGAGACTCCCTAAATACTTCGCCCCTTTGTTTCTAAGTCTCTTTGCACCGATTTTTGGGCTCTGTGCCCATACCAAACCTCACCACTCTTTCTAAAACCCTTAGTACCCATCCTCTCCGACACCACATCCACCTCTCAAGATCTCATTCTGGATCCATCGATCTACGAATTCCACCTACCACGACCACGCTGGGTGGACGCTTATCCGATTAGAAATTTTATAATTTATTAGTTTTTCTCATTCCGGATCCATGGAGTAGATCCTATGTCTTGATTCACCTCAAGACACTACCCATCCACATACATTCACAATCAAGATATGAGGCATTCACAAATTTACGCTCATCATCTAGAGGTACTTTCGCCATTTCACTACCTGTGGTATTTTTGTAATTTTAACCAACTGTGGGTATTTTCATAATTTTCCAAAATAAGGTTTCGGGTAGTTTTACAAAATAAGGGTATTTTGGTAATTTTACAAATTTGGGGTATTTAGTAATCTTACAAATTCGGGGGTATTTCAATAATTTTTTGTAAATCAGGAGTATTTTAATCATTTTACAAATTAGGGGTAATTTGGTAATTTTACAAACCCAGGGTAATTTTTACGATCAAGGGTAATTTGGTGATTTCAAAACTAGGGTTTACTTTAGGATTTTACAAAATAGGGTGGCTGGTCCCTTTCGGGTTTTAATTATAAGTTTTGGCTGTCAACACGCCCTCATGGTTAGGTGAATAAATACCACGCACTGTAGGATTCTAGCGAAGAGGAGGTGAGTCACTAGGACTGCTTAAATACCAAGCTCTCCTTGTATCCACTCCTAGACATGCATATGCCTATTGCCACACCCTAACATGGCTAAGGTGAACAGTCACTATGCACCAGCTATGATTCCAGCGAAGAGGAGGTGAGTCACTAGGACTGCTTAAATACCAAGCTCTCCCTGAATCTAATCCTAGACATGTGCATGCCTGTTGCCATACCCTAACACGGCGACTGGTTTACAGGATTTGTTTGGATAGATTAAGTCTTATGAAATTTAAGAAGTTGTTTAGGCTAAGCTTATAGTCCATCAAAGTCTATTTAAACTAATCTCCGTCCCATATAGCCCATCAAGCCCACACATATACCACACAATTGTTCAGAATACTTACTGGCGGACTTGGGTCAAGACGAGGTGCTATGCCGAGCTAACAAACTCAGATTATTTATAAAATGCATGTTTCAAAGCCCATCTTTAGAAAACATTTTGAGCATAAAAACCCCAAAGCCGAGTTTTGAACTGGGCTCTAATACGAATCTGTAACACCCCAAACCTGGTCCAAACACTACAATCGGATCTGGCATGTCACTAAGGAGCGTGTATAAAACATGTCGCATTCTTGGAAAACAATTATGTAACATCCTGATAATTAGGGGCTATGCATTTTACATAATTGAATGATGTTGCATGCTTAATCTTTATTAATGCAATTTTGGAAGTTATTTGAGCTTCATTTATTAAGTGAATGCTTTGCTAAGCTTTTAATTTCTATTAATTAGAGAGAGAACTAAGCTATTAAGGCCTTAAGAATTGATGATGAGAAGTTCTAGTATAAGTTAAGTAATTGGCAAAGTGGTTAAGATACATGGGTGTGTTCTTGAGGTACAAGGTTGAATCTCCTAGCTAACATTAGGGAGATTTTTAATTTTTTTGTTTACTTCCTTGTAAGTGTCGGCCAAGAATATTCTAGAGTGGATGAGCTTTCATCCATTTTTGGCTTGTTGACCATGAGAAAAGGAAGTTAAAGAACATAAGGCATGGAATCACAAATTCATGATAAGATGAGGGGACAAAGGCATGAAATAGGGCTATGTTTTTAGATGTGTTCATGGTCATTTGACCATGAACCTAGACAACATGAAGGCTAAGGAGAGGCTTAGTTGTGTAGTAAATTCTTTGGATATGATGGGGAAGAAACAAGGAGGAAAAGGGGATATGTTGGCATTGATGTGGCCGAATTTATGCTTTGCCATTAGGGGAAAAGTTAGCCAAAAGCCTAGGTTGTCCATCTTTTCTCATTTTTCTCCAAAAATTCTCTCCTAGCCGAATGTGCCATAGAGTTTAGGTAAAACTCTCTTTGTTTTAGCTTTCATCCTTTGACCAAATCTTCTTCTTTTGGTTTAATGTACCATAGTCATTTTGGTACATTTTCATTTTTGATTTAGCCTCAATTGCTTGAACCAAATACAACCTTCTTTCTCTCATTTAGTTTTCATTTTGAAACCAAAACCACAAAGTTTAAGCACCATTATTCTTCTTCATTTCTCTTCTCTTGCCGAATGCAACTAAGTTCCATAGTCCATCTCTTTTCTTTGATCCTATTCTTGTTTTTCTTTTCTTTTCACCTTATTTTTCTTATCTTTCTCTCATTCTTGAAATCACCATTATCATTTTCTTCTTCTCTTTCGCTTTACTTTTTCTCCTTTCATTCTCTTTCTTCTTTCTTTTCAAAACCGAATCCATTATTTTGAAGCCACCATTTTTATTCTTTTATTTTGTGAAGGCGTTAATCATCATTCTCTTTTCTTCTTTTCAAGTCAACCTCCAAGTGATCAAAGTAAGATGCAATCATTTATTTTCATCATTTCCTTTCACTTGAATAAGATTGGAAATCATAATCTTTTATTTCTCTCTAGGTCAATCTCTTGAAAAGATTTTGAAAGGAACTTTGTTGAAGACAACCTTAAGTGACCATTCAATCATCAAGGTAAGACTACTATTTTGGATAATATCAATTTCTTTAGATAGATTACTAATCTAAGTTATTTTTAGGAGCAATCTAAGATCATCAAGATAGGTAAGAAAAGAGCCGTCAAGTGTTTGGAAGAGAGAGGTATTCCTTTACCATCGAACTACAAGCGAAGAGCAAGATTTGGGGTTAGAGATTTTCCACCGGCCAGGACCCTCCGCAAACGAGGATCGATTATTCAAGTAGTGCATAACCGAACCACTCGTTGGTGGAATACCGGCGGTTTTGATCCATCTAGTGGAGAAAACCGCAAATAACTGTCATTCGTGAATCCGAGGGTAAGGATTTAGATCCATCGCTTATAAGTAGAGTTTTTGCTAACAATAGTATATACTAACCAAGTGTGTTAATCATCTAGGTGTGGACGAGCTAGAGAGTATTGTGCTCATTGTTACTAGGTGTGTAACCATGCATTAAAATTTCCATAGATTTATATTATTAAAAGTGATTATATGATAATATGATTGTTTCATTGATACCAATCATTGGTATACAAAATTCGTGTATGTTACCCAATATTCCGCTTATTTTGATATATGCATCAATATGAAATAAGCATGACTATATTATGATTTGTGGGTACATAGCATGAAAATCGATTTGATATGTATGTGCATGGGCATATGGGTATGTTTAATAAAGGAGGAAGTATTCGTGGTTTTACCACAACCTCGTGACTTTGGTCACATAAGTGAAATTGGTGACTTGGTCCCATATTTGACTCGTGGCTACGGCCACATATTTGATTCTCGTGGCTTTGGTCACATATTTGATTCTCGTGGCCGGCCACATATTTGATTCTGGTGGCTTTGGCCACATATTTGACTCCGGTGGTTTTGGCCACATATTTGACTCGTGGTTTTGGCCACATATTTGACTTCGTCAGTGACTTGGTCACATCTGCTTTGGTGGCTTTGCCACAATAAGGGCGATGTGCATGTTGACCGCAAGAATCGCCTTCGATGGTGTGTAGCGGATGGAGGGTCGATTTAGTAATCCCTACTGTCAGTTGGTTGGTACGGGGTGTGTAGCGGATGGATATTTAGGTTGGTAGGGCTTGCATTTCATTTCATATACATATCCTTGTAACATTGTATGACTATTATTTGATCTGCTATAAAATGGGCCTTTGGGCTAAATTTGAGTAAAATGGGCCTTTGGGCTAGATTTGAGCTAAAATGGGCCTTAGGGCCAAATATTTGATTAAATGGGCCTATGGCCATATGTGAAAATTTTGGGTTTGAAAGCATTTCATAAAATGGGCTTTTTAGTGTATGTGTTATACATTGAGTTTATGACTCACCCATTTTTATGGGATAACTTTTCGATAACTCAGAAAAGCGATGGATCTAGACAAAGAAGGATTTCGAGGTGGCAAAGGCTCGTAATAAGTATTATGGAGATTTTCCAACTTAAACTCTTTAAGTTATATTTTATTACCTAGACTTTAATTTGGGATGCCAATATTATGTAATAAGGCCATTATAAATTATCTTTAATTTTGTGTTTGGATTTATTTTAAATTTCGCCATGAATAATCATCAAATATCTAAATGGTTTTTGATAAATTATTTAAAATGTGTTTGATACTCTTATATAAATGTTTTCAAAGAAATGTTCTTAAGTTTGGTTTCTTTTTTATTTTATTAATTCCTTCTAAAAATAATGTTTCCGCTTAAAGTTTTACTTGAGGAACATACCAAATCCGTTGGGCTTTTTGGGCCGGGTTTGGGGTGTTTCACTTGGTATCGAGCTCGATTTAAACTCTCGGCCTTGGGTTTTGAAGCCCACAACGCTTTCAAAATTTGGCCCAAAAGATTTTTGAAAGTTTTTCTTAAGTTAAATGGTTTTATAAGAGCATGGCACTCGAATTCTCTACCCGCATCCATCGGTATGTACCTTCATTTGATAAATGATATGAATGTTTGATAAGCCTAAGGAAACTTTAGAGACATGGACCCTAGGTGTATGTGTGCTACTACGAAACCATCAATATCTGTTTACAAGACTTTCTTCTAATAAGAAGTGAAAAGATTCTAATACATAAAACTTTTCAGAAAGCAGATAAGATACGTAGTAGACATGAGCTCTAGGGGACGAGGTCGTCGTGGACATAGAAGAGGAAGGATGATCGTTTTGAACCGCCTCGGTCGGTCAAGGTTCCAGAATGAAGCTCCACCATCTACCGTCAGCGCACTTTCAAGAACAAATGAAGGAGGTGACGCAGATCACAAGTCGGCCGCGAAGTTTTGAGCGAGTAGCGAAGCTAGTTCGAAATGGATCTCAAGTCTCAGAATGAGAGACTTAGATCGAATGGAGTCAAGTTTTCAGAGGAGTATCCGAGTAGCTCCAAACGTAGTGAATATTGGTTGGAAGCAATGAGAGGATCATGGATGATATAGATCGCACCGATGAAGAGAAATTGAAAGGAGCTATTTCACTTCTTCGTGATGAAGCCTACCAAAGGTGGCTTACTATCAAGGAAAGTACCCCGTGGATCGTCGGATCGGGGTATTTTAAAGTGAAATTTGAGGAAAATATGTTGGAGCTAGCTACATCGACTCTCGAGGAAGTCATTTCAACCCGTACAAGGAAACAAGTCGATAGTGAATATGAAGTGTAATTTTATGACTTAGCCGTTATGCCGAGGGATAGTGGCTACGGAATATGAACGCTATGCGCCGATTTGAAGATGGACTTAGAGATGAGCTAAGAGTGATGATTGCTCCACATCGTGAAAGAGATTTTGCAATCTTAGTGGAAAGGGCAAGAATTGTCAAGAGGCTAAACTGACCGAGAGACGTAACCGGACAGAGGTCGAGCAAGAATAAGAGAAGTTTTGGGTCTTCGGTCGTCCGGAAATTTTCGTAAAAGTCAAGAAATGATGGACCGCGAGGTCAACAGACTACTACGGAGTGCAAAGTCGATTTGTTCTCGGTGCAGGGAAAATGCACTCGGGTGAATGCCGGAAGAAACCCGCGGATGTTTCAAGTGCGGTTCAAGGATCACATGATCAAGGATTGTCCGATGAACTCTGAGAAGAACCGCCCAAAGAAATCGTGGTGTTAATCAAGTCGATAGAAGTGGTCAATACCGATAAGAGGCCGTGGTCCCAATGGAAGGGCAATGGTTCCGTAGAGGTCGCGAACTTCCGGCGCAGGCGTGGAAACTCGAGGTGAGACAACCAAGTTTGGTGTATGCTGTTCGTCGCAGAGAAGAGAAAGGACGCACCGATGTTATCACGGCACGCTTCGATTTCGGGTTGCCCTTTATTGCTTTGATAGATATAGGTCAACTCATTCCTATATCGCTAGTGAAGTATCTGGGACTTTGCATGTGACTTCAAACTGCATTCTAGGAAGATGATCGCATTTTAGTCCTCAGATGACGATGAGTTGTAGACAAACTCTTTAAGGAAGTGCCTCTAGAAGTCCAAGGGATACATTCACCGATTTAATGGAGTTGCCATTCGGAGAATTTGACCTAATTTTAGGCATGGGCGGCTTGTGAAGTACCGTGCAAATGTGGATTGTGCCGCAAGAGAATGTCCCTAAGAACTTTTGATGACAAGGAAGTTGTAGTGATGGGCGAAAGACTAACTACTTATCTAATCGTAGTATCCGCCTAAGGCGAAAGGATGGTTAAGAAAGGATCTGAAGCTTTTCCGATGTTGGTGAATGCTTTGGAGGCTAAGGAAGCAATCGTTAATGAAGTCGGAGACGGTGAAGGAATTTGTAGATGTTTTTCCCAAGAACTTCCGTGGTTGCTCTCCGGATCGTGAGGTAGAATTCGGATAGACTTATTGTTCAGAACGGCGCCAGTTTCTATTGCTCCATATAGAATGGCACCGAAGGAGTTGGTTGAGCTTAAGGCTCGATTCGGGAGTTGCTTGATCGTGGATTCATCCGACCTAGTGTGTCTCCATGGGGAGCACCCGGTCTATTCGTGAAGAAGAAGGACGGATCGATGAGGATGTATAGACTACGCAGTTGAATAAGTCGACTATCAAGAATGTATCCTTTGCCCAGATCGACGACTTGTTCGATCGCCTTAAAGGAGTGCGGTATTCTCTAAAATTGATCTAAGGTCAGGTATCATCACTTAAAGTGAAAGAAGTTTGATATCCATAAGACGGCTTCCCAACCAGATATGGCCATTATGAATTTCCGTAATGCCATTCGATTGACGAACGCCCATTGCGCTTATGGATATGATGAATCGATTTTTCAACCCTACTTGGATCGGTTCGTCGTGGTATTCATAGACGACATCCTGGTGTATTCTAAGTCCAAGTGGAACATGATGAGCATCTCCGGATTGTGTTACGAGTTTTAAGGAGAAGAGTTTGACGCCAAATTCGAAGAAGTGTGAATTTTGGTGAAAGAAGTTGCATTTTAGGACATGTGGTATCCGTGGAAGGGATTAGGTGGATCCTCGGAAGATCGAGGTCAGTGTTAGATTGGAAACCACCTAAGTCCGTGAATCGAGGTTCGTAGTTTCTTGGGTTTAGCCGGATATTACCAAGATTCGTCAAGGGTTTTCATCGATAGTCGCACTCTAACGAAATTGCCGAGGAAGGAAGTACTTTTTGTGGGCCGATAAGCGAAGAGAGTTTTGAGAAGCTCAAGAAAGTTTTGACTAAGCTCTGCTTTGATTCAAACTGAAGCAGAAAAGATTTTGTCGGTATTGCGATGCTTCTCACACGGATTAGGATGTGTTTTAATGCAAGGCGGAAAGGTAGTTGCGATGCTCTCTGCAGCTTGAGACCGCATGAAGTTAATTACCCGACGCACGACTTGGAGTTGGCAAATGTAGTCTTTGCTCTTAAGGTTTGGAGACATTACTTATATGGGAAAAGTCATGATATATACGGACCACAAAAGTCCAAATATCTACCGACTCGTAAAGAATTGAATTTGAGGCGCAGAAGGTGGATAGAGTTGTTAAAAGACTACGATTGTTCTATCGAGTACCATCCGCAAGGCGAATGTGGTGGCGGACGCCTAAGTCGAAAAGTGGTGTCGATTTGAGAGCGATGTTTGCACATCTTAGTCTCTACGATGATGGAAGCTTGTTGGCGTAACTTGAAGGTTAAGCGGACATGGTTAAGTCAAGTGAAAGAGAGGCAATTATTAGATGAAGATCCGAGTGAAAAGCTTGACAAAGTGCAGTGGGAAATTGGAAGATTTTGGTATTAATGGTGAAGGGTATTGTGCTTTAAAGGTAAAGTCTGTATGCCGAGGGATCAAGAGTTGAGGCAAAAGATACTTCAGGAATCGCATGGTAGCCCCTATGCTATGCATCCTGGAGGAAGTAAGTTATATCGAGACTTGCGAGATCAGTTTTGGTGGCCTGGTCTTAAGCGGGAAGTTACGGAGTTTGTAGGGAAGTGCTTGACGTGTCAGCAAGTTAAGGCTAAACATCAAGTACCTTCTGGATTGCTTCAGCCGATAAAGATTCCGCAGTGGAAGTGGGAGAGAATCACCATGGACCTTGTTAGTGGGCTTCCTCTTACGCCTACTAAGAAAGACACCATTTGGGTGATAGTGGACCGATTGACTAAATCGCACATTTTATTCCGATTCGGGTTGATTACTCTTGCGTAAATTGGCAAAATTATATGTGGTGAAATTGTGAGATTGCATGGAGTGCCGTTGTCGATAATTTTTGACGAGATCCGAGATTTACGCCACGATTTTGGAAAGCTTTGCATCAAGCTTTGGGCACCAAATTGGACTTCAAGCATTTCATCCTCGGTGACCATTGGCGAACCGAAAGAGTAATCCGATCTTAGAAGATATGTTAAGGGTTGTGTGATAGATTTCAAGGAAGTTGGGAGGAATTTCACTGCTGGCGAATTTATGTACAACAACAGCCTCAATCCAAAGATTCGGATGGCACCGTATGAAGCATTATATGGATAAGTGTCGCACTCCTACGTGTTGGATGTAATTAGGGAACGATGATTTTGGGTCCGTAGATAGTGTCTCAATCCAAGAAAAGGTTAAGGTAATCCGGGCTCGGCTAAAGGAAGCATCGTACGCATAAAAATCGCACGCAGATTTAAAACGGAAAGAAATAGAGTATGCGTTGGGAGACCAAGTTTTCCTAAAGGTTTCACCTTGGAAAAAGGTGATGAGATTTGGACGAAGGGAAACTAAGTCCTGTGTTCATTGGACCTTATCGGATTGTGAAGCGGGCCTGATCCGTGGCGTGATCGCTTAGATTTGTTTTCTGAATTGAAACAAATGCACGATGTGTTTCATGTTTCAATGTTACTGCTACCGATCGGATCCATCTCATATAGTACCGCTTGAGGAGGTGGAATTAAGATCGATTTGTCATATGAAGAGGAGCCAATTCAAATTCGAGCGAGATGTAAAGGTTTTACGGAGAAAATCAGCCCTCTCGTTAAGGTATTATGGCTAAATCATGGATCGGAAGAAGCTACGTGGGAACAGGAGGAAGCGATGCGACGACAATACCCTCACTTATTCTGCATGTAATTTCGGGACGAAATTATTTTAAGGGGTAGAGGCAGAACATCCTCGATAATTAGGGGCTATGCATTTTACATAATTGAATGATGTTGCATGCTTAATCTTTATTAAGTGCAATTTTGGAAGTTATTTGAGCTTCATTTATTAAGTGAATGCTTTGCTAAGCTTTTAATTTCTATTAATTAGAGAGAGAACTAAGCTATTAAGGCCTTAAGAATTGATGATGAGAAGTTCTAGTATAAGTTAAGTAATTGGCAAAGTGGTTAAGATACATGGGTGTGTTCTTGAGGTACAAGGTCTGAATCTCCTAGCTAACATTAGGGAGATTTTTAATTTTTTGTTTACTTCCTTGTAAGTGTCGCCAAGAATATTCTAGAGTGGATGAGCTTTCATCCATTTTTGGCTTGTTGACCATGAGAAAAAGGAAGTTAAAGAACATAAGGCATGGAATCACAAATTCATGATAAGATGAGGGGACAAAGGCATGAAATAGGCTATGTTTTGGGGATGTGTTCATGGTCATTTGACCATGAACCTAGACGGCATGAAGGCTAAGGAGAGGCTTAGTTGTGTAGTAAATTCTTTGGATATGATGGGGAAGAAACAAGGAGGAAAAGGGGATATGTTGGCATTGATGTGGTCGAATTTATGCTTTGCCATTAGGGGGAAAAGTTAGCCAAAAGCCTAGGTTGTCCATCTTTTCTCATTTTTCTCCAAAAAAATTCTCTCCTAAATGAATGTGCCATAGAGTTTAGGTAAAACTCTCTTTGTTTTAGCTTTCATCCTTTTGACCAAATCTTCTTCTTTTGGCCGAATGTACCATAGTCATTTTGGTACATTTTCATTTTTGATTTAGCCTCAATTGCTTGAACCAAATACAACCTTCTTTCTCTCATTTAGTTTTCATTTTGAAACCAAAAACCACAAAGTTTAAGCACCATTATTCTTCTTCATTTTCTCTTCTCTTGCCGAATGCAACTAAGTTCCATAGTCCATCTCTTTTCTCTTTGATCCTATTCTTGTTTTTCTTTTTCTTTTCACCTTATTTTTCTTATCTTTCTCTCATTGCCGAAATCACCATTATCATTTTCTTCTTCTCTTCGCTTTACTTCTTTCTCCTTTCATTCTCTTTCTTCTTTCTTTTCAAAACCGAATCCATTATTTTGAAGCCACCATTTTATTCTTTTATTTTGTGAAGGTAGAATCATCATTCTCTTTCTTCTTTTTCAAGTCGAACCTCCAAGTGATCAAAGTAAGATGCAATCATTTATTTTCATCATTTCCTTTCACTTGAATAAGATTGGAAATCATAATCTTTTATTTCTCTCTTAGTCAATCTCTTGAAAAGATTTTGAAAGGAACTTTGTTGAAGACAACCTTAAGTGACCATTCGAATCATCAAGGTAAGACTACTATTTTGGATAATATCAATTTCTTTAGATAGATTACTAATCTAAGTTATTTTTAGAGCAATCTAAGATCATCAAGATAGGTAAGAAAAGAGCCGTTCAAGTGTTTGGAAGAGGAGGTATTCCTTTACCATCGAACTACAAGCGAAGAAGCATGATCGAGGGGTTAGAGATTTTCCACGGTTGTGGACCCTCCGCAAACGAGGATCGATTATTCAAGTAGTGCGTATAACCGAACCACTCTACGTTGGTGGAATACCCATGGTTTTGATCCATCTAGTGGAGAAAACCGCAAATAACTGGCTATTCGTGAATCCGAGGGTAAGGATTTAGATCCATCGTTTATAAGTAGAGTTTTGCTAACAATAGTATATACTAACCAAGTGTGTTAATCATCTAGGTGTGGACGAGCTAGAGAGTATTGTGCTCTTTGTTACTAGGTGTGTAACCATGCATTAAAATTTCCATAGATTTATATTATTAAAAGTGATTATATGATAATATGATTGTTTGTTGATACCAATCATTGGTATACAAAATTGTGTATGTTACCCAATATTCCGTTTATTTTGATATATGCATCAATATGAAATAAGCATGACTATATTATGATTTGTGGGTACATAGCATGAAAATCGATTTGATATGTATGTGCATGGGCATATGGGTATGTTTAATAAAGGAGGAAGTATTCTCGGTGGTTTTACCACAATTACCGTGACTTCGGTCACATAAGTGAAATTGGTGACTTGGTCCCATATTTGACTCTGGTGGCTACTGATCACATATTTGATTCTGGTGGCTTTCGGTCACATATTTGATTCTCGTGGTTTTGGCCACATATTTGATTCTCGTGGCTTTTGGCCACATATTTGACTCGGTGGTTTTGGTCACATATTTGACTGTGGCTTCGGTCACATATTTGGACTTGATCGGTGACTTGGTCACATCATTTTTGGTGGCTTTGCCACAATAAGGGCGATGTGCATGTTGATCGCAAAGAAGCGCCTTCGATGGTGTGTAGCGGATGGAGGGTCGATTTAGTAATCCCCGGTGCAGTTTGGTTGGTGCGGGGTGTGTAGCGGATGGATATTTAGGTTGGGGGCTTGCATTTCATTTCATATACATATCCTTGTAACATTGTATGACTATTATTTGATCTGCTATAAAATGGGCCTTTGGGCTAAATTTGAGTAAATGGGCCTTTGGGCTAGATTTGAGCTAAAATGGGCCTTAGGGCCAAATATTTGATTAAATGGGCCTATGGCCATATGTGAAAATTTTGGGTTTGAAAGCATTTCATAAAATGGGCTTTTTAGTGTATGTGTTATACATTGAGTTTATGACTCACCCATTTTATGGGATAACTTTTCGATAACTCAGAAGTGCGATGGATCTGGACAAAGAAGGATTTCGAGGTGGCGGTGCTTTCGTAATAAGTATTATGGAGATTTTCCAACTTAAACTCTTTAAGTTATATTTTATTACCTAGACTTTAATTTGGGATGCCAATATTATGTAATAAGGCCATTATAAATTATCTTTAATTTTGTGTTTGGATTTATTTTAAATTTCGCCATGAATAATCATCAAATATCTAAATGGTTTTGATAAATTATTTAAAATGTGTTTGATACTCTTATATAAATGTTTTCAAAGAAATGTTCTTAAGTTTGGTTTCCTTTTTATTTTATTAATTCCTTCTAAAATAATGTTTCCGCTTAAAGTTTTACTTGAGGAACATACCAAATCCCATGGGCTTTTTGGTAGGGTTTGGGGTGTTTCAAATTATCAAGTTTAAATATTTACACCTAAAACTTAATAATTTAAGAATCTGCTTAAGTTTAAATTTAAATGATACCTTGGTGAATTTTAAATAAAATCGAAACTTACTACATGTCTTAGCTTAATTTAACATAAAGTTTAAGTGTCTAATGATAAAACCCAACATAAAACCCAATATAAATATAAAACTAGTGGCCCATGGCCTTATTACAATGAAATTTAGAACCCATTAATTAAATATACTAAAAGTAAACATTAAAGTAAAGTCTTCACTGGATTAAAATACTCTCTCGCATGGCCACCTTGCGCTCTCTCCATTCGGTCCATTGCACTAGGTGCTACGAAAGTTTTTAAATAATAGGTTGAGTCGCGAGACTCAGTGTGCAACCCTCATGCACCATTATATTTGGGCCTTAGCCCCACAGAACAAAATAAAAGAACATAATATATATGAAAATATGCAAAGCCCAACCCAAATCCTAGGTTTCCATCCGCTACACACCACCCTTACCTGCCAGTTACACCATTGGGGATTTCTACAATCAACCCACACCACTACACACCACTAATGGCAGTCATGCTGCTCATCGTCAGATCATGTCCTGTAGTCACTACAACAGGTCATGGCAAGAGCCACTACAACAGGTCACGGCATAAGCCACTACAACAGGTCACGGCATAAGCCGCTACAACAAAACACTTCCCCTTTCATCAAACCCAACCCCATGCAATCACAGAAATTGGCACAGTTATCACATATGTCATCTTAATAGGAACTTTCACTTAGTAATGACAGGGATCACTAACCTGGTGATTCACTTTTACCCTCCTTGGGTCTCAACCATTATGTGGGATTTCACATTTATCGTAATATAATAGAATTTATAAACATATTTTAACAGCAATCTAAATGGTGTGGAAGTGTTACACACCGATATCGCGTAGTCCTATATTCTTAGCCGATATCCTTGCTATCCGGATCTACCACCCTCGCCTATAACCTTGCTCAAAAGCCAAAAACACGTAAGAGTTGGCCTCCTACAATCACCAAGGGTTAATAAATCTCAAATTTACACGTTAAAAATCAGTAGATCTCCTTACCTTGAAATCCAAAAAGTAACACGATTCGAGTGTTACTAAATTCTGACTTAGAGATCTAAGCGATAGACTTCTCTTCGGATCCCGGAATGCCGCAAATGAAACAAAAACTCAAGATTAGTTCCATATAGCCTTTCGGCTATGGCCTCCAAAAGCTGAAAAAGGATCGAAAGATAACCCAAATCAGTACTTACCTCTTCTGAAAGTTTTAGCTATCCCTTAAAAAAGATTCGGCAGCCGTAGAAGATTAGAGATCTAGAAGTTTTGGCTTTTTAAAGAAAATCCCAAAAAGATGAACAAGAGAGGACTAATGTGTTTTCAGCTTTTTGGAAGAACAAAGAATTGAAGAGATGGCCAAGAGAGATTTGGCCAAGGAATATTAAAGAAAAGAGAAAGTGATTGCAGGGTTTCGGCAATTGATAAGACCTCAGAAGTTTAGGTTTTTGACAGAAAAACAAAAGAAGAAGATATGCTTCCAAAGAGAGAAAAACTAGAGACCGTTCTAAATGAAAATTCTAAGACACCCTAACGCTTATCTCGAACCGATTCTCTCCCCCCTCTTAGTTTGATTTTCAATCAACTCTAGCCTCCTAGATGAGCTCTCATCTTTTCCCTTATCCTAATCATAACTCACATCCAAAAGAGTCCTACATCACACCATTCCTTCCCCCTTTATCAACTTAATATCCACCTAATTTAAAACACTAAAATCCATAAAATTTTGCCTTGTTGCCGTCCCTACTGCTCCCTTTGAAGTGCCAAATTTTGGCCCTAAAACTTGGGCTTCAAGCAACCAAAATTTGGGCCCTCCTTATGCACTAGTGATGCCACCCTCTTCCTTCCTTGTGGCGCCACCTAACTCTGGAGCCTAAGCCCAAATTTATATTTTTAACATAGATACCTACCCTTAAACTTTTTAGTGACCAAACAAAATATTCTAACTGGGGTCTTGGCCCAATCCTGAGCCCAATTAGTACCTCAATTCTCAATTTAACATATTTAAGCACAAAATGCACAGGCCCATAAATTCAGGATGTTACAAAGGTATCACGGAATTCTAGGAAATTAGCTAAATGAGTATTTGGGTCTTCGTCCTGCAAACCATCAAATTGAATAAACTATTGAATCATTTATGTAGTGTTAGGTTTTAATTCAAAATTATTAGCGGCTATAGTAGGCCTAACATTTCTCGATCCAGCTCCTGTTAAATTAGGTTTAGCATAATCATACATAGTTCGAGGAGCATGATGGTCGCATATCTAGATGTGGCAAATTGATCTCAGCCATCCTTTCAGTGGTATTAGTTTTGTCCTCTTGCTCTCCTTGTATGTAATTTAAGCCTCGCCTTACTTCTCTACGATTTCTGCGTGCGGTTCCTTCAATATCACTGTCATAAAGTAGTGGTCCTGTCAGGTTCATTCTAGTCATAAAATAGAGGTCCCTGCTAGGAAAAGAGAAAAAATAAAAAAAATTCAAAAAGTAAAATTTAATTGCAAAAATAATAAAATATAATTTGGCTACAGTAATAAAAATTGAGTGTTCTTAATATTTTAGTTCCCTGGCAACGGTGCCAAAAACTTGATCGTGTCTATTGAGTCTTAAAAATTTATAAAAAGAATGATCAAACCTGGAAACTAACTAAGACAACGATGGAGGCAAGTGCACATACCGAAGTATAGTTAGCGGCAAGACCGGATTGTCAAACCTAAAGGAACCAAAAGTACTAATATTAACTCTCTTTCTATTATTTAGCCTACGAATTAAGTGGATTTTTATCTAATCTAAAATTAACTATTCAGCTAAACTAAAGATGTGAAGACAAAGAAGAAATTGGGGAAAAGACTTAAGAGAAAACCGGTTGACTTGGACAATACATGAGGAAGAATCCACCTAGACTTCACTTGTTATCTAACTTTGAACCGGACGATTTATTCATTTGACCTGATCCGTAGGATTCCCTAAGTTATATTAATCCCTCTATTCAAGGCTATTAACATCTAATCTTAGGTTGATTAATTGAAATCACTTTCTAATTAAAACCCCTAGAATTGCATTAATTCGATCTATGGACTCCCATATTAGGTTTGACCCTAATCCAATAGATTTTCGTCACCCTATCTCTAGGCACGTGAACAACTCCACTTAACTATGCTAGATCTATTGTTAGACAGGGTCTCTTCTTCCTCTGCCTAAGCACATCACACTTGATTTAATATCCCAGAAATACCAAAACAAGGATTAAGAACACATAGTTAAGAACAAATCAAATACTTATCATTCAGTTTAGATAATAATAACAAGATTCATCTTAGGTTTCATCCCCCTCAAGTATTTGAGGGTTTAGTTCATAATTGTAAAAGAAAACATCTCAGAAGAAAAGATAAAACAAAACATAAGAAATCCCTAAAACCCCCTGAAGAAATTGAATGAGAGATCCTCCGTCTTGAGTATAATTCTGGCTTCTTGAGATGAATCAACTAGCTTTTTTCAAGTAAATCCTAAAATTAACCACTCTGGCTCGGCTCTTTGGCTTAGCTGAATGCCCCCTTAAAGGTTGGCCTCTAGGGTCTTTATATAGGCTTTTGGAATATGTTTTTTTCCTCTAAGTATCCTAATCCGAATAGAATTCTTCTTTCATGTGGTAGAGACACGCCCAAGGCACACGCCCGTGTAAGTTGTAACATCCCAAACCCGGTCTAGACGTTATGACCAGATCTGGTATGTCACAGGGAAAAAAGGTTGAAAAGAAACTTTGAAATCCTGATGGAAACCGTAAGTTTGAAACTTTTTATTTCAGGTGATGTTTTGAAAACAGTGGTTTGCAGCTTAAGAAAAATTTCCAAGTTTGATTAACCGTTCATTTACTATCTATGTTAGCACTTGTGAGAAAAATAGATATCTAGGTTGCAGTTATTTAGAAAACTTCTTTTTAACAATTAAGTTTAAGTCGTAAAATAATGTTGTATCAAAGTGGAATAATAATGTAAAACCAAATAGAAATTTGAAAAGGCCTTATTACATCAATTAAAATCCCAAATTAAAACGTCTTAAAAAAATAAGTTTACTGAAAATAACAAGCTATGGCCTCCTCGAGTCTCTTCGGCTCCCAAGTCCATGTCTTACTGATCATCTGCAAGGTTAAGCAGAGGGGGTGAGTCACCGAGACTTAGTGCGTAAATCCCCCTTAAGTCACATAAATGGCTCCAAGCCACAACCACATATTGGGCCTTAGCCCACTCAAAAATAGCATGTACAAGTATGGATGCAATGTACCCGGCCCAATCCTATATTTCCATCCTCTACACACCCCCATTTCACCCATTACCCGGGATTTCTACAATCAACCCTCCATCCGCTACACTCCATATGTGGCACCTAGCCACTGGTGACATAGTCACAAAATACCATGTGTGGGGCCAACCCACTTGTGGTACCAAACCACTAGTGACAATCCCAAATAATCATATATGTGGGTCCAACCCACTGTGGTACCAAACCACTGGGACGAGTCACGAATTATACGTATATGTGGTACCAAACCACTGATGGTTACAAACCACTGAGACTTAGTCACGAATGAAGAATATGGGGCCAACCCACGTGTGGTACCAAACCACTAGTGACAGTCTTACACTTCCCCTTAAACATCATATCCAACCCATGCATACAAGTGTCAAATGAATGCAGCAAGCTGTCAAGTGCCCAATATCATTATGGCATACAATCATTAGTGCATACATAAACAACAGGGCACTTACCTGGTATTTCGATCATGCCCATAGTGGCATAACGTCTATACATCTAACCATTTCGGCTTTTCAGCCTCCAAATAATTATTAACACATCTTAATATTAAAGTGTGTGAGTTTTACACACCTGGTTACCCACAACATTATGCTATCTATGTCAACACTATCGCTTTCAGAAACTACTATATCTGCCTCCTAATTTGCTCAGAAGCCAGCTCACAACCTGGTGGCCAATCCCGAACAGCAGATACTACGTTCTTCTTGAACTTAGGGGCTGGGACTACGGGTCCAACCCCACCTTTCGCTTGGCTGACATTTGAGTCCATGAACAAAACCTTGGTCACAAGACCAGATTAAAGCAGTGAAATCTAACAAAAGAGAATAACACTCAAGGCTAAGGGTCCTTACCTAGATCAACAAATCCCTAATATCAAGAAGGTTTGAATCCTACACCACTCGAGTACTTAAATCGAATAGAATCGATTGTCCCTTTAAACACTCCAAATGCAGACCAAAAGCCAGAAGAACGCAAAGATAAAGCCCCCTACAATTGGCCAAGAGTTAAAAAATATGATTACTGCCTTCGGCATTCAAACATGAGAAGAGATGATTGAACCGAAAAGAAAACACTTACCCCAAACACTAGAGAAATCGATTGGGAGTGGAGGAAAATAGATAACGGTCAATCCACTGAAACAAGAGCCGAAAGAAGAGAATATGAATTTTAGAAGGTTTTGGCTAACCAACAAATAAGAACTGCCTAAACAAATGAGAAGTTTCGGCTTCCTTCTTAAAGAAATCAAGAGAAGAAAGTGAGTGAGTAGATGATTAGAGAGATTCGGCTAAGGTGTTCGAAAGAAAAGAGAAGAGAATGACAGAGTTTCGGTAAAAGGTGTGGCTTCAGAGGGTTTCGGCTTTGATGTTAAAGGCAAAGAAAATAAAACAAAAGTGATGAGTGAAAGGCAATGTAGCTTTCGGCCAAGCACAAAAGAAGAAGAAAATGAGAAGAGGATTAGAAGGTGTTTTGGTTTTTGTATTTGAGAGAAGGAAGAAAAGTGCACCAAGTGGTATGAGGGTGTTTTGGTTTTGACAAAAGAAATGAACAAAAGAATGCTCTCGATCCTTTCTAGCTAGCTGAAAATGCTCAACACTCCCTCTAGTGCTATCATTTAACATTCGGCCACCCCCTAACATCACTAAACCGAGCACACACACTCACACACCCCACATTCGGCCAAACTCTCTCCCTCTCTCCCAATGTAACACCCCAAACCCAGTCAATATGCCATGATTGAATCTGGCATGCCACAAAGGAAAACGTTTTGGAGAAAATTTAGTTCCGATTAAATTTTAGTGATAAACTCTTTGTTGTTCTATATTTGTAGAAAAGCAGTGTATAACAAGTTAAAAAAACTGATAATTTACTTTGAAATTCGTAAATAAAGCTTTTAAAACTTAGTTGTCAATCCATAGGTTAGAAAACATTTATGTCATTTTAAGAAAAACCTGAATTATTACTTTGAAAACTGTTTGCATTTGAGTGTAAAAACTTCAATTTGGAAATCATTAAAGTTGTTGAAAACACTTAAGTTGAAATTTTACTATCAAACAATTTATATTACCCGATGGTAAGATTTTGAAAACCATTGCTTTTTTATAGTTTAGAAAACTTTGGGCTCAATTATTAAATCAACCATGATATTTATTTAGCCATGTTTAAAACAAGTCCAAAGCATATAAATAATCCAAAAACCATAATTAAAGAGGCCTTATTACAATTTCAAATAAAGACGAAAACCAAATTAAAATAAATAAAGTACCCAAATCAAGTTCATGTAAAACCCAATTTTTTATTGCATGGCCTCCTCGAGTTCATCCGGCTCCTCATCCGTGATTTCTGAGTCACTTGAAAAGATAAAGGAGAAGGTGAGTCACCAAGACTCAAAGGCATAAATCCTTCCCGATTAATGCAACATACTTACACAATTCATAACCAAGTAATGTAATTAATGCACCCAACCTAGCCATCCATAACTCCTTTTCTACCCGTGTGGTACCAAACCACTTGTGGTGCTAAACCACCGTGACCCAAAGTCACGAATAATCCATCGTGGGGCCAACCCACATGTGATACCAAATCACCGTGACGATCCCATAATATCAAATGGGGCCAACCCATCTGTGGTGCTAAGCCACCTGGGACGAGTCGTTATGAGGTGCCAAACCTCCGTGTCCCAAAGACATGACATAATCTTGTGGTACCAAACCACCGGAGGTGCCAAACCCCGGTGTCCCAAAGACATGGATATTAAATCCTTCCCCTCCTCTCATATCACCCATCACAATGCAACATTTATACAAATCATGCCATTATGCTTTATTAGGAATCACATAGCAAATATATCATAAATAGTATCATCATGCATCATATTGCAAAAGTCATATCGAAACGGACTTACCCGATTCCTTGCTCATACCTTACGGTATCATATCGAGATTTTCACAGCTTTCGACTTTAAAACATGATCAAGTTATTAATATATTACCGAAGTTATAAAGTGTGTAAGTTACACACCGTCACTTAGCGAAATCACTAAATCAAGACCCGATCTACTACACTAGATCTTCTTGTCCTACATTCTACCAATACTTAGATTAAAAACATAGACCATTCTACCATACCACTAAATCCCAAAGGGTGAAATAACGATAACTAACAAAATCCTTACCCTTGACTTACCAAAATTGATTGTCGAGAATTGAGGCTTAGATCGATCGCTTCCAAAGTCCCGAAGAGCTTGAAAGAATTTGGTTCCTATGAATAGTTAGAACCTTACTAACAAATGCCCAAAAATTCAGCCTTTGCCCTCATGAGAAACGATAGAGAGAAAAAAAAGGAATAAGGAAATTTGGCCAAAACACTTACTTATCTTCAAAACCACTTAAAGAAGAACCCAAAGAGAATCCACCCTTGTTGATATTCCGCCAAGACAAAACAAAAGAAAGAAAGAAGATTCTGCTAGAGTGGAAAGAGGAAGAAAAGAAAAAATGAAAATAGGAGAAGGAGGATTCTAGAATAGAAGAAAGAAGAGAATGGAAGAAGAAAATAGAATGGGTGCTGGCTTTGAAAGTGGAAGAAAGAAAAGAGAATTGGGGAGAAGAAGATTGACCAACCACTAAAGAAGAAGAAAAGATGAAGGGAGAGGGTTGGTTTTCGCTACAAAGAAAATAGAATATGAGAGAGGCTTAAATGAAGATTCGCCAAATGTCTAAGAGAAAATTTGGCAAACAACTATGGACATTCGACTTTTGGTTCACTTTTGTGCACTAGGGAGAAATTTGCAAAACTCAAAGGGTTTTGGTTATGACACAAAACAAAGAATGAAAGCCAAAACTAAAACAAAATTCACCTTTTGCCAAGAACACATTCAGCTAGAGAGAGTGTTTGTGGAGAGAAAAGAAAATAATGCTCAAATGCTAAGGAAATTTTTACCAACTAGCTACCAACCTACCAAGCCTTCAACAAAATCGGTCAACACCTCCCCCTAGACCAATATGCTGTCCACATACATGGACTAATGGCCATAGAAGAGTTTCCAAAACAACTCTCCAACATTCAAGCCTTTTGTCCCCCTATCCTTCCTTAATCCATAAGATTCTTATCCCAAAATACAAGCTTTCCTAATCTATTATTCAACTTGCCATAAAATTTAAAGTCCAACTTACCATATGTATAGCTTGACCGACACTTAATGTAAGGATGCATAAAAATAAAGTCTTCAAAATGTATTCCATGCTACTCTAACCACTTCCCTCAAGCAACCCTTCATGCGCCATAACCACCTTGCCATTAACTCCTCATGTGCTAGATTTAGACACTTAAATTAACTTAAGTGTCGTGGATCACCTATTCCACTTCACTAAATTTTCAATACTAAAATTATTCTAGCTTAGCTAATAATTCCAAGCCTTCACAAAACTATACCAAGCACACAATAAAAATCATACTTGAACTAACACAAATAATAAGATGATACTCAAATTTTAGAATGTTACAATTCTAACCCCTTAAAATAATTCCATCCTCGAAATTACACGATCAAAAGAGTTGAGGGTACCGTTGTCTCATCACATCCTCCGTTCCCACGTAGCTTCTTCCACGCCATGATTTTGCCATAGTACCTTCACTAATGGAACCGACTTCCACAACACTTTCACATCTCGATCTAGAATCAGACCGGTTCATCTTCCATCACAATCTGAACTCACTTCTATTTCCTCCACCGCCACGACATGTGATGGATCGTAATGATAGCGTCTAAGCATGGAGACATGGAACACATCGTATCCGACTCGACTCACTTGGCAACTCGAAATGATAGGCTCTGGTCCCACTCGTCTCAACACCTTATACGCCCAATAAACCTTGGACTCAACTTGCCTTTTTCCCAAATCTTAACACTTTCTTCCATTGCGAGACCTTCAAAAAGACCTGGTCACCTATAGCAAACTCTATATCCTTCCGCTTGAGATCGGCATACGACTTCTACCTATCCGAAGCTTCCTTCAACCGAGCTTGAATCAACTTCACCTTATCCTCCCTCTCTGCAACGAACTCTGGTCCTAACATCTGACGCTCACCCAACTCTGTCCAGCATGTAGGTGTACGATACTTCCTACCGTACAACTCCTCATACGGTGCCATCTTAATGCTTGCCTGATAACTATTGTTGTATGCGAACTCAGCTAATGGTAAAAACTCTTCCTAGTTGCCTCTGAAGTCCAAAACACAACCTCTCAACATATCCTCTAAAATTTGTATAACCCTTTCGATCGCTCACGATCGTGGATGAAATGTCAGATCGAATCCAACCGCATACCCAAAGCTTGATGTAATGCTCTCCAAAACCTCGATGTAAATCTAGGATCTCTTTCCGAGATGATCGACACTGGTACACCGTGCAACCTTACTATCTCCACCACATACAACTTAGCTAACTTCTGAAGTGAGTAATCCACCCTTACAGGAATGAAATGAGCTGACTTAGTCAGACGATCCACAATCACCCAAACTGAGTCCTTTTTACTAGGTGTAAGAGGTAATCCACTGACAAAGTCCATAGTGATCCTTTCCCACTTTCAATATGGAATCTTCACTTTCAAGTAACCAGACGGTGATCGATGCTCACTTTTGACCTGGCGACACGCCGACATTTACCCACAAACTCGCCATTACCCCCGCTTCGCACTGCCACCAAAACTGCTCTCTTAAATCCCGATACATCTTGCTACTTCCAGGATGCATAGCGTATGGGCTACTATGTGCGTCCCGAAGAATTTTCTGCCTCAAATCGACATCCTTCGGCATATAAGCTCTCCCTTGAAAACACAATACTCCATCACTGGACAAACTATAACCTCTAAATTACCATCCCGAACTTGCAACCTCCGAGCATTCAAACCCTCATCCACTAACTGTTTCTTCTTGATCTGCTTCTAACCAAGTCGGCTTGACTTGCAATTCTGCCAAAAGACTCCCATCATCATATAAACTAAGACGAGCAAACATCGATATTAAGTCTAATACAACCTTACGGCTCAACGCATCTGCTACCACGTTAGCTTTGCCTGGATGATACTCAATCGAACAGTCATAGTCCTTCAACAACTCAATCCATCTACGCATCGCCTCAAATTCAAATCCTTACGAGTCAAAAGATACTTTAGACTCTTGTGATCGATATAGACTATCGATTTCTCTCCATAAATAGTGTCTCCAAATCTTCAAGGCGAAAACCATCGCAGCCTAATTCCAAGTCATTCGTCGGATAGTTAACCTTATGTGGTCTCAACTATCGAGATGCATAAGCCACTACCTTTCCTTTCTCGCATCAAGACACATCCCAAGCTAGTATGTGATGCATCACAGTAAACCGTGAATTCCTTGCCTGCCTCAGGCTGGATCAAAATCAGAGTTTCAGTTAGAATCTTCTTTAACTTGTCGAAACTTCATTGCGTCTTCTCAGTCCACACAAATAGAACTCATTTCCTCAATAACTTGGTCATTGGTGTTGCGATCAAAGAAAATCCCTCTACAAATCTTCGGTAATACCGCCGCACCCGTAAAACTCAATTTCGCCACCGACTTAGCGGCTTCCAATCCATCAACGCCTCAATCTTGCGAGGATCCACTCTAATCCCTCACCGATACTATGTGACCCAAGAAAGTCACCTTCCTAAGCCGAACTCGTGACTTACTAAATTTGGCATATAGTCGCTTTTCCTTAGGATCGCAACACTACTCGCAAATGCGCCTCATGCTCCTCCTCCGACTTTGAGTATACCAAGATATCATCTATAAATACCACGACAAATTGATCCAAATACTCATTGAAATACCCAATTCATCATGTCCATGAATGCTACCGTGCGTTAGTCAACCCAAACAAGATTACCAAAACTCGTAGTGCCCATACCGAGTGCGAAATGTCGTCTTATGGATATCGACCTCTTTCACCTTTAGTGATGATACCTGCACCTTAAATCAATCTTGAGAAAATCGCTTCCCCTTGTCGATCAAACAAGTCATCTATCCTTGGCAATGGATACTTGTTTTGATCATCGACTTATTCAACCGGCGATAGTCTATACACATCCGCATCGAACCATCCTTCTTCTTAACAAAAGTAACCAAGGCTCCCCAAGGTGAAACACTTGGTCGGATAAAACCTCTATCCAACAACTCTTGAATCTGAGCCTTCAATTCTACCAATTCCTTCGGCGCCATCCTATACGGAGTAATAGACACTGGCGCAGTTCCGGGTAATAGATCTATTCCAAATTCAACTTCACGATCCGAAGGCAATCCCAAAAGTTCTTCTGAAAATACGTCAGCATATTCCTTTACCGTTTGAACATTCACTACAGCAGACTCCTTAGCCTCTAACGCACACACATGAACCACAAACGCCTCACAGCCCTTCCTAACCAACTTCTCAGCTTTCAACGCAGATACCATGTTGGATAGATAATCTCTTCTATTACCTATCATAACCACCTCTTCTCTCTCAGCTGTCTTCAAAACCATGCGCTTAGCAGCGTAGTCCAAACTTACCTGGTACTTGACCAACCAGTCCATCCCAAGAATCAAATCGAACTCCCCAAATGGTAGTTCCATCAGATCAGCTACAAACACCACCCCTTAGAGTTCTAGGGGTACATCCTATCTGACTTATTCACTTCTACAGAGTGACCTAGAGGCTAAGTAATCACATCTCCTAGAAGTAATTTCAAAGTCTAGGTTCATGGTCTCTACTATGTTACTAGCAACATACTTAATGTGTCAAACCCACATCTATCAAAGTAGTATATGATAAACCAAAGATCAAAAACGCACGATGATGACGCAGTGCGGCCGCCTCCTCTCGATGCCTTGTTGCATATACTAACCCAGTTGCCTTGCCTCGATATACTTCACCTCTTCCAGGTGCTCGCCCCGACTAGAACCATTTCTCCCTACTATTACCACGACCTCTCTGCGGTGGCAGTCCTCCTTTCTCGAACTAAGCACGACCTTGACCTCAGACCGATTCTGGCTAGCTTATGGACAATCCTCACACGATGATCCAAATAACCACACTCAAAACATCTTTTTCCACCACCTAACATTTGCCCAAATAATATTTCCCACATCGGTTACCTTGTCGGTTGGTCCTCGATTAGCGAGAATGTGCCTCCCGCATTGATTCGGCCCATTCGCCTAGCCCTCTTTCGAGAATTATGGTGACCGGATGATCCAAAACCTCTTATGTCTATTCTCGTCGTGACTCATCTTACGATTCCTTTATCCCTTCAGCTATCTTAGTCTTTTCAACTAGCGCAGCAAACTCTCGCTCCTGATGTGGAGTAATCAGCAATCTCAGCTCATCCCTCAAACCATCTTCGAACCGGACACATCGCTCAGGTTCAAGCCATGATACCTCCAAAGATACCGCTCAATCTTAAAAATTTCGCCTCATATTACGATACGGACTTACTCCTCGAACCAAACTTAAAAATGCCTTTACCATGCATCAATGTAGCTAAACCCAACATATTTCTTCCGACACGCTTAAAATAGTCCCAAGTGAGATCTTCTCTCGCAAGACTATTTCAAGACCGTGAGCCACCACTATATGACTCATCCCAAGAAGCGACACTATCCCTTTCAACTTTTCCTCAAGATTCGATCCAAGTCATCCATGATTCGCCCGTCATTCTAACCAATATTTCGGTTCAGAATGGAGCCACACCGTAAACACCTTGAAATACCTCGGCTCCATTGGCTCGAGTCGCTCAGTCTGATTTTCGAGCTCTGCACCTCCACCTACTCCAACTACCCTCTCAAGAACTTCGCAAAGATCGCTGAGACACTACGTCATCCCCTATTTGATCCTGAAACTCACCACCTATAGCCGGTGGTGGTACTAGTATCTCATTTTTTGACCCCTGACCAGACCTTACTGGCTCAGACACAGCCATCCTACCTCGACCGCGTCCACGCATAATACGACCCTGACCTCGAGTGCTCATGTCTAAAGTCTCGACTTATCTGATTTAAAAGTTTTATGAATAATTTTAATAAGAAGTTGTTTCGCGAGTACATCCTACCTATAGTTTTAAGTCTCTAGAGTAGTTCTTACTACTATACAGTCATGCCATCATCATCATAATCATATCATCAAAAACAACAATTTGAGGTACTTACAGGCGGATCGGTCTTTGGAGACTCGGTACCATGCCTTTCAAATCAAACAAAACATTTTAAGACCATATTTAAAACATTTTAGGCCTCAGCCCACAAAGAAGCCTTTGAACTTAGCTCGATACTAATTTGTAACACCTCAGCAGGTTAATACGCCTATGACCTGAATCTGCATGCCACGAGGAAAATGTTTTGGAGAAAATTTAGTTATTTTAGTGATTAAATTTTAGTGATAAACTCTTTGTTGTTCTATATTTGTAGAAAAATGTGTATAACAAGTTCAAAAAAGCGATAATTTACTTTGAAATTTCAGAATAAAACTTTTAAAACTTAGTTGTCAATCCATAGGTTTGAAAACATTTATGTCATTTTAAGAAAACACTGAATTATTACTTTGAAAACCGTTTGCATTTGAGTGTAGAAACTTCAATTAGGAAATCATTAAAGTTGTCGAAAACACTTAAGTTGAAATTTTACTATCAAACAATTTATATTACCCGATGGTAAGATTTTGAAAACCATTGGGTTTTTATAGTTTAGAAAACTTTGTGCGCAATTATTAAATCAACCATGATATTTATTTAGCCATGTTTAAAACAAGTCCAAAGCATATAAATAATCCAAAAACCATAATTAAAGAGGCCTTATTACAATTTCAAATAAAGATGAAAACCAAATTAAAATAAAATAAAGTACCCAAATCGAAGTTCATGTAAAACCCAACTTTTATTGCATGGCCTCCTAGAGTTCATTCGGCTCCTCATCCGCGATTTACGAGTCACCTGAAAAGATAAGGGAGAAGGTGAGTCACCAAGACTCAGTGCATAAACCCTTCCCCCGATTAATGCAACATACTTACACAATTCATAACCAAGTAATGTAAATAATGCACCCAACCTAGCCATCCATAACTCCTTTTCTACCCCGTGTGGTACCAAACCACTGGTGGTGCCAAACCACTGGTGACCCAAAGTCACGATATCCAATAATGTGGTGCCAAACCACTGGTTACCCAAAGTCACCAATAATCCATCTGTGGGGCCAAGCCACGTGCGATACCAAATCACTGGCGACGATCCTGTAATATCAAATGTGGGGCCAATCCACTGTGGTGCTAAGCCACTGGGATGAGTCGGTATGAGGTGCCAAACCTCTGGTATCCCAAAGACACGAAATAATCTTGTGGTATCAAACCACTGGAGGTGCCAAACCTCTGGTGTCCCAAAGACACGGATATTAAATCCTTCCCCCTCCTCTCATATCACCCATCACAATGCAACATTTATACAAATCATGCCATTATGCTTTATTAGGAATCACATAGCAAATATATCATAAATAGTATCATCATGCATCATATTGCAAAATTCATATCGAAACGGACTTACCCGATTCCTTGCTCATACCCTTATGGTATCATATCGAGATTTTCATAGTTTTCGGCTTTAAAACATGATTAAGTTATTAATATATTACCGAGTTATAAAGTGTGTAAGTTACACACCGCCACTTAGCTAAATCACTAAACTCAAGACCCAATCTACCACACTAGATCTTCTTGTCCTACATTCATACCAATACTTAGATTAAAAACATAGACCATTCCGCCATACCACTAAATCCCAAAGGGTGAAATAACGTATAACTAACAAAATTCTTACCCTTGACTTACCAAAATCGATTGTAAGAGAATTGAGGCTTAGATCGATTGCTTCCAATGTCCCGAAGAGCCTGAAAGAATTTGGTTCCTATGAATAGTTAGAACCTTAGTAACAAATGCCCAAAAATTCAGCCTTTGCCCTCATGAGAAATGATAGAGAGAAAAGAAAAGGAATAAGGAAATTCGGCCAAAACACTTACCTATCTTCAAAACCACTTAAAGAAGAACCCAAAGAGAATCCACCCTTGTTGATATTCGGCTAAGACAAAACAAAAGAAAGAAAGAAGATTCGGCTAGAGTGGAAAGGAGAAAGAAAAAGGAAAAAATGAAAATAGGAGAAGGAGGATTCGGCAATAGAAGAAAGAACAGAATGGAAGAAGAAAATAGAATGGGAGAGGGATGCTTTCGGCTTTGAACAGAAGTGGAAGAAAGAAAAGAGAATTAGGGAGAAGGAAGATTCGGCCAACCACTAAAGAAGAAGAAAAAGATGAAGGGGAGAGGGTTGGTTTTCGGCTACAAAGAAAATAGAATAGAGAGGCTCAAATGAAGATTTAGCCAAATGCCTAAGAGAAAATTCACAAACAACTATGGACATTCACTTTTGGTTCACTTTGGTGCACTAGGAAGAAATTTGCAAAACTCAAAGGGTTTTTGGTTATGACACAAAACAAAGAATGAATGCCAAAACTAAAACAAAATTCACCTTTTGCCAAGAACACATTCGGCTAGAGAGAATGTTTGTGGAGACAAAAGAAAATAATGTTCAAATGCTAAGGAAATTTTTACCAACTAGCTACCAACCTACCAAGCCTTCAACAAAATTGGTCAACCCTCCCCTAGACCAATATGTCAGCCCACATACATGGACTAATGGCCATAGAAGAGTTTCCAAAACAACTCACCAACATTCAAGCCTTTTGTCCCCCTATCCTTCCTTAATCCATAAGATTCTTATCCCAAAATACAAGCTTTCCTAATCTATTATTCAACTTGCCATAAAATTTAAAGTCCAACTTACCATATGTATAGCTTGACCGACACTTAATGTAAGGATGCATAAAAATAAAGCCTTCAAAATGTATTCCATGCTACTTGAACCACTTCCCTCAAGCAACCCTTCATGCGCCATAACCACCTTGCCATTAACTCCCCATGTGCTAGATTTAGACACTTAAATTAACTTAAGTGTCAGGATCACCTATTCCACTTCACTAAATTTTCAATACTAAAAATTATTCTAGCTTAGCTAATAATTCCAAGCCTTCACAAAACTATACCAAGTATACAATAAAAATCATACTTGAACTAACACAAATAATAAGATGATACTCAAATTTTAGAATGTTACACCCAATCACATGATTCTCTCCACCGATCACTCTCCACTCTCCATTCAAACCTGTTGACCGATTCCTTCCCCTTGAATTACTCTCTTCCCTTCATTCAAATGTGTTGACCCATTCAACACTCATCCACTAGAGCCCAAGCTGAAAGCAACTCTCCCCCACCTTGGCGTCAAAAAGAAATCCCCAAAAGGGAATCCACGCAGCTCGAACCTGCTCCCTGCCAGCTTCCCTGAGGTGTCACCTTCCTGAGCTTTAAGTGGTGCCTTTTTGCCACTTTACTAAAGCACTTCTTAAGTCTAAACATACAACCAGCCACCCTTAAGTCCTATCCCATTCAGCTCTCCCTTAAAGTGCCCAAAAAGTAAATTTTTACTAAGGCTCCGGCTTACCCCTAAGTCATTCCTGGACCCTAAAGTACCCTAAACTAGCATGTTAGACATAGCACACACACACAAACACATCAAATGCAAATCCCCTAATTTAGGATGTCACATAAGTCGTGGTCAGGTCGTGGTCAATCATGTTGATGAGGCACGGCTGTGTTTTTCAGGGTCCAGGCCGTGGTCGACTTTTCTCACGAGGCATAGCGCTTTGGCCTATTTAAAGGCAATGTAGCTTCGGTAAGCACAAAAGAAGAAGAAAATGAGAAGAGGATTAGAAGGTGTTTTGGTTTTTGTATTTGAGAGAAGGAAGAAAAATGCACCAAGTGGTATGAGGGTGTTTTGGTTTTGACAAAAGAAATGAACAAAAGAATGCTCTCGATCCTTTCTAGCTAGTGAAAATGCTCAACACTCCCTCTAGTGCTATCATTTAACATTAAATTACCCCTAACATCACTAAATGAGCACACACACTCCACACCCCACATTATTAAAATCTCTCCCTCTCTCCCAATGTAACACCCCAAACCGGTCAATATGCCATGGTGAATCGGCATGCCACAGAGGAAAGCGTTTTGGAGAAAATTTAGTTGCCGATTAAATTTTAGTGATAAATTCTTTGTTGTTCTATTTTTGTAGAAAACAGGTGTATAAAAAGTTAAAAAAAACTGATAATTTACTTTGAAATTCAGTAAATAAAGCTTTTAAAACTTAGTTGCCAATCCATAGGTTAGAAAACATTTATGTCATTTTAAGAAAAACACTGAATTACTACTTTGGCTGTTTTGCATTTGAGTGTAAAAACTTCAATTTGGAAATCATTAAAGTTGTTGAAAACACTTAAGTTGAAATTTTACTATCAAACAATTTATATTACAGATGGTAAGATTTTGAAAACCATTGCTTTTTATAGTTTAGAAAACTTTGGGCTCAATTATTAAATCAACCATGATATTTATTTAGCCATGTTTAAAAACAAGTCCAAAGCATATAAATAATCCAAAACCATAATTAAAGAGGCCTTATTACAATTTCAAATAAAAGCGAAAACCAAATTAAAATAAATAAAGTACCCAAATCGAAGTTCATGTAAAACCCAATTTTTATTGCATGGCCTCCTCGAGTTCATCCGGCTCCTCATCCATGATTCTGAGTCACTTGAAAAGATAAAGGAGAAGGTGAGTCACCAAGACTCGGTGCATAAATCCTTCCCGATTAATGCAACATACTTACACAATTCATAACCAAGTAATGTAATTAATGCACCCAACCTAGCCATCCATAACTCCTTTTCTACTGTGTGGTACCAAACCACTTGTGGTGCCAAACCCTTGGTGACCCAAAGTCACAAATAATCCATCGTGGGGCCAACCCGTGTGATACCAAATCATGGCGGCGATCCCATAATATCAAATGTGGGGCCAACCTCTTTGTGGTGCTAAGCCCTTTGGGGCGAAGTCGTATGAGGTGCCAAACCTCGGTGTCCCAAAGACATGACATAATCTTGTGGTACCAAACCCTTTGGAGGTGCCAAACCTCACGGTGTCCCAAAGACACGGATATTAAATCCTTCCCCTCCTCTCCTTATCACCCATCACAATGCAACATTTATACAAATCATGCCATTATGCTTTATTAGGAATCACATAGCAAATATATCATAAATAGTATCATCATGCATCATATTGCAAAAGTCATATCGAAGCGGACTTACCGATTCCTTGCTCATACCCTTACGGTATCATATCGAGATTTTCACGAGTTTCGACTTTAAAACATGATCAAGTTATTAATATATTACGAGTTATAAAGTGTGTAAGTTACACACATCCTTAGCGAAATCACTAAATCCGAAGACAGATCTACCACACTAGATCTTCTTGTCCTACATTCGGCCAATACTTAGATTAAAAACATAGACCATTGACCATACCACTAAATCCCAAAGGGTGAAATAACGTATAACTAACAAAATCCTTACCCTTGACTTACCAAAATTGATTGTCGAGAATTGAGGCTTAGATCATTGCTCCAAAGTCCGAAGAGCTTGAAAGAATTTGGTTCCTATGAATAGTTAGAACCTTACTAACAAGCGCCCAAAAATTCAGCCTTTGCCCTCATGAGAAGCGATAGAGAGAAAAAAAAGGAATAAGGAAATTTGGCCAAAACACTTACTTATCTTCAAAACCACTTAAAGAAGAACCCAAGAGAATCCACCCTTGTTGATATCAGGCCAAGACAAAACAAAAGAAAGAAAGAAGATTAGGCTAGAGTGGAAAGAGGAAGAAAAAGAAAAAATGAAAATAGGAGAAGGAGGATTAGGTAATAGAAGAAAGAAGAGAATGGAAGAAGAAAATAGAATGGGTTGGCTTTGAGCGAAGTGGAAGAAAGAAAAGAGAATTGGGAGAAGAAAGATTGGCCAACCACTAAAGAAGAAGAAAAAAGATGAAGGGAGAGGGTTGGTTTTCGGCTACAAAGAAAATAGAATATGAGAGAGGCTCAAATGAAGATTGGCCAAATGTCTAGAGAAAATTCGGCAAACAACTATGGACATTCGACTTTTGGTTCACTTTTGTGCACTAGGAGAAATTTGCAAAACTCAAAGGGTTTTGGTTATGACACAAAACAAAGAATGAAAGCCAAAACTAAAACAAAAATTCACCTTTTGCCAAGAACACATTCACTAGAGAGAGTGTTTGTGGAGAGAAAAGAAAATAATGCTCAAATGCTAAGGAAATTTTTACCAACTAGCTACCAACCTACCAAGCCTTCAACAAAATCAGTCAACCTCCCGCTAGACCAATATGCAGTCACATACATGGACTAATGGCCATAGAAGAGTTTCCAAAACAACTCTCCAACATTCAAGCCTTTTGTCCCCTATCCTTCCTTAATCCATAAGATTCTTATCCCAAAATACAAGCTTTCCTAATCTATTATTCAACTTGCCATAAAATTTAAAGTCCAACTTACCATATGTATAGCTTGGTGACACTTAATGTAAGGATGCATAAAATAAAGTCTTCAAAATGTATTCCATGCTACTCGAACCACTTCCCTCAAGCAACCCTTCATGCGCCATAACCTTCTTGCCATTAACTCCTCATGTGCTAGATTTAGACACTTAAATTAACTTAAGTGTCAGGATCACCTATTCCACTTCACTAAATTTTCAATACTAAAAATTATTCTAGCTTAGCTAATAATTCCAAGCCTTCACAAAACTATACCAAGCACACAATAAAAATCATACTTGAACTAACACAAATAATAAAATGATACTCAAATTTTAGAATGTTACAATTCTAACCCCTTAAAATAATTCCATCCTCGAAATTACGATCAAAAGAGTTAAAGAATCTGTTGTCTCATCACATCCTCTGGTTCCCGTAGCTTCTTCCACGCCATGATTTCGCCATAGTACCTTCACTAATGGGCCGACTTCCCTCGCAACACTTTCACATCTCGATCTAGAATCTGCACTGGTTCATCTTCCATCGTCAAATCTGAACTCACTTCTATTTCCTCCACCGCCACGACATGTGATGGATCAGAATGATAGCGTCTAAGCATGGAGACATGGAACACATCGTGTGTCGACTCACTCTGCTGGCAACTCGGTGATAGGCTCTGGTCCCACTCGTCTCAACACCTTATCATTGATAAACCTTGGGCTCAACATGCCTTTTCCCAAATCTTAACACTTTCTTCCATGCGAGACCTTCAAAATGACACGGTCACCCATAGCAAACTCTATATCCTTAAGCTTGAGATCGGCATCGACTTACGCATGCTGAAGCTTCCTTCAACCAAGCTTGAATCAACTTCACCTTATCCTCCGTCTCTGCAACGAACTCTGGTCCTAACATCGGCGCTCACCCAACTCTATCCGGCATGTAGGTGTCGACACTTCCTACCATACTAGCGCCTCATACGGTGCCATCTTAATGCTTGCACGATAACTATTGTTGTATGCGAACTTCATTAATGGTAAAACTTTTCCCAGTGCCTCTGAAGTCAAAACACAACCTCTTAACATATCCTCTAAAATTTGTATAACCCTTTCATTGCCCGTCGATTTGTGGATGAAATGCGTCTTGAAATCCAACCGCATACCCAAAGCTTGATGTAATGCTCTCAAAACCTCGATGTAAATCTAGGATCTCGTCAGAGATGATCGACCTTTGGTACACCGTGCAACCTTACTATCTCATACATACAACAGCTAACCACAGGCGAGTAATCCACCCTTACAGAGAATGAAATGAGGTGACTTAGTCAGACGATCCACAATCACCCAAAGCGAGCCCTTTTTACTAGGTGTAAGGGTAATCCACTAACAAAGTCCATAGTGATCCTTTCCCACTTTCAATGTGGAATCTTCACCATTTGAAGTAACCCAGACGGTGGTGATGCTCGACTTTGACTCACGACACGTCGACATTTACCCACAAACTTCGATTACCTCCGCTTGGACACGGCTACCAAAGCGCTCTCTTAAATCCGATACATCTTGCTACCTCCGGGATGCATAGCGTATGGGTACTATGTGCGTCCCAAAGAATTTTACGCCTCAACTCGACATCCTTGGCATACAAGCTCTCCTTGAAAACACAATACTCCATCTTTGGACAAACTATAACCCTCTAAATTACCATCACGAACTTGCAACCTCAGAGCATTCAAACCCTTATCCACTAACTATTTCTTCTTGATGCGCTCTAACCAAGTCGACGACTTGCAATTCTACCAAAAGACTCCCATCGTCATATAAACTAAGACAAGCAAACATCGATATTAAGTGCGATACAACCTTACGACTCAGCGCGTACGCTACCACGTTAGCTTTGCACGGATGATACTCAATCGAGCGATCGTAGTCCTTCAACAACTCAATCCATCATCTTGCCTCAAATTCAAATCATACGGTAAAAAGTTACTTTAGACTCTTGTGATCGGTATAGACTATCGATTTCTCTCCGTACAAATAGTGTCTCTAAATCTTCAAGGCGAAAACCACTGCAGCTAATTCCAAGTCATTCGTCGGATAGTTAACCTTATGTGGTCTCAACTATCGAGATGCATAAGCCACTACCTTTCCTTCTGCATCAAGACACATCCCAAGCTAGTATCGATGCATCACGATGGCAAGTGAATTCCTTGCACCTCGTCAGTGGATCAGCGGAGCTTGGTTAGAATCTTCTTTAACTTGTCGAAACTTCATTGCTTCTTCTCGGTCCACACAAATAGAACTCCTTTCCTCAATAACTTGGTCATTGGTCTGCGATCAAAGAAAATCCCTCAACAAATCTTGGTAATACCTGCGGACCGAAAACTACGAATTTACGCCGCGACTTAAGGCGGCTTCAATCCATCCTTTGCCTCAATCTTGCGAGGATCCACTCTAATCCCTCGGTGATACTCGTGACCCAAGAAAGTCACCTTCCTAAGCGAACTTCGCACTTACTAAATTTGGCATATATTGCTTTTCCCTTAGGATCGCAACACTACTCGTAAATCGCCTCATGCTCCTCCTCGACTTTGAGTATACCAAGATATCATCTATAAATACCACGACAAATTGATCCAAATCTTTTGAAATACCCAATTCATCATGTCCATGAATCTTTGTCGGCGTTAGTCAACCCAAACAGCATTACCAAAAACTCGTAGTGCCCATACCGAGTGCGAAATGTCGTCTTATGGATATCAGCCTCTTTCACCTTTAGCTGATGATACCCAGACCTTAAATCAATCTTGGAGAAAATCGCTTCCCCCTTAAGCTGATCAAACAAGTCATCTATCCTTGACAATGGATACTTGTTTTTGATCGTCAGCTTATTCAACTGGCGGTAGTCTATACACATCCGCATCGAACCATCCTTCTTCTTAACAAAAAGTACCGGCGCTCCCCAAGGCGAAACACTTGGTCGGATAAAACCTCTATCCAACAACTCTTGAATCTGAGCCTTCAATTCCACCAATTCCTTCGGCGCCATCCTATCACGGACAATAGACCTTTGGCGCGATTACGGTATGATCTATTCCAAATTCAACTTCACGATCCGAAGGCAATCCCGAAAGTTCTTCTGGAAATACGTCAGCATATTCCTTTACCGTTCGAACATTCCCTACAGCAGACTCCTTAGCCTCCAACGTACACACATGAACCACAAACGCCTCACAGCCCTTCCTAACCAACTACCGACTTTCAAGCGCAGATACCATGTTGGATAGATAATCTCTTCTATTACCTATCATAACCACCTCTTCTCTCTCTACTGTCTTCAAAACCATGCGCTTAGCGTGATCCAAACTTGCTTGGTACTTGACCAACAGTCCATCCCAATAATCAAATCGAACTCCCAAATGGTAGTTCCATCGGATCGACTACAAACACTACCCTTAGAGTTCTAGGGGTACATCCCTATCTGACTTATTTACTTCTACTGAGTGACCTAGAGGGCTAAAATCTTGTCATCTCCCTAGAAGTAATTTCAAAGCCTAGGTTCATGGTCTCTACTATGTTACTAGCAACATCGAATGTGTCAAACCCACATCTATCAAAGCAGTATATGATAAACCAAAGATTAAAAGCGTCTCGATGATGGCGTGCAGTGCGTCGCCCTCCTCTCGATGCCTTACTGCATATACTAACCCAGGCTGTCTTGCCTCGGTATTACTGCACCTCACTTGCGGTGCTCATGGCCCCGACAGAACCATTTCCTCCCTACTATTACCACGACCTCTCTGCGGTGACGGTCCCTCCTTTCTGAACTAAGCACGACCTTGACCCTTAGACTAATTCCTGGCTAGCTTACGTGGACAATCCCTCACACGATGATCCAGCGAACCACACTCAAAACATCTTTTTCCACCAGTCTAACATTTGCCCAAATGATATTTCCCATCGGTTACCTTGTCTTTGGTCACGATTAGCGATGTGAGGCCTCCCAGTTGATCCGCCCATTACGCCTAGCCCTCTTTTGAGAATTACCGGCTGACCCGGATGATCCAAAACCTCTCTTATGTCTATTCCTGTCGTGACTCTGCCTTACAGATTCCTTTATCCCTTCAGCTATCTTAGTCTTTTCAACTAGCGCGACAAACTCTCGCTCGATATGGAGTAATCGGCAATCTCATTTCGTCCCTCAAACCATCTTGAGCCGGACACATCGCTCGGTCTCAAGCCATGATACCTCCAAACATACTGCTCAATCTTAAAAATTACGCCTCATATTACGTCTGGACTTACTCACAGAATCAAACTTAGAAATGCCTTCTGTTGTGCATCAATGTAGCTAGACCCAACATATTTCTTCTGATACGCTGCCTTAAAATAGTCCCAAGTGAGATCCTCTGCTGAAGCACTATTCTGCACTGTGAGCCACCACTGATATGACTCATCCCGAAGAAGCGACACTATCCCTTTCAACTTTTCCTCAGCATTCAGATCCAAGTCATCCATGATTCGCTCCGTCGCCTCTAACCAATATTCGGTTGTACTGGGAGCCACACCAGAAACACCTCGAAATACCTCAGCTCCATTGGCTCGGAGTCGCTCAGGTACAGATTTTCGAGCTCTTGCACCTCCACCTACTCCAGCTACCCTCTCAAGAACTTGCAGCATCACCTGAGACACTACGTCATCCCCTGTTTGATCCTAAAACTCACCACCTATAGCGGTGGTGGTACTAGTATCTCATTTTCGACCCCGACCGGACCTTACTAGCTCGAGACCACGACCATCCTACCCTAATGGCGTCCACGCATGTCGACCACGACCTCGAGTGCTCATGTCTAAAATCTCGACTTATCGATTTAAAGTTTTATGAATAATTTTAATAAGAAGTTGTTTCATGAGTATATCCAACCTATAGTTTTAAGTCTCTAGAGTAGTTCTTACTACTATCGGTCATGCCATCATCATCATAATCATATCATCAAAAAGCAATGGTTTGAGGTACTTACAGGCGAATCGGTCAGGAGACTCGGTGCCATGCCTTTCAAATCAAACAAAACATTTTAAGACCATATTTAAAACATTTTGGGCCTCGGGCCCACAGTAAAACCTTTGAACTTAGCTCGATACCACTTTGTAACACCTCAAACCCGGTCAATACGCCATGACTGAATCTGGCATGCCACAGAGGAAAATGTTTTGGAGAAAATTTAGTTATCGATTAAATTTTAGTGATAAACTCTTTGTTGTATAAACTCTTTGTTGTTCTATATTTGTAGAAAACAGGTGTATAACAAGTTAAAAAAAGCGATAATTTACTTTGAAATTTAGTAAATAAAACTTTTAAAACTTAGTTGTCAATCCATAGGTTAGAAAACATTTATGTCATTTTAAGAAAAACACGAATTATTACTTTGAAAACCGTTTGCATTTGAGTGTAGAAACTTCAATTTGGAAATCATTAAAGGTATCGAAAACACTTAAGTTGAAATTTTACTATCAAGCGATTTATATTGCAGATGGTAAGATTTTGAAAACCATTGCGTTTTTATAGTTTAGAAAACTTTGGGCTCAATTATTAAATCAACCATGATATTTATTTAGCCATGTTTAAAACAAGTCCAAAGCATATAAATAATCCAAAACCATAATTAAAGAGGCCTTATTACAATTTCAAATAAAAGCGAAAACCAAATTAAAATAAAATAAAGTACCCAAATCGAAGTTCATGTAAAACCCAATTTTTATTGCATGGCCTCCTAGAGTTCATCCGGTTCCTCATCCGCGATTTATGAGTCACCTGAAAAGATAAGGGAGAAGATGAGTCACCAAGACTCAGTGCATAAATCCTTCCCCGATTAATGCAACATACTTACACAATTCATAACCAAGTAATGTAAATAATGCACCCAACCTAGCCATCCATAACTCCTTTTCTACCCGTGCGGTACCAAACCCTTTGGTGGTGCCAAACCTTTAGTGACCCAAAGTCACGATATCCAATAATGTAGTGCCAAACCCTTTGGTTACCCAAAGTCACAAATAATCCATCGTGGGGCCAACCCATATGCGATACCAAATCCTGGCGGCGATCCCATAATATCAAATGTGGGGCCAACCCTTTGTGGTGCTAAACCCTTTGGGACAAGTCGGTATGAGGTGCCAAACCTCTGGTGTCCCAAAGACACGGATATTAAATCCTTCCCCCTCCTCTCATATCACCCATCACAATGCAACATTTATACAAATCATGCCATTATGCTTTATTAGGAATCACATAGCAAATATATCATAAATAGTATCATCATGCATCATATTGCAAAAGTCATATCGAAGCGGACTTACCGATTCCTTGCTCATACCCTTATGGTATCATATCGAGATTTTCACGACTTTTCGCTTTAAAACATGATTAAGTTATTAAAATATTACCGAGTTATAAAGTGTGTAAGTTACACACATCATAGCGAAATCACTAAATCCAGAAGACCGATCTACCACACTAGATCTTCTTGTCCTACATTAGTCAATACTTAGATTAAAAACATAGACCATTCGGCCATACCACTAAATCCCAAAGGGTGAAATAACGATATAACTAACAAAATCCTTACCCTTGACTTACCAAAATCGGTTGTCGGAGAATTGAGGCTTAGATCGATTGCTTCCAAAGTCCGAAGAGCACTGAAAAATTTGGTTCCTATGAATAGTTAGAACCTTACTAACAAATGCCCAAAAATTCAGCTTTTGCCCTCATGAGAAATGATAGAGAGAAAAGAAAAGGAATAAGGAAATTCGGCCAAAAAACTTACCTATCTTCAAAACCACTTAAAGAAGAACCCAAAGAGAATCCACCCTTGTTGATATTCGGCTAAGACAAAACAAAAGAAATAAAGAAGATTCGGCTAGAGAAGAAAAGAGGAAGAAAAAGAAAAAAATGAAAATAGGAGAAGGAGGATTCGGCAATAGAAGAAAGAAGAGAATGGAAGAAGAAAATAGAATGGGAGAAGAATGCTTTCGGCTTTGAACAGAAGTGGAAGAAAGAAAAGAGAATTGGAGAGAAGGAAGATTCGGCCAACCACTAAAGAAGAAGAAAAAGATGAAGGGGAGAGGGTTGGTTTTCGGCTACAAAGAAAATAGAATATGAGAGAGGCTCAAATGAAGATTTAGCCAAATGCCAAAGAGAAAATTCAGCAAACAACTATGGACATTCGACTTTTGCTTTACTTTTGTGCACTAGGGAGAAATTTGCAAAACTCAAAGGGTTTTTGGTTATGACACAAAACAAAGAATGAATGCCAAAACTAAAACAAAAATTCACCTTTTTGCCAAGAACACATTCAGCTAGAGAGAATGTTTGTGGAGAGAAAAGAAAATAATGTTCAAATGCTAAGGAATTTTTTACCAACTAGCTACCAACCTACCAAGCCTTCAACAAAATCGGTCAACCCCTCCCCGTAGACCAATATGCCGTCCACATACATGAACTAATGGCCATAGAAGAGTTTCCAAAACAACTAATGGCCATAGAAGAGTTTCCAAAACAACTCACCAACATTCAAGCCTTTTGTCCCCCTATCTTTCCTTAATCCATAAGATTCTTATCCCAAAATACAAGCTTTCCTAATCTATTATTCAACTTGCCATAAAATTTAAAGTCTAACTTACCATATGTATAGCTTGACCGGCACTTAATGTAAGGATGCATAAAAATAAAGTCTTCAAAATGTATTCCATGCTACTTGAACCACTTCCCTCAAGCAACCTTTCATGCGCCATAACCACCTTGCCATTAACTCCTCATGTGCTAGATTTAGACACTTAAATTAACTTAAGTGTCAGGATCACCTATTCTACTTCACTAAATTTTCAATACTAAAAATTATTCTAGCTTAGCTAATAATTCCAAGCCTTCACAAAACTATACCAAGAACACAATAAAATTCATACTTGAACTAACACAAATAATAAGATGATACTCGAATTGTAGAATGTTACACCCAATCACATGATTCTCTCCACCGATCACTCTCCACTCTCCATTCAAACCTGTTGACCGATTCCTTCCCCTTGAATTGCTCTCTTCCCTTTATTCAAATGTGTTGACCCATTCAACACTCATCCACTAGAGTCAAGTGAAAGCAACTCTCCCCCACCTTGGCGTCAAAAAGAAATCCCCAAAAGAGAATCCACTTGACTCGAACACCGCTCCACCTGCCCGACTTCACAGGCGTCACCTTCCTGAGCTTTAAGTGGCGCCTCCTTGCCACTTTACTAAAGCGCTTCTTAAGTCTAAACATACAACCAGCCACCCCTAAATCCTATTCCATTCAGCTCTCCCTTAAAGTGCCCAAAAAGTAAATTTTTACTAAGGCTCAAACACCCTAAGTCATTCTGGACCCTAAAGTACCCTAAACTAGCATGTTAGACATAGCACACACACAAACACATCAAATGCAAATCCCCTAATTTAGGATGTCACATAAGTCGTGGCTAGGCCGTGGTCAATCATGTTGATGAGGCACGGCTGTGTTTTTCAAGGTCCAGGCCGTAGTCGGCTTTTCTCATGAGGCATAATGCTTTGGCCTGTTTTCTCTATTTTTGGCCTGTTATTCATTCTTTTCATCCTCCGGTGCTCTACTGAGTATAAAACATGAAAACAAAGGATTAGGAGCACCTATTTCCATAATTAAAGGAAAATATCATCCAAAAATATGCTAAATGTAGGATTAAAATATGTTACTATTTCGGTTTATCACCAACCCCATGCAGTATGTCATGTATGCGAAATGTTATGCCCATAAACAATCATACATACACAGTCACAATGGTCAATTACCGTCCAGTCAGTCCAATCATACTACAAGTGAGTCAATTACCCTCGAGGGGCAAAACGGTCATTTTACCCTTACAAGGGCATTACGATAATCCTACCCTATAGAGGTATTTTAGTAATTCTACCTTATAGGGGTATTTGATAATTCTACCCTATAGGAGTATTTCACAAATTAGGGGCATTTCGGTAATTTTACAAATCAAGGGTATTTCGGTAATTTTGCAAATTAGAGGTACTTTGGTAATTTTTCAAATTGAGGGTATTTCAGTAATTTTGTAAATCAAAGGTATTTCAATAATTTTGTAAACCAAGTGTATCTCAGTAATTTTGTAAACCAAAGGTATTTCAGTAATTTTGTAAACCAAGGTATTCTAAACAGATATAACGATGCGAATGGGCTGGGCCCATTCTCGACAAATGGGCCCTGCGCTCGTGTGGCCCATTTAACAAATCTAGCTACTGAGATATGAGATTTACATAGTTCGGTCAATATTTACTACACAATCATACAACTTATCCGATTGGGCTGAGGGCCCGTTATTTACATGGCCCTTTCAACCCATTGTGGCCCAAACGGCCTAAACCCACAAGAACACTTATGATGGCCTCCACTATCGGCGTGAAGCTCCCACCGCGCTTTCATGCGTTTGTGTAACTACCATCGTCATATTCTTGGCATTTTGGCATCTGTAGCTCTACGACTAGAGTTGTGTGAAATACACACACGATAGGAATTTGGAGTTAATCACGCTTCGAACACTCGTATGCCCAAACGCCAACCAAGGTATGCTTACTCTCCTCATAGATCGCTCTATTTAAATCTAGCTTCTCGCCTACTCTCATGCTAGCTTCCCGATGTGGGATCCATCCATCAATCCTCCAAAATCGTCCCAAATTAGCAAAAAAGTCACATTTCGCATGCAAGGGGTTTTGAACTCAGGCTCCTCTATAACTTAATCCATGCCGCTAGCCACCTTACCAACTAGCTCCTTGTGCCATGATTTCCCCAACAAAATTCTTAAAGCATACTCACTTACATCCAGGATTTTATTCGCCTAAACCAAAATTTTTCCTAAAGCCCAGGTTTGAACTCAAGACTTCATGGAAGCCCCCTAACCTTCCAAAATCACTCACCTAACAGGTCCAACTTGCATTAGTGCCGTTCTCTTGTTCTCAAAAATTTTAAACACTCCCATTCCCAAGGCCCAATAAGCCCAATTCTACTAGGCCCAAATTCAAGGTGTTACAGAGAGTGTTAACTTTATGCTTCACTTTTGGGACATGTTTGACTTTATAAGTCAATGCGGTGTGTTAGAGATCCGTGTATCTGATGAGTGGTGATAGTGCCCACTTTTATGTTTCATAACTTAAGTCCCAAATTATCTATAAACATGTTTTTGATTATGTGATATATGCCTAAATGTTATGTGATTATATGAGTATTGTGATATATACTTAAATGTTATGTGATTATATGTGAAATGTGATATATGATTAAAAGCGAATATGATTACCATGTAAATGAACTAGTAAATAATGCACGAGTAAGTATATTATGACATTAGAGTTGGATCTATTGAGGTTGTGCAATATGGTTGTTTCGTTAATGATTGATGAATTGTTTGCATGGTAGTTGTTCTAGGCACTCAATGAGCTTGTTAAGCTCGCCACTCTTTTAAACCATTGCAGACTAGTTGTGTGCTGGTGTGAGCGGTGTGGTTCTAAGGGGTGATCTGAGCAAGTCCATTTCACTTTTCATAGGTGTTTATTGTTTATTCAATTATGTTTTGGGAATAAAGGCAATGTGGTAGACTATATGCTATGATTTTTAAGTTTTTTACATGTTTATTTTGCTTAGAACTTATGGACTTAAAGTATGTTTTATTAGTTTATTGCTTAGCATGATTATGATGTTTTGGGCTATTATTGTGGACTTTTTGGTGTCTATTTAATGAGGTAAATGATGCATGATGTTTGGATTTAAGTTAGTATTGAATATATGCTTGGAACTGTTTTATTTTTGAGGTTTGGAGTAGAGGTATCGATATTCGGGTTTTAAGAACGATATATCTATGATTCTCGGAAGTGTAGGAAATAGTTTTGTAAGTGGGTATCGATATTTTATCACGAGTATTGTTACTTGGGGTAAAACTATCAATACTTTTTCAGTGGTACTGATAATTTTCGTGACTTTGGTTTTTAAACGAGAAATAGTAAGCAGTTTTGGTATTGATTTTCCAAGTGGTATTGATACCATTTAAAAGAAATACGGATACCTTTGTTATATTATCGATACCTACATAGCCAGTTTTGAAAATTTTCTAAATGGACCTTATGCATGTTTAATTATTAGTAGAAAACTATTTGATGTATGATTAGCTTGTAACAATGATAACTAAATAGTAAGATTGACTTAAAACCTATATGAATGATAATATGAAAGACATTTCTTTTAGAATGAGCTTTTATTTGTTATATATGACATGAGACGATGGTGTGGCATCTTGATATTCGGGCTCGATGATCGAACTATGTATAGGGTGTTACATACGGATACCCTCCCGATCTTTTATTTATCTTTCATTAATTTGGCCAATTAATGTTTGTATGAATATCAGGGCGTCATTCCTTAATATACTAAGTACTCTTGAATAAAAAATCAATTTCAAATAAATAATCACATAACAGATAAATCAATTTAATAACTAAATCATACAAGATATAAATAAAGCACGATAATCTATCCTAATATTCATACAAACATTAATTGGCGGATTAACGAAAGATAAATAAAGAAGAGAAGAGAAGAGATAAAAAATGCTCATGAATAAATATATTGAGCGGGTTCTAAAATCTCTGCTCTAGCGTCTTTCTGTAACACCCCCAAACCCGGTCTATGCATTGAGACTAGATTTGGTTTGTTACATGAATCAAGCTATCTTAAAATTTTCAATAAGTTGAAAATTACAATATTATTTTTTTCTTATTTACGGGGTTTAATAAAATTAGAAGAGTATTTTAATTTGATGAATATTAGAAAACATTAGTTGAAAACATTATTAACATTGTATTATCAAAAACCCATAGGTAATTTATTTAAGAGTTAACAATAATAAAATATTTATAAAAGAATTTCATATATTTGAAAACCCAAATTTATTTTAATAAAAACATCATATAATCATAGCCCATATTTAAAAGTCCAAAGTATAGTTTAAAACCAAAACACATAAAAATCCATAAAATTATTAATAGAGGCCCTTATTACATTAACCCAAAATAGTAAAATACTTATTAAAAGTTGAGTTTAATAAACCCATGTTTTGCGGTATGGCCTCCACGAAGTCATCCTCGACCCAAGTCCACGTCAATTTCCATTACGAGATGGAAAAAAAATTTAAGGGGTGAGTTACTTAGAACTCGGTGTATAACTCACTCACTTGTCCTTGGGCAGATTTTCAAATTATGGATTTGGGCCTTGAGCCCAAAGCAACAAATAATAATATAATGAATAACATAATTAATAGCATGCATGTAAAATGAATTTTTCCTCCCAAACCTAATTCCATCCGCTACACCCCGTACCAACCATCACACACTGTGGGGATCAAGTCAACCCACCCGCCGTCACACCAATCATAGGCATTAAGCTGATTTATATTTTGTGGCAAAGCCACCGAACTAGATGTGACAAACTCACTAGAACTAGAGGCATTGAGCGAGTTATTATTTTGTGGCGAGCCACCGAACTAGAGGCAAATAGCCATTTATAACTTTTGTGGCGAGCCCTTAGAACTAGAGCAAAAAGCCATAATTTTGTGGCGAGCCACCGAACTAGATTTTGGCAGCAGGCCTTCTTCTCTTCATCATTTCCCAACCCATGCAATATGTATGCAATAGTAAACTATGGTCATACAATAATTTTATTAAAGGCCCATTACAAGAGTTAATATTTCCAAATCTTTATTAAGGCTCATAAATAACTCTTTGGCCTAATTAACTATTTATTAACTAGGGCCCAAATTTACGATCTAGCAAGTATTTTAGTCCGTTTAACAATTTAATAGAGTTTACGGCCCATTTATCGATCTAGCAGGGATTTCGGCCCAATTTATAATCAAACAGTGATTTCGGCCCGATTATCAATCTAACAGAGTTTTCGGCCCATTTATCGATCTAGCGAGGATTTTTGTTAATTTATAATCAAACAGTGATTTCGGCCCGATTATCAATCTAACAGAGTTTTCGGCCCATTTATCGATCTAGCATATTTTACGGCCCATTTTTACGAAACATACGATTTACATATTAACAAGTAATTTCTCAAGGGTGTTTTCGTAATTTTCACGATTTTAGTCGTTTTCATGTATTTTCGTCAAAATACCAGTTGTTACGTTTCATACCGATCTAGTCGTTTTTACGATTTTACTTCAATACCGAAATTGATATCCAACCCGAGAAAAAGTGTGAAGTTACACACCTCGATATCGAGAGTACTAATCCTTCTCGCTCCTCGACACCTAAAACATATTTTGATCCGTTAGAACACTATTTGTATAAAAATACTTTATCGATAATAGATCCAAAACCTTACCCTCTTGATTTTGAATCACTTCGATTTTCAGTTTCTCCTCGTTTATTGGTTCATTAGTCGCCGAGAATCCACTAACGTACAAAGGCTCGGTAGTTCTTACTACTTCAAATAGTTGACTTCTTTCGGAAGATGGTCCGCAACCCGGTGGAAAATCCCGGACTACCGAAACCGCTCTTCATTTAAATGGGGGATTTACGGATCCGCCCCTCTTAATATGACTAAACACCGCCCTTTTCATTCCTATTTTGAAAGTCTTCAAGATCAAAAGAACATTAATCCAATCTAAAATAATATCGAAATAATACTAGAAGTTTTAAAGGATGTGATTTCCTTACCACAATAAATCGATTCCAACGTTTCTATGTCACTCACGACCACTTGATTTCTGATCTTCCGTTATTGCACTAAAACATAACCATTGGAAGCGTTTAATAAAAGGAATAATAATTTCGATCCAAAAGATTTTCTTATCACCAATAAAATTAACCATGACTACTTCTAACTAAACAAAATTTAAAGAACTCTTACCCTTTTGCCCGGTTGAAAAGAAAGCGATTGAGAATGATGTCTCTAAGTGATGAATGATTAGGCTATGATAACCAAAGAAAAGAAAAAATTGATTGGCTATGGTTCACTAACATTGACCATGGAAAAACAATGGAGAAAAGATGAGTGAAAAGAAATAAAATAGGAGAAAAGATGATAATGGAGATTTGGTTTTTAAGGAGAAGAAAAGAGGAAGAAAAGAGATGAATTTGATAGCTTGTATTTTCGGCAATGGGGAGAAGAAAAGAAAAGAATGGCTTTTTGGTACTAACAATTTCGGCACTAAGAAGAAGCACAAGAAAAAACTCAAAAGATGAACAAAAGTGACCAAATGGTCAAAAGAATTTGGCTTTACCAATGCTCAATTTCGGCCAAGGAAGAAAAGGTAGGGAAAGAGTTTCAAAACTATGCTCCAAATGTTAAGATTAATCAAAAGATACCTCAAATCCTAGCCAAACCAACACCAAAAATCCGGCTCCCTCCTAGACCATATTGCAGTCCAAAAACATGGTCAATTGGCCATGATTTTGTTTCCAAAACTTTTCCTTGATATGTGCCTTATGTCCCCATATCTTTCCTTATTTTTTTGATTCCATGCCATAAGTTTACACTTACCTTTTTCCTTTGATATGCTAACCAAAATAACATGGTCAACACTTACCATATATGCTCTTGGCGACACTTGCTATACATGTGCAGAAAATTAAAATAAAAATTCATCTAGATGCTAAACAAGGGATTGAACCTCTCCCTCAAGCTACAACTCATGCGCCAACACCACCATGCCATATACTCATTTTATGTCACTTATTAACACTTAATTTAACTTAAGTATTAATGACACTTGCTTCTCTTCAATAAATTCTCAAATATTAAATTTTTTCCTTACCCAAATTATGCTATACTCTTCTTTAGGACTTCAATAAACACGAAAATAAAAGTAAGAAATTTTCCTTTAAAATCTAAACACCAAATCATGCAATATATATATATACTCGGATTTTTAGGGTGTTACAACTCTACCCTCCTTAAAGAAAATTTAGTCCTCGAAATTTACAGTTGAAAAAGGTGAGGGTATTGTTGCGAATTGCATCCTTAGGCTCCCATAGCTTCCTCCACTCGTGGTTCGCCATAGAACTTTGACCAGCGGCACGGTTTTCTTTCTTAGCACTTTGACATCTCGGTCTAAGATTTCCTTGGTTCTTCTTCAAAAGACAAATCTGAATTCAACTCAATTCTTCTGGGTATAATGTGCGAAGGATCCGATCTATAACGCCTCAACATGGAAACATGAAAAACATTATGAATTTGATCCAATTAGGAGGTAACTCAATCGATAAGCCTTTGGACCAACACGCTTGACACGATAAGGTCAATGTATCTAGGACTTAGCTTGCCCTTCCTTCCAAACACGAAGATCTTGCTCCAAGGAGAGACCTTCAAGAAAACTGATCCCTACGACATACTCGATGTCCTTACGGCAGTGCGCATCGACTTACGTCTATCGAGGCTTCTTTCAGCCGTGCTCGAATAACTTTTACCTTATCCTCTGTTTCAGATATCAACTTAGGACCTAACACCTGTCGCTCGCCCAACTCAGTCCAACAAATAGGAGAACGACACTTACGACCATACAATGCCTTGTAAGGTGCCATCTAAGTGCTAGGCCGATGGCATTTGTTGTTATCTGTGAATTACGCTAGTGGTAGATAATCCTCCCAACTACCCACGAAGTTGATTACATCCCTTAACATATCTTCTAATATCTGAATTACTCTCTCCGTGACCATCATTTGAGGATGAAAAGCCGTCTTGAAGTTTAGCTTTGTTCCCGAGCTTCATGCAAAGCTTTCCAAAATCGTGATGTAAATCGGGATCACATGCGATATAATGATATAGGTACCCCATGCAACCTCACAATTTTGGATACGTCTGATTTTGCCAACCGCAATGAATAATCCGTACGAACTGGCAGGAAATGAGTAGTCTTCGTCAAACGATCAACAATTATCCAAACAAAATTTTTCTTAGTAGGTGTTAACGGTAACCCACTAACAAAATCCATAGTTATCCATTCCCATTTCCAAAGAGGAATCTTTACCGGTTGTAACAATCCGAATGACAATTGATGTTACGCCTTCACTTGCGACAAGTCAAACATTTTCCCACAAATTCGAAATTTCACGCTTCAACCTTGGCCACCAAATCATTCACGAAGATCTCGATACATCTTATTTCCTCCAAGATGTATAGCATAAGGGCTACTATCGCCTCCGTAGAATCATTTGCCTCGGATCTGAGTCCTTAGGCATACATATTCTTCCTCGAAAGCACAACACACCCTCCGTGTTTATTCCAAAATCCTCGATTTCACCATTTTCAACTTGCAAGTAAAGGTCCCAACTTCTCATCGATGTCTATTTTTCCTTGATTTGTTCCACCACAGAGGCTTCACGAAGTTTTGCTAACAAGCGCCATCCTCATCTGAGACTCAAATGGGCAAACAATGCTCTCAAATCGAATCTTGTCTTACGACTTAACGCGTCGGCTACCGTTAGCCTTTCGGGATGATATTCGATTGAGAAATCATAATCCTTTAATAATTCTACCCATCTTCTTTGTCTTAAATTCAACTCCTTTTGGGTAAGGAGGTATTTAAGACTCTTGTGATCTGTGTAGATTATTGACTTCTCACCATAGAGATAGTGCCTCCAAATCTTTAGAGCAAAGACCAACGACTAACTCTAAATCATGCGTAGGGTAGTTTACTTCGTGTGGTCTCAATTGCGCGAAGCATAGGCCACCACCTTTCCATTTTGCATCAACACACAACCCGGACCCGTGTGAGGCGCATCACAATAAATAGTAAATTCTTTTCCGACCTCGGTTGAATCAAAGCTGGAGCTTAGTCGAGATTTTCTTCAATTCTCGAAACTCTCTTCTGCTTTTCGGTCCAAATATCTGGAGCTCCCTTCCGCAGTTTAGTTAGGGTGCGACAATCAACGAAAACCCTCTACAAAACATCTATAGTATCCGGTAAACCCAAGAAACTCTAAATTTTAGCTACGGATGTTGGTGGTTTCCAATCGAGAATAGCCTCAATTTTTGAGGATCCACCCTTATTCCTTGGTGATACTACATGACCAAGGAAAGTCACTTCCTTTAGCCAAAATTCGCATTTACTAAATTTTGCATCTGATTTGCTTATCAAGAAGTAGGCGTAATACTATCATAAATGCTTGTCATGCTCCTCCTCATTTCTTGAATAAACCAATATGTCATCTATGAACACTACCACAAATCGGTCTAAATATGGTTGAAAGACTCGGTTCATCATGTCCATAAATGTGGTGGTGCATTGGTTAATCAAGCGGCATCACTACAAACTCATAGTGTAAATAGCGATGTCCGAAATCTTTGTCTTATAAATGTTCGCTTCTTTCACCTTGAAATTTGGTGATAAACCGACCTCAAATCAATTTTAGAAAAGCGAAGCTCCTTTTAATTGATCAAGCAGTCGTCAATTCTCGGCGGAGGATCTGATTCTTAATCGTCAATTTATTCAATTATGCGTAGTCAATGCACATACGCATCGATCCATCCTTCTTCTTGAACAAAGCGGGTGCTCCCCGGAGACACACTTGGTCGAATAAATCCCGATCCAACAATTCTTGAATTTGAGCTTTAAGCTCACCAACTCCTTGGTGCCATTCTATAAGGAGCAATGGACACTTTGGTCACATCCGAGCAAAAGCTCAATGCCAAATTCTACTTCCGATCTGGAGGTATACCGGGAAGTTCTTTGAGAAATACATCGGAAATTCCTTCACCGTCCTCACATCATTCACGAGATAACTCTTTGGCATCAAAGCATAGATAAAGGCTAAGAATGCTCCATATCCTTTTGAACCAACCTACGCCTTTAATGAAGATACCACATTTGCCGGTAGTTCCTTCGCTCACCAATCATTATGACTTCCTTATCATCAGGGTTCTTCTTGACATTCATTTTTCAGCACAATCCAATTGCGCCTGATGGTTAACCAACCAATCCATGCCCAGAATGAGATCGAATTCGCCGAAAGGTAGTTCCATCAAGTTTGCCACGAATACCTCTTCTTGAATTTTCAAGGGCACGTCTTTAAACACTTTATTAACAATTATCGAGTGTCCTAAAGGACTAATTACTGACATCTCATTATCGGTAATTTTAGATTCTAAATTTAGGTTTCCAGATATGGCACTAGCTACATATGAATGGGTAGAGCCAATATCTATTAAAGCAATAACGGTACATCGAAGATGAAGAACATACCGATTATCACATCGGTGCATTCTTGAGTCCTCATGGCGTCTAGCTGCATAGACCGGTCGAGGTCATCTTGCATCGCATTTCCTCTAGGACCATTGCCTCGACCGATGCACCTTGACCACGACCAGCCCCATTACCACCACGACTGGTCCACGACCTCGGTGGTGGCTTGATTACCTCTGGCCATTGTGCATCATTATTACGAACTTCTTGAGTCGTATCATCGTCGAGGATAATTTTGTACTAATGATCCATTGAACGCATTTGTAGCATCGCCCGTTTTCCTCAACATTCTCCAAATGTCTTTTCCCACACTCGGTGCAATCTCGACTTGATTATTTGCTACGGGGTTCTACCTTGAAGCGGTTCATCATTACGAGGTCTCTTCGGAATCTCTTTGAAGAACCAAGCTGCTTGTGTCTCTCTCTTGTTTGAGAATCTTTCTTAGTTACGCGTTTCGAATTCTTAGCCTCCTCGGCTATTTTGGCCTTCTCCACAAGAGTGGAAAAATTTCTAACTTGTTGTCGAGCAATCGAACCCTCGACTCATCATTAAGTCCATCCTCGAAGCGCACACAACGTTTGTGATCATTGCTACAATTGTCCGGGCATAGCGGCTCAGACGTAAAACTTCGACTTCATATGTTGCCACGGTCTTACTTCCTTGGACAAGATTCAAAATTCCTTCCTTGACGTCTACATAACTTTCGTTCCAACGTATTTTCCTTGGAAGGTAGCTTTAAAGAATTCCCAATTAATCGGTGCGACTTGGTGCCTTCTCGAGCGGTGAGCCACCAGCGATACACCTCATCTCTTAATAAGGATATAGCTCCTCTTAGTTTTTGCTCAACGATTGCATTCCATATCATCCATAATCCGTTCTCTGACTTGAGCGATGATTCACCACATTGAACTACAGGAGACTCCTCTAAAACTACGCATTATTTGACTTAAGTCGCTCTGAAATTGACCCACGAGTTGTTGGCCCAATTCTAGTTCGTGACCCTTTCCAAGACTCATGACATTGCTTGAGTCAATGCATTATCTTCTTCCATGTGATCGCGTGATCCGTCTCACTTTCAATTGGCTTGGTCGTCCACTTACGGACATATGATTTGGTGCTTGATCGTAGCACCTCGGCCTCTACCACGGCCACGTCTACGCGTCCACGACCACGTCCTCTAGTGCTCATGATAGCTTGTTTGTTTTTATCGATTACAAGTTTTATGAATCGGAAAATTAGTTTGGTGTTTATTAATGATATTTTATGAGATTTGAGATATAAAGTTGTTTTTCGCAACATATCCTATAGTCTCAATCTCTACGGTTTTCACATCTAAAACTGGAAGATCTAGAGTGTTCCTATGATCATATCATAGTAATCATTAAGCAATAAATACTTACTTGACTAGTTCTTGGGATGCTTGTGGTGCCATCTTGATCTTTAAAATATAATTGAACAATTTCATACGAATTTATTTGCGAACCCAAACCACGGTAGAGTTTTTGAAGCGGCTATGATACCATTAAATGTAACACCCCAAACCGGTCTATGCATTGAGACTAGATTTGGTTTGTTACATGAATCGAACTATCTTAAAATTTTCAATAAGTTGAAAATTACAATATTAATTTTTCTTATTTACGAGGTTTAATAAAATTAGAAGAGTATTTTAATTTGATGAATATTAGAAAACATTAGTTGAAAAACATTATTAACATTGTATTATCAAAACCCTTAGGTAATTTATTTAAGAGTTAACAATAATAAAATATTTATAAAAGAATTTCATATATTTGAAAACCCAAATTTATTTTAATAAAAACATCATATAATCATAGCCTATATTTAAAAGTCCAAAGTATAGTTTAAAACCAAAACACATAAAAATCCATAAAATTATTAATAGAGGCCCTTATTACATTAACCCAAAATAGTAAAATACTTATTAAAAGTTGAGTTTAATAAACCCATGTTTTGCAAGTATGGCCTCCACGAAGTCATCCTCGGCCCAAGTCCACGTCAATTTCCATTACCTGAGATGGAAAAAAATTTAAGGGGGTGAGTTACTTAAAACTCAGTGTATAACTCACTCACTTGTCCACTGGGCCAGATTTTCAAATTATGGATTTGGGCCTTGAGCCCAAAGCAACAAATAATAATATAATGAATAACATAATTAATAGCATGCATGTAAAATGAATTTTCCCTCCCAAACCTAATTCCATCCATTCGCTTGCAGTACCAACCATCGCTTTTGTGGGGATCAAGTTAACCCACCCGTAGTCACACCAATCATAGGCATTAAGCCGATTTATATTTTGTGGCAAAGCCATAGAACTAGATGTGACAAAGTCACCGAACTAGAGCATTGAGCAGTTATTATTTTGTGGCGAGCCCACCGAACTAGAGCAAATAGCCATTTATAACTTTTGTGGCGAGCCACGGACTAGAGGCAAAAGCCATAATTTTGTGGCGAGCCACCGAACTAGATTTTGGCAGCAGCCTTCTTCTCTTCATCATTTCCCAACCCATGCAATATGTATGCAATAGTAAACTATGGTCATACAATAATTTTATTAAAGGCCCATTACAAGAGTTAATATTTCCAAATCTTTATTAAGGCTCATAAATAACTCTTTGGCCTAATTAACTATTTATTAACTAGGGCCCAAATTTACGATCTAGCAAGTATTTTAGTCCGTTTAACAATTTAATAGAGTTCTGCCCATTTATCGATCTAGCGAGGATTTGGCCCAATTTATAATCAAGCAGTGATTTGGCCCGATTATCAATCTAACGAGTTTTGGCCCATTTATCGATCTAGCGATTTGTTGATTTATAATCAAGCGATGATTTGACGATTATCAATCTAATGAGTTTTCGGCCCATTTATCGATCTAGCATATTTTACGGCCCATTTTTATGAAACATACGATTTACATATTAACAAGTAATTTCTCGAGGGCATTTTCGTAATTTTCACGATTTTAGTCGTTTTCATGTATTTTCGTCAAAATATCGGTTATTACGTTTCATCTTGATCTAGTCGTTTTACGATTTTACTTCAATCCGAAATTGATATCCAACGAGAAAAAGTGTGAAGTTACACACCTCGATATCGAGAGTACTAATCCTTCTCGCTCTCGACACCTAAAACATATTTCGATCCGTTAGAACACTATTTGTATAAAATACTTTATCGATAATAGATCCAAAACCTTACCCTCTTGATTTTGAATCACTTGATTTTCGGTTTCTCCTCGTTTATTGGTTCGTTAGTCGCCGAGAATCCACTAACATACAAAGGCTGGTAGTTCTTACTACTTCAAATAGTTGACTTCCTTGGAAGATGGTCCATAACCGGTGGAAAATCCCGGATGCCAAAATTGCTCTTCGTTTAAATGGGGATTCTGGATCCGCCCTCTTAATATGACTAAACACGCCCTTTTCTTCCCTATTTTGAAAGTCTTCAAGATCAAAGAACATTAATCCAATCTAAAAAATATCGAAATAATACTAGAAGTTTTAAAGGATGTGATTTCCTTACCACAATAAATCGATTCCAACGTTTCTATGTCACTCATGACCACTTGATTTCGATCTTTCGTTATTGCACTAAAACATAACCATTGGAAGCGTTTAATAAAAGGAATAATAATTTCGATCCAAAGATTTTCTTATCACCAATAAAATTCGCCATGACTACTTCTAACTAAGCGAAATTTAAAAGAACTCTTACCCTTTTGCCCACGGTTGAAAAGAAAGCGATTGAGAATGATGTCTCTAAGTGATGAATGATTCGGCTATGATAACCAAAGAAAAGAAAAATTGATTGGCTATGGTTCACTAACATTGACCATGGAGAAAAACAATGGAGAAAAGATGAGTGAAAAGAAATAAAATAGGAGAAAGCGATGATAATGGAGATTTGGTTTTAAGGAGAAGAAAAGAGGAAGAAAGAGATGAATTTGATAGCTTGTATTTTCGGCAATGGGAGAAGAAAAGAAAAGAATGGCTTTTTGGTACTAACAATTTCAGCACTAAGAAGAAGCACAAGAGAAAACTCAAAAGATGAACAAAAGTGACCAAATGGTCAAAAGAATTTGGCTTTACCAATGCTCAATTTCGGCCAAGGAAGAAAAGGTAGGGAAAGAGTTTCAAAACTATGCTCCAAATGTTAAGATTAATCAAAAGATACCTCAAATCCTAGCCAAACCAACACCAAAAATTCGGCTCCCTCCCTAGACCATATTGCCGTCCAAAAACATGGTCAATTGGCCATGATTTTGTTTCCAAAACTTTTCCTTGATATGTGCCTTATGTCCCCATATCTTTCCTTAAGTTTTTGATTCCATGCCATAAGTTTACACTTACCTTTTTCCTTTGATATGCTAACCAAAAATAACATGGTCAACACTTACCATATATGCTCTTGGCGACACTTGCTATACATGTGCGAAAATTAAAATAAAAATTCATCTAGATGCTAAACAAGGGATTCGAACCTTTCCCCTCAAGCTACAACTCATGCGCCAACACCACCATGCCATATACTCATTTTATGTCACTTATTAACACTTAATTTAACTTAAGTATTAATGACACTTGCTTCTCTTCAATAAATTCTCAAATATTAAATTTTTTTCCTTACCCAAATTATGCTATACTCTTCTTTAGGACTTCAATAAACACGAAAATAAAAGTAAGAAATTTTCCTTTAAAATCTAAACACCAAATCATGCAATATATATATATATATATACTCGGATTTTAGGGTGTTACATCTTCACATCAGAATAGGATCTTCCAACTACAAAAGAATTAAAGAAAATTAAATTAAAGAACTAAAGAAAGAAAACTATTTGTAGAAATCTCTGTGTTTGATGCCTTAATCTATGTACAAGAGCATCTTATTTATAGGCTAGAATATGTGCATTTTATGCCTGATATGCCTCTAATACTAATAAATGTGAGATATCAAATGGTATTTTAAAATATTTTCAAACATGGCTGCTAATGTCATCATTGTTTGTGACCCACGTTTAGGCTATGTCTCAACACAGGGAGCATGTCACGACATGACAGTCATTTTGTGGGCTTAAAATTTCTTGTCGTGCTTTCACATCTTAGGAAGCTTGTGCAATGCTCATCCCAAGTTCCCACGTCGATTGGGCATAGAATTAAGCATCATGCACACTTAAATACACAAATTAAACCTCCCTAAGGCCCGTGTCGGCCTAATAGGTCACTAACACTAAAAAATTCTTTAAAAAAACACTTGTTTTATTAACTTTTAGTACTTAGGTACTAACTACTGAAAATGCAATAATTAATATTAAAATGACTAGAAAACAAGCTCTTTAAGTGCAGAAATATACTAAAATAACTACTACATTTGAAGTCAGGTCAGTCTTCATAGCACACTGATCTACCAAGTCAATGTTCTTATAATAATTAATATTAAAATAACCTAAAGCCTAAGAAAACGGAAAAAATAAAAACTAAAACTATGAAGAAAATTACACAAAATGAAAAGTTGTCTCTAACAGTGTTAATTGAGCCTATTTATAAAGTTAGGGTTGTCGTCGTCCTCAACCCTAGGCCAATTGGCGCTCTTGTGTTTAATATTTGATTGTGCAGACCAAAACACCCCTGGCTCGTAAGCATTTCTCGTATAGGACTGGTGTTGTGACACCCTAGCGCCTGTGTCGCAACATCGAAGGCAGTATGCTCTTACGCAGGGTAGCTTCAGGGATGTGTCGTGACATCCATTGGTTGTGTCATGACACTGAAGGCAGTCTTGGAATTCTTACTCTTTTCTCCCTATGTTGCGACATCAAACTCCCCGTGTTGCAACACAACGACCAATAATGAGTTGGTACACCCTCTAATGGTCTCCTACACACTTACAAAGTATATTAGCTCACCCTTAGGCCTCAATCAGCCCCTAAGGCCATTAAAAAAACTCAAATTACACTTTTTTTTATGTAAACGAAACTAGGAAAACTTAATTAAAACATCGTAAAAGTGCTTAGTATTCAAGCTTCTCAAGTGCAAAAACTAGTTTAATTTGCTACATCAAATTACGATAGATCAAGGGACCATGCCAGAGCTACGCCTAAAGTGTGGCGTATTAGTTTTTCTGCATACATAGCAAGTTAGCAGCGTGTTCAAAGACTATAAATCTTCTTAGAAATTCAGTTGGGGTATCTGTAATAAATTAGGGTTCCATTTGGATATCATTGTAATTTAATTACCTTGTGTTGTATCTGTATTTTCTCATTGTATTTAATTATCGATTGAAGTTTGAGATTTTGTAATTACGTTGTCTTTATTTGTATATTGTGCAAGTAAATTAAGCTTGTGTCTGTATTTGTGTGGTAATACCCAAGAACCAGATCTGGTTGATCGGATCGTGTTGAGGGTGTTACATTGCTTATGTTTGGTTTTTGGATATAGAATTTGTTCACAGGTGATTAGTATGGTTGACAATTCTAGTGGTGATGATGAAAGGGAAAAGAAAGAGATTTTACAACACATAGAAATTTTTAACTGGTTATTTCATGTTGCATCTTCTTTTGTGCAATTTTAGGATGTCAAAAATTGTATTGACAAGCTTGTTTAGTGTTTTGGAGACAAGATACAATTTGCAAACTTCAAGACACATATCTTCTCGTGAAATGTTAGGAATTTTTTTGTACATCTTGGGCATCGGTTCAAAAGTTTCCCAATGTCGAGAAAGATTTCAAAGGTCTGGAGCAACAATAAGTTGATACTTTGCAATTATGCTTGAAAAAGTTTCAATGATGGCCATTGATATAATTGCACTCGATGATCGTTCTTTTAGATTAATACACGAACAAATATGTAATGATTCTAGATATATGTTGCATTTTAAGGTAAAAATTTAAAATTATATTATTATATTTTAATAGTTTTAACTAAAAAAATGCATGGGACTAATATGATTATTTGTTTAGGACTTTATAGGTGCAATTGATGGTACACATATTGTCATTATTCTTCCACCAAATGAACAAATTCCCTACATTGAAAGAAATATGTCCTGACTCAGAATGTTATGATAGTATGTGATTTAATATGTGTTTCACATTTGTTATGGCTAAATGGGAAGGATCGAAGAATGACACCATAATATTTCTTAATGCAATTCAATAACCAAAATACAAATTTCTGCACTCACAAAATGGTAAGATATTTCATTTATTTATTTTTAAAATAATAAAGTATAAGTTCTTTAATTGATAATTTTAAAAATAAACAACTTTCAAAAACTTTAATAGTTTTACAAATTAGTACATGAGCTAGATAAATCAAGTTCTCATAACCTCAAATCTATAAAATTTACAAGAAAATAACCTAATTTTCTTACATATTGATGGTTGAATGTAAGGATACAAAAGCGGCTTCTTTTCTTTATTTTCTTTCTTTTTGAACTATGGGAAATGAAAGTAAAGAAGATGACACTTCTTTTCCTACTAACTTAAGTTTTATACATTGATTATAAGTTAATTAAGATAACTTAATTAATCTAATTAGGTGCTAATTAATACACCAACTTCATAAATATCCCTATTTCATATTTACTGACTCGGATTATGGAAATGGGGTCCCAAAATCACCTTTTTTGACACCACTAGAAACCAGATCGTTATAGCTACGGTAAGTTTAGTGATGCCCTGTAGGCGCAACTCCTATTTTTCCTACGGCTTCAACCCATCTTTAAACCAGTAGAATGCTTCTTTCTCAATCAGGTCAAAGATTTGAAACATCAATTCACTGAAGTCTTTGACATACTCCTGAACAATACCTTGTTGCGTAAGCAGATGCAACTTAGCCTGAGCCTCATTCTCGGCATACTATGAGTAAAACTTCTTTTTCACCTCATTTTGGAACTCTTCCCAAGTTCCAATTGCGGTCCCACCACATTTCTCATCTGTTGACTTATGACTCCACTATAAGAGAGCAAAATTAGTAAAATATATTGAAGTAGTGTTTACCTTAGTGACATCATCCTCAATTACCATCACCCAAAAGTATTTTTCCATCTCCTATAAGAATTTGCCCACTTTTCTGGTTTGAGAACATCCATCTTGCATTGCTTCAGTCCTGAAACCAGCATCCCGCTACTTAAAACAACCTTATAGATAGTGAGCATCCCCTTTAGATCCTCAACTGTTCCTTCAAAGCGGTTAGTAAGACTTTGAGAGCATCATTTTTCTCTATCTAACCACCCTAACGGCATTAAGTGTTGGAAAAGATTCGATTAGAAAATGGTTTTCTAGCACGGTAAAAAATGAAAATTTGAAAACTAAGTTGGTTTGTGATATTTATAGCAATCAACTTTTTTGAAATTGTACTGTATTTTTAGCTAGGCGGATCCTTGTGGTTCAATTTCAACCAAATGGTCTTCTCCACTATTCTCGTACCACGAATTGCTTGAGTGTTGGCTCAAACAAATTTGAATCAAACACAAATCCAAAAGTTATTTACTTTACTTTCAATAGGAGAGTAAAATTCTCTTTAATAGAAACCAGGTAGAATTGTTATTCTAGAAAATATAATTTATACTTAGAAAATAAATTCTCACTATTTTTGGACAAAATATGATATCTCAAAGTTGTGTAAAATTTTCTATATCTTTAGCCCTATTTGTGCCATCTATTTATAAGGAAAGAAGTGAAACCCTTGTTGAATTAGTAGAAGTTTATTTAATAGAAAACTATCCTAGTTGAACTAGAAAAGAGAGAGATAGAGGATAATAGGGTGTGTTTCTCCTCATATGTATTATAATGGGGTTCGAGCCTCTCTTGTATTAGGTCCAATTATAAGTATTTCCTAGACTTTTAACCTAGCACTTTATAATTCAATCCAACCCAATACATATTTTTCTATTTTCCAAAATAAACATCATAAATTAATTTAAATCAAATTTTCAATTAAATAATTTTATCAACCCATTCTAATTCTATTAAAATCACGGCAACTTTCTTTGTAAAAGAACCTATGAGAAAATATATTTAACTTTTCTACATTCAGATTCACTATGATCAATTAATTTAATTCCATTTTGAACTTCAATTATTTAATTAATTAAATAATAATTCAAAAACCATAAATTAATTCTCGGGTCATTTTCATACTTAATGAGAAGACCACATTCTTTTTGAAATGTTTCCTATTTCTTTAACTTTACCATTTCTATTCATTTGATTCAACATGCGGTTCATTTATGGTTTCAACAAGCTAGCGGAGGGCCCGATTAGACATATATGATTAGAGCTCAAATGATTTAAAATTAATTTCGACTTTTCACCTATTAATTATAAACTCATTCGATCGAAGTCATTCCATTGTAGTATCGTGGTTGAGCTCTCCTATTGACATACCATTACGAAAGCAACTCAATCGGTGATCATCAATGACCTTATCATAAGTGTGTTACCCTTATAGTATATCCTTAATGTAACAATTTTCAATGTTACTAGAAATGGTAATTAGAAACTCCATTTACTAATGATCGAGTCATAAATATTATTTATTAATATTTACTAGATTATTCTATATTATGTTAAATTCTAGTCTAATAATTCTAGTTAGGTTGAAAGTTAGTCAATATACAAGTGTATTAGTTCAAAAGTTAGTGGTCTTGGAAATTGAGATATATTATAATGTTCGATTTTGGGGCTAGTCAAAATAGTGGTGTAACACCCTTAACCCGAAATCGTTGCCAAAATAGGGTTAAGAGCCATTCTAGAACAAACAAATCATTTCACATCAATTTACGACACAAAGTCAATCATCATCAAATCATATCAAAACATAATCAAATAGTCCTTTATTAAAACCCAAGAGACCCTTAACACATGCTAGAGAGAGGTAGGGACTAAATTGAACCCTTACGAAAATTTTAAAATTTCAAATATTCAACAAGTGCATTGAGGCCTGCACTGCTTTGTGCCACCGTGCGTGTGCCTCACACTATCACTAGACACCCCATGTGTCCGGTCGTGCCAAAATAGAACAAGTATTACGACTTCTCCATCGGCCACTAGGCACACCCGTGTGCTAAGACTATGTGCTCTTAGGCCATATACTGACTTATTCACACGGCTACTAGGCACACCCGTGTACCATGGCCGTATGCTCTTAAGCTAGCTCTTGACTTTACGGTCACTAGGCGCTTGGTGTGCCATAGCAATGTAGGCAAAATAGGCCATTTGGAAGGCCAATTTGCCACCCACAAGGTCAAACCTACAAGCACATTTGAGCATAATCCCACACACAATTGGCAACCAATTTCATGCAACTTATAAACCATTTTGCTCAACTAAATCACACACATTGCCAAGCATGATTCATCCATATTTACATTGGATACAATGACTTAAATTCATCACAAAACTCATCATTCAAAAGACATTTCATATACTATCAATCCATGCCAAATATACATCACATACCACAACTATTCAAGCATTTTACCAATATCTTGTCTAGCCATATCACATGGCTATTTACACATCTCAAACATAATTCAAATATCTAACCTATACATGCCATATTTCAACTATGTACATCTTTCCAAAAGTACCAAAATAGTTTGTCGATAGTGTGATTGAGATCTTGACGATTCAATTGGAGCTAGCTTTCTTGCTGTAAAGCAGAGAAACAATCACACGATAGCTTTCACAAGCTTAGTAAGTTCGAAATTCATTACAATTATCTCATCAAATCAAATACATAAAATCACCAAATCATTCATTTTAGTCCAAACACACATATTTAGGGCATTTTACAAAATAGCGCTAATATTTTCACATTCAACACTTTAGTCCTTTATTCATAAAATCATCAAGTACACATAATTAGCTTGCACCCATGCCCAACCAATTCTTACTATACTCATACAAGTCCACACATTTCATTTATTTCATAATTTAATCCTTCAATTACTCATTTTCTCAATTACGCCTAAAATGCTCAATTTCACTAAAAATCCCAATACAAACTATGTTAACCCAACACTAAGTTTTCATATTTCACTATAAATTAGCACATAGCTCCAGCATTCACCAATGGCTCATCACAAAAACATCATCAATTCACAAAATTACAACAAGGGTTAGCTAAAGCATGAAGCAACAATTAAAAGCGTAGAAATTATCAACAATATGTGAATCTGGTGACTTGATCACGTGGTTGAAATTGGACTTGATCGGTGACTTGGTTACATCTGTTTGAGTGGCTTTGCCACAATATTATAAGGGCAATGTGCATGTTGACCGCTGACAAGCGCCTTCGATGGTGTGTAGCGGATGGAGGGTCGATTTAGTAATCCCACGTGTGTTGGTTGGTAATGGTGGTGTGTAGCAGATGGATATTTAGGTTGGTAGGGCTTGCATTTCATTATTTATACATATCCATGTTATTTAATTGATTATCATTTAATCTGCTATGAAAATGGGCTTTTGGGCTAATTATGAGCTAATTGGGCCTTTGGGCTAAATATGAGTTAAATGGGCCTATGGCCATATGTGAAACTTTGGGTTTTAAGCATGTGATAAAATGGGCTTTTGATGTATGTGTTACACATTGAGTTTATAACTCACCCATTTTGTGGGACAACTTTTCGGATAATTAAGTAGTGCGATGGACCGGCGCAACAAGGATTTGAGGTGGCCAATGCTCAAACAATGAAGTTTGGAAATTTTCCTACTTAAACTTATTAATTTTATTATTTAGACTTTATTATGGATTTGCCAATTTTATGTAATGAGGCCACTATAAACTATCTTTAATTTTGTGTTTGGATTTATTTTATTTTGCCATGAGCAAATATCTATTAAATAAATAAATGGTTTTTAGATAAATAATTTAAAAATGTGTTTGTCACTAATATATAAATGTTTTAAAGAAATTTTCTTAAAGTTGGTTTCCTTTTGATTTAATTAATTCCTTCTAAAAATAATGTTTTAAAGACAAAATTTCTTTACAATTTGATTTCGCTAAAGTCTTACTCGAGAACATACCAAATTTGATTAGGCTTTTTAATAGGGTTTGGGTGTTTCAAACTTGGTATCGAGCCAGTTTTAAACTCTCGGCCTTGGGTTTTGAAGCCCTAGCGTTTTCAAAAGTTGGCCCAAATGACTTTTGAAAGTTTTCTTAAGTTAAATGGTTTTATAAGAGCATGGCACCTCGGAGTTCTCGGCCTAGATCCATCGGTATGTACTTTATCGATATGTGATATGTATGATAGTTTAAGCTTAAACTATACTTTAGAGACATGGACCCTAGGTGTTTATGTGCTACTACGGAAAAACTCTGAATATCATTTCATAAACTTTCCTTTAATAAGAAGTGAAAAGACTCTAATACATAAGACTTTTTAGTAAAAGCAGATAAGACACGTAGTAGACATGAGTTCTAGGGGGCGTGGACATCGTGGACGTGGAAGAGGAAGAATGATCGTTTGAACCATTCGATCGGTCAAGGTTCGAGGATGAAGCTCGCCACCCACGGTGGGGTGGACTTTCAAGAACAAAATGAAGGAGGTGACGCAGATTCAAGTATCTTGTCTACGAAGTTTTGGAATGAGTAGCGAAGCTAGTTCGAAAATGGGTCTCGAAAGTCATGGTGAGAGACTTAGATCGAATGGGTGAGGTTTTCAGAGGAGTATCACGAGTAGCTCTAATGTAGCTGAATATTGGTTGGAGGCGATCGAGAGGATCATGGGCGATATAGATCGAGCGATAAAGAGAAATTGAAAGGTGCTATTTCACTTCTCCGTGATGAAGCCTACCATGGTGGCTCACTATCAAGGAGAGTACCCCATGGATCGTCTGGATTGGGGGTATTTTAAAGTGAAATTTGAAGGAAAGTATGTTGGAGCTAGCTACATCGACTCCAGAGGAAGACATTTCGAATTTGGTCCAAGGAAATAAGTCGATAGTGAATATGAAGCGCGTTTTTGCGATTTAGCCGTTATGCGGAGGGATAGTGGCTACGAAATATGAACGATGTATCGAGATATGAAGATGGACTTAGAGATGAGCTACAGTGATGATTGCTCCACAGTGAAAGAGATTTTGCAATCTTAGTGGAAAGGGCAAGAATTGCGAGAAGAGGCTAAGCGGACCGAGAGACGAGCAGGACGAGAGGCGAGCAAGAATAAGAGAAGCTTTGGGTCCTTAGGGTCGTCCGGGAATTTTCAGAAGAAATCAAGAAATGATGGACCGCGAGGTCAACAGACTGCTTCTGGTGGACAAAATCGTACTTGTTCTCAATGTGGGAAAATACACTCGGAGAATGTTGGAAAAAGACCGCGGATGTTTCAAGTGCGTTCGAAGGATCATATGATCAAAGATTGCCCGATGAATTCAAAAAGAAACGTCCGACAAGTCGAGGTGCTAATCAGTGGCAGTGAAGTGGACAAGCCGCCGATAAGAGGCCGTGGTCCAAATGGAAGGGCAATGGTTCGATGAGGTCGCGAACTTCAGGTGAGAAGCGATGGTAGCTCGAGGCGAGACAACCAGTGTTTGGTGTATGTAGTTCATCGCAGAGAAGGCGATGGCCTTTGATGTTATCACGGTGCGTTTCGATTTTCAGGTTGCCCTTTATTGCTTTGATAGATATAAGGTCAACTCATTCCTATATCGCTAGTGAAGTATCAGGACTTTGCATGTGCCTTCGAAGCTGTACCTAGGAAGATGGCATACTTAGTCCTTTAGAGATGATGTAGTTGTTAACAAACTTTTAAGGAAGTGCCTTTAGAAGTTCAAGGGATATAGTTTTAGTGATTTAATGGAGTTACCATTTGGAGAATTGACCTAATCTTAGGCATGGGTGGCTTGTGAAGTCCGTGCAAATGTGGATTGTGCTAAGAGAATGTCCTTAAGAACTTTTGATGACAAGGAAGTTGTAGTGTTGGGAGAGAGCGGAACTACTTATCTAATGTAGTATCCGCTCTTAAAGCGGAAAAGATGGTTAGAAAGGGATGTGAACCCTTCCGATGTTAGTGAATCCTTTGGAGGCTAAGGAGACAACTGCTAATGAAGTCAGGACAGTGAAGGAATTTGTAGATGTTTTTCCGGAAGAACTTCCATGTTTGCCTCTGGATCGTGAGGTAGAATTCGGGATTGATTTATTGCCTGGAACGGCGCTAGTTTCTATTGCTCCATATAGAATGGCACCGAAGGAGTTGGTTGAGCTTAAGGCTCAAATTCAAGAGTTGCTTGATCATGGATTTATTCGACCTGGTGTGTCTCCATGGGGAGCACCGGTGCTATTCGTAAAGAAGAAGGACGGATCGATGAGGATGTGTATAGACTAAGCAGGTTGAATAAGTGACCATCAAGAACAAGTATCCTTTGCCAAGGATCGACGACTTATTCGATCAACTTAAGGAGGCGCGGTATTCTCAAAGATTGATCTAAGGTCGGGGTATCATCGACTTAAAGTGAAAGAAGCGGATATCCATAAGACGGCTTTCCGAACTAGATATGGGCATTATGAATTTGGTAATGCCATTCGGATTAATGAATCGCCAAATTGCGTTCATGGATATGATGAACTGAATTTTTAGCCCTACTTGGATCAATTAGTCGTGGCATTCATAGACGACATCCCTGTGTATTCTAAGTCGAGATGGAACATGATGAGTATCTCCGAATTGTGTTGCGAGTTTTAAGGAAAAGAGTTGTATGCCAAATTCAAGCAAGTGTGAATTTTGGTGAAAGAAGTTGCATTTTTAGGCCATGTAGTATCCGGAAGGATAAGGTGGATCCTCGGAAGATTGAGGTCGTGCTAGATTGAAACCACCTAAGTCCATAACGAGGTTCGCAGTTTCTTAGGATTAGCGGATATTACGAAGATTTGTCGAAGGATTTTCATCGATAGTTGCACTTTCTTGAAATTGTTGAGAAAGGAAGTACCTTTCGTGTGGGTCGATAAGCGACAAGAGAGTTTTGAGAAGCTCAAGAAGGTTTTGGTGAGGCTCGGTTTTGATTCAACTCGAGGCGGAAAGGATTTAAATGCGTGTATTGTGGCGCTTCTCACATGGGATTAGGATGTGTTCGATGCAAGATGGAAAGGTAGTTGCATATGCATCTCGGCAGTTGAGGCCGCACGAGATTAATTACTCGACGCATGACTTGGAGTTGGCAGCTGTAGTCTTTGCTCTTAAGGTTTGGAGACATTACTTATATGGAGAAAAGTCAGTGATATACACGGACCACAAAAGTCGAAATATCTCTTGACTGAAGAAGCGAATTTGAGGCAACGAAGGTGGATAGAGTTGTTGAAAGACTACGACTGTTCTATCGAGTACCACCCGGGCAAGGCGAATGTGGTGGCAGACGCTCTAAGTCGAAAAGTGGTGTCAGATTTGAGAGCGATGTTTGCACATCTTAGTCTTTTCGATGATGGAAGCTTGTTGGCAGAACTTCAAGTTAAGCCGACATGGTTAAGTCAAGTGAAAGAGAGGCAATTGGTAGATGAAGATCTGAGTGAAAAGCTTGACAAAAGTCGAGTGGGAAAGTGGAAGATTTTGGTATTATGATGGTGACGGTATTGTGTTTTAAAGGTAAAGTCTGTATGCCAAGGGATCAGGAGTTGAGGCAAAAGATACTGCAGGAATCGCATGGTAGCCCCTATGCTATGCATCCTGGAGGAAGTAAGTTATACCGAGATTTGAGAGATCAATTTTGGTGGCCCGGACTTAAGCGGAAGTTACTGAGTTTGTAGGAAAGTGCTTGACGTGTCACAAGTCAAGGTCGAACATCAAGTACCTTCGGATTGCTTGACCAATAAAGATTCCACAGGTTGAAGTGAGAGAATCACCATGGACTTTGTTAGTGGGCTTCCTCTTACGCCTACTAAGAAAGACTCCATTTGGGTGATAGTGGACCGATTGATGAAATCTGCATTTTATCCCGTTTGGGTTGATTACTCTTCTAGAAATTGGCAAAGTTATATGTGGTTGAGATTGTGAGATTACATGGAGTGCCGTTGTCGATTATTTTGGATAGAGATCCAGAGATTTACGTCGCGATTTTGGAAAGCATTGCATCAAGCTTTGGGCACCGATTGGACTTGATGACGGCATTTCATCCTCGGTCGGACGGTCGATCTGAAAGAGTAATCCAAATCTTAGAAGATATGTTAAGGGATGTGATAGATTTCAAGGAAGTTGGGAGGAATTCTTACTGTTGGCGAAATTGCGTACAACAAGCTTTTCAATCGATGATTCGGATGGCACCATATGAAGCACTATATGGGCTGGAAGTGTCGCACTCCTACGTGTTGGGACGTAATTAGGGAACGTCCGATTTTGGGTCCGGAGATAGTGGTGAATCTAAAGAAAAGGTTAAGGTAATCCGAGCTCGCTAAAAAGCATTTGTGAGACAAAAATCATCGCAGATCTTAAGCGTAAAGAAATAGAGTTTGGCTGTGGGGACCAAGTTTTCCTAAAGGTTTCACCTTGGAAAAGGTGATGAGATTTGGGCCTTAAAGGAAAGCTAAGTCCAGTTCATTGGACCTTATCGAGTTATAAGCGGGTCGTGGATCGTGGCATATCGATTAGATTTACCTTGAATTGAAGCAAATGCATGATGTGTTCCATGTTTCAATGTTACGCCTTCTGGGGTCAGATCCATCTCATGTAGTGCCGATTGAGGAGGTGGAATTAAGATCGATTTGTCATATGAAGAGGCCAATTCAAATTCAGAACGAGATGTAAAGGTTTTACGGAGAAAGTCAGTTCCTCGTCAAAGTATTATGGGCGTAATCATGGATCGAAAGAAGCTTCATGGGAACCGGAGGAAGCGATGCGACAATAATACCTCACTTATTCAGCCGGTAATTTCGAGGACGAAATTATTATTTTAAGAAGTCAGAAGCGTAACATCGATAATTAGGGTTATGCATCTTACTTAATTGAATGATGTTGCATGCTTAATTATTATTAAGTGTATTTTGGAAGTTATTTGAGCTTCATTAATTAAGTGAATGCTTAGTAAAACTTTTAATTTCTAATAATTAAGAGAGAGAGCTAAGCAAATTAGGCTTTAGGAATTAATGACAAGAGGTTTCTAGCATGAATTGAGTAATTGGCAAGGTGGTTAAGATGCATGGATGTGTGCTTGAGGAGAGAGGTTCGAATCTCCTAGCTAGCATAAGGGAGGATTTTATTTTTGTTTTCTTCCCTATAAGTGTCGGCCAAGAACCTTCTAGAGTGGATGAGTACTCTTTTAATTTTGGCTATTTGACCATGAGAAAAAGGAAGCTAGGAACTTATGGTATGGAATCATAAGTTGATGATAAGATGATGGGGACAAAAGGCATAATATTGGGCAATGTTTTGGGAGTGTGTTCATGGTCATTTGACCATGAACCTAGACGCATAAAGGCTAGAGGGTGGTTTAATTGTGTAGCAAATTTTGGATATGATGGGGAAGAAACAAGGAGGAAAAGAGGGATGATGTTGGCTAGGTTGACCGAAAATTTAGTGTAGCCATTAGAGTGCTAGTTGGCCAATAATCCTAGCAAATTGTCCATCTTTTCTCCCTTCTCCAAAACCTTTCCCTAAAGAAACTATCATTGGCATTTGGTACAAGTTTTCTTTGTTTTGGCATTGGTATTTTTGACCAAATAGGTACCTTTATTTCATCTTTTCCTCTCAAAATTTTATCTCTCTTTGATGCCAAAATATTGTCACTTTTGAAGTCACTTCTTTTCTTCCTCTTTAGTGTCGAATTTAACTTTCACCAAAAGCCTTCTCTTTCATTTTTTTTCTTTCTTTTTCATTCTATTTCTCTTTTCTTCCCTCTCATACTTGAAACCACAAAAGATCAAGCACCATTTTCTTCTTCATTTCTCCCTCTTGGCCGAATGCACCTAAGCCCCAAAACCAATCTCCTTTCTCTTTGATCTTTCTCTTTTTCTTCCTTTTTCTTTTTCCTTCTCACTTTTGTTTTCTTTCTTTCTTCTCTCTATAGAAACTATTTTCTTCTAAACCAAGAATCATCAATCCTTTTCTTATTTTTCTTCAAGACCGAATCATATTCTTTTTCAATCTCCTTTCTCATTTTCTTTTATTGAAAATCGAAACTATTATATACTAAAAATCACTATCTTTTTCTTTTATCTTTTTGTCCAAGCCGAATCATCAATCCTTCTTTTCTTTTTGTTTAGGTCGAATCTTCAAGTGAGTAAGTAAAACTTTCCGTCCATTGTTTTCATTATTTATTTCTTTTTACTTTAGCAAATTTAGAAACATGATCTCTTATTTTCTCTCCTAGGCCGAATCCTTGGAAAGGATTTTCAAGGATCCTTGTTGAAGAAGACTTTTAAGAAGTGATCTTTTGGATCATCTAAGGTAAGATTATTCCCTTTTGTCTTTTTGAATGGATCGCTAATCAACGTTATTTTAGGGGCGATTTAAGATCAACAAGATAGGTAAGAAAAGAGCCGTACGGAGTGTTTGGAAGAGAGGAGGTATTCCTTTACCATCGAACTACAAACGAAGGGTAATCGATCGATGGTTAGAGACTTTCCACCGGGTTGTGGACCCTCCGCTAATGAGGATCGGTTATTTGAAGTAAGTCATTATAAAGAACTACTTTACGTTGGTGGAATATCGCGGTTTTGATCCATCTAGTAGAGAAAACCACAAATAACATCATTCGAGAATCGATGGTAAGGAATTAATCTCTCGCCAATAAGTATAGTTTTGTTAACAATAGTGTATACTAACCAAGTGTGTTAATTAATTAGGTGTTGACGAACGAGAGGGTATTGTTCTCATTGTCACTAGGTGTGTAACCTTACATTAAAAATCTCATAAGATTTACATATATTTAAATGTGACTATATGACCATGTATATGATTGTGATTTTGGATACCATTCAATGGTATACGTTATTGTGTATGTTTACCCCAATATTTTGTTCATTTTGCTATTTGCATAAAAGTGAAATAAGCATGACTATATTATGATTTGTGGGGTAAATAGCATGAAATCTGATTTGATATGTATGTGCATGGGCATATGGGTATATTTGGTAATGGAGGAAGTATCCTGGTGGTTTTACCACATTTTCGGTGACTTCGGTCACATATTTGACTCTGATGACGGTCACATATATTTGGCTCGGTGACTTGGTCACATATTTGACTCAGTGACTTTGGTCACATATGTGAATCTGGTGACTTCGGTCACGAATTTGAAATTTGGACTTGGCCGGTGACTTGGTCACATACATTTTGTGGCTTTGCCACAATATTATAAAGCGATGTCCATGTTGACTCGCAAGAATCGCCGATGGTGTGTAGCGGATGGAGGTCGATTTAGTAATCCCCGTGTGTGTTGGTTGGAATACGGTGGTGTGTAGCGGATGGATATTTAGGTTAGGGCTTGCATTTCATTATTTATACATATCCATGTTATTTAATTGATTATCATTTAATCTGCTATGAAAATGGGCTTTTGGGCTAATTATGAGCTAATTGGGCCTTTGGGCTAAATATGAGTTAAATGGGCCTATGGCCATATGTGAAACTTTTGGGTTTTAAAGCATGTGATAAAATGGGCTTTTTGATGTATGTGTTACACATTGAGTTTATAACTCACCCATTTTTGTGGGACAACTTTTCAGATAATTCAGTAGTGCGATGGACCCAAAAGCAAGGATTTCGAGGTGGCCAATTTCTTAAAACAACCTTATAGATAGTGAGCATCCCTTTAGATCCTCAACCTGTTCCTTCAAAGCAGTTAGTAAGACTTTGAGAGCATCATTTTTCTCTATCTAACCAGCCCTAACGGCATTAAGTGTTGGAAAAGATTCGATTCGAAAAATGGTTTTCTAGCACAGCAAAAAAATGAAAATTTGAAAACTAGGCTGGTTTGTGATATTTATAGCAATCAACTTTTTTTGAAATTGTACCTGTATTTTTAGCTAGACGGATCCTTGTCGTTTCCGAATTTCAACCAAATGGTCTTCTCCACTATTCTCGTACCACGAATTGCTTCGAGTGTTGGCTCAAACAAATTTGAATCAAACACAAATCCAAAAGTTATTTACTTTACTTTCAATAGGAGAGTAAAATTCCTCTTTAATAGAAACCGGTAGAATTGTTATTCTAGAAAATATAATTTATACTTAGAAAATAAATTCTCACTATTTTTGGACAAAGTAACAGTATCTCAAAGTTGTGTAAAATTTTCTATATCTTTAGCCCTATTTGTGCCATCTATTTATAAGGAAAGAAGTGAAACCCTTGTTGAATTAGTAGAAGTTTATTTAATAGAAAACTATCCTAGTTGAACTAGAAAAGAGAGAGAGATAGAGGATAATAGGGTGTGTTTCTCCTCATATGTATTATAATGGGGGTTCGAGCCTCTCTTGTATTAGGTCCAATTATAAGTATTTCCTAGACTTTTAACCTAGCACTTTATAATTCAATCCAACCCAATACATATTTTTCTATTTTCCAAAATAAACATCATAAATTAATTTAAATCAAATTTTCAATTAAATAATTTTATCAACCCAGTTCTAATTCTATTAAAATCACGGCAACTTCTTTGTAAAAGAACCTATGAGAAAATATATTTAACTTTTCTACATTCAATGATTCACTATGATCAATTAATTTAATTCCATTTTTGAACTTCAATTATTTAATTAATTAAATAATAATTCAAAAAACCATAAATTAATTCTCAGGTCATTTTCATACTTAATGAGAAGACCACATTCTTTTTGAAATGTTTCCTATTTCTTTAACTTTACCATTTCTATTCATTTGATTCAACATGCAGTTCATTTATGGTTTCAACAAGCTAGCGGAGGGACCGATTAGACATATATGATTAGAGCTCAAATGATTTAAAATTAATTTCCAGCTTTTCACCTATTAATTATAAACTCATTCAGTCACGAAGTCATTCCATTGTAGTATCGTGGTTGAGCTCTCCCTATTGACATACCATTACGAAAGCAACTCAATCAGTGATCATCCAATGACCTTATCATAAGTGTGTTACCCTTATAGTATATCCTTAATGTAACAGCCCAATTTTCAATGTTACTAGAAATGGTAATTCCGAAACTCCATTTACTAATGATCGAGTCAGTAAATATTATTTATTAATATTTACTAGATTATTACCTTATTATGTTAAATTCTAGTCTAATAATTCTAGTTAGGTTGAAAGTTAGTCAATATACAAGTGTATTAGTTCAAAAGTTAGTGGTCTTGGAAATTGAGATATATTGTAACAGCCCGATTTTGGGGCTAGTCAAAATAGTGGTGTAACACCCTTAACCCAAAATCGTTGCCAAAATAGGGTTAAGAGCCATTACTGAACAAACAAATCATTTCACATCCAATTTACGACACAAAGTCAATCATCATCAAATCATATCAAAACATAATCAAATAGTCCTTTATTAAAACCCAAGAGACCCTTAACACATGCTAGAGAGAGGTCGGGACTAAATTGAACCCTTACGAAAATTTTTAAAATTTCAAATATTCAACAAGTCTGTTGAGGCCACACGCCTGTGCCACCAGGCCGTGTGCCTCACACTATCACTAGACACCCCCATGTGTCCAGGTCGTGCCAAAATAGAACAAGTATTCTGACTTCTCCATACGGCCACTAGGCACACCCGTGTGCTAAGACTATGTGCTCTTAGGCCATATACTGACTTATTCACACGGCTACTAGGCACACCCGTGTACCATGGCCGTATGCTCTTAAGCTAGCTACTGACTTTACCCCACGGTCACTAGGCACGCCCGTGTGCCATAACCGTGTAGGCAAAATAGGCCATTTGGAAGGCCAATTTGCCACCCACACAAGGGTCAAACCTACAAGCACATTTGAGCATAATCCCACACACAATTCGGCAACCAATTTCATGCAACTTATAAACCATTTTGCTCAACTAAATCACACACATTGCCAAGCATGATTCATCCATATTTACATTGGATACAATGACTTAAATTCATCACAAAACTCATCATTCAAAAGACATTTCATATACTATCAATCCATGCCAAATATACATCACATACCACAACTATTCAAGCATTTTACCAATATCTTGTCTAGCCATATCACATGGCTATTTACACATCTCAAACATAATTCAAATATCTAACCTATACATGCCATATTTCAACTATGTACATCTTTCCAAAAGTACCAAAATAGTTTGTCGATAGTGTGATTGAGATGCTGACGATTCCCGAATTGGAGCTAGCTTTACTGGCACTGTAAAACAGAGAAACAATCACACAGTAAGCTTTCACAAGCTTAGTAAGTTCGAAATTCATTACAATTATCTCATCAAATCAAATACATAAAATCACCAAATCATTCATTTTAGTCCAAACACACATATTTAGGGCATTTTACAAAATAGCGCTAATATTTTCACATTTCAACACTTTAGTCCTTTATTCATAAAATCATCAAGTACACATAATTAGCTTGCACCCATGCCCAACCGAATTCTTACTATACTCATACAAGTCCACACATTTCATTTATTTCATAATTTAATCCTTCAATTACTCATTTTCTCAATTACGCCTAAAATGCTCAATTTCACTAAAAATCCCAATACAAACTATGTTAACCCAACACTAAGTTTTCATATTTCACTATAAATTAGCACATAGCTCCAGCATTCACCAATGGCTCATCACAAAAACATCATCAATTCACAAAATTACAACAAGGGTTAGCTAAAGCATGAAGCAACAATTACGAAAACGTAGAAATTATCAACAATCGAGCTCAAATATACCTTGAATTAAGCTAAGTAAGTGTCGAATATCATGGAAGCTTAAACCCTTTCTTTTTCTTTCTAAATTCGGTGAAACATGAAGAAGATGATAACTATTTCATGCTTTGTTTTATTATAATAAACATAATTATTAAACTACAAAACTAACCTTTAGCATAAAATGCATATAACATAGGATATAAGGTCATTCTTGACCATTGCCACCCACTTTCTTAATTAATGGGCTATTTGAAACATAAGGCCTCCTCTTTATAAAGACAACAACACTTAGGTACTTATAAATCAGCACATAGCTTTTACTCTTTACGCGATTAAGTCCTTTCTCTTAATTTGACACACAGTTGATAAAATTATCACACAGATATTTCACATAGGCTAAATCACATGCTATTCACACAAAAATAATATTAAATTATCATTCTGACCTCAAATTTGTGGCCTCAAAGCCACTGTTCTGACTAGGGTCTAAACCGGGCCATTACAATTCTCCCCCTTAGGGATTTTCATCCCCGAAAATCTTACCAGTGAATAGTTGTGGATATTGCTCTCTCATAATGTTCTCAAGCTCCCACGTAGCCACTGCAACTCCGTGTTTTTGCCACAACACTTTAACTAAGGAAATTATTTTGTTTCTTAACTCTTTGATCTCTCGTGCCAAAATTTGGATCGGTTCTTCACTATACGACGCAATCACATGAGATGGGTCTGATCTATACCGTTGAAGCATTGACACATGAAACACGTTATGAATCTTTTCTAACTCAGATGGCAACAACAATCTATATGCAACTGGCCTAACACGCTCGATGATCTCATATGCTCTGATAAACCTCAGACTCAACTTGCCTTTTCTACCAAATTGAAGTATTTTCTTCACGGAGATACTTTCAAAAACACTTTGTCACGAACTTCAAACTCAATATCATTCTGTTTTAAGTCTGCATAAGACTTCTGACGATCTAAGGCCGCTTTCAAGTTGTAGTGAATTACTTTCACTTTCTGTTCAGTTTCTTTAATAAGATCAACCCCGTGAATCTTATTCTCACTCAACTTCGGTCTAATACAATGGAGTTCGACACTTTCGACCGTACAGAGCCTCATATGGCGCCATTTTGATACTAGATTGAAAACTAGTTTTTGTACACAAACTCAATCAACGGTGAATGCTTTTCCCATGCACTTTTGAATTCAAGAATACAACATCTCAACATATCTTTAAGAACTTGAATGATCCGCTGGAAATGACCATCCGTTTACGGATGAAACGCAGTAATGAAATGTAATTTTGTGCCTAAAGCCTCTTGTAATTTCTTCCAAAATTGCGAGGTAAATCTCGGATCTTTATCAGATACAATAGATAATAGCACTCCGTGCAATCTCACAATCTCGGCAATATACATTTCAGCCAATCTATCGAGTGAATAATTTGTTCTCACTGGAATGAAATGGGCTGGTTTCGTCAATTTATCAACTATCACCCAGATCACATCTTTTTTTCCCGGAGATAAAGGCAATCTCGACACAAAGTCCATCGTGATTCTTTCCCATTTCCACTCAGGAATCATAATCGACTGTAACAAACCAGACAGAACTTGATGTTTAGCTTTAACTTGATGAAAACTAGACACTTCGACACAAATTCAGATAGATCTCATTTCATACCATGCCACCAATAAAACTGCTTCAAATCATTATACATTTTCGTACTCCCAAGATGGATAGTTAATCGACTATTATGAGCTTCTTTCAAAATCGTTTGAGTTAACTCTGAATTTCTAGGAACACAAATCCGATCTCTAAATCTCAAATAATCATCACTATCCACTCAGAATTCTGAATCAACATTTAATTCACACTGAGTTTGTTTAGCTTCCATTTCAACATCATCTTTCCAAGCATCACAAATTTGACGTACAAACATCGGTGTTACTTTCAACTCAGCTATAACCACACTATCATCACACAGATCTATCTGAGTACTCATAGCTTGCAAGGCACATAATGATTTCTGACTCAAGGCATCAGCTACAACATTAGCTTTACCCGGGTGGTAATATATCACAAGTTCGTAGTCTTTCAACAATTCTAACCATCTCCTCTGTCTTAAATTCAATTCTTTCTAATTCATTAAATACTTCAAACTCTTATGATCAGTATAAATATGAAATTTCTCACCGAATAAGTAGTGACGCCAAATCTTAAACGTAAACGCAATCGCAGCTAACTCAAGGTCGTGCGTCAAATAATTCTTTCCGTGCGATTTTAACTGCCTCGAAGCATAAGCGATGACTTTACCTTCTTGCATCAGCACACAGCCCAAACCATTCAACGATGCATCATTATAAACTATAAATTCTTTTCCCAACTCAGGTTGAACTAACACTGGCGCCTCTGTCAACCATACTTTCAACTGTTTAAAACTCTATTGACACTTTTCTGACCACTCAAATTTAACATCTTTCTGTAGCAACTTTGTCAACGGAGTCGCAATCATCGAGAAGCCTTTCACAAACCATCTATAATATCCCGCTAGTCCCGAAAACTACGGACTTCAGACACATTTCTCAGAGGCTTCCATTCTAAAATAGCAGAGATTTTACTTATATCAACTCGTATCCTTGCAGCTGACACAATATGCTTGAGAAAACTAACCTCACGTAACCAAAATTCGCATTTGCTAAACTTTGCATACAATTGTTTCACACGTAGAGTTTGTAGCATAATTCTCAAATGCTCGGCATGCTGCGTCTCATCGCATGAATAGATCAAAATATCATCAATGAACACTACAACAAAACGATCTAAATACGGTCTGAATATCCAATTCATCAGGTCCATAAACACTGCAGGAGCATTTGTTTGTTCGAAATGCATCACTAAGAATTCGTAATGTCCGTACCTCATTCTGAAAGCAGTTTTTAGTACATCGGATTCTTTAACTCTCAACTAATAGTAGCCTGATCTCAAATCTATCTTAGAAAACACAGTAGCTCCACTCAGCTATCAAACAAATCATCAATACGAGGCAACGAATATTTGTTCTTTATCGTCACCTTGTTCAACTGTCGATAATCAATACACATTCTCATAGTACCATCTTTCTTTTTCACAAATAACACAGGAGCTTTCTAGGGTGAGAAACTCGGTCGTGCAAATCCTCTGTCAGTCAACTCTTACAACTGAGATTTCAACTCTTTCAATTCGGTTGATGCCATTTTATATGGAGCTATTGAGATTGGAGTAGTCCCAGAACTAATTCAATTCCAAATTAAACTTTCCAAATCGGAGGTAATCCTGGTAGTTCTTCAGGAAACACATCTAGAAACTCACTAACCATAGGCATAGATTCAACTTTCTTTTCTGACACTTTTATATCAATCACATATGCTAAATAAGATTCACAACCTTTTCTCACATAGTTCAGAGCTTTCATCGCAGATACAACGCTGGTAACCCTTTCATATCACTGGATTCAATTCGAACTATCTCACCGTTCTGACTTCTCAATTCAATACTCTTCCTTTTACAATTTACAATAGCATTATGCAAAGTGAGACAATCCATACCCAAAATTATATCAAATTCATCAAATGGTAGCAACATTAGATTATCTGGAAAGCATAAATTCTGAAACATCAATGGGCAATTCTTGCATACCTTATCCACCAAAACACACTTACTGGGTTTGATACTCTAATCACAAATTTAGTAGACTCAACAGGTAGAGTCTTACTTGATACTAGATTTACACACATATATGAATGAGTAGATCCGGATCTATCAATGCAATTACATCAGTATCAAATAAAGTGAAAGTATCGGTGATGACGTCTGGAGATGATGCTTCCTCTCGTGCTCGTATAGCATAAGCTCGAGCGGGTGCTCTCGTCTCTAACCTCACAGCTGTGTAGTAGTTTCTCTTTGACTTTCACTTACATTCCCGACATTTTGGGTGGTCTACCCCTAGTTGATACATTACTTGATCTCACATTCTGAATATTTTCCTCTTCGACCATCTTTGGGCAATCTCGAATAAAATGATCTCGGAATCCACATTTATAGCAAACTCTATTGTTGTACTTGCCCCAGCATTCTCCCACATGTTGTCTTCCACACTATCTGCACTCAGGTTTGTTACTTTTAGCACTATCAACACTTGATTCAATTGGAGCTTGATTTTTCAAACCAACACTTAGTCTTATACGATCTCTGCTTGGATGTCCAAATAAAGTATTTGATCTATTGCTTGTATCTCTAAATTTCTTTGTTGAAGGTTGAGAAAACTTACAAATCGATCTTTTTCTTTCATCACGAGCTTCAGAATCAGCTTACTTTTTTTCTTTACTTAGCTCCTCAACTTTGCATGCTCTTTCAACTAACAAAACAAATTTATTTATATCAAGTATCCCAACCAACAATTTAATGTCTCCATTCAATCCTTCTATGAAGCGCTTCCACATAGTAGCTTTGGTTGAAACACATTTTCTCACGTATTGACTCAATCTTACGAATTCCTGCTCGTACTCAGTAACGGACAAACGGCCCTATTTCAGCTCTAAAAACTCTTTATGTTTCTGATCAATGAAGTGTTGACTGATATACTTCTTTCTAAATTTGCTTGAAAGAAATCCCAGGTGATTCTCTCTCTCGGAACCACAGCTATCAATGTTTTCCACCAGTTATACGCAGTATCCCTCAACAATGAAACATCACATTTTATACATTCATCAGGCGTCAACGACATCTCATCGAATACTCGAATTGTATTCTCGAGCCAAAACTCGACTCGCTCAGCATCATTATAACCATTGGCCCTAAACTCCTCGGCCTTATACTTCTAGATCTTATCCACAGGAGGTTTATTCAATCAAATCGGATCTATCACTTGTGGTACAATAGGTACTTGTGGGGGTGGAGGTTGTGGAGCAGCCGAATTCGTTTGAACGAACTCCGTAAACCACTCGCTCATCATTCAGAAGAAGGCTTGCTTAGCCTCTCCTCCCTCACTACTATCATTCGGCCTAGATGTGGTCGGCGCTACCCCTTGAGTGAGAGCAGGCGCATTACTCTCTACATCATCAGCAACTGCTCAATTGGGATCCATTACTATATGAAAACACATTTATAACTATCAGAATTCATCACACTATCACAATTTCATTTATGGCATGTATAGCTAGACTCTCACACACTATGTTAGTCTAAGAATCGACTAAATCGTAGCTCTGATACTAATAAAATGTAACACCCCTAACCCAAAACCGCGCTAGAATAAGGTTAAGAGCCATTACCGAACAAACGAATCATTTCACATCCAATTTACGACACAAAGTCAATCATCATAAAATCATATCAAAACATAATCAAATAGTCATTTATTAAGACCCACAAGACCCTTAACACATGCTAGAGAGAGGTCGAAACTAAACTGAACCCTTACAAAAATTTTCAAAATTTCAAATATTCAACAAGTCTGTTGAGGCCACATGCCCGTTCCACCAGGCCGTGTGCCTCACACGATCACCAGACACCCCCATGTGTCCAGGTCATGCCAAAACAGAACAAGTATTCTGACTTCTCCACACGGCCACTAGGCACGCCCGTATGCTAAGCCGTGTGCTCTTAGGCCATATACTGACTTATTCACACGTCTACTAGGCACGCTTGTGTACCATGGCCGTGTGCTCTTAAGCTAGCTACTGACTTTACTCCACGATCACTAGGCATGCCCGTGTGCCATAACCGTGTAGGCAAAATAGGCCATTTGGAAGGCCAATTTGCCACCCACACAAGAGTCAAAACTACAAGCACATTTGAGCATAATTCCATACACAATTTGGCAACCAAATTCATGTCAACTTATAAACCATTTTGCTCAACTAAATCACACATATTGCTAAGCATGATTCATCCATATTTACATTGGATACAATGACATAAATTCATCAAAAAAACTCATCATTAAAAAGACATTTCATATACTATCAAACCATGCCAAATATACATCACATACCACAACTATTCAAGCATTTTACCAATATCTTGTCTAGCCATATCACATGGCTATTTACACATCTCAAACATAATTCACATATCTAACCTATACATGCCATATTTCAACTATGTACATCTTTCCAAAAGCACCAAAATAGTTTGTCGATAGTGTGATTGAGATGCTGACGATTCTCGAATCCGAGCTAGCTTTACTGACACTATAAAACAGAGAAACAATCACACAGTAAGCTTTCAAAAGCTTAGTGAGTTTGAAATTTATTACAATTATCTCATCAAATCAAACCAATATATATATTAAACCATCACATAGATAGTTTACATTTGATACACAAATTCAACCATATCAAGTACTCACGTAGCATTCCATTCATCTACTTTCAATCTCATCAACCTCATAGGTATCATACATACCTTTGCCAACACTTAGTTACTCACCAACCATGCTATTCAACCACTCGACTTTACATTTCGATCCACCTTTGCTATCCTTTTACTTTGTTCGCACACATAGTGCCAATTCATTAACAAAACATAAATGTCATCGCACACTTAGTGCCAAATCATTAAATGTAACACCCCAAACCGGTCAATACGCATAATAGAACGGTATGTCCTTGAGGAAAATATTTTGAAGAAAATGAGTTAACGATTAAATTTTTGTGAAAACCCTTTGAAATTCTATATTTGTAGAAATCAAGTGTATAATAAGTTAAAACTAATAATTTACTTTGAAATTACGTAAAACTTTAAAATAAATGAAGAAATCATAGGTTAAACGTTTATATCATTTTAAGAAAACTCAAATTTAATACTTTGAAAACCATTTGCATTTGAATGTAGAAACTTAATATTTGAAAATCGTTTAAATTATCGAAAACACTCAAGTTGTTAAAATTATCAAATGATTTATGTTACCCGATGGTAACGTTTTAAAACCATCGCGTTGTGTAGTTTAGAAAACTTTATGCTTAATTTATGCTCATCATCAAGAAATTTATAAACCATATTTTAAACATATTCAAAGCATAAATATAATCCAAAATCATAATTTAAGAGGCCTTATTACAACTTAAATAAATATAAAACCAAATTTAAATAAATTAAAGTTCTCAAACCAAAGTTCACGTAGAACCCAAATTTATTGCATGGCCTCTCGAGTTCATCCACTCCATTTCGCGATCTCACGAATCACCTAAAAATATAAGGGAGAAGGTGAGTCACCAAGACTTCGATGCATATTCCCTCTCAGGGTAAATGCCACATACTTACACAATTTATAACAAAGCAATACATATGCATAATGCACCCAACCTAGCCATCCATAACTCCTTTTCTACCCCGTGTGGTACCAAACCTTTGGTGGTGCCAAACCCTTGGTGTCCAAAGACACAATTGTGTTACCAAAACACTGGTGACCGAAGTCACAAATCAAGTGATGGGGCCAACCCATCGTGTGATACCAAATCACTGGCAGACGATCCCATATCTCAAAAGTGGGGCCAACCCACGGTGGAATTAACCACAGGGACAAGTCATTATGAGGTGCCAAACCTCACGGTGTCCGAAGACACGAATGTGATACCAAATCACCGTGGTTCCAAACCCTTGGTGTCCAGAAGACACAAATCGAATGATGGGGCCAACCCATCGTGTGATACCAAATCATGGCGTCAATCCCGTATCTCAAAGTGGGGCCAACCCACGGTGGTGCTAAGCCACGAGGGCGAGGCGCTATGAGGTGCCAAACCTCTGGAGGTACCAAACCTCGGTGGCCGTAGTCACAATGTGTTACCAAAACAACGGTGTCAAAATCGACACGAATATCAATCTTCCCCTCCTCTCATCATACCCATGCAATATGACATAATAATTCGTGTATGCGTTATGTTATGTATGCTAGACATATATCAAATAACGATGAAACGAATTACCATCATAATCGAATAATAATATACAAAATAATCGGGTTAACCAACCTCTAAGGGTATAATGATAATTTTACCTACCAAGGGTATTTTAGTAATTTACCTACCAAGGGTATTTTCATAATTTACCCACCAAGGGTATTTTAAGTAATTTACCCACCAAGGGTATTTTGTAATTTACCCACCAAGGGTATTTTGTAATTTACCCACCAAGGGTATTTTGTAATTTACCCACCAAGGGTATTTTCGTAATTTACCCACCAAGGGTATTTTCAGTAATTTACCCACCAAGGGTATTTTAAGTAACTTACCCACCAAGGGTATTTTCGTAATTTACCCACCAAGGGTATTTTAGTAACTTACCCACCAATGGTATTTTCGTAATTTACCCACCAAGGGTATTTTAAGTAATTTACCCACCAAGGGTATTTTAAGTAATTTACCCACCAAGGGTATTTTAAGTAATTTACCCACCAAGGGTATTTTCGTAATTTACCCACCAAGGGTATTTTCGTAATTTACCCACCAAGGGTATTTTCGTAATTTTGTACATGGAATGGCCTTCCTAAAGGTGCGATTAATCGCCTTGAGCGACTCAACCGCCATTTTCGATCTTCTTTGGATTGTTGGGCCTAAACCCGATTTTGGCCCATTCAGCCTACGCTCGTGTGGCCCACCTAACACAAATCTATCCACGTATATAAGTTCCACCTAGTCTAGTTCACTATATACTATATCATCATACAATTTATTCCATTTGGGCCTCACGGGCCCATTGGGCCCACTTGACCCATCGCATTCAAGTAGCCCCAACCCACAAGAATGCTCTTGATGGCCTCAACTATCGCGTTGAAGCCCCACACGTGCGCCGCACACTCGTGTAGCTACTATTGCCGTGGCCAAGCACTTGGCATTTGCTTTCTACAACTAGAGTAGAGAGTTACACACCGATAGGACTCGGTGCTAAGCCGTGCGACCACTCCTGTGCCCAACGCCCACCAAGGTATGTTAACCCTTCTCTGGCATGCTCTTTATATAGCTAGCTCTTCACCTTCATTCCTTGTATCTTTTCGATGTGGGATCCTTCACAAGTGAGTTTAAATTCAAGCTGAAACTCTTACCGTCCACTCATAAAATAAATACTCCTTGCTTCTCATGAGATTCGAACCCGTGCTCCCTTGTAACATAATCCACGCTGCTAGCCACTTTACCAACTAGCTCCTTGTGCCTCAAACCATGCGCAATTAAATATAACCCTATGGCCAAGGTCTAAATTCATTTAATAAAAATAATCAAAAGGAATGCAAACGCTACAACTAGAACCTTGGACCTCCTTCCTTCCTTGTGGCGTCACTTTGCCACTACACACACACACCACTTGTGTCATTTTCCTCCACATTTTATTCTTAAGGCCTACCCGCCAACCTCCAAGGTTTTTCACCTAAAACCAAAATTTTCCCAAAGCTAATATTTGATCCGGGACTTCATAGAAGCCCCTAACCTTCAAAATCACTTATCTAAAGGTCCAACTTGCACTTAAGCCGATCTCCTATTCTCCAAAAATTTTAAACGCTACTACGCCTAAGGCCCATTGGGCTCAATCCTACTAGGCCTAATTTGGGATGTTACAAATCTACCCTCCTTAAAGAAATTTAGTCCTCGAAATTTCCAACTAACTAATAGTCACACGTCCTAACCTACCACACTACGCTCGCGCTGCGCACTCTGATCTAATAACACTAATAAACCAAATCTCAAAACTTCTTTCACATAACTAGATAACTAAACACAAAAGCAAATCGATATTTATACATACAATTTCTATATCCAAACCAAGACACCCAAAATAAATACCAAAAATACAGTCATAACATTGTTTTAACAAACATAAAATAAAGGAACTTACAGTTTGGATGCGGAGACTCAAGGTGCCATACTTCCAAACAACATGTATTTTCAAACAAACTTTTTTTGAACCCCATAACCCACAGCCGAGTTTTTGAAACCTAGGCTCTGATACCAATTTGTAACACCCCAAACCCGGTCAATACGCATACGATAGAATCGGTATGTCCTTGAGGAAAATATTTTGAAGAAAAATGAGTTAACGATTAAATTTTGTGAAAAACCCTTTGAAATTCTATATTTGTAGAAATCAAGTGTATAATAAGTTAAAACTAATAATTTACTTTGAAATTACGTAAAACTTTAAAATAAATGAAGAAATCATAGGTTAGAAAACGTTTATATCATTTTAAGAAAACTCAAATTTAATACTTTGAAAACCATTTGCATTTGAATGTAGAAACTTAATATTTGAAAATCGTTTAAATTATCGAAAACACTCAAGTTGTTAAAATTATCAAATGATTTATGTTACCCGATGGTAACGTTTTAAAACCATCGCGTTGTGTAGTTTAGAAAACTTTATGCTTAATTTATGCTCATCATCAAGAAATTTATAAACCATATTTTAAACATATTCAAAGCATAAATATAATCCAAAATCATAATTTAAGAGGCCTTATTACAACTTAAATAAATATAAAACCAAATTTAAATAAATTAAAGTTCTCAAACCAAAGTTCACGTAGAACCCAAATTTATTGCATGGCCTCCTCGAGTTCATCCGGCTCCATTTCCATGATCTCACGAATCACCTAAAAATATAAGGGAGAAGGTGAGTCACTAAGACTCGATGCATATTCCCTCTCCGGGTAAATGCCACATACTTACACAATTTATAACAAAGCAATACATATGCATAATGCACCCAACCTAGCCATCCATAACTCCTTTTCTACCCGTGTGGTACCAAACCCTTGGTGGTGCCAAACCAACGTGTCCAAAGACACAATTGTGTTACCAAAACACCGGTGACCAAGTCACAAATCAAGTGATGGGGCCAACCCATCGTGTGATACCAAATCAGCGCGGGGCGATCCCATATCTCAAAAGTGGGGCCAACCCACGGTGGAATTAACCACGAGGGACAAGTCGCTATGAGGTGCCAAACCTCTGGTGTCCGAAGACACGAATGTGATACCAAATCACTGGTGGTTCCAAACCACTGGTGTCCGAAGACACAAATCGAATGATGGGGCCAACCCATCGTGTGATACCAAATCACTGGCGTCAATCCCGTATCTCAAAGTGGGGCCAACCCACGGTGGTGCTAAGCCACGGGGACGAGGCGCTATGAGGTGCCAAACCTCGGAGGTACCAAACCTCGGTGGACCAGTAGTCACAATGTGTTACCAAAACACTGGTGTCCGTCGACACGAATATCAATCTTCCCCCTCCTCTCATCATACCCATGCAATATGACATAATAATTCGTGTATGCAGTATGTTATGTATGCTAGACATATATCAAATAACGTATGAAACAATTACCATCATAATCGAATAATAATATACAAAATAATCGGGTTAACCAACCTCTAAGGGTATAATGATAATTTTACCTACCAAGGGTATTTTCGTAATTTACCTACCAAGGTATTTTCATAATTTACCCACCAAGGGTATTTTAAGTAATTTACCCACCAAGGGTATTTTGTAATTTACCCACCAAGGGTATTTTGTAATTTACCCACCAAGGGTATTTTGTAATTTACCCACCAAGGGTATTTTAAGAATTTACCCACCAAGGGTATTTTAGTAATTTACCCACCAAGGGTATTTTCGTAACTTACCCACCAAGGGTATTTTAAGTAATTTACCCACCAAGGGTATTTTAAGTAACTTACCCACCAATGGTATTTTCGTAATTTACCCACCAAGGTATTTTAAGTAATTTACCCACCAGTGGTATTTTCGTAATTTACCCACCAAGGGTATTTTCGTAATTTACCCACCAAGGGTATTTTCGTAATTTACCCACCAAGGGTATTTTCGTAATTTTGTACATGGAATGGCCTTCCTAAAGGTGCGAAGGTCGCCTTGAGCGACTCAACCGCCATTTTCGATCTTCTTTGAATTGTTGGGCCTAAAACCGATTTTGGCCCATTCTTGCCCACGCTACGTGTGGCCCACCTAACACAAATCTATCCACGTATATAAGTTCCACCTAGTCTAGTTCACTATATACTATATCATCATACAATTTATTCCATTTGGGCTCTACGGCCCATCGGGCCCACTTGACCATCGCATTCAAGTAGCCCCAACCCACAAGAATGCTCTTGATGGCCTCAACTATCGCGTTGAAGCCCCACACGCGCCGCACACTTTCGTGTAGCTACTATTGCCGTATCCAAGCACTTGGCATTCTGCCTCTACAACTAGAGTAGAGAGAGTTACACACCGATAGGACTCGGTGCTAAAGCATGCCACTGCGACCACTCCCGTGCCCAACGCCCACCAAGGTATGTTAACCCTTCTCTGGCATGCTCTTTATATAGCTAGCTCTTCACCTTCATTCCTTGTATCTTTTCGATGTGGGATCCTTCGTCAAGAGAGTTTAAATTCAATTGAAACTCTTACAATCCACTCATAAAATAAATACTCCTTGCTTCTCATGAGATTGAACCCAGGCTCCCTTGTAACATAATCCACGCTGCTAGCCACTTTACCAACTAGCTCCTTGTGCCTCAAACCATGCAATTAAATATAACCCTATGGCCAAGGTCTAAATTCATTTAATAAAAATAATCAAAAAGGAATGCAAACGCTACAACTAGAACCTTGGACCTCCTTCCTTCCTTGTGGCGTCACTTTGCCACTACACCACACACACCACTTGTGTCATTTTCCTCCACATTTTATTCTTAAGGCCTACCGCCAACCTCCAAGGTTTTTTCACCTAAAACCAAAATTTTCCCAAAGCTAATATTTGATCCGGGACTTCATAGAAGCCCCCAACCTTCAAAATCACTTATCTAAAAGGTCCAACTTGCACTTAAGCCGATCTCCTATTCTCCAAAAATTTTAAACGCTACTACGCCTAAGGCCCATTGGGCTCAATCCTACTAGGCCTAATTTAGGATGTTACATTAAACCGATCTCATATTGGTATCGTACACACAGTGTCAATTTAATAAACCGAAGCTTTTATCATCTCGCACACACTGTGCCAATCATCTCTATCCCGCTTCTAATTTTGTACGCTTAGTGTCTCTAATTCAATTCTGCACATAGCATTTCTAATCTCATAATTATATAGATACTTATTCAATTCACATCACATAGAACATAAGTTAACAACATGTATTATATCCGAACTTACCTCGGACGTCGAACTATCGAAACGGTTGATTAATCGAGCACTTTATCTTTGCCTCGATCTTGATCCGAACCTCCCCTCTCTTGATCTATACACATTCAAATTTAGTCCATTCAATCAGCAAATCATTCATTTTAGTCCAAACACACATATTTAGGGTATTTTACAAAATAGCCCTCACATTTTCACATTTTGAAACTTTAGTCCTTTATTCATAAAATCGTCAAATACACATAATTAGCTTGCACCCATGCCTAACCGAATTCTCACTATACTCATACAAGTCCACACATTTCATTTATTTCACAATTTAATTCTTCAATTACGCATTTTCTCAATTAAGCCTAAAATGTTCAATTTCACTAAAAATCCCAATACAAACTATGTTAACCCAACACCAAGTTTTCATATTTCACTATAAATTAGCACATAGCTCAAGCACTCATCAATGGCTCATCACAAAAACATCATCAATTCACAAAATTACAACATGGGTTAGCTAAAGCACGAAGCAACAATTACGAAAATGTAGAAATTATCAAAAATTGAGCTCAAATATACCTTGAATTAAGCTAAATAAGTACCGAATATCATGGAAGCTTAAACCCTTTCTTTTTCTTTCTAAATTCGGTGAAACATGAAGAAGATGATAACTATTTCATGCTTTGCTTTGTTGTAATAAACATAATTATTAAATTACAAAACTAACCTTTAGCATAAAATGAATATAACATATGATATAAGGTCATTCTTGACCATTGCCATCCACTTTCTTAATTAATGGGCTATTTGCAACATAAGGCCTCCTCTTTATAAAGACAACAACACTTAGGTACTTATAAATCAGCACATAGCTTTTACTCTTTACGCAATTAAGTCATTTCTCTTAATTTGACGCACAGTTGATAAAATTATCTCACAAAATTTCACATAGGCTAAATCACATGCTATTCACATAGAAAATAATATTAAATTATCATTCTAACCTCAGATTTGTGGTCTCAAAACCATTGTTTCGACTAGGGTCTAAATCGGTGGTTACAAGTGGTTTCAGGCCCACTAATCCAGGGTTGAAGAAAATTATTTTAATATCATTTTATTTGTTATGGATAATTATATGAATGTATGAAAATTTTGGTGCACTAATTTTGGTGATTGCATGCTCAATTGCTAAAAAGGACTAAATTACATAAAGTACAAAAGTTCTATTTTAGAAGCTAGAGGTGTCTAATAGCCTTAGGATATTAAACTGGAGGTCCTTAAAGAGTAATTAGACCCTTATAAAATGGGTGGCCAGCCATAGGGGACAAAATAAGGTCAAAATTGGTCAAGTAGGTGGGTTAGGTGGATTAAATTGAAGGAAATAAATAAACAAAGAAAAGGCTATCATCTTTTAATTTTCTCTTCTTCCTCCACTGAATTTTTACACTCAAGAATGGCTTTGGGAGCTTGAAATTTCAGCAACCTATTTTCCTTTCTAGTAAGTGATTTTAATGGCTTTTCTTGATAATTTTTGTACTTTTGGAACCCCTAAAGCCTAATCTAGCTAGAAAGGGGACTATTTTGCAAAATGGTTAAAAGTTTAAGAACTTTCCATGAGAGAGTTTATGTTGTTTGCTCAATTTTTATGGAAGAAAATGAATGTTGTGGGTTAAGGAATAACTTTTGTGAAAGGTGTTACCATGAAAACACCTAAATGGGATTTATTTGTAAAGGTTGTAATTGAGTAATAAATGCATGAGATAATTACTTTTGTGAATTTTTGTAAGAGAAAAAAATGTTCAGCTAGGCTTGGTTAATGAGAAAATGTGGTGAAAATGATTTACGAGCCTAAGGGCAAAATCATAATTTTGCCAAATATAAGGGCAAAATGGTAATTTTTGCCTAAGTAGAAATTTTGATGTATCATGAGTTATATATTGATTGAATGAGTAAATTTCATTGTTATGGATCAAGAAAAGCGCGGAAACAACCTTGACCGAGGAAAAGGCAAGGTTACAGACTAAACTGTTGATTAATGAATTTTGCACTGAGGTAAGTTTATGTGTAAACGATACATCTTTAATACATATGTTGCTACCTATTGATTGTAACACCCCAAACCCGGCCCATGCGTTAAGGCCAGATCTGACATGTCACATGAGAAAATACTACTAAGTCCTTTTTCATAAATAGATCAATTAAAACAACTCCCATTTAAAAATTTTTGATAAAGTATTATTGAATAAAAGATTGACTGATAATTCGATAAATTAAGATATGAAAATCTCATAAATCGTGACTTTGAAAATATCGTTAATGGTTTGAGAAGAATTTGAAAATAATTTTCGAAAAGTGTTTATGAAAATTTTAAGAGAAATTTCTAAGTTAAAAATATGTTTATAAAAGCTTTTTGTTTATTCATTTTAAGAAAACGATTATTTTAGTTTTAGAAAAATCTCAATTTGAAATACTTAAAGCAATTTATAAATTTGTCAAACATAAAACAAAACAAAAAAATTAATCCAAAGGCCTTATTACAACCTTAACTAAAAATAGAAAAGTAATTAAAAGTACTGAAAAGAAATCCAAACTCCAATTTAAACCGCTTTTGTAGTATGGCCTCCTCCGAGTCATCCATGGCCCAAGTCTCCATCACTGATCATTACCTGAAAAGGGTAAGGAAAAATGGGGTGAGTAACTAGAACTCAGTGTATAACCCCCTTACCGTTGTCCACTGGGCCAAAATCCCATTAAGCACTAATTTGGGCCTAAGCCCATTTACAAAAATAATAATGTATCAATTATAACATGTGTATGAAATGCAATTCCCAAACTAAACCAAGTAATCCATCCGCTACACACCACCCGTACCAACCAACACACCTGTGAGGATCAAGTCAACCCACCCTGCCATCACACCAATCGCAGGCATTAAGCCATTTATAACAAATTTAATTGTGGACAAGCCACCAGAATAACAGAATTTACGTGGCATTGCCACTATACAGATTTGTGACAGAGCCACCAAAATTATGTGGCAAAGCCACCAGAACTTCTCTTCAATATTATTCCATCCCATGCAAAATCATGTATATAATTCATAACAAATCACAATATAACAACAGTAATTTATTCGGATATTTATTACTAAATTATGGCCCATTATAACAATTTATCTAATATGCCCATTAAGCAAAATATCATATTGGCCCATTTAGCAAAATATCAGATTGGCCCATATAGCAAATTATCATATTGGCCTATATAGCAAATTATCAGATCGGCCCATACAACAAATTATTAGATCGGCCCATATAACAAATTATTAGATCGGCCCTTATAGCAAATTATTTTGATTTGGCCCATTAGGGGCAATTTCGTAATCTTTCACGGTGTTAATACCGATTTTGTCAATTTTATCAAAATAGTGAGATCTAAACCAATTTTCACGGTTCCACCATAACATGATTTTAATCAAGCAATTTACTACCAATATGATATAAATCTTTAACCCACGAAAAACGGTGTGAGATTACACACCTGATTATGGTAAGCACTAAGCTTTCTTGATCTTCGACACCTAAAATATTATAACACTCGATTAGTCAACGTACGCGATTTAATAAATCTACTTTAAAACAAACGATCTAAAATTTTACCCTCGAGATCGTGAACGACTATGATTTGTTGGTTTTCCCCGGTTGACGGTCCACCACCCAGTGGAAAATCTTGAATCGCTGATGCCTCAAAATTGTGAATGGCCTCGAATAGTTGATTCTCACCGGATGAGGGTCCACAACCCAGTGGAAAGTCTCGAATCGCCAAAATTGACTTCGCTTGAATTTAGGGAGTAGGGATCGCTAATCCGCTCCTTTTGAGATCCCCACTCGACTTTCCATTCGAATCGGTACCACAAGCCTCCATTTGGTTAGCTCTTATATAGATCGATATTATGATAAAATATGGATTATCAAAAGGGTAAAGATCGGCTTACCACTAATTCCAAGTGATCAACGGTTGGATAGATCAAGTGATTTAATCCCTATAATTATACGATTTAATCCCTATAACTCCTTACCTTAAAGATTTTTAGGACCGATTCCCAACGATTATACGATGACTTCGAAAGAATCAAGGTTTCGGCCTTCCACTATATCACTACAGAGAAGAAAAAGATCTTGTTTGAGAGAGAATAAGGTGTTGGTCTCAGTCAAAATGACCATCCCAAACCAAAACATAGATTCGGAAATAAGAGAAAGAAAATAAAAAGTTGAAAAGAACACTTACCGATTGATCAAGGGGTGAGTGACAACTCGAATAAAAAAGAAAGATTAATGAAGAGATGAAAGGTTTCGGCTATAGAGGAATAATGGGCAAAATATTCGGCTATGGTGAAAAGGATTAGAAAAGAAGAGATGCTTGAAGGATTTTGTGAAAAAGAAAAGAAAGAAGAAGAAGAATGTTTGACTAGCTTTGGTTTTCAAGAAAAATGAGTGAACAAATTTTTGGTCTCAATGTTTGGTGTACATTTGGCAAGAAGAAAGAAAGGAAGAGAATATGCACCCTCAAAGTTTGTAATTTTGGTAATGAGGAGAAGGAAAATTTGGAGAGAAAGGAAAAATGACACCAAAGTTAGAAATTGGAATTTGGCCAAAACAACACCAAAACTTTTACCAATTGCCAAAGAAAAAATTTGGCTAAGAGAACAGTATTTTGGAGAAAAAATGGCACACTTGATGCTAAAGGAATTTGACCAACCAAGCACTAAAGCTTTACCAAAACTCCAACAAAATTTCGGCTACCTCTCTTACCCACAAAACCGTCCACATACATGGCCATAATGGTCAAAATTGGCCAACCACACTTTCCATAACACTTCCCTTGAAAAAAGCCACTTGTTCCCCTTACTTTCCCTTTTCTCTTGATTTCTTTCCTCACCTTCATTCTTTCCTATTTTCCTTAGCCGTCTTGCCAAAAAATAAAAAGTCCACCTTACCTTATTTACATGCTTGGCTGACACTTAAGGAAAGAATGCAAAAATAAAAGTCAAAAATTACACACAATGGGATTCAAACCTCTTCCCTCAAGGTACTTCACTTGATGCCATAACTTCTTTTCTAATTGCTCATTTATGCTAGCAATTTACTCATTTATTTCCATAAGCTTTAAGGTCACTTACTCTATCTCCTTAAAGTGCTAAATGCCAAAATTTTTACTAGGTCCAAATAGACCCCGAGCCTTCTCAAGACCTCCCTTAGACATACAAAATTAATAATTTAACTAGCTTAGCACCAAAAATAATGCAACACATAAAATTCCAAATTTTAGGACGTTACATTGATACATTGTATGAATGAGATTGATTGAAATTGATAAAAAATGAGTAATTTCTAGTAAGAACCTCGGAATAGAAATGTAAGTGCGAAAAAATATTCGTAACTATTATTTGGTAAGGCTGTGTGCGATACGACCTTATTATTTACTCACGATGGGTTGTGTGTGATACCATCGTTTATACTATCATTTGGTGGGCTATGTGCGAAACCACTGTAATTATTCTTGTTGGTGGCTATGTGCGATACCACCCTATTATTGATTAATGGTGGGCTGTGTGCGGAACCACCGAGTATATAGTATTATTCCGAAGGGTTCATCGAGAAACTTGTTTAAGTAAATATTTTTCGTGGTTTGTGGTGTTGAGTGCAGGGTATATGTGCATGTAAAAGTGAGAAATATATGTGTTATATGGTTGGAATATGGTAAGGGATGAGATGAGTAAGCATGACTATGAAAATGTGAAAATTTCTTACATAAATAGGAAATGTTTGTGGTTACTTTCCATATGGTGTGATGCTTATTGTTTACATGTAGACTTACTAAGCTTAAAGCATACTCCCTTTATTTTCCCCTTGTTTTATAGTGTCAAAGAGCCAGCTCGGGATACGAACATAATCAGAAGATCAACCACACTATCAGCTCATCTCGGTATATTTAGACTTAGCATTTTGAGTATGGCATGTGTAGGGCTAGATTTAGGGAAATGTTATGTTGCTTTGGCCAAATGTGTTGGCTCTTTTAAAGATGAACTCTTTTGTAAATGGTTATAGTTGATGGCTCATTATTATTAATATATGAAAAGATGAGGTTATTCATGAATGTCCATGGTGCATGATTGGGTTGTTTGGTTAATGGTAAAATGTGATTTATGTTGTATGAGTTGGGGTGATTAAAAGAGCTTGGCAAACAGCCTTCTTCTTGTCCATACGGGTAGGCACACGGGAGTGTGTCCAAGCCTTGTGTGACACATGGCTAGTCATATGGGTGTGTGGTTGGGCCGTGTGTCCCCTATATGTTAGTGATGCAAGTCAGTGTCGACCATGGGCTAGACACACGGGCGTGTGATAGGCCGTGTGATGCAAGTCAGTTTCGACCATGGGTGGAGAACATGGGCATGTTGAGGCCATGTGTCCGGCCGTGTGAAAACCCCTGTAGGTTCGAATTGAGAAATAATTCCACACGGGTGTGTGATATGTCACATGAGCGTATGGACTGTTTAGAGAAAAATTTTCTAAGGACTTCCAAAGAACTTCAAAGGAGCTTGATTTGAGCTCGAACCATTCCTAGAACGTGAGTTAAGCTTCATAGGCTTGTTTAAGGGGTGTTAGTAAGAGTTATAAATTTTGAAAGAAAGGTCAAGTTTCTAAATTGCATGATTGACTGCGTTTAAATTTAGTAATGCCTCGTACCCTATTCCAGCGTCGAATACGGGTAAGGGGTGCTACATATTGGGACCTTGTTTCTGTAAACTTAGCTGTTATAATATAGGTGAATTAAATTTTGGTTCAAAAACTTTAGTAATTTTATGGCTAATTGAGGTTTAAGGACTAAATCGTAAAAATCATAAAAGTTAATAGTTATTGATTTCTATTAGCTAAAAGACTTAAAAAAGATTTATGCAATGACTTATGTAATAATTAGACCATATTTGTAACAGTCCATTTTTCAGTAGTGTCAAAAATAGTGGTTTCAGGGCCACCAAATAAGATGAGTAAGTTCATAAATATTATTATTTAATATTTACGAGTCAAGTGTGATTTTAAAAAGGCTTTTGATTTGATAATTTATGTTATATAAGCGATTTATTAAGTTCAAGTGGTTTTAGAAAATGAGGAATCGAGACCTTGTTTTCATAAAAAGAGTCGTAAATATTTTTATAAATATTTACGAAGTGTCATTAAGGTAGTATTAAAGATTCGTTGAAAAATTTTAACATTTCGATAGTTAATTAATTAAAAAGGACTAAATTGTAAAAGTTAAAAAATCAATCGCTATTAGTTTAAAGGTGTTAAATTGTTTAAAGAATTATAATTGGATGGCCTTAATGGGTAAATGTAACACCCCAAACTCGGCCTAGACATTACGACCGGATCTAACGTGTCACATCAAAGTGTTGTTTGAAAATTGACTTGTTATTGATAGTTCATTACTAAATTTTTAGATCTTTTTCTTGAATTGTTGGGGTTACAAAACCAAAACTGGATATTCTCACGTTGGTCATATCATTTATTAGTCCGGATTAAATTTCTCGGAAGCTTTCTAAAAGTAAACTTTAAGATTTGAAAACGTGATTTTAAGAAAATAGTGATTATTTTAAAAACCCGTGTTTCCTAGACTAGCAGGTTGAAATTAAAAGAAAACACCATATAAAAGATAAACCCCGAATAGCCTTATTACAAAATATTAAACCCGAGATAAAATATTTAAAAGCTAGATATAAAATTAAAAATGCTGGTGAACAAATGGCCACCTTCGAGTCCCTCGCAGCTCCAAATCCTCTAACGCTGGGGATTACCTGTATAGTTAAAAGAAAAGGGTGAGTTACGAGAACTCAGTGTGTAATCCCCAATCATGCAACAATAGTCTGGGCTTGAGCCCTATTCGGTATTAATTCATTTTGGCTTTAGCCCTACACAGTAACAGTGTGGGCCTTAGCCTAAATGATCTCATAACAGAATAAAAATGCAACCCAACCCAATCCAACCAACACACCACCCGTACCAACCAACACACCATGTGGGGACCAAGTCGACCCACCCAGCCAATACACCAATATCACCATAGCTGCTAATGGCAGTAAATGTGGGCCAAGCCACTAAAAATAGATTACGTGACGAAGCCACTAGATCAGTAAAATGTGGCAGAGCCACTAGTACAGTACTTCCTCTAAATACAAATCCCAACCCCAATGCAAAATGTCGTGTCATAAATAATTCATGTATGTAGTATGTCACAATCATAAGCAATCATATAAATATCTCACATACATCACTTACACTACCACTAGGGGTATAATAGTCATTTTTTCGGTTAGGGGTAAAACAGTAATTTCATCCTTGAGGGGTATTTCTACAATTTTATCCTTCGAGTGTATTTTGATAATTTTACCCTTGAGGGTATTTTGATAATTTCATAAAATGGGTGTATTTTAGTCAATTTACGACCTTCCTGACGGTCTACAGTCGCCTCGAGCGAAACAGATAGCATAAAATGTCAATACAGTGAAAATGGGCTTAAGCCCAATATCTGGCCCAAGTGGACCCACATGCTCGTGTGGCCCATTCATCCCAATTTCAATCGCAGCTATGTGAACCTCATAGCCAAATTCATTATCTAATACTTTTGTGAATTTTACCCATATAGGGCCCATGGGCCTATTGGGCCCACGTTGCCCATCTCGGCCCAACGAGGCCCATTATGACCTAAGCCTACGAGAATGTTCGTAGCAGCCTCAATGGTCTATAGCCAATGATTGTGGTTTAGTTTTTCTCTATACGGCGCTCTCACGCTCAAGAGCCTTTAGATGTCGAAGTTTCGACTTATCGATTTTTCAGCTTTAGTCGATTCACAGTTCATTAGGGTGTGAATCCACACCTTCATTCCTCGTATTGACAGAAGTAAACTGGGTGTCCGATTACACACCTACTTGTGAGACTAGGCAAGATCCCCACTCTTGAATCCTACAATCCACCAACATATTGTATCAGTTTACACCAAACAGACTAACGTACACACTCAATCCACCACAGTTATTAACTTAAACCACTATTACTCACCTTGCTAGGACTAGCGAATACTAGCGCCTCCCTTCTAAACAAAGGCGATCTCCCCCTCCTAACATGATTTGGTATAATAAAATTATTAGCAGCAATCCAACATTTGGCCCCCACAGAGAAAGGAGGGAAATCAAAGTTTGATCAGAAAGTCATAAGAGATCTAACTAATAACGAAATAATAAAAGAATTGTATTAATCCACCCTTACCAATACCAATGAACAATGAAATTCATCAGTTGTCTGACAAGAGGATTCAGCCCAACCACAGAGAACAAGGGATTTGAGATGAAGAGAGTATGTAGATTCGGCATAAAAGATTTGGTCAGCAAAAGGAGAACCAAAGTTTTGAGAGAGACTGTTCGGGTAAAGAAGAAATCGAAAAGAGAATAAGTGCTGATATTCGGCTTAGGGAGAAGGAAAAAGAAGACAAACAATGTATGAAGAGAAAGGAGGAAGGGAAGTAGAGATTCGACCACCCAATTGCTTGTAGACGAAATGTTAAACCGAGCAACAAAAGTGTATGAATGGCTAATAGCAAGGAGAGAAAGAAATACACGAAAAGAAAAAAATGCACGAGATGCTTCAAAAGAACAAAACCAAAATGCTCAAACAACACCCCTCACCGAATTTGCATAATTGAAACCCTCTAGGCGAAATTCTCTTCCTACCTAAACTCTCCAAATTCAGCCAACACTCCCACACACATCCACTTCCCTAATTCTCTCCACCGAAACCTCCTTGCTTTACTCCTAGCCTCCCATTCGAAACTATTGACCAATTCTTCAACCTCCTATGTAGAGTTTGATCCAAACTCTACCTCTTGTTCCTTAGGACATAAAATAAAAGCCCCCATTTGCTTGTCATGGGATTCGAACCGCACTCCTCTTGCCATCTTAGTGACGCCACCACCATCAAGCCACAGGCTCTCTTTGTGTCACATAACACATAATTATACATAAGTCTTATTGCTAACTGCTAGTTCCATTTATGAGCAAAAATTAAAATTTTTCAAGGTTTTGACTCGAACCCAAGCTTAATAAAAACCCCCCAAACACCCTCAAATAACTAGCCGTTCAAGCACATCATGGAATTTAAGTAATTTCAGCAAAATTACAAACCCAAAAATTTTGGGGCGTTACAACTCTACCCCCTTAAAGAAATTTCAGCCTTAAAATTTACCTGGTCAGAAGAGGTGAGGGTATTGTTGTTGCATCGCCTCCTCAGGCTCCCACATGGCTTCATCTGAACCATGATTACGCCAAAGCACCTTGACTAATGGAACAGATTTCCTTCTCAAGACCTTAAAATCACGGTCCAATATCTGTACCGGTTCTTCCTCAAAAGTCAGATTAGGTCTAACCTCAATCTCCTCCACCAGCATTATATGCGAGGGGTCAGAACAGTATCGCCTCAGCATAGAGACGTGGAACACATCATGTATTCGATTCAACTAAGGAGGTAACTCAAGTTGATAGGCAACTGGTCCCACACGATTTAATATCTGGTAAGGTCCGATGAATCTAGGGCTCAGTTTGCCTTTCTGCCCAAATCTCAAAATCTTCTTCCATGGTGAGACCTTCAAGAAGGCATAATCCCCCACAGAGTATTCTATCTCCTTACGCTTTAAATCAGCATAAGACTTTTGCCTATTAGATGCTTCCTTTAACCACTCCCGGATCAATTTTACTTTTTCTTCGGTTTTAGAAACTAGCTTTGGCCCCAACACATGCCGCTCGCCCAAATCTATCCAACATGTAGGGGTACGACACATACAACCATATAATGCCTCGTACGGTGCCATCAGAATACTGGATTGGTAGCTGTTGTTATATGCGAACTCTGCTAATGGCAAGTAGTCTTCCCAACTGCCTTTGAAATCAATTATACAGCTTCTTAGCATGTCCTCCAGTATCTGGATCACCCTCTCTAACTGACCATCAATTTTAGGATGAAATGTCGTGTTGAAATCCAACCTTGTACCCAAAGCTTCATGCAACACTCTCTAGAATCGTTATGTGAATCTAGGGTCCCTATCCGAAATGATAGACACCGGTACCCCAAGCAGTCTCACAATCTCAGCCACATATAACTTGGCCAACTTCTGCAATGAATAATCAGTGCAGACCGGTATGAAGTGGGCAGATTTAGCCAGCTGATCAACAGTAACCCATACCAAATCTTTCTTAGTAAGCGTTAGGGGTAGCCCACTAACAAAGTCCATGCTTACCCTCTCCCACTTTCATAGTGGAATTTTAACGTGTTGCAATAATCCAGAAGGCAGTTGATGCTCAGCCTTAACTTGCTGTCATGTCAGACACTTACCCGTGAAATCAGTAACTTCGTGCCTAAGCCCTGGCCACCAATACAGTTCACACAGATCTCGGTATAACTTATTTTTGCCAGGATGCATAGCGTATAGACTACTATGCACCTCTCTCAGTATAGACTACCTTAACTCAGAATCCCTCCGTACACAGACTCTCCCACGGAAGCATAGTACTCCCTCACTATTCAGCCCAAAATTCGCAGTCTCCCCCTTCTCAACCAGTCAGAAACGAGGAACCAACGATTCATCCAGCAACTACTTTTCCCTAATTTGATCAATCCAGGTCCGTCTCACTTGGAGTTCAGCTAATAGGCTACCATCCTCAAACAGGCTGAGACGAGCAAACATTGCTCTCAAATCAGATACAACTTTACGGCTCAGTGCATCTGCTATTACGTTAGCATTACCCGGATGGTACTCAATCGAGCAATCATAATCCTTAAGCAACTCTATCCATCTTTGTTGCTTAAGATTCAACTCCTTTGTGTAAGGTGGTACTTGAGGCTTTTATGGTCAGTATAAATGACTGACTTTTCACCGTACAAGTAATGCCTCCAAATCTTTAGTGCGAATACCATCACAGCTAACTCCATGTCATGAGTGGGGTAATTCGCCTCATGAGGCTTAAGTTGGTGAGACGCGTAAGCAACCACCTTACCCTCTTGCATCAACACGGACCCAATCTAGTGTTTGATGCATTATAGTAGACAATGAATTCCTTCCCCGACTCTGGTTGTATTAACACCGGGCTTCAATAAGAACCTTCTTCAGTTTCACAAAACTCTCCTGCTGCTTATCAGTCCAATTAAATGATACTCCCTTACGTAACAACTTAGTTAGAGGTGTAGCAATCAGTGAGAACCCCTCAAAAAAACGTCTGTAATACCCAGCCAGACCTAGGAAACTTTGAATCTCAGATACCATTTTCGGTGGTTTCCACTCCAACACGGCTTCAATTTTTTTAGGATCAACCCAAATCCCCTCGACAGATACCACGTGACCCAGAAATGTCACTTCCCACAGCCAAAATTTGCACTTGCTAAACTTTGCATATAGCTTCTTTTCTTCAGTGTTTGCAATACAATCTGTAGATGCAAATCATGATCCTCCTCAGTTCTTGAATACACCAGGATGTCATCTATAAATACCACCATGAACCGGTCTAAATAGGGTTAGAGCACCCAGTTCATCATATACATGAAAGTAGCCAGTGTATTCGTCAACCCGAACGGCATGACCAGAAACTTGTAATGCCCATAACGGGTTTTGAACGTAGTTTTATACACATCCGCCTCCTTAACCCTTAGCTGATGGTACCCATATCGAATATCTATCTTGGAGAAAACTGAAGCTCTTCGCAGCTGGTTGAACAGATCGCAAAGGGTACTTATTCTTAATTGTCAGTTTGTTCAGTTGACGATAATCGATGCACATGCGCATGGACCCATCCTTCTTATTCACGAGTAACACTGGTGCTCCCCATGGAGACACACTCGGCCAAATGAATCGCCGGTCCAGTAGCTCTTGAATTTTAGCCTTCAACTCCACCAGCTCCTTCGGTGCCATCCTATAAGGGGTGATGGACATTGGAGCTGATCAAGGTAAGAGTTTTATACCTAATTCAACTTCACGGTTCGGAGGCAACCCAGAAGCTCTTCAGGAAATACATCTGGGAACTCCTTCACCATTCTAAAATCCTCAACAGAAGGACATTTAGATTCAAAAGTGCTGACATAAGCTAAGAACACCTCGCAACCTTTGTGAACTAGTTTCTTGGCCCTTAATGCTGAGATTACATTAGATAGATAATCCCTTCACTCTCCTATCACAACCACCTCCTCATTCTAAGTAGACTTCAATACCATACGCTTAGCAGCACAATCCAAATTCACACGGTGTTTCACTAGCCAATTCATGCCCAAAACAAGATCAAATTCGCTAAACAGCAGTTCCATTAAGTTCGCCGAAAAGACAACCCCTTGGGCCTCTAGGGGTACGTCTCTAAACAGCTTGCTCACTCTAATCTACTGTCCTAGTGGACTTATCACCATCATTTTACTATCAGTAATTTCAAACTGAAAACCCAACGTCCCAGACATAGTACGTGCAACATACGAGTGTGTAGACCAAATATCAATTAAAGTGGTATATGGTACATTATAAATAAGGAACATACCAGTTATGACGTCGGGAGCGTCGCCATCCTTTCGACACCGAGCAGAATAGACCAACAATTATTGTCTTGCCTCAGTGTTACCAGCACCTCTGCCCGGTGCTCTATGACCTCTACCCAAACCATTTCCCTCTAGCCTGACCACAGCCTCTCGGTGGCTGCTGACCACCTCTCCCCAGCTGAACATAGCCTTGACCCAGCTTGCATCTGAACAGGCCTCTGCGTACAGTTCTTGACCTGGTGATCCATGGACCCACATTTAAAACATGCCCTGTTCGTTTCCAACACTTACCCTGGTGAACTCTCACAATCTGTGTAAGGCTGGGGTCTCACAGCACTAACAGGAGCCCCAACTCGGACTGGCCCCTCAAACCCTATCTTTTTCTTAGGCCCACAAAAAAACTTGAGGGTCCAAAATCCCTCTTATTTTTGCCTCTATCTTTTTCCCGGTTCTAATGCTCTGAGCGTTTCACATCCTCGGTAATTTTTTCCTTCTCAACCAGGGAAGTAAAGTCTCTTTCCCTCTGCGGAGCTATCAACAACCGTAACTCATCTCTAGAGACCATCCTCGAAATACACATAGCGCTAATACTCAGTCGCAACTATGCCCGAGCAAACCGACTCAACCACAGGAACTTTGCCTCTTACTCTACTACAGACCTAGTCCCCTGGACCAGACTTAGAAACTCTTTCCTCCGGGCATCCACATAACTCACCCCAACATACTTTCCCTGAAAGGTCGTTTTGAAGAAATCCCACGCTTAAACAGTCAGCCTGTGTACCCTCTCTCACAGTGAACCACCATTGATATGCCTCGTCTCACAATAGGGACACTGCTCTCTTTAGCTTCTGTTCCACAGTACAATCGAGGTCATCCATTATCCATTCGGTAGCCTCCAACCAATATTCTACCATGTTCAGGGCTACACCAAAACACCCCTAAAGATCTTCGCTCTATTAGACCGGAGTCGCCCAAAAATTGACCCTCAACCCACCGAACCAGTACTTGCTCCAGCAACCCTTTCAAGAACCCGTAACATTGCTTGAGACAGAGCATCATCCCCAACGGCTCGGTTATAAGACCCCGTCTCAATCAATGGTGAGGCTTGTACCTCCCTAGCAGGTATGTGTCCCGATGCTGAAGACCTAGCCCAAGCACCTCGGCCTCTACTGCGACCACGTGCACCCCTTCCACGACCTCTTGAGCTCATATCGATGTAGCTTATTTATCTGATTTAAGAGTTTTATGCATCAGCTTATAATTCCAATAATTATTAATAGATATTTTATGATAAACAGTAATTAGAGTTGTTTTCGTAGATCGAAACCCCACTACAGTTTTCAGTCTCCTACAGTCTCAGTTTACTCTAGCTAAAGAGTTTCAGTGCACTACTACTATCCTTAGTAGTTTCTCAGTATAATCATTCCAATATAACAAAAAACAGTATCAGAGAACTTACAGATTTGGTGCCGAAGACTCGGTATGCCACACTTCCAGTAACAACATTTCTTTCCAAACCAAAATTTAGACAGATTTAGAAATTTTTCAAAAACCCATTCCATAGCCGAGTTTTACAACCTGGCTCTAATACCACTAAATGTAACACCCCAAACCCGACCTAGACGTTATGACTAGATCTAACGTGTCACATCAAAGTGTTGTTTCAAAATCGACTTGTTGTTGTTAGTTCATTACTTAATTTTTAATTTTTTTTGAATGGTTGGGGTTGCAAAACTAAAACTGGATATTCTCACGTTGGTCATATCATTTATTATTCCAGATTAAATTTCACAAAAGCTTTCTAAAAGTAAACTCTAAGATTTAAAAACATGATTTTAAGAAAACAGTTATTGTTTTAAAAACCCGTGTTTCCTAGACTAACAGGTTGAAATTAAAAGAAAATACCATATAACAGATAAACCCTGAATGGCCTTATTACAAAATATTAAACCTGAGATAAAATATGTGAAGGCTAGATATAAAATTAAAAATGCTGGCGAACATGTTACCACCTTCGAGTCCCTCGCAACTCCAAATCCTCTAACGCTGAGATTACCTGTACAATTAAAAGAAAAGGGTGAGTTACGAGAACTCAGTATGTAATCCCCAATCATGCAACAATAGTCTAGGCCTAAGCCATATTCAGTATTAATTCAGTCTGGGCTTTAGCACTATACAATAACAATGTGGGCCTTAGCCCAAATGATCTCAGAACAGAATAGTAATGCAACCCAACCCAATCCAACCAACACACCATGTGGGGACCAAGTCGACTCACCCAACCAACACACCAATATCGCAGCATAGCTACAAGTAGTAACGCAGCAAAGCTGCTAATGACAGTAAATGTGGGCCAAGCCACTAAAAACAGATTAGGTGGTGAAGCCACTAGATCAGTAAAACGTGGCATAGCCACTAGTATAGTACTTCCTCCAAATACAAATCCCAACCCCAATGCAAAATGTCGTGTCATAAATAATTCATGTATGTAGTATGTCACAATCATAAGCAGTCATATAAATATCTCACATACATCACTTACACTACCACTAGGGGTATAATGGTCATTTTATCGGTTAGGGGTAAAATGGTAATTTCATCCCTAAAAGGTATTTCAGTAATTTTATCCTTTGAGGGTATTTCGGTAATTTTACCCTTCGAAGGTATTTCGATAATTTATATTTTAGTCAATTTACGACCTTCCTAAAGGTCTACGGTCGCCTCGAGCGACATAGATAGCATAAAAGGCCAAAATAGTAAAAATGGGCTTAAGCCCAATTAGGCCCACACGTTCGTGTGGCCTATTCAGTCCAATTCCAGTCACAGCTATGCAAACCTCACAACCAAATTCGTTATCTGACTTTTTTGAATTTTAACCATATGGGGCCCATGGGCCTATGGGTCCCACATAGCCCATCTTGGACCATTACAACCTAAGCCTACGAGAATGTTCGTAGCAGTCTCAACGGTCTATCACCAATAATTGTGGATCGATTTATCTCTATGGGCATTTGCATGCTCAAGAGCCCTTAGATGCCAGAAGTTCCGGCTTTAGCCGATTCACAGTTTATCAGGGTGCGAATCCACACCTTCATTCCTCGTATTGAAAACTAAAGTGGGTGTCCGATTACACACCTACTTGTGAGACTAGGCGAGATCTCCGCTCTCCGAATCCTACAATCCACCAACATATTGTATCAGTTTACACCAAACAGGCTAACGTACACACTCAGTCCACCACCGTTATTAACTTAAACCACCATTACTCACCTTGCTAGGACTAGCGAATACTAGCGCCTCCCTGCTGAACAAAGGCGACCTCCCCCTCCTAACATGATTTGGTATAATAAAATTGTTAGTAGCAATCCAACATTTGGCCCCCATAGAGAAAGGAGGGAAACCAAAGTTTGATTAGAAAGTCACAAGAGATCTAACTAATAACAAATTAATAAAAGAATTGTATTAATCCACCCTTACCAATACCAATGAACAACGAAATTCGTCAGTTATCTGACAAGATCATTCGGCCCAACCACAGAGAATAAGGGATTTGAGATGAAGAGAGTATGTAGATTCGGCTTAAAAGATTCGGTCAGCAAAAGGAGAACTAAAGTTTTTAAAGAGATTGTTCGGCTAAAGGAGAAACTGAGAAGAGAAGAAGTGCTGATATTTGGCTTAGGGAGAAAGAAAAGAAGACAAACAATGTATGAAGAGAAAGGAGGAAGAGAAGTAGAGATTTGGCCACCCAAGTGCTTGTAGACGAAATGTTAAACCGAGCAACAGAAGTGTATGAATGGCTAATAGCAAGAAAAGAAAGAAATACACGAAAAGAAAAAAATGCACGAGATGCTTCAAAATAACAAAACCCAAAATGCTCAAATGACACCCCTCAGCCAAATTTGCATAATTGAAACCCTTTATCTGAAATTCTCTTCCTACCCAAACTCTCCAAATTTGGCCAACACTCCTACACACATCCACTTCCCTGATTCTCTCCACCGAAACCTCTTTACTTTAATCCCAGCCTCCCATTCAAAACTATTGACCAATTCTTCAACCTCCTATGCAGAGTTTGATCCAAACTCTACCTCTTGCTCCCTTAAGACATAAAATAAAAGCCCCTATTTTCTAGCCATTAGATTCGAACCCCACTCCCCTTGCCATCTTAGTGACACCACCACCATCAAGCCACAGGCTCTCTTTGTGACACATAACACACATAATTATACAAAAGTCCTACTGCTAACTGCCAGTTCCATTTACGAGCAAAAATTAAAATTTTTTCAAGGTTCTGACTCGAACCCAGGCTTAATAAAAACCCCCTCTAAACACCCTCAAATAACTAGCCGTTCAAGCACATCATGGAATTTAAGCAATTTCAGCAAAATTACAAACCCCAAAATTTTGGGGTTACGGTAAATTACTCACTTTCAAGATGGTGGACGGTTAAAGCTTTAAATTCTTTTAAATTTATATGTTTATATGACATTTTTATTAATAAAATAAAGAAAACATAATGTTTTCTTCCCCATTTTGCTTTTCATCACCGAATTTGCCATGGGAATAGAAAGGGAGAAGCTTGAAGCTTCGGCTTTCACTTTGAAGATGCATATAAGTCCGATTTAGCCCCATTTCTAATAATTTTTATGCTTTCGAGATCGTTGCAATTTGGTCTAGCTAGTTCGTATCTTCGATTTTGAAATTGTTAAAGATTTTGAATGTTTCCTTTGATGAATCTAGTGATTTTTTTTATGTTAAATAATGAATTCAAAATATTAGTTGTTATTTAAAAGTATTTTGTTAAGTGATTTTTGATGAATTTTTTGATTAGGGACCAAATTGTTAAAATAGTAAAATTACAAGGATTTGATGTGAAATTATTGCAAATGTGGGCTGTTTTGTGTGCCATGAATATTTGAATGATGTGAATTGGCATTAAAAATGGTTAATTTGCATGTTTTAAGCCTAGGGACTAAATTGAATAAAAGTAAAATGTTAGGAAATTTTTTTGTAACACCCCAAACCCAGCCTAGTCATTATAACCGGATTTGACGTGTCACATCAAAGTTTTATTTGGAAATTGGGCTTGTCGATAAAAGTTCATTATTAAATTTTAAATCCTATTTAATCAATTGTTGTTGAAAACGTTAGTATTGTAAAATCAAAACATGTTGTCCAATTATAGGTCATATCAATTGGTATAAGTTTATTAATCTGAATTAAAATCACGGAAGCTTTTCTAATTGAATACCTTGAAGTTTAAAATTACATGCTTTTCTTTGAAAACAATTATTATTTTGAAACCTCGTTCTCCTATCCTAGCAGATCGAATAATTAAACAAAATCCCAATAGAAAATAAAAAAAAAACCCTTAAATGGCCTTATTACACAAATAAAAACCAAATCTGAATTTTTATCTAAATAAAGTCAAAACCGAATAACATCAGTCATGTGGCCACCTCCGAGTCCCTCGCGGCTCCAAATCAGCTAAGACTACGGATTACCTGTACAATTAAAAGAAAGGGGTGAGTTTGAAAAACTCAGTGTGTAATCCCCTAACAGACAAACAAGAACAAGATATATGCGGTGCGATCGGGCCCGAGCCCTATTCAAGAGAAAGGCGATGCGACCGAGCCTTAACCTTATCCAGTAGCAGTGTGGGCTTAAGCCCAAATAATATCAGTATAGAGCAGAAGTGCAACCCAACCCAATCCAGCCAACACACCACCCGTACCAACCAACATATCGTGTGGGGACTAAGTCGACCCACCCAGCCAACACACCAATATCGCAGCATAGCTGCTAGTAGTAACGCAACGAAGTTACTAATAACAGTAAACGTGGCCAAACCACTAAAAATAGATTACGTGAGTGCAGTATGTCATATTCAAAACCATTCAAATAAATATCATACACACATCAATTAAACTACCACTAGGGGAATAATGGTTATCTCATCAGTTAGAGGTAAAACAGTACCTTTACCCCTCAGGGGTATTTCGATCATTTAACTAATTTTGGGGTCCTGATACAGATAATGACCCTTCAGAAGGTCTACAATCATCTCGAATGACTCAAATAACCTATATGGCCAAAACAATGTAAATGGGCCCAAGGCCCATTAATCATCCCAAGTGGGCCCACACGCTCGTGTGGCCATTTAGCCCAATTTCAGTCATGACTATGCGATCACCATAGCCCAATACATTATTTGTCACTTATCGCAGATTTTACCCAGGTGGGGCCCATGAGCCCATTGGGCCCAGATGGCCCATCTCGGCTCAACGAGGCCCATTACTGCCCAAACCTATGAGAACGTTCATGGTGGCCCCTGCAGTCTGTCGCCAATGATTTGTGGGCTTGGTTTACCTTACGATCGTTCGCACACTCATGAGGCCTCAAATGCCAAAGTTTCAACTTTTGGCTTTTGCCGATTCACAATTAAACAGGGGTGTGAATACACACCTTCATCCGTTGTTTTGACAGTAACTATATTGAGTGTACGATTACACACCTTTTTCGCAACTCGTACAAACAACCTACGAACACCGAACCTACATTTATCAATGTTTTCGGTTAATATCAATACCTAATACTAACGTTAAATCCCAAAGAGAATGGTATTAATACTCACCTTCACCCAAGTATGCTATCCAATCCACTTGTAACACCCCAAACCCGGCCCATACGTCATGACCAGATCTGGTATGCTACGGGTTGAAACTTGAAAACTTTGCCTTGAAGGGTTTTGAAAATCTTAGTTTATTATAGCCATTTAATTAAATAATTGTGAAATTTTTTAAACAACTTTAAGCATTCGCGTTGTTTGTGTTTGAAAAGCCCATTTATCATTTTCATTTTATAATTAAGACTTAAAAAAAACATAAGTTTATAAAAACTTAACAAAAAATAAATTGAAAAACCTAAGTTGTGGAAGCCTTATTACAAAAATATTCCCGAAAATTAAATTCAAATGAAAATCTAAAACCAGTCTATGTAGATAATAATCTTGATGGCCCCTCGAGTCTGCCTCGACTCCCATGTCCACGATCTACTGCTCATCTGAAAAGTTGGGAAAAATAATAGGGTGAATCACCAAGACTCAGTGTGCAAATCCCGAAAATACATAAAAGCCTTGGGCCCACAAACACATTATGGGCCTTGGCCCACACAACGGCAATAGAATGTTTCATGCAACATGGCCCATCCCAAACCTAAGAGTCCATCCTCTACACACCCTCGTACCAACCATCACACCGTGGGGATTTCTACAATCAACCCTCCATCCGCTACAGACCACGTCGACAGCTGTGCTACCTTTCATAAAGACCGATCACCATGTGACCTATGAGGCAAAGCCACCTATCGCTTATGCGAACCTCAGAAAATACATTATAGTATTTCGACAGCTATGTTTCTGTCATAAAGACCGATCACTATGTGACCTATGTGGCAAAGCCACCGATCGCCTCGCGACCTGATCCCCTTCCATAAATCAATCAATCCTATCCCATGCATACATACATACAAGAATCAAAACATTATGCCATTTAAACCGATCAAAGACTTTCACATACATCGATACACATAGAGAAGTTTCTATGATTATGTACCTGGCATCCCTTGCCTACCCTTTTTGGGTATTACGACTGTTCATGCAGCCTCTCTTTCTGACTTTTAGCCGATATCATACACGTATTTATTACAATAATACTTATGTGTTAAGGATCTACACACCTGGTTACGGTTAAGATGACACTGTCTATGTCGACACTATCAGAAGCAGCTACGACTACTAGCAGTCTAAGATTTTGTTCTGAAGTCAATCCACAACCCGGTGGCCAATCCCGCACTGCTAACACCGCTCGCTTCTTAAACTTAGAGATTGGTTTAACAGATCCAATCCTCTCCTTTGCCTGATCCATATTTGATTCCATTAAGAGTCCTTGTCAGAACTACTATAACGACATAGGGTTGTTAAACCATATCATATGATTAAGATCTTAAGTACGATAACAAATCTAATAGAAATCTAATGAAAACCCCTTACCTTAAAATCCTGAAATAGATAGGATACTTAGAGATTAACGGTTTCCAGCTTTTGAGATCTGGATGATTCGATCTACTCTAATTTCCTGAAGTGCCGCCCAAAAGAACATGAGATTAGTGGAAAAGTCAAACTAAAGATGGCCTATCAACCAACTAGCCATTTGGCTATGGTCTCAAAAAATCGAAAGAGAAGGGAAAAAGAATGTAAGAAATCGGCACTCACCTTAACATAGAGAATTCGGCAACTCCTAGGGAATTTTGACTTTTGAGAAGATCAGAAAGAAAGGATGATCTCAAGAGATCTATGAAGATTCGGCTTTAATGAAGAAATCAACAGAAGAGAATAGGAGGTATTCGGCTATGGAGATGAGAAGAAAGTTCAGAGTTTCGGCCTTTGAATGAAAGTGAAGATTTAGAGATTTCGGCTTTTGAAGTAATCAAAAGAAAAGAAATTGCAGAGAATGACTGAGAGTTTTGGCACAGAGAATGAGAAAAATAATAGGGTTCAAATGCCGAAATTGAAGAGATACCACCCCTATTTATAGAGAATTTTCGGCACGCACTTATCAAAACTCGAAAGTGCCCTTCCTAATAACTAACAATAATCAAATAGTAGGGGAAATTTTAGCACCCCTTTTCCATAAAGAAACCGATTTCTTTCCCCTAGGAGATGGAATTTCGACCAACACTGCACTCAGCAGATAACTCCTATCTTTTCTTCTTTATCTTAATCTATTCATACCTTTAGAAGAGGCCTAAATAACACCACCTCTCCCTACTATTATCGACACAATATCCATATTATCCAAACAGATAAATCTTCCTATTTTAAAGCATCCTAGCCGCCCCCACTCTCCTCTCTTTTGACGCCAAAAACAATTAAAAATAAGTAGGTAATGCGACTCAAACCTTGGATCCCCTTACTACTTTTCACGCCACTGTCCATTGGGCCACTAGCCCATTTTTATGTTTAAATACGAATAATATCTTTTAAGCCCGGACCTATCTAGCTTTCTACTAAAGTGCCCAAACCAAAAATTTGATTAAGGCCTCAGCCCAAACCTGAGCCCAATCTGAACCCCTTAAACACTCTAATTATCATATTGAACGTAACACACATCAAATACAAAGGCCCATTAATTCAGGATATTACACCACTTATGATGTTAACCGAAAGATATCTATACCCCTTTCCTGCCGAAATGTTGCATTAACCAAGAGAATCCAAAACAAGAGAAGGGTCCAAGAGTTAGCAACCATAAACCGAATCATTTAGCTTTGCCAGATAAGAGAGCCATCAAAATAGAACCAAGTACCGAATAAAAACAATGACTCTTACACAAAATTAGTTGATAGAAATGGTAGAATAAAGTAAAAATCGGCCACTTGACAGAGCCTAGTTGCCCAAACCGACACAAATCTAAAGTAGTGAGAAGGGGGAAGTATTCGACTAACTTGAAAAGAAAAGAGACAATAAAGGGAAATGAGATGTTGATTCCAGCTTACTCAAACTTAAAGAACAAGAGAAGAATGTTGAGAAAAAAGGATAACAGGTTCGGCTATGAGGGTAAAATTGAAAGATCAAAAAAGAAGAGGAGAGACGAACAGGAACTAATTGAAGAACAAAGGAAAAGGGAATGGATTCGGCTAAAGAGAGAAGATGGTTCAGTAAAAATGAAGAAGGATAGTGTGATTCGGCACAAAAAGAATAGAAAGAAGGAAGTTAAGAATGGGGGATTCGGCAAGGTAACAAAAATGTAACCTGAAGACAAAATCGACAAAAGTAAAAGAGCCCAAATGGTCACTTGTGAAAATGGCACTAAAGAGAAAAAAAGCTTGAACCGTTAAAAGAACAAAACCCAAAATGTTAGAAAGGAAAATCGCCTCCTACAAACTCAGAATTTGTTGAAAATGCACAAAAAATGACCCCTAGCTGAATTCACATACTCAAGTTACCCAATTTGGCACTCTTCTCCCCTCACTCAAACTCCTTGAAAATCTCAACAAATCACTCCCCTTATCCCTCCTTGATATTCTCTACTACCACTCACAAGACTAGTTCAAACTCTCATACAACAGAGTTCAAAACCACTACAAACTCTTGCTGTCCCCTGTTAGCAAAATAAATGCTCCTTACTTTCCATGGGATTCGAACCCCAAGCCCCCTCTCAATAGCTCAACACACTACTTGCCTCCTTGCCACAAGCTCTTTTGTGACATAAAATCACACACATTTAAACATAAGTCCTAACTGCTAACAGCCAATTTCACTTAAGGGAAAAAACTAATAATTTTGCCAAGGCCCAGACTCGAACCCAGGCTTTCTAAAAACCCCCCAAATACACTCAAATACTTAGCCATTGAAGCAAACATGGAATTTAAGCCAAATCATGCAAAATTACAAACTCTATATTTTTGGGGCATTACATTTGTAAAAATGTAAAAAAATGACTAAATTGCATAAAATACATTATTTTATTGTCTAAATTAATAAATAGAATGAAATTATTAATTTAGATCAAGATCAAGTGGAAAATCGAGGAGAATGAAAAATTACCAAATTACCCCTGTACTTTATCTTTTCTGCAATTTAGCCAGGTAAGTTCATAACTTGTTTAGCTCAATTAATTACTATTTTGATAAATTATTATCTATTTGTTTATATATTTGAATCAAATTTTTATCTTGAAGGAAACGAATGAGACATTTACGCCAGCACAACATAAAGATGTACAAGACCATGGTTGGACCATGGCAATGTTTACGTAAGACCGTAGCGAGGCTATGGTAGTTTTTTAGACGTAAGACCATGGTTGGACCATAGCAATGTTTACGTAAGACTATAGCGAGGCTATGACAATTTTTCAGACGTAAGACCATGGTTGGGCCATAGCAGTGTATACATATATGTAAGATCATAGTTGGGATATGCCATTCTAGATAAGACCATAACTAGGTTATTGTACTATAAGCGTAAAACCATGACAAGGCTATAGTAGTGCACATGTAAGACCATAGTTGGACTACGGCACAATATGAAAATGTGTACCGGGGTTCAATCATCTTTTTATAGTGTTTATCGAATATGAAAAGAAATGATTTCGACCATCGATTAAAAAAAGGGATGGTTTTGACCTTCGTTTAGCACACTTGTTTGAGCTTCGATAAGGGTTCCGATTGACTTCATTATGAAAAATATGGAAATGTATGATGTATCAATGATCAAAGTATGAATATTCATGATTTGAAAGGTATGATTTAAGTGATGCTATGTTTATATACCATATCTTACCATGTGATGATATTGCTAAGTTATGTTTTAATCACTAGCCTGTGACAATGATAAGTGTTCAATATGAACCAAGACATGTGTGTGAAACTTATTAAAATGATGATACATGGAAAACATGATATGTTATGAAGGATAATAGATCCAATTGGATCATGCTCAAGTAAATGACTATCTATGTTAAGTTCACATGAATTATATTCAATTATGCTATCATGTGTTATTGTTGGTTGATCGGCTGTTTAACATCACAGCAATAACGTGCAAGCATACACTGTCGATGCAAGTATAGTAGATAGATATAAGTTTGTTAGATATCGATCCCACAAGGATGGTTGTCTTTTGTCTATCAATGTCAGTGCAATAAATGGATAGAAATAAGATAAATTGTGATAGTAGGTGTCAAAGCAATAACTTGAAAACAACAAGATAAAATACGATAATGATAAAATGGCATCCCCAATGTGAATATTTAGCAAAATGCTAAGTGCTCACAAGGTATAAAAGGTTAGGTGATTGTCGATGCAATAAATTGCAATGAATATCTTACCAAGCTTAACTTCTATATTTAATCAAAGACTTAACATGCACATTAGCCATGCCTTCCGATGATGGAAATGGAACAATATTAAGAACAAGTGGATTAAATTCCTCTAATCCTCAAGTAACTTCCGTTGTCATGCTTGTTAGCTTGAACTGTCACTGCACCTTCCAGTGTCAATGACCGCAATAACACTTCCGTGCTAAAAACAATCAAACCCAAAGATTAAATAGTAGAAGCAAGATTGAATAAAATAACATTTAACCCAGAAATCATGTGTACTTCCATACTAACATGAAATAGAAAGTAACCACTATTGTTTAGAAAAGAAAAATAAAAGAAATAATTGGAGAATACTATTCCTAGACAACTCAACTTGAATCTTTATATTCCCTCTTGTGTCACACTCAGGGCTCCTCGTCAAGAGATGGTCTGCATCCCTTTCACGTCAGTTCAACCGTAGGAGACTTAAGCCACCATAGCCAAAAGCTTCAAAGGATAGGTTGAAGAAGATAATTCTCCCAAAAAGCCTTATTTTCCTCTTTTTATGTCAATATATTTTTTTCCAAATAGCCCAGGTGTCCTTTCATCAAAATCATGCTGCCTCTATACGTATAAGTTTGTTGTACCAAACTGTACAGCTCACGTATTTTTGTTCCTATCTAGAGAGGTGTCAGGTGTGGCGACAATTTTGGGCGCAATCTAAAAATACTCATGCAGCGACATCAGTACCAAAACATGACAAAATTAAGGATAACTAAGATAAGATCCACTGAGTTATAAAATGTAAATTACTAAACTAAAAATGCTAAAATATGTGCTAAAGATAACTAAATGGGGACAAATAAACCAATAAGTAGGGAGAAAACATATATTCTTTCTAGTACTATCATTGGTACTTGGTCTTGTGCCAAGTTTATGATTGAATTATATCATGCTTAATCTTAATGAAATACATTAAAACAGTAAGTGCTCAATTGGTAACGTGCTTATGCCTATGAAAAGGTGAAATAAATCAAAGTATGTAATTTCTTGTGCAACGGTTGATTATGTCATTGATTCCAAACGAGCTATGTTTAAATGCACTAGTTTATAGTCATGGTTGATATTATGCGCATATCTTGTGTGTTATGCATATGAAATAGGTGAGGAAAGGTAATGAAATGGTAAATTCATAGTTGAAATGAAATTTGATGAATAGGGAGTAATGCGTTTGAATGATGTACTATATGTGAGAAGTTTACGTACACTATGAATGAATATACCTATATCATGGATAAATACACTAAATCGAGAATTGAGAATATGGGTTAGGCTTACGATAGGAATTGGGAATGGAATGAAAAGAAAGTAGATTGAAAAGTGTATAATCTTATAGAAAAGTTGATGATTATCTATTAAGTCCCATAAAATCCTATCATACTATGAATGATAAATGTATGTGGCATTAATGAACTTACTCATTTATGGGTTGATGATCATCTCGATTTGTGAATCTTATGGCATTGACCTAGATTTATGTTTATTCTATAAAGTCTATTATTAAAATGAAATATTATGCTTAAAGTTTATACGAACTTACTAAGCATACATTTCTTACGTAGTTATTTTCCTTTACTTGACAGATTATCGAAAGCTCGATCGGGTTGGAAGCTAGTCAGAGATCCATCACACTATCCATCAAATTTATTAGTAGATTTTAATGTTTTAGTCGTGGTTATAATGGCATGTATAGATGGATTATGTCTAATGTTTAATTGATGAGTTTGGCATGTATATGTCATTTTGGTTAATGATATTGGCATGAAATGTTGCCTTGGATTTGAAGTACTTAAGGTACTATTGATGCCTTGTTAGTTGCGATTAATATGATCAAATTAATGCATAGTTTTATGGCCAAAGTGGTATGTGAGCATGTTTATATATGTGGTTTTATGAGTGATGACATTTTGACAGTTTGGTGCTTAAATGGTTAGTGCTGAAATGGTCAAGTATATGTATGTTTTTAATGATCAATTTGGTATATTTTATTAAGGTTTGACATATATCAATTTTTCTATGTCTTAGCATGATAATTTGTGGTTTTGTATACTGATTCATGCCAAAACATGTATGTGTTTAGGTTGATTTGTGTTTGGGGCATATTGGTTGTATGCAAAAATGCCATATTGATCTAGTTTTATTGTGCATGTTGTAGGTATATTTTTGAATGTTCGAAATAAGTGCAAATGGCTTGTATGTATGAACATGTTTCGGGTGAGAGAAATGGCTTGTAAATGGTTTATTTCTTGTCCACACGGGCGTGTGTCTCAGCCTGTGAGTCACATAGCCGTGTGTCCCCTGTAGGTTTTTAAAGGTTGCATTTCGAGAGATTACATGGCTTGGCACACGGGCATGTGGCTTGGCCGTGTGACCCAAATCAGTGAGTTACACGGGTTGGGGCACAGCAGTGTGTCCTTACCTCGAATGCTCACATGGCAGTGTGACCCTTGTAGTGTGAATTTTTTCTTTCTTCTTCCATAAAGTTTTAAATGTTTTCGATTTGGTCCCGAATCATTTCTAAAGTATTTCTAAGGCTTCGAGGGCTCGAATAAGGGATGATATGCATGTGTTTGAATGGAATATGATATGATTCATGAAATGTTTTGAAATGAATGTGTTGATGTTACATTTTTACGGTAATGCTCTGTAACCCTATCCTAGAAATGGATACAAGTTAGGGTGTTACAATAATGAATTGGAATGGACGGTTAGTGCTATTGTTTAAATAATTTTCATGTTAAATTTATAATTAAAATTAAGTTATATGTTATAATAAATAAACAAAAGGCATTACCCATTTTTATTTCTTCTTTCTTCAACTGTGAAAGACCAAGAAAACTAAGGAATCCATTGTTTTTCTTCCAAGCTCATTCAACCCTTGCATGTGAGCAAATCCTGAAGCCCATTTTTCATGAATTTTAGGTTTTTGATATCGTTGTAGCTTAATCTAGCTAGCTCGGGTACTAAATCAAAAAACTGTTAAAGTTTTGAAATATTGTCATTAATGATTTTTTATGCTTTCTTTTCTGTTAAATAGCTTGGTTATAAGCTTAGATTTGATTGTGGACTAAATTGTAAAGTGAATTTTGTTAGTTATGAACTTAAGGGCTAAAATAAAAATATTTTGAAATTGACATGAAATTTCTATAATTTTTGAGTTTAGAGGGCTATACAAGAATGGAATTGAAATTAGATTGCAAAATGAAGCTTGAATTTGTAAGATATAGCTATTTTGGTTTTAGGGACTAAATTGAATAAAATAGAAAACATTAGGAAAATTTGAAAAATTAAATTGAATTAATATAGGATTACAATAGGTTGTTTTGAGATTTTTGAAATTGAAAAATTAAAATAAATTATTATATAGATCGAGATTTAAGCTAATTGGGGGATAATTGAGGAAAAGTAAATTTTGCCGGTTAGTCCTTGAAGTTTTGTGTGTCGCTGATTTTTTCAAATAAGTTCGTATGGACTTTATTAATTCTTGATATTTTGTATTATTTTGTTTTACCATTATTTAGAAATATTATACATATATAAAGTTTTTGGCATCAAATGGATTAAATTGTAAAATATGAAATATATGATAAAATGAATAGATGTGTAGTATTGAGTGAATGTGAAATTTTATATAATTGGATGATGAGTATATGATGATATTACATAATTTAAAATGTATTTGGATTGCCTTGTGAAATATGAAAAACGTTTTTGCTATATGAAATGAAATAATTATGTGAAATGATGATATGTATAGAATGATGATTTAAAGATTAAAATGTTATTAAGACAGTGATAAGGCTCGTTTGAACTTAGTGAATTATTAGGATACAAATGACATGTCATTAGGGTTTAAAAGTATCAAGTACTATGTATCGGTGATTATATTATAGTAGGTACTATGTACCAGTGACTATATTATCTCAGGTACTATGTACCGGTGTTTATTTTGTATCAGACACAATTTGCCAATGTTCATATTTTATTAGGTACTACGTACTGGTGTTGGACACCTTACTGATGGTTGAGATCCAACATTTGTTGCAGATTCTCCACAACTCGTGTGAGCAACACCGAGTAAACGTTAATGTCCCTAATTACAGTTCGTGTGAACAAAGCTATCTCGAGTATCCAAGGTTAATTTACTAAATTTCTCTAGGCGAAAGCAGTAAGTAAATGATTCTGAAGTGAATAGAAATATTAAATGTGAAACTGGTTGTTACAGTTATGATTTGTGTGTGAATAAAAGATTTAATTAATTAAATTGTAATGTTGCAAATGAGCATAATTGAATGTGATATGAAAAGGAACTTAAGTATATGTGCTTATCAATTGAGGATGAATTGGATGTCATATGCTTTACTATAATAAATTGCTAAACAAGTATACGTGATTTGCATTAGTAGTTCTTGATGTATAAATAAACTAACCTATTGGTTGTTTTTGTGGGAATGTATTCAGAAGTACAAGAAAACAAGGATGTCATATTAATTATCAAATTGATTTAATAGTTTAAGTTAGCTTAAGATCAATGTATGTTGTGTTAAATTCATATGAGCTTACTAAGCATTCGTAATGCTTATCTTGTTTGCTTTTCTGTCTCTATATAGGTTATTTTGCTGAAAGCGTCATCGGATCCATTGGGAGCTTACAGTGTCAAGCCTCTAATTCGATAGTCTTTTATTTGTTCCGAATTCAATTATGTGGCATGTATATAGAGTTTTGTTTTTGTTTTAGTTATCTTGGATGTTCATGATCTTGGCCTAATGATGTTGATGATGTTGGATGATTTGGTATTATTATGAGATATGTATGTGGCAAGTGAATAAACAAATTGAAATGTGATTTACTTGAGCTAATGGATGTATAATGGCCAAGTTTAATTATGGTTTATATGTATATAAATGGTTTTTTGGTATGGCCTAATAGTTGAATTGAATGGTATGTTGGTATGTGGATTGTACAAGGTTTCTAGATGTATGTTTGAGGTGATATAAATGTGTAATTGGTATAAGTTTTTTGTGTGAATTGGTACCAAACTTGTATGTGATTCGTTTAGATAATATGATCATTTATAGGTGATTGTAACTTGGAGTTTTATTTTCTTATAGTGGACCTATATGGTTATAATCCAAATTGTTATAAAATGGGATTAAATATTTGAATAGTACCATTGAGGCAAATTGTTTAGATGTTAGGGATGTTGATTTGTGGTATGCTATGGTAGGTATTGTACATTCTTATAAACAAGTCTAAAAGTTTATATAAGTGCATAGTCCAATTAAGGAATTGATTTTGGAAGCTTCCACAAAAAGGGACATTTTTGCACCACACGGTTTGACACACGCTCGTGTCACTTTTTAGAAATTAGAAAACATGTATACCATACAGTTCCCGAATGTTACATGGGTTGGACACACACTCTTGTGAGCATTGTAGATATGGTCACTAAGTTTACACAGTCTCAACTTGTTACACGGCCCAAGTATACGGTCGTGTGACTTTTAATGAATTTTTGCATTTAGGTCCACACGACTTCAGTGTGATGCACGACCAAGTTACACAATCATGTAAATCAATTTCCACACGGACACAGCTTGGGTATACGATGATGTGAACCCTGCTTGTGAAAATTTCCATGCATTTTGTTAAGTTTTAAATTAAGTTCTTATTTATTCCCGGTTTGATTTAAGAGCTTTCGTAAGTTCGATTGAGATTCAGATTTATCTATAAATCATATTATATTTAGATTATGAAATGTTTTATTGTTTATTTGAATGTGTGAAGTCGGATTTGTATGTAATATGTTTTGTTAATTGTTGTAGTATCCTATAGCTCGGGTCCGATGATCGGCTTAGGTGAGGGGTGTTACACTTAATCGCTTTGAGATAAATCCGCTCTCTTAATATGATCATATTTTATCTCATGGTAACCATTACATCTTCCTTCATGGAAATTTAGTTATTATCAAATAGTAATTAAGTCATTTATCACAAAGACAAACAACTGATGACCACGTTTACTTTTCACTATCATGTAATGCCAATTTGAGGATATCATTTACTCATGTCTTGAGTTATGAATTCCACTATTATGAATGATGCTACATACTGCAGTAGTCGTATACCCAATACACCAACTTTGGTTCCTTATCAATTCAAACTCAGGCTTTTACTTACATCAAAGTATACGAGTCACACATAAATAGTTCATCATCCACTCAGGATTAAGGTACACCACACTATGAACGTCACAAGTGAATAAATTCGTAAATGGATTCAAAATCTATTCTGCTTGGGTCTAGTCCGATGTATCTATCTTTTAGGAGTCATCCACTTTGATTCCCAAGACAAAGTATCTCCCTAATTGGACTTGATAGACGACATATTAGTCTTTTAATTGGTTTGCTTATTTTCGATTAGACTAAGGACAAGTTCATGTTTGTCTACTAATATAAGTTGTCTTTACGTATTACGATCTGACCATGTAATACCGCTTATTATTAGTTTAAACATTAGACAACCATTGAGCTAATATTTGCTTCTATTTTGCTTTGCATGTAAAAACCACGTCAGGCCAATATACAAAGAGGATTAATATAATTCATGAAAAATTTTATTAAATCAATCTATTCGAAAAAATACAAGTGTACATAGACGAACATACAACACTTAGGGCATCAGAATTAACATTGAGGGTCTTTTTCATCACATCTCGATTGATGTGTCCCTCGACTACCTCAAGGGTCTCCCTTACATCCTCTATGGAGCCCTCAAGTTTGGCAACATTGCCTCTCAAAGCTGACGTCATATTCCTTGAGCTACTAGCATTCTTGCCCCTCCCAGCACGGGTCTCCATCGAGACATTCTGCTTGTCTCCTCTTTTCATCATCTCAATTAGCACCTTGAAATCTGGTTTTGAAACCAACTGTTATGGGGCTAGAACTTTAGTCTAGCAAATCATTCGACCTTAGGCTATAAATTCTCTTAATTACTCTCGAAGTATGAGAATTCTCATAGAAATTCTCTAAGGCACCAAAACAAAGTAGAAGCAAACTCGAAAGAGAAAAGAGCAATGAAAGAATAAAAAAGCCACAAGAAAGAAAAAGCATACCAAGTGTTTGAGTAAATGCTCTCAATAGTATTCAACTACTATGAATTATTACAATTAAGTTATTACAAATAAAAAAGAAGACCTCTATTTATAGTTGAACTCCCACAAATCCAACAGTATAGATCAAATTACATCAACTATTGATATTAGTGTCTATCTATAAGATGAGAGTCCTAAGAGATTTAAACTCTATATATTTTTATCCCTTAGGATTTATAATAATTATCCTGGTAACTCTAGTTTTACTGGAGTATTTCACTAGACCACTAAATTTTCAAGTAGATGAGCTTCTCCATATATTTCACGAATCAGACAAGTTTATGTAGATCAAATGAGTCATTTTTAATCAATTAATCTTCATAGAATATTCTGTATGCAAAATTTAAGAGTTTTGATCCGTGACCTATAAGATAAGGTAGATGCGAAACTGAAATTTGTTTTAGTTGAAAACAAAAATGTACATGGTTGAAAGATGCGCCCCTTGTTGTTCGTCTCCTTTCATAAAACCAAAAATTAAAATTTTTGTCTCAATAAAATTCCTTTTGATAAGTTTAAGGAATAATTAATAAAATATAGAAGAGATAAAAGATGATAAAATAAAATAATCGTAATATAAAATTTTAAATTATTATCTAAATAAAATTTCAAAATAAAATTCCCTAGTGTAAAGACACGTTCATAAATTTCTTTTATGTCCAAAAATTTCGGGAAACCCGTGTCGAAATCATTTTTTTGTTTGGAAAACGGGCCGACTTTAAGAGAGAAAAACGGAGTCGCCACCAATCATTTTTGAAGTGTGATTGGGCCACTTTTGAAAACATTTTGGTCTACAAATTTTAAGAAAACGGGCTCGGGAGTCGGTTATGCACGAGGAAGGATTAGCACCCTCGCAACGCCCAAAATTGGTATCGTGTTGATTGATTAATGTCCTTAGTATCGAAAATTGGAAAATATTTTAAAATATGAATCTTTAAAAATGTTTGGATAACTCGCATTGGATATCGAAACTCTCTTGTTTAGAAAAGATGAAACATCACATCCAGCACGATAGGACACGATGTTTCAAACCCTCAATACCAAGATCGTTCCATGATTTCCAAGATCCATGCATCTGATTTAAAAAAGGGTATTCCGCTATTTGGTCAAACTAAAAATCGAATCCCAGCACGATTGGGCACGATCTCTCGAATTTCCAAATATGAAATATTGCCTTTATTTAAGAAAACCCACTCAAAAGAATCTTTGAAGGATATTTAGTTGTTTGGACGAACAGAAAATCGAAACCCAGCACGATTGGGCACGAATTTCTCGGACTTCCAAACACGAAACATTGCCTTATTTTCAAAAAAATATTAAAGGACATTTAGTAATCCAGAGGAACGAAAAATTGAAGCCCAGCACGATTGGGCACGATTTTTCGGACTTCCAAACACGAAATATTACCTTTGTGAAAACCCCTTTTTTATGAATTTTTAAAACATAAAGATAAAAACATTGAAAAGTAAACACGGTGATAATATTAATATTAACAAGAAATAGTAGTAAAAGAAATGAAGGTATACTAATAATAATAAAGGTAGTAGATATAAAAACAATATATAATAATATACGATAAAATAATTAAAGAAACCATACATATAAATACATATAATAGTATAAAAAAAAGAAAAATATTAGTAATAATATAATGATAAATATAATAAGTCTTGTATAGTAGTAATAACATATATATGTAAAATAATAATGAAGCAAAATCATAATATATAAAACAAGCAAACAAGTATATACATAACAATAAGTATCATAGAAATAATAATAGGTATATATCGTAGAAGGAAAAAACAAACCATAGTATTAATAATAACAAGACAATAATAATAAGATTAGCAAAAAAAAAATGATAGTAGTGATAATAAAATATTAGCGAGAAATATAATAGTAATAAATATAATAACAATAGTATGCATAATATAAAGATTCAAAGTAAAAATATTAAAAATAATAGCGATAATAAATGTAATAACGAAAGTAGAAATAATGAAACAAAAAAAATATTAAAACAGTAAGTACCATTAAAAAAATAACCAATTTGTGAACAAATTAAAACAGGGACCAAATTAAATCAAAACAGAAACTTTGGGGCTGAATTTAAAAACAAATGGAGATGAATGAGTCAATTGAAACACGCGCGCAACCTATAGGGACCGAAATGGAAATAAATCCCACTCAGTGAAATGCAACGCTCGGCTGAGGACTCAATTGAAATAAAAGCGAACTTTTGGGCCAAATCAGGAATAAAGAAAACCTGATTATGAAACCATGGAAAGCGGAGGGGCTAAATGCGCAATTAGCCCCTCCCTAACAAAACGCGCGGATCCTAGTCCTGTCGGGGGTCGGGTCATGGTCGAGGCCCAAAACGACGTCGTTTGGCCCCGACCTATTTTCCAAAACGCGCCGCTTGGTGTAGCTATAAAACTAAAACTCTTCCCAAAAAAGTTCATTTTATCCTTTCTCTTCAAAAAAAAGTCCAAAACTCTCTCAAATCTCTCTCCTCCGTCTCCGATCGATTGATCTTGAAATAACGTCCCGTCACGGACGATCATAATATTGTCACCGGCCATCACAAGACGCAGTGGTGAAAATTCGAAAAGGTACGTTTTCTTTCCTTTTTTTATAAAATGTTTGGGACTTTTGGCATATATAAAAAAAAAAAAAAGAAAAACTAAAAGGAACAGAATCGAAATAAAAAAAAAAAAAAAAGAAAAAAAAGAAAAACTAAAACCTTTCGTTTTTTGCTATCTCTTTTCAGATCTCTTTGTATTAATTCCCTGTAAAAATATATATTTCCCCCCGATCTCAAAAAAAAAAATTCCCTTTTTACAGATTTCTCCCCAGCTTTTATAGCCTTTTAGGAAAATAAAACTGAAAACTCCTCGTTCCTTAGATTGTTGGGCTGCTTTCCTTTTCATTCGCAGGTACAACGCCGTGGACGCGCACAACGTGGAGAGGAGCCGTGCGGCGTGGGGGCATGGTCTCGCTAGCGAGACGTGCGGCGCGAGGACTTCTGCCTGACCTAGGGTTTATCCTCTTCTTTGGGTTCGGACCACTTTGTTTTGGGCCTTTTATCCTTTTTTATGGGGTCTGTTGTTGTAAATAGATGGACTGCCTTGGAACTGTCCATTGGGCTCCGAGTTTTAAAAATTGGGCCTTACAACCTACATTTTCAATTTTTCTCGTCTTTCTCAAATTTACTTCGTACCTAAATAAAAATCAAGTAATAAACTCAAATTTTCCATTAAAGATAAATCTTAAAATTGTACATAAACTTTAATTTAATATGTAATTATATATATTAACTTTAATTTGGTGTAATTATACACGTAAATGTTTTAATGTATACTTAAAATTTTAATTAATTATATACATTTAAAGAAATAAAGACATCAATTTATTTTATATTGAATAAATATAATTATTTATATATGCAATATATAAATATAAAATAATGTCATATCAATAATAGTGTTAATAATTTACAAAAATTTGATCAAATTAAAATTTAATGTATAAAATTACACGTAATCAAAATTTATATATATTATTATACATTAAACTATAATTCATATATAATTTTAAGATTTATCCCTAAAAATATATACATTCATTATCACGTTTGCAAATTTTAAACGGTGAAGATGTTTATTCCACTATAATAAATAAGTAAATAAACTTATCTATTTTCTACTATTTGACTAGCTAAACAAACACAAAACATACTTTCAAAATGAAAACACAAAACATCTACTATAAAAAGATTCAATGAAGAGTCAATAACACAATGAATAATTAAATGTTAATGTTAAATTGAGTTGGAGTATTAGACTCGTATTTATACCCCATTTTCCTCCCAACTTTTGAAATTTGGTACATTTATTTTTAAATTTAAGAATTTAATTTCTATATTTATTTGGTTTGAAAATTAAAGCTCAATTAATAATATCTTTTGATTTTTAATTTATGATGAGTTTTATTTAAATTTGAAAATATGATTTTTTTATTTTTAATTTTTAGTTACATATAATATTTTAATATTTAAAGGTTTAATGTAAAAAGTGAGTTATCTTAATTAGTATCATTATTGTTACTAGTGTAAGAAGATATGAATTGAATGAATTAAAATATATCTACCCTCCTATTAAATGGTTCAGAAAGGATTATCAATAGTTTTAGACATCCTAAAAAAAAATAATGGAAAAGACATACATTTCATTGTCCAAAGTCAAAGTATCACGGGCTGCAGATCAAAACTCGTAACAAGTACAAACAAACCGTCTTATAGAGATTAATTGATTAAATAAAACTAATTTAATTAATTTAAATTGATTCGATTCGTAAAACAGTAAAAAAATTATCTACTTTAAATCTTAGTGATCTAATAAAATACTTCAGTAAAATTAGAATCTAAAGCCCTTTAACATTCGCATCTTATAAATACACACAGTTGAAAGTGCGAAACTCCACTATAAATAAATATTTTCCTCATTTGTACATACAATTGAAATCTTTAAATAATAAAATACTTTTTCACAGCATTTAACCAAAAGCCGAATGCAAGTGGAGTTTTCACTTCTCAAATTGGCTTAGGCCTAGTTTGGATGGGCGGTGTGTTTACCTCCGGTGAGATTAAAAATAGCGGTGGCGGTGAGATTAGTTACTGTAGCGGTGAGACTGGACACTGTAGCAGTGAGATTAGAAACAGCGGTAGAGTGTGTGTTTGGATTCAAATGCAGCTGTAGCGGTGAGGTGAAAATAAAAAATGACTATTAAGGACATTAGATTAGAATTGATATATAATAGAAGTTTTTAAATTATTTTACTTATATAAAATTATTAAAGTATGTGAATTTATAAATTCATTTAATAAAATATTAAAATGTATCTTCCAATATTTTATTATAAATATTTTAATGAATTAAATAATCAATTTAAATTATTTATAAGATAAAATAAAAATTATTTTTAATTTTTTATAGTTAAATATTCTTTTATAATAATGATAAATATTATTTTTGTAAATAGTAACATTATACTTGGATCAAATTTTGAAGTATCTAAATGAATGGTTTTAATAAAAAAAATGAAGAGTTAATACTTTAAAATTATAAACAAAACATTAGAAGAGCAATAATATCATCTAAAAACTACAAGTAAGGATATGATACGAAATGAAAAAGATGTTATAATAGAATTAGAGAGGGCAATAGAATTTTTTAAAATTATTTTATTAAATTATTAAAATAAGTAAATTTATAAATTTATTTAATAAAATATATTTATTAAAATATTTATTTTAATTAATTAATATTAATTTTATAATATATATAACTTTCCATAACTTTTCTTTCAAGATCAGATCTTTCTTTTCGATTTTCTCTCTTCCTTCCTTCCTTCCTTCCTTCCTTCATCTCTTGCTTTCTTCTTTTTGATTCAGTCTCTTCCTTCCTTCCTTCCTTCCTTCCTTCATCTCTCACTTTCTTCTTTTTCGATCGCCCCTCCTCCTTCAAGGCCAAATTGATGCCTCCTCTGGCTTGGTGTGGTTAGAATACAAGACAAGGAATTCTTGCCGGAAAACAAAGGTTAAAATTGTAAAAATCATGTTGATCGGTGTTTTTTTTTCATTGAGTGAAATCTCCATTAAATTTCACCCTCCGGTGAGATTGAAATGTTATCTCATTGGACTTTCATGTCGATCAAACAAAGAAGGCAAAGTGAGGTTGGTAACAAAGAATCGCACCTCACCGGCAAAGAATCGATGAACCAAAGGCAGCCTTAGTTTCTGTAATATCCAAAGGAAACTAACCGTTATTTATTGTGTTTGTCGAAACTATTTTTTTTAAAAAACGAAGTCGACTTTAAAAATTAAAACAGAATCATCATCAATCTTTTTTTTTTTTGAGGTGTGATCAGGCCACCTTAAGATTGATCATTAAAATATTTTAATTTATTAAAACAATGATTTTGGCCTACAAAATTCGAGAAAATGGATTCGGGAGTCGGTTACGCACAAGGAAGGATTAGCACCCTCGTAACGCTCAAAATTGGTACATAATTGATTAATTAACATCTTAATGTCAAAAATTTAAAAAGATTTTAGAATACGATCCTCTTTAAAAGAAAACCCGAATAAATTAAATTGGATGCTAAGACCCTCTTATTTCGAAGCAGTAAAATATCACGTCTAGTGAGTTAGGATACAACATTTCAAATCCTCGAAACTAAGGTTGTCTTTTGACTTTTAAAACTCATGCATTTAAATTTAAGAAGGATATTCGGTTATTTGGTCAAATGAAAAATCGGAACCCAATGAAAGTCCACAGAGATGTCATGAGGAGATGAATGAGGCATAGGAATCTTGTCTCCATAAATTTGGCACTTATGGCATTTCTTGGTATAACTGATGCAATCCCCTTCTATGGTGGACCAGCAGTACTCAAACCTCATGATTTGTCTGGTCATTGTAAAACCATTAGCATGTGTTCTTCAAACACCCTTATGGACCTCTTCTAAGATTTTTAACCTTAACAACATCCACACGCCTTAGTAGACTAGACATCACTCGATACGATCATGCGAAAACATCTTTGAATCTTTTGAATAACTTCAATGACGTCTCGCATTGTCTCTGTGGTGATACAGGCTCTGATCTTCACCTCTTTCTCTTCTCCTAGGCTTATAATGACTTTTTGTAAGGTAGGATCTATTTTTCATCTTATTCTACCATCCTTAACAAATCGGGAGATAGTCTTCAAAGTCCTGAGATCCCTCTAGACATATATCTAGCTCAAAAGTAGATTTTGAGTCAGTAGCAGCATCGCTCATGTCGTTGATATCTAGGGATCTGTTGTAGGTATGAAGGAATATTCAAAGAATAAATGAATTTAAGAATAATTATTTGTATGGTATGAACATGAATGAAATAAAGGAATGAAAGAATATTTGCTCAAAGTGAGACACAAAATATATTTTTTATTGAAATAAAGATGTTGGGCATGAGCCTGTTTCACAAAAGGATTCTTATTGCTTCTAGGCTTAAAGTAACAAGCGTGTTTTGAACATTACTCTGAGTAAGCTCTAAAAAATACAGGGCTCTCTTCCACAGTCCCATTGTTTAAAACATCCCCAGGCTCATAAGGGCGAATGCCTGATAAGTTTTCTCCTCCGACTCCTTTTTCAGATATAACATTGATGCTCCCATTTTTGAACATTCCATCCGGCCTTCAGTATATTCATAGAATTCCAGTTCCTTATTATCCATCAGACCTTGCACCAAGGCTCTGAATTCATTGCACTTTTGAATCTCATGACCCTCTTCATCATGGAACTCATAGTAGTTCTTTACTTCTCCGGGTTTCTCCCCTAAATCTCCCTCAGTTGGGTTTTCACTTCTGCTATATCTGGCTTTATTCTCTTCCTTGCGCTCTCAATTATCGCGTTAACCCCTTTGTCAGAATGGTTGGGTAATGAATTTTCTGCATCGAATTTCACAATACCCATGTTGATGAGTCTTTCGATTATCTTTTTGAAAGCGGTGCAGTTCTAAATCGAGTGTCCTGTGATTCCTGCATGGTACTCGCATTGGGCGTTCGCGTCGTACCATTTGGGAAAGGGAGGTTGTATAGGTTTTAGGTAGAAAGGGGATACTATATGTGCATTAAACAAACTTTGGTACAACTCCCCATACGTGATCGGGACGGGCGTGAACAGGGGTTTTTCTGAGCTCGGTCTTGGATTAGGATCTTTCCTTGGGGAGACCTGATGGCTAGTAGTTGCTGTCCTTGATTGGCTTACAGTAATCAGCTTTGAATAGCCTTTGTCATACATACTCACATTATTCACCTTATTTTTCTTTTCTTCAAGGCCTTTAAGGTATTGATTTGGGAGCTCCTCTCTTTCTTTTTTGTTTGTAACGCTCTTCAAATTGTTTTGGGAGCTCCACTCTCACCTTTTTTTTATCTTCTCTAGATTATCCAGATTAAAGACAACAGGACTGATTGGATCATCCCTTGACTAGAACCTAGACCTATCGGGAAGTTCACCAGTATCGAGGTATTAGTCTGGTATTGAGGTCTGATGTTAACGGGCACCCTTTGTGGATACGCATTTGGTTGTGCTTAGGTGTTTGTTAGGGTAAAGCTTGAATGATAAGCGGAGTCCTCGTTGTTGTCCCTAGAATCAACTATAAGGCTTTTTCCTTTTTCTAACCCTCCAGCTAGCATCTGGTTTAACTGGCTCATCATGTTTCTTTGAAATTCTAGCATCTGATTCTTTATATCTTGTTGAATTTTGGCTAATTACTTAAGCATCTATATTTGCATTTGCTCTAATCTCTCCAATCTTTGGTCCATTTCTCTAGTCCTTGCTTGGGTACCATAATGATATTTGGTTGATAAGTTTTTGTTGGTTTCCAAATTAACTCTGAAATGATTTTAACCAATTAGGGTCTTTCCATGAAATTTAAATGCACATGATGTGATGTAATGTGAATGCATAAATGCAAAAAGGCGTCGATTCTAATTCAATTCCATTTAAAAAACTTTACTAGAAAATAAAATTCTTTATATAAAATGGATTACAAATATGGATTTTCCCTAATGCTCAAAGTTTTAACTTTCCTAAGCAACGAAGCCAACTCTTGACCTCTATCTGATTCTAGCTCATACTTTACGCTTAGCACGTCGGCTTGAATTGCCAGAGTCTGTAAATGATCGTCTACCTCCCGAATTTGAGCCATGGCCTCGCCCATAATGTAATCTGTGTTCTAACTTGATTCTGAGAATGATGAAGCTTTCCTTCCAACGTTCCTCACTTACCTTAATAAGCTCTACCCGGAGCTTACAGCTTTGTAATACAAACTCTAGTTCTTCTATCTTTCTTTTCATTTCTTCAATCTTGCTCAAAATTACCCTCAAGAATTATGATTTTTATGCTGATGAAGTGATTTTTCAAGTTCTGTTACTCTCGCCTTTAATTCCCTTTTGTCATTTCGGGCTTCTAACAAACTCCTTTCTAGTGCTTTTTTCTGTGCCTGAGCCGCCTAGAATTTTCTCTCCCACCGATCGATTTTGGTTCTTTCTTCTTAGTTCTCTTGTCACCATTGCTCGACATTTTTCCCAATCCGGTGGTTCTCATCGATAGACGCAACTTCTTGTAATCCATCTTCAAACTATCCAAGTCTTCCTCGGCGTTATTCTTTCTTTTCCTTAATTTCTCGACCTCTAGCTTTTAAACATCAGCATCTAGCCTTAAATGTATCTTTTTTTCCTCCAATTGTTCTATCTTCTTTTCAAGTTTTGAATTCTTCCTCTCGAAGTCTTACTTTATGATCTCTAGTTCTGACGAGATTACTTGTAAGTACTCTTCCATCGGTCGAACGCCTTCTAAATTTGGCCCGGAGATATTATCATTAACCCTTTTACTCCACCATCCACTGTACTCGAGAGTCGTCATTGAGCCTACGGCCAGCCTTTTCATTCGACGAGTATAGTTCTAAGCGTTAAAATCTCTTTTACCTTTTTCTTGTAATTATCTCCCCGGTACGAAAACTCACATTGAGCTAGCCCGTGCGTTGCTGATATGAATTGTCTTGATTTGTATTACCGTAATATGAGCAAAAGAGCATACCCAACGGCTCACCAAATCCCAAGCAAAAGGACCCAGTTAAAACTCCCATATCGGTAAAAAATTTTGTTAGGAATCAACTAAGGAGCTCTCCACTCGACGTCTTCTTCTTGGAGATTTTGGAGGAGTGTTATCCAATTTTCCTCTAATATGTCATCCCTTCTTGACGTGGCCACTATCTCCTTTAATGGGGAGTAATTCCTGGAGAAAACTCGATATGAAACCTTATCCACCTTCCAAAAATGATTGTGGAACTAAGCTAACAACAACTGTGTGCACCCTATAATCTGACCTCACCGGACCTCCTACATGTATTCAACCATCTAAATGTCTCGGCCAAGATTACAAGAACAGGTGTGACCCCTTTATCAAGTCGATCAAAGAGATTTGAGACCACCTCATCTACATACCCTAATGCCCTAGGAAGGTCATTAATCCGTAGATGCTCAAAGCAAACATGTCAACTCTCTTCTTCGTATCAGGATATGCTAGAATCAAATCTCTCAAATTCTTCCATGGGATGTACTTACATTCACCTTTCTGCTTAATCCTAGCTGTAATCCACTGCTCGCTCATTTCGATAATGTTCATCAATTTCTTCCAAAAGGTCGGGACATAGGCGACTCTAGAATAAGCTTTATCGACTTGAACCTTTGGACAACGCAGTAGGGCTGTATATTCTTCCACAGTGGGCACTAAATCGACCCTCCCAAAGGTAAAGCAACTGTATGCAGGGTTCCAATACTGAGCGAGGGCCCGTAACAAATGCTCGTCTACCCTGACGTCGAGTAGATATAGTAAATCCCCATAATTATAGTAGAATAACTGCTTAGTTTCATCATTCCACTAATCCCAAATCTCTTTTAATTCCTAAAGACTATTTTGCGTCACATTGATACGGGTGTAGTCCCATAATTCTGACATGTACCCCTCGGCTAGACTATCTCCTTTCTCTAATTGCATTTTCTCTGACCAAATACAGACAGCCGCGTTATCTTCCACTTTATCAAGAAATTCGTTCTCCATGATAAGCTCATTAATTTAGTAATTGAACTCGAATCGACACTCTTTCGAATATGAAATGACATGCAAACATAGCAAAACACAATAAGTCAGTACAACATACAAAAAACTCAAAGTAAATAAAATAAAATCAAGCACCTATCTGGGTAACCGCTAGGGTTTCTCTCAGTACTATCTAGGGTGGCTCCTAAGATTTTCTACATGCGGTTTGGTTCTAAAGTTGAGGTACCTGAGCTAGCAGATTCCTCAATCCTCACCCATTATAGGCTCATACGGATCGAGTTCAGTTTAGGGGAATACATTTCCCTATGCCTGCACGGAGATGAAAATCTCACAAAGACATAGGTACGGATGTATCCCGAAAGCGGTCCACTATCCTGCACGGAGGTGAAAACTTCACGAAAGAGTAGCTTCTCACTCCCACTTAAAAAGGTAAGACCAAACGGTCCTTGTGCAATATGATGCGAAAACATTCTACGAGACTCAAGCCACAATAGTCAAATGAAATAACACAAACAAATGCAATAAAAGGATTGTAATTTTTCAAATCAGATTTTCAGTTTTCAACAACAAGACAGAAAATAATCAATTTTACGGCTTGACTCTCTTTTGGGTCCCTAGCGAAGTCGCCAAGCTGTCGAAACTATTTTTTTTTTAAAAATGGGGTCGACTTTAAAAACGAAAATGGAGTCGCCACCAATCTTTTTTTTTTTGAGATGTGATCGGGTCACCTTGAGATTGATCATTAAAACATTTTGATTTATTAAAATAATGATTTTGGCCTACAAAATTCGAGAAAACGGATTCAGCAATCGGTTACGCACAAGGAAGGATTAGCACCATCGTAATGCCCAAAATTGGTACCTAATTGATTAATTAATGTCTTAATATCGAAAATTTGAAAAGATTTTAGAATACGACCCTCTTTAAAAGAAAACCCGAATAAATTAAATTGGATGTTAAGACCCTCTTATTTCAAGCAAAGAAATATCACGTCCAATGAGTTAGTATCTAAATTTCAAATCCTCGAAACTAAGCTTGTCTTTTGACTTTTAAAACTCATGCATTTAAGTTTAAGAAGGATATTCGGTTATTTGGGTCAAATGAAAAATCGAACCTAGTGAGTTAGGGCACAACTTATCAAAATTCCAAATACAAAATATTGCTTTTATGTTTTAGAAATCCTTACCTTGATATCACAAAATGTCACATCCCGTGAGTTAGGACACAATATTTTTGAATTCCCGAGGATAAGTTTTTATTTAACTTATATGCCTTGATTTTTAAAAAGGATAGTCAGTTCTTTAGGCTCGACGAGAAAAATCGAAACTCAGTAAGTTAGGATACGATTTCTTGAAGTTCCAAATACAAAAAATTGCATTTATTTTTTTCAAAATTTTCCCATTTTTTACGAATTTGGGTAGAAATTAATGTAATGTTTAAAATAACATGTTAGGTTTATTCGAGTATGGCTAAACGTGAAAATCTCATATTCAAAGAACAATTATGCGACATAAATTTATAAACTAATAAAGCATAAGGATCATGATAATAATAAAAATAAAAATATACATGATATAACAACATTACTAATGAAAATGATATTAGTGATGATAATAATAACAATTAATTCGATAATAATATTAACAACAAAACAAATCATAATGATAATAATAAAACACAATAAACCATAAATACGAGCCTATTTAAAATTTATGAAGAAGAAGAAATATATATATATATATATATATATAATAAATAAACAATTAAGGAGATAAATAATTAAATAAAAATAAATAAATAAGTGAGTAAATGAAACCAATATATGATATTAGATTTAAGTATTTTATAAGTAAAATAATATAAATTAATTAATTAGTAAAACTAATATAGAATTTTGGTAATAATAATAATAATAATAATAATAATAATAATAATAATAATAACAAAAAATGAAATAAATAATCTAACATTTGAAAACATATATAAATAAAATATGAATAATGAATAAAATATCATTATGAAAGTGATGATAATAAAATAAAAAGAAATAAGTAAAATCTATTAAAAATAAATATTGAATATTAAATATATCAATTTAATAATAATAATAATAATAATAATAATAATAAAACACTAATAATAATAATAATAATAATAATAATAATAATAATAATAATATTGAATTAATAATAAAATGGCAAAAATAATGGAGAAATAAAAAAAGGCTAAATTAAATCTTTAAAACAAAATTTCGAGGCAAATCGAAATAAAAATAAAATAAAATCAAGCACCTATCCGGGTAACCGCTAGGGTTTCTCTCAGTACTATCTAGGGTGGCTCCTAAGATTTTCTACATGCGGTTTGGTTCTAAAGTTGAGGCACCCGAACTAGCAGATTCCTCAATCCTCACCCATTATAGGCTCATACGGATCGAGTTCAGTTTAGGGGAATACATTTCCCTATGCCTGCACGGAGATAAAAATCTCACAAGGACATAGGTACGGATGTATCCCGAAAGTGGTCCACTATCCTGTACGGAGGTGAAAACCTCACAAAAGAGTAGCTTCTCACTCCCACTTAAAAAGGTAAGATGAAACGGTCCTTGTGCAATATGATGCGAAAACATTCTACGAGACTCAAGCCACAACAGTCAAATGAAATAACACAAACAAATGCAATAAAAGGATCGTAATTTTTCAAATCAGATTTTCAGTTTTCAACAACAAGACAGAAAGTAATCAATTTTACGGCTTGACTCTCTTTTGGGTCCCCAACGAAGTCTCCAAGCTGTCGAAACTATTTTTTTTAAAAATGGGGTCGACTTTAAAAACGAAAACGGAGCCGCCACCAATCTTTTTTTTTTTTTGAGGTGTGATCGGGTCACCTTGAGATTGATCATTAAAACATTTTGATTTATTAAAATAATGATTTTGGCCTACAAAATTCGAGAAAACAGATTCGGCAGTCGGTTACGCACAAGGAAGGATTAGCACCATCGTAATGCCTAAAATTGGTACCTAATTGATTAATTAATGTCTTAATGTTGAAAATTTGAAAAGATTTTAGAATACGACCCTCTTTAAAAGAAAACCCGAATAAATTAAATTGGATGTTAAGACCCTCTTATTTCGAAGCAGTAAAATATCACGTCCAATGAGTTAGTATACGAAATTTCAAATCCTCGAAACTAAGCTTGTCTTTTGACTTTTAAAACTCATGCATTTAAGTTTAAGAAGGATATTCGGTTATTTGGGTCAAATGAAAAATCGAAACCTAGTGAGTTAGGGCACAACTTATCAAAATTCCAAATACAAAATATTGCCTTTATTTTTTAGAAATCCTTACCTTGATATCACAAAATGTCACATCCCGTGAGTTAGGACACAACATTTTTGAATTCCCGAGGATAAGTTTTTATTTAACTTATATGCCTTGATTTTTAAAAAGGATAGTCAGTTCTTTAGGCTCGACGAAAAAATCGAAACTCAGTAAGTTAGGATACGATTTCTTGAAGTTCCAAATACAAAAAATTGCATTTATTTTTTTCAAAATTTTCCCATTTTTACAATTTGGGTAGAAATTAATGTAATGTTTAAAATAACATGTTATGTTTATTCGAGTATGGCTAAGCGTGAAAATCTCATATTCAAAGAACAATTATGCGACATAAATTTATAAACTAATAAAGCATAAGGATCATGATAATAATAAAAATAAAAATATACATGATATAACAACATTACTAATGAAAAATGATATTAGTGATGATAATAATAACAATTAATTACGATAATAATATTAACAACAAAACAAATCATAATGATAATAATAAAAACACAATAAACCATAAATACGAGCCTATTTAAAATTTATGAAGAAGAAAAATATATATATATATATATATAATAAATAAACAATTAAGGAGATAAATAATTAAATAAAATAAATAAATAAGTGAGTAAATGAAACCAATATATGATATTAGATTTAAGTATTTTATAAGTAAAATAATATAAATTAATTAATTAGTAAAACTAATATAGTAATAATAATAATAATAATAATAATAATAATAATAATAATAATAATAATAATAATAATAATAATAACAAAAAATGAAATAAATAATCTAACATTTGAAAACATATATAAATAAAATATGAATAATGAATAAAATATCATTATGAAAGTGATGATAATAAAATAAAAAGAAATAAGTAAAATCTATTAAAAATAAATATTGAATATTAAATATATCAATAATTAATAATAATAATAATAATAATAATAATAATAAAATAAAAAAGGTACGATAATAGTAATAATAATAATGGTAATAATAATAATAATAATAATAATAATAATAATAATAATATTGAATTAATAATAAAATGGCAAAAAATAACAGGAGAAATAAAAAAAAGGCTAAATTAAATCTTTAAAACAAAATTTCGAGGCAAATCAGAAATAAAAAGAAAGGGGAAGGATCAGATTGTAGTGTGCGAATGGAATGGAGGGACCAGAAAAGTAAATATCCTCGCCCTCCAAAACGAGTCACTTTGTGCGTGACCGAATTGAAATAGAAGAAAAATTATAGGGCAAAATTGAAAATAAAAAATAACTGTATTAAAAGGTGGAAAAATGTGGAAGGACTTGCACCGTGATTATCCCATCAAAGGGAAAACGCATGGATCCTCTAGCGGGTCGGGTCGCGCACACGGGTCAGGATAAAACGGCGCCATTTTGAGTGATTAAAGTTTGCCCCAAAACGATGCCGTATTGGAGGCTATAAAAGTCAAATTTTTTCACAAAAACTCATTTCCCCCATTCATTTTGAAAAAAAAAATAAAATTGAAAGAGTACTCTCCCCTCTCTCTCAAGCTCTCTAATTGCCGCTGCAGCCCGCCACCGTGCAAGGCAGTTGGAGCTCGAAAAAAGGTTAGTTTTTTTTCTCTTTTATATTATATTTTAATACTTATATAAATAGTAAAAGAAAAATAAAAATCTTTATCTCTACAAACAGTTTCGAAAAATATGAAAAAAAAAGAAGAAAAAAAGAGAACCTTTCTTTTGATATGCTTTGCAATTTTTTTTGTATTGATATTTTTGTAAGTAAAAAGAGAGATTACAAAAGCTTTCGTTTTCCATTTTTATAGCCGAATCGAAAAAGAATATCAAAATAATACAATTTTTTTTTTTTTTGTTTTGCTCTTCTCTGCTTGCAGTCTTTTTTTTGCAGGTACGAAAGCGTATAAATGTATAGAGGGTGCCGGTGTGACAAGGTAGAGGCGGCTAAAGAAAGACCTAGGGTTTTCTTCCTAATTTTGTTTAGGTTATGGGTTAGGGTTTAGTTGAGTTGTGTATTGGGCAAGAGATTTAGGCTTTAATTTCTTTTGTAATTTTAGACTGTTATTTTGGATTTAATTTTTGATTTAGGCCCAGGTCAAATTTGGTCTATTACAGTCATCTTCATCATCATCAATCATTCATCATCCAGTCAAAATCTGCTACAATGGCAGTAACCCAAAATTTCCAGACCCTAAGAATGGACTATCTATCAATCTCTTCGGCACTATCACTTTATAGAAAACCTGCTCAACTTAAAGGCATCCTTGCCAAGCTAAAGCCCCCACTCGTCTCTTTACAAGACGAAACTCCCCTCAAACCCATCGTCCCCAAAACCACTTCCAAGCAACGCCCTTTCACCGTCACTTACCTCATAAACTCATGCGGTCTTTCCTTAGAGTCCGCCATTTCAGTTTCTGACAAGGTACAGTTCCAGTCCCCAGAGAGACCGGACTCGGTTCTAACCCTTTTGAGAAACTACGGCTTCTCCAAAACCCAGATCTCAAATCTCATCAGGAAGCGGCCCATGCTTCTATTTTCCCACCCCGAGAATACCCTTTTACCAAAGCTCGAATTTTTTCAGTCTATTGGGTTGTCAAGCAATGAGCTTGCCAGGACTTTGTCTTCAGACCCCACCCTTTTGACTCGAAGCTTGGAGAACCAAATTATGCCCACTTACGACTTCCTCAAGAGCGTATTGTTATCTGATGAGAAAATCGTTGCTGCTTTGAAGCGTACGACATGGGTTTTTAGAAGATCCCTCGAAGAACCTTATGCCCAACGTTACATATTTGAGAGAATCAGGTGTGCCTCAGAGCTGCGTTTCCCTTTTATTGACTCATTTTCCGGAGGCGGTTATGCAAAAGCATGAACCCTTTGTTGAAACGGTGAGAGAGGTTAAGGAAATGGGGTTTGATCCAAAGAAATCCACGTTTGTGCTAGCGGTTCACGCCCTTTCAGGGAAAGGCAACAAGTCCATATGGGAAAGGTGTTATGAGGTGTACAAGAGATGGGGTTGGAGCAATGATGATATTCTATCAGCATTTAGGAAACACCCTCATTCCATGATGTTGTCAGAGAAGAAAATCATGAAGAGCATGGATTATTTTGTGAATGAGATGGGGTGGGCATCAAGGGCCATAGCTGAATGCCCTGTGGTACTGTTTTTCAGCTTGGAGAAGAGGATCATCCCCAGGTGTTCGGTTTTCCAGGTTTTGTTGTCAAAGGGATTGATAAAAGAAGGTTTCAGCTTAACCACTGTGTTGTTGCCTGTTGAGAAGCGTTTCTTGGAGAGGTTTGTGATGAGATACCAGGAGGAAGTGCCTGAATTGTTGAGTGTGTATCAAGGCAAGGTCAAACTTGAGGGATTATGATCAATTTACTTTCATTGTATCAGATAAGCCTTGGTTGATTTAGGCACCAAATTAGTTCACCATTGGAACTTGCATCTCATGTATATAGTGCCTCTTGATTTCATTTGTTTTTAATTATTTATTCTAATTGTTACCTGTAGACACGGTTTAGTTCATACATATTTGGGATTCGGAATAGAGACTTTTCAAATAAAGCCCGAGGATTTCTATTGCTGTTATGATGTTTACGGTTACAATTATCTACTTTCCCAATGTAGCACCAGTCGGGCTGTTAACTGGTATGTATCATCTTATGAGAACAGAGTATGGTGTAGATCAGCCGCAAGAGGTATCTTTAAAAGTAATTGCTCCAAGGTCTAACCTAGAATTTCGAATTTTATGACATGTTGGGAATCTCGTATGAAAATTATCCACGAATTAAGCGTATCTTAATGCCCGAAACTAATTACAGCTCTACATTTTCTTCTAGCTCAAACAGAGTAACTTAGATTATTTGCATTTTCCCTATGTGATTTCAATGAGGGTTAAACAGCCGTCTCTATGTCATAATTGCCACACCCTTATCATGTTAAGGCCAAAGGCATATATATAAAGTTCAATATACATGTGTATGCATATGCAGGTTAGCTTCAGTTCCTCTGCAAAATCTAAGATTAAAAACATGGTTTGTTGGGGAAGAAGATTTCGTTGCAGAATGAGGTCTCTCAGTTTAATTAGTATGATGAAGCTTTTATCCTGTAATTCTGAAATGACTGCATTTTTTATTTCTAGGATTGGATTTTTGTCGTTGACATGGAATCAAAATGGTGGGTTTTGAAATGGACAACTTATGTGTAAGCTGCAAAGTGTTCTCACTTTGGTGTTTGTTGATGTGCAGAACACTACATGAGTCGCGTTCACAAAGCTCTTGAGCGGCCATTGTTTAGCGTCTCTAATCTTTGAACTTCTTTTTACTGAAGTTGTGTCGCTCCAATCGACTTTAGAGTGTTAAAATTTAACCTCTCGGCTCTTGAAATTAAATTTTAACAGTTTAAATAATTTGTTTAGAAAATTTAAGAGGTTTAATTCAAAAATTTTAGAAGTTTTAATGATAATTTTAAAAAATTTAAACAAAAACTACATAAATTTTCGAAAATTTTGCGGCTAAGCCCCTCAGCTCCCATTCACCCTGTTGTATATTAAAATTTCGAGCCTATTGTATATTAAAATTTCGAGAAGGGAAGGGATTTATTTACATTGGTGTAAATTTTTTATATATTTTTGTGATTAATATTTTAAGAATTCAATTATTGAATTTATCGATATAATTATACTTGTTATGCATGTAATTTTTTAGCCAATCTAATATTTCTATCACATTGATCTAAATTAAAATCTGTATATATTAATATTTATTAAACAACATAATTTTTTTACATAAAATAAATAGTTAAAATTTTAAATTTACAACAAAGTTGACATTAATGAAACTATAGACACAAATACCAAAATTATACATCAATTTTGATACAATTTGCAATGTTATATATCAACTTTAATTTGATGTATTTGTATACATCAAACTTTAATTTTGGTGCAATTTTCACATTTCACTAACTGTTATCTATGTAATACAATTTTCATTAAATCAAGTGTAGTTATTGACATAACATTTTATTTTATTAAAAACAAGCAAATAAATTTAAATTATTTCTACTTAGATTAAAAAATTTGGGAAAAATTATTTTTTATTTTTCCACTCTATCAAAGCACATTCCTATCGTTTAGTGATAAGTGTCAAAAGTAACAAATTTTAGCCTCATTCTTAGTGCATATTTTGGGTGATTATATGGTTTTAATTGTGAATTATATACTCCTAATTCTTTATATCCATGTTTTGGTGTTTAATAGAGCACTTGGGAGCAATATGAGTAAAAAACGGGTGAAAATTAGAACATTGGAGTAGTCCGAAAGCTAAACATGGGTAGGAGAGAACCACACGGGCTAACCACACGGCTATGTGAGCCACATAGACATGTGTCAAGGGCTTGTGGATTTCGGGAACCATGTGCGCTAATAGCTGAAAGTTACGATTTTTAGGTTTTTGGCACTTTAAGAAGGTATAAATAAGGAAATAAAAGAGTAGGGAAGCAATCGTCATAGAATAGCACGAGAATTACTCAAAGAACACCATTGGAGCCAATTCCCAAGCAATTCTCCATCAAGATTCAAGAGTCCAAGTTGATTTCCAAGGGAGTTATCATTGTTTTATTTTATTTTAGTGGTTATATTGTATTTTTTGTATTTGTTCTTACAAGTATGAACTAATTTTCTTAATACCTAGGGGAGATGAACCCTAAAACGATTTCTATTGTTTAATTTCTAGTTTTATGCAATAAAATCTTAGCTTCTTTGTTTTCAATTATTAATGCTTAATTGTTCTTGGGTTGATAATTCTAGAGTATTAATCCATGTTTGATATGCATCGAAAGAGATATTAGCATAAGTTAGTAAGGTTGAATAAATTGCATAAATTAGATTGAGAATTTTAGATGAATTCCTTCTAGGTATTGTGATTAGAACTTGCATAGTCTAATACAATTGCATAGTCTAATAGCTATACTATTAATTGATAGGTGCACTTGCCTTAGTCAAATTATTAGTTAGTTTAGCGGACATCAAGTTTTGGGCGTCGTTTTCAATGACTAGAATATTAGGAAAATCTTATTTATGGTAATTTAACCATTTTTATTTTATTTTATTTTATTTTTAAATATAATTTTGAGATATTGATTCATATTTATTTGGGTTTTAATAGGTTCTTTTGGTTTATGACTAGAGGCAATTCATTGGAACCAATAATTTTTTATAGTAAGATTGAAAGAACTACTCACATAAATTAAAGAGAGCTTAGAGAGGCAAGGAAAAACCAACATTAGATTTTCATAGGTAATCAAGAGAAAGGAAACGTTATTGAAGAAACAAATCCTCCACTGTTGACTATGTATGATTACGCCAAGCAAACTCTGATAGGGCTGAGTTTAGTATCATTAGACCGTCGGTTGCTGCAAATAATTTTGAGATGAAGCCGAATACTTCAGATGGTGCAACAGTATGTTCAATTTGATGGGTTAAAAGATGAAGATCCAAACGCGTATCTAATGAATTTCTTAGAGATTTATGGTACTTTCAATATCAATAGTGATTCTAATGATGACATACACCTCAGGTTGTTCCCATTCTCTTTAAAAAACAGAGTGAAACAGTAGTTGAGTTCACTTTCACAGGGTTCTATCACTATTTAGGCTCAGATGATAGAGAAGTTCTTGCTGAAGTATTTTCCACTAGTCAAGACTGTCAAGTTGAGGAATGATGTCTCTTTTTTTGCTCAATTTTAGCTTGAGACACTTTATGACACATGAGAGGGATTTAAGGATCTGTTAAAAAGGTTCCCTCATCATGGTTTACCTTTGTGGCTACAAATTCAAACCTTCTATAATGGTTTAAATCCTTCAACTAGGCAAATGATCAATGCAATAGTTGGGGGAACACTGAATAATGAAACACTTGAAGCAACCCAAGAGTTTATTGAGGAAAAACATTGAATAATTATTAGTGGCAAGTTATGAGAGCGAAACCTAACGAGGCATTTGGTGTTTTTTATGTGTATGCAGTTACTATGTTGGCAAGTCAGGTTGAAACTATTGGCAAAAAAATAGATGGTTTCAGTTTAGGGAAGCATGTGACTCCTGTGATGCAATATGATGTGACTGGAGTGTTATGATTAGTCAAAAATGCTTACCTTTGTTGCCTAACATGGAACATGTGTAAGTTGAGTATATGAGTAATAATTTCAGACCTTAGAATAACCCTTATAGCAATACCTATAACACAGGATGGTAAAATCATCCAAGCTTTACCTAGGGTGGTCAAGAGAATTAAAGATCACAACCCCCTCTTGGTTTTCAAACAGCTTCACTAATAAGAGAAGAAACCAGATCTTGAAGAGATGTTGGTTAAATTCATTTTAGTTTTAGGAATTAAATTTCAGAACACGGAAACAACTTTAAGGAATCAACATGCATCTATTCAGGGTCTCGAGAATCAGGTTGACCAACATAATAGATTAGTTTCAGAGAGACTACAAGGCGGTTTACCTAGTAACACTTAAACCAATCCAAAAGGGCAAGTCAATGTAATTACTTTAAGAAGTGGAAAGATGTTAAAAGAGCCTGGAGAGAAGTTGAAACAAGAGGTTGTTGAGAATGATGATAGGGTTGAGGATAAAAAGAAAGAGCAAAAGCCAATGCTTAGAGAATACAAACCAACAATCTCATACCAACAAAGTTGAAAAAGATCGCATGGATGAACAATTTGGTAAATTTCTTGAACATTTTAAACAATTGTATATTAACTTACCATTTGTTTAAGCGCTTTTGTAGATAACTAAGTATGCCAAATTTTTAAAGGAGATTTTGAGTAATAAAAGGAAGTTAGAGGAGATGTCCACTGTCGAGCTTACTAAAGAATGTTCAACCATTCTCCATAACAAACTACTTACCAAGCTTAAGGATCTAGTGAGTTTTACTATCCCTTGTTTTATTGGTAGTTTATCTATTGAGAAAGCTTTAGCTGATTTAGGTGCTAGTATAAATGTAATGCTTTATAAAATGTTTAAGCAACTTGGTCTAGGGGAACCAAAGCCTACTAGGATGAGCATTCAACTACCTGACATATCAATTAAGTATCCTAAGGGTATTATTGAGGCTATGCTTGTTGAAGTAGATAAATTTATATTTCCTCTTGACTTTGTGATATTTGAAATGGAAGAGGATGTTGAGGTACCTTTGATTTTAGGCTAACCTTTATTAGCCACTTCTAGAGTTGTTATCGATGTTGGTAATGGTAAACTGATGCTGAAGGTGGTGATGAAGAGGTTACTCTTCAAAAATGTGATGTTATGCGAGTTTCTAGTGAGCAAGATGATACTTTTTATTTTGTTAATTCTATTGACCATGTAGCTCAACATTCTTTAAAGGAAATTACTTATGATGACATCTTGGAACTGTGCCCTGTTCAAGGTGATAGAAGTCAAGGAACAAGTGAAAAGAGAATCTTGCAGCTCAATGAGCTAGATGAATGGCGATCAAATGTTCATTTAAAGAGGACAAAACAATTCATAGTTGGAAACAAAATGCTGCTAGACAATTTAGAACTACAAATGTTCCTGGAGAGCTTAAGTCATGACGGCCGGGTCCATTTGTGGTAAAACACATGTTTCCATTTGGACAAATTGAGGTGACACGTCCTGAATATGACACGTTTAAGGTAAACAATCATTGTCTCAAACTCTATATTGGTAGTGATGTTGATAATGGGAAAGAGGAGTTTAAATAAATGCTTCTCGAGAGGAAACTCGAGTGTTTATCATTATTTATTTATTATTTTATTTATTGCATGTGCTACATATTTTAATTTTATGTTGATTTTTTTATTCCTTTATTTTTAGTTCTTTGTTTTTAAAAAAATGAACAATTTTGCTTAAACCATATGAGTTGAAGACATGGCCATATGAATCACATTGGCTAGCCACAAGGCCATGTGACCTACATAGCCTAACGACATGTCGTGTGAATACTGGAAGGGGAAAAAGGTGGAACCACATGGTTCCCGAAAGGCACATAGCTTGGCGACATAGGCGTGTGAATATTGGAGTGTAATTTTATTTTTTGCAAAAGACACAGGCCTAGAGAGGCACACACGATTTGGCAACACTGCCGTGTGGACCACTTGGCTTGGCAACACGGTCGTGTGAAGATTGGAAAGGGTTGTTTTTGGAACCACATGTTTCCCGAGAGTTACACAGTCGTGTCCCCTATTTTTCAAAACTCACCATTTCATTTTCATTTTAGTTTTTATTTGTTCTTTCTTTCTTTTTTCCTTTCCTTTTCTTTTTGCATCCCCTTTGTTTCCCAAACCCTGTTACCCTTTCTTCTCCTCCTCTTTTACTCCACCATTTATTTTTCTTTCTTCCCCCTTTCTTCTTTTGTATTTCATTTTTTTCGTTATATATTTTTTCTTTGTTTTTTTTCCCTTTCCCTCCTCAATGCCGACTCTTCTTCCCATCCCACTTTATTATTATTTTATTTTTCACTACATTTTTATTTGTTTTTGTTTTGCTTTCTTTTTAGCTTTTTATGTTATTTTGTTTCCTTTTGGTTGTTGCAAGGATAATTGTACTTCACTACGGATCTCCAATGCTTCATCCATTCATCCCAATATAGGGTAGTTTCAATTCTTTCTGCACTTTATTATTTTATTTTTTTTATATCTTTGTTCGTACATTGAGGATAATGCACATCTTAAGAGTGGGGAGGATTTTATACTTTCAATCATCTTAGTCCTTGAGTTTTTGCATGTTGCTTAAGCATTTTTCTTAATTTTTGCATGAGAGTTATCTTTTTCAAATCTAGAGTTTTGTTGATTATGCTTTGTGATAGTATTTGTATTCATATATATATATTTTATACTTTAATTCATTAAAAAGTCAAGCATGATACGTTGTTTTTAGAATAATTAATTTAAGTTTTCTCCCTGAACTTAATAATTGTCTTGAATATAACTTTACAAGTTTTGACATCAAAACCGTATTTTTTTGTGAGCTTTTGAGCCTGTAGAGCTTCCATCCTTTCGTGCTCATTTTATTTTGTGATTTTGAATGTGTCAACTAGGTTTGTTATTCTAGAACTTGCTTCGGTTATGCATGTCAAGACCAAATTAATGATTTGATATATTGAGATGATAGAGACACTTAGGATTTAACCCATTTAACCTTTAAATAGCCTACTCATTTCATTGCTCACTAGTAAACCCCATTGAGCTTAATCCCTTTTTGTGTATTTATCACCCATTCATTTTAATCCTTAAACCCCATTAATTTTTTGAATTACCATTTTATTTCTTTCCTTCGCTCAAGATTTGATTTTGGTAAGTTACCTAACTATGTTCAATCATTCATATTGTTGAACTTTTCTTTGTGAAAAAAAAGAAAAAAAGTTTGGGCTATTTTGTTTAATTGAGATATCAGTTCTCTTGTTATAAGCCTCATTATCTTATTTGAGCTTAAATAATCACTATCATATGTTATATAAAAGCTCACTTCATTTCTTTGTTTCTCATTAATGTTAATTCTTTGCAACTCAGCATCTTATTCTTTTGGTTTGGCAACTCATCAATTCATCTCTCGATTATAATCACCTTTTATACCCTCCCATACCTTTAACCTAAACCCCATTACAACCCTTGTTAAGACCTCTTGATATTTGTGTTATCTTATATTTATAGTGGTGGAGACTTGATTTTTAAGTAAGCTTATGGTAATAACATTCCTCGTTTGACTATTGACTTGTCGTTAATTGCAGTGGTAATTTAGATACATTTCGACATTTAAGGAGATTGTTTTCTAGTTATTTTAGTATTAATTATTGTATTTTGGTACTTAGTAGATAGTATTAAATATTAATAATATAAGTGCTTTTACACAATTTTGAGTGTTAGTGACCTATTAGGCCTACACGAGCTTTAGGTAGTTTTAATTTGTGTAATTGAGTATGCAAGATACTGAATTTAGGGCCCAATGGATGTAAGAACTTGGGACGAGTGATGCACAAGCTTCCTAAGCCTCTAAAATATGAAATGAACCTAAGAACCCACAAATACATGTCGTGTTGCGCCATGGCTTGTGTATGGTGCAACATAAGACCGACGTGGAACCCAAGTATTTTGAGGCTATTTTTGTCCGCACAATCAACTTTATACGAAGACCTAGGACGTGTTGAAGACCTAATTCAGGCTGCTAACACTTCTATAAATAAAACCTTAGGGGTTTGATGTAACTAAGTCGTCTTAAACGTATCCAAAAACTCTCATCCTTTAGGAGTAGGATTTAGATTAAGTTTTCTTTTGTTTTCTTAAAATGCTTGATCTTTTCTCTTATAATCGATAAAACCTTAGGGGTTTGATGTAACTAAGTCGTCTTAGATTCATCCAAAAACTCTCATTCTTTAGGAGTAGGTGATGGTGGTGGAAAAGGTCTTAAAATTTATATAATGAATGATCGAGCCTAGAAACTAACTATCACCATGATTGAGGCAAGTGCACCTATCGAACAGTAGTATAGTTTAGTGGCAAAATCGGATTGTCGAACCCAAGGGAACCAAAAGTACTAATACTAACTTTCTTCTTATTATTTAGCTTAAGAATTAATAGAATGGTTGTTTAATCTAAAATTAACTAACTACTAAGCTAAAGATGCTAAGACACAGAGAAGGAATTAGGGAAATACTTGTGGAAAAACCAATTGATTAGGACAATACCCAAGGATTAATCCACTTAGACTTCACTTGTTATCTAACTCTGAACTAGATGATTTATTCACTTGACTTGATCCGTAGGATTCCCTAATTTATATTAATACCTCTCTCGAGGCTACTAACATCTAACACTAGGTTGATGAATTGAAATATCTTTCTAATTAAAACCCTTAGAATTGCATTAACTCGACCTATGGACTCCCATATTAGGTTTGACCCTAATCCGGTAGATTTTCATCATCCTATCTCTAGGGTTACGATCAACTCCGCTTAACTATGCTAGATCTACTCTTAAACAGGGAATATTCCTCCTCTGCCTAAGCACATCAATACTTGAATCAATATTTTGAAATATCAAAGAAAAAATTAAGAACACATAGTTAAGATGCATCACCTTTGCCCGTATTCGAGTCGAAACAGGGTTTGAGGCACTACATAGCTAATTTTTCTTAAACATCTAGAATAGGGTTATAAAATTTTGTTTAACCTCATCACTCACACATATTCAGCCTAAGAGGCCCTAAACATACTTCTGAAAAGTATCAGAATCTTTCGGGAACTTTCACGAGTTCAAGAAACTTTTTAACAAAACAGAGTCCATACGCCTGTTGATAAACTATAAAAGTAACATATTTTAGGCCCATATTTAGCATACTTTTGGATGATTTATCCCTTGAATTATGTAATTTGGTGCTCTTAATCCTTTGTTTTCATGTTTTATACTCAGGAGAGCATCGAAGGATGAAATAAACGAGAAACGAGCCTAAAACGGACCAAATCAACACGGCCTAGGCCTAAGACCACACGGCCGTGCCTCCCTAATTTACTCTAACACAGCCTAGACCCTGAAACACATGGGTGTGTCTCTTCAGCAGACTCGACCACGGTCTGAAATAGATTCACATGGGCGTGTGCCATGGGCGTGTTCTTGCCGCGGCCAAGAGGAGTTTTACTCGGAATAGGATACTTGGAGGAAAAGAAACATATTCCAAAGCCTATTAAAACACCCTATTAGGAATTATACTTGAATTAGGATATGTATGGGCCAAGTAAGGCATCTCAAAGTCTATATAAACACCCTAGGGGCAACTTAAAAGGAGAGTTCGGTAGAAGCCTTCTGCTAGGGCTTTTTTAGGGGGAACCTAGGGCTTTAGCTAGGGGGACGTTTGGATAGGCATCTGGCTAGGCCGAAGAAGGCAGATTTGTGGAGATTTACTAGAAGATAGCCAGTTAATTCATCTTAAGAAGCCTAAATTATACTCAAGACGGTGGATCTCTCCTTTAATTCCTTCAGGGGGTTTTAGGGATTTATTATGTTTTGTTTTATCTTTTCTTTTGAGATGTTTTCTTTTAAAATTATGAACTAAACCCTCAGATACCTAAGGGGGATGAAACCTAAGTTGAATCTTGTTATCGTTTGCTGAACTATATGATAAATATTTGGCTTGTTCTTAATTATGTGTTCTTAATTCTTGTGTTGATATTTTCGGGATATTAATTCAAGTATAATGTGCTTAGGTGGAGGAGAAAAAGTCCCTGCCTAAGAGTAGATCTAGTATAATTAAGCGGAGTTGATCGTACGCCTAAAGATAGGGTGATGAGATTTTACCGGATTAGGATGAAACTTAATACGGGAGTTCATAGATCGAGATAATACAATTCTAGGAGTTTTAATTAGAAAGAGATTTCAATTAATCAACCTAAGGTTAGACGTTAGTCGCCTCGAGAGAGGGATTGGAATCTTACGGATCAAGTCAAGTGAATAAATCATCTGGTTCAGTATTAGATAACAAGTGAAATCTAGGTGGACTCTTCCTTGGGTGTCGTCTTAATCAATTGGTTTTTCCTCAAGTTATTTTCTCAATTTCATTCATCTTTGTCTTAGAGTCTTTAGTTTAGTAGTTAGTTAGTTTAGATTAAACAAAAAATTCCCTTAATTCTTAAGCTAAATAATAGAAAGAGAGTTAGAATTAATACTTTTGGTTCCTTTGGGATTCGACATTCCGGTCTTGCCAAAACTATACTACTGTTCGATAGGTGCGCTTGCATCCATCGTTGTCTTAGTTAGTTTCCAGGTTTGATCCATTTTTATATAAATTTTAAGACTCGACAAAACAACGATCAAGTTTTTGGCGCCGTTGTCGGGGAACTAAAATATTAAAAACGCTTAATTTTTATTACTTTAGCTATTTTTTATTACAATTTATTTTTATTTTTATTTTTACTTTACTAAAGTTTCCTTTATTTGCTTTTGGCAGATAAATTTAGTTTATAGTGGAGATGACATTGAATAAGTATCAGTGGCAATTCATGAGGACAATTCCTACTAAAGCAGCCAGTGTCTTCAACCTCAACGCGGTCACCATGCCTCTTTTATTCTCTTTTCCCTCTTTTATCTTCTTCATCCATACCTCGTGTTAGCCGAATCCACAAAGGCCATTAGGTATCCATTTCTTCATAGCCAAAACTACCATTACCTTTCTTCTTTTTCTTTAAACTCTTACCCTTTTTCCTATTTTTATCAAGTGCCGAATACTCTTTAGTTTACCGTTCACTTTTGGGACACCTGTCGATTTGGTAAACTTCATCTTTGTTGAACCTTCATTCCTCCTTTGGCCATGCTAAATCTTTCTTTTTGGCCGAATAGAGGAGGGGTGTTTCTTTGTAGTACTCTAATATTTTGGTTTGACTATTTGTACTTGTGGGCGTCTAAACTTGTGTTATTTGTTTTGGGAGTAGAAGCCGAATCGAATCACCCTTTTTGTCGGGAGTGCAAGTTGAATCCTCGGGTGTTATTCATTAGGAGTTAATGTAAGAGGCAATCTTTCTTATTTTGTTATCTCTCTTTCGGGTTGGTAGCCAAAGCTGAATGGCTAATTGGCCCAATGTTTGGATGCTTGGCCGAATATAGGTGGAAGTGGTGTCACATTCTTTTGGAGATTTTCAGGATTCGCGTGACTTGTGAACCAAGCCTAAAGCTTTTGGTTTTTTTTGTCGATCTAGGTAAGGAGATCTATTCAGCTAAACGTGTAAATCTATTCATATCTTACTCTATGTGTTAACTCGGTCTTCTAACCAAGATCTGTTCTATGGACTTGAATGCCAGTAATTCTAAGGAGGGGGTTGCACCCGTAAACCCATCCCCTAAGTTTAAGAAGTGAGCAGTGTCAACGGTGTGGGATTGGCCACCGGATTGTGGGCCGGCTTCTGAGCAGAGTCATAGGCAGATAGCAGTAGTTTCGATTAGCGATAGTGTCGATGTAGAGAGCGTGACATTACGTGTTATTAGGTGTGTAACTCTCACACATATTGTATGTTAGTTATGTTATTAATTGTTATGCCTAAAAGCCGTAGTGACGATATTGGTCACTAGAAATACTATTGCGGGTTTGGATCAAGGATTCCGAGTAAGTTCCGTAATACTCTATTGTTAGTAAAAGTATGTATGAATGGAATGGTTAATTGTTATGCATTTGAAAGTATGATCATATCATATTGACTGTTAAACATGACATGGACTTGGGGTGTAATGTGATGAGGGAGAAAAACGTGATCTCTTTTAGACTGTCACCAGTGGTTTGGTACCACAAATGGGTTGGCCCCACATAATACCTTTGTGACTAAGTCTCAGTGGTTTGGAACCACCAGTGGTTTGGTACCACATATATATTATTTTGTGACTCGTCCGGTGGTTTGGTACCACGATGGGTTGGCCCACATATATTCATTCGGGATTGTCACGGTGGTTTGGTACCACAAGTAGGTTGGCCCCACGTATTCTCTTTTGTGACATTTGTCACCAGTGGTTTGGAGCCACCAGTGGTTAGGTACCACCAGTGGCAAGGTGCCACAGTTATTGGGTAAATTTAAGAGATGCGGAGATTGAACAAGATAGGTAGATTGGGTTGCATTGCATACATAACACATATGAATTTATGTGAGAGCCTAAAGCTCATTGGGATGGGGATTTACACACTGAGTCTCGGTGACTCACCCTTCCTGTGAAATTTTGCAGGTAAACCTTAGACCGAGGACATGGAGCCGGGTGGACTCAAGGTGGCCATGCGTAATGCTTTAAGAGACTTTATTTTAGTATTTATTTTAATCACTACTATTTAAATTTGGATTTTGGGTGTTGTAATAAGGCCATTTAAATGTAATTTGAGTTTTTTTTTCGTTATGATATTGGCATGGTTGTTTAGTAAATCGTCAAAATGAATTTTTTTTAGAAATGATAATAACACAAAACATTGAACTTATGGCTTTACAATGGGCTCATTAATGGGGGTTTTAGTAACAAATTGTCTCAAATTTTCAACTGGAACCCAAATTTTGTTTCAACACTCACTTAATATGATTTTCCTTAAAATCGAATTTGAATAAGAAATCTGAACTAAATAATTGTTTTAAACCCTTGTCAAAGGCATAGAAACTTGTAAAATTCCCTCAACTCTAGGTTTAGGTTCGATTTTCAAAAATTTTTCTTCTCTGTGACACGTCAGATTCGGTCGTAGCGGTTTGACCGTGTTTGGGGTGTTACAATTATGGTATCAGAGCCAGGTTCAAAAGCTCGGTTGTGAGTGTAAGGCCCAAAATAGTCTCCGTAGATGGTTTGAAAAATGTTTTTCTCTTTCCAGGAAGCGTGGCACCTGAGTCTCGGCAATGATCCGCGACGGTAAGTTTTTTAATCATTGGTGGTATGGATTAATTATTCTGTAAGGTGATTGCTAGTATTAAGGAATTTTACCTTAGAAACTGAAGCCTGTAAGAATGCATGTGTTCGCAAAAACAACTACTTTTGTAATATACTCATAAGACTGCTCGGTAATAAACAGTGGAAGAAAGAAAGATTAACCCATAAAATTCTTAATCAGATTAAATCGTGAATGTTAGTCAAGAGCACTTGAGGACATGGGCGTAATGTGCGTGGTTGTGGTAGGGGCATGTTTACTGTATTGGAACCGGTAGGGTCTGGTCATGGGTCAGAAAATGAGGTACCGCTACCGCTAGCTACTGGAAGCAGAGTTTCAGGGCCAAACGGGTGGAGATGATGCGGTGTCCCAGGAAATGTTGCAAGTTTTAGAGAGAGTTACCGGGGTAGGCACGGGCACAGGGGCTCAAAAATCTATGTCTAAACAGTTCCGAGCTAATAGAGCAGAAGTATTTAGGGGCGTTTCTAGCGTAGCCCCCAACGTAGTTGAGTATTGGTTAGAAGAAATTGAGCGTATAATGGATGATCTTGACTTCACGACAGATGAGAAGTTGAAAGGGATCGTGTCTCTCCTTTGAGATGAGGCCTATCAGTGGTGGCTCATGATCAGGGATGGTACGATGGCCGATGATATCACCTGGGATTTCTTTAAAATAGCATTCCATAGGAAGTACGTCGGATCAAGTTATGTGGATGCACAGCGTAAGGCATTCTTGAGCCTGGTTCAGGGGAGTAGGTTGATGTCCGAGTATGGGGCAGAATTCTTACGTTTAAGCCATTATGCCTAGGTTATTGTGGCCACGGACCATGAACACTGTGTTCAGTTTGAGGACGGGCTGAGGGATGAGCTGCGAGTGTTGATTGCTCCACAGCGAGAGAGGGAATTTGTTGCTCTTGTGGAAAAGGCTAAGATAGCCGAGGAGGTGAAGCAGTCCGAAAAGCAGAATCAGGAGACGTATAGAAATAAAAGAAGTCTTGGGCCATTAGGGTCTACTAGAGGTTTTCAGAAGAGGCCTAGAGTAGGTGGGCCGAGTCAAGTCGTGAAGCTTTATTTGCTATTCGGTAGCCGCTGCAGTGTGCTCGTCGGAAATTTCATTCGGAGAGTGTTGGGTGCGAGAGGATGCTTTGAATGTGGGTCGATGGATCATCGCATTAAGGATTGCTCACGGAGGCCAGTTAAGACACAACCCGAGGGTCAAGGGCTGCACAATTCAGAAGGGATGGTCAGCAGTCGCAGAGGGGTCGTGGTCCAGCCAGAGGAGGTAATGGATTTGGTCGGGGCCGTGGAGCACTGGGCAAGAGGTACTAGGAACATAGATGCGAGACAGCCTGGATTGGTCTATGCAGCTAGGCACCGAGAGGAGGGTGACACACCAGACGTTATAATCGATATGTTTCTTATCTATGGGATGCCTTATACTGCTTTGATTGACGTTGGTTTGACACACTCTTATGCTACCGGTACTATATCGGGAACTCTGAATGTAGGGTTGGAGACTTCTTCTAGGGAGATGATTGTATTTAACCCTCTAGGACAATCTGTAGTGTTGAATAAACTATATAGGGATGTACCTCTAGAAGTTCAAGGGGTAGTCTTCCCGGCTGATCTGATGGAACTGCCGTTCAGGGAGTTCGACTTGATCTTAGGGATGGATTGGCTAGGTAAGTATCAGGTGAATTTGGACTGTGCAGCCAAGCGAATGGTGTTAAGAACTATCCAGGGTGAAGAGGTAGTGGTGATAGGTGAGAGGAGAAACTACCTATCTAATGTGATATCCATTTTAAAGGTTGAGAGAATGGTGAGAAAGGGATGTAAGGTGTTTATGGCTTACATTTGTGCTTTGGATGTCAAGGAATCGACTGTGGGAAATGTTCATGCGGTGAAGGAATATTCTGATGTTTTCCCAAAAGAGCTTCTGAGATTACCTCTGGATCGCGAAGTGGAGTTTGGTATTGATCTTCTACCGGGAATAGCACGGTGTCTATTGCCCCATATAGAATGGCAGAAGGAGTTAGTGGAGCTGAAAGCTTAGATTTAGGAATTGCTAGACCGGGGTTTTATTTGACCTAGTGTATCGCCTTGAACGCCGGTACCATTCGTTAAGAAGAAGGCAGATCAATACGTATATGCATTGATTACCATCAGTTGAATAAGTTGAAGATAAAAAATAAATACCCATTGCCAAGAATAGACGACCTATTCGACCAACTTAGGGGAGCATCAGTCTTCTCTAAGATAGATTTGAGATCGGGCTATCACTAGCTTAAGGTCAAGGAGGCGGATATTCATAAGATGGCATTTCGTACTCGCTATGGTCACTACGAATTTTTGGTGATGCCATTTGGGTTGACCAATGCTCTAGCAGCGTTTATAGATATGATGAACTAGGTTTTTCAACCCTATCTGGATCAATTCGTCATGGTGTTTATAGACGATATCCTGGTTTATTCAAAATCTGAGGAAGAGCATGATTCACATCTTAGTGTGGTTTTGCAAATTCTGAGGGAAAAGTTGTTGTTCGCTAAGTTCAGTAAGTGCGAGTTCTGGCTAAGGGAAGTTACCTTCTTGGGTCATGTGGTGTCTGCCGAGGGGATTACGATGGACCCTTGAAAAATTGAAGCTGTGTTGGATTGGAAACCTCCTAAGTCGTGGCGTAGATTGAGTTTTTTAGTGCATTTGGGTATTCTGAGAAGGTTTGTAGAAGGGTTTTCTTTAATTACAGCACCGTTAACCAAGCTGTTAAGAAAAGAGGTTTCGTTTGTGTGGTCTGATAAGCAGCAGGAAAGTTTTGAGAAGTTGAAGAGGATTTTGACAGAAGCTCTAGTGTTAATTCAGCCAGAGGCAGGGAAAGAGTTCACTGTCTATTGTGATGCGTCACATACAGGGTTAGGATGTGTGCTGATGCAAGAAGGGAAAGTGGTAGCGTATGCTTCTCGGTAATTGAGACCTCATGAGGTAAATTATCCGACTCATGATATGAAGTTGGCTGCAGTGGTTTTTACCCTAAAGATCTGGAGACATTACTTGTATGGGGAGAGGTCCTTCGTTTATATAGACCACAAGAGTCTGAAATACCTCCTTACCTAGAAAGAGTTGAATTTAAGACAGCGGAGGTGGATCGAGCTGTTGAAGGATTATGATTGCTCAATTGAGTACCATCCGGGTAGGGCTAACGTGGTGGCAGATGCGTTGAGCCGTAAGGTAATATCAGACTTGAGAGAAATGTTTTCCCATCTTAGTCTATACGACGATGGAAGCTTATTAGCAGAACTGCAAGTGAGGTCGACATGGGTAGGTCAGATCAAATAGAAATAGTTATCAGATGATGTCTATAGCGCTTGACTTCTGAAAGTGTAGGATGGAGGGTTGGAGGATTACAATTTGAACAGCCATGGAGTCTTATGTTTCTGAGGAAGGATGTGCATGCCAAAGGATTCGGAGTTGAGGCATAGGATCTTGCAGGAAGCGCATAGCAACCCATACGCTATGCATTCTGGGGGTAGTAAGATGTATCGGGATTTGCGGGGGCAGTTCTGGTGGCCAGCTCTAAAAAGAGAGGTAACTGAATTTGTGAGTAAGTGTTTGACATGCTAGCAGGTAAAAGCAAAATATCAGTTACCTTCAGGGTTGTTGCAACTGGTCAGGATTTCGCAGTGGAAATGGGAAAGGATCACGATGGATTTTGTTAGTGGGCTACCCCTTACACCTACTAAGAAGGATTCAGTTTGGGTAATAGTAGATCGTTTGACGGAGTCCTCTCATTTCATACCGGTGCGGGTCAACTATTCTCCCAAAGATTGGCTAAGTTGTATGTAGTAGAGATTGTAAGGTTCCACGGGGTACCAGTGTCTATCATCTCAGACAGGGACCCTAGATTTACGTCAAGATTTTAGAAGGCATTGCACCAAGCGTTGGGTACAAAGTGGACTTGACCTGACGTTTCATCCATGATCGATGGACAATCTGAGAGAGTGATTTAGATCTTGGAGGATATGTTGAGGGGCTGTTTCATAGACTTCAGAGGTAGTTGGGAAGAATTTCTACCGTTGGCGGAATTCGCATATAACAATAGCTACCAATCTAGTATTCAGATGACACTGTATGAAGCGTTGTATGGTCGGAGGTGTCGTACACATACGTGTTGGACAGAATTGGGTGAGCATCAATTGTAGGGTCCAGAGTTGGTTCCTGAAATGGAAGACAAGGTTAAGTTAAGTCAGGCTCGACTGAAGGAAGCGTTAGACAGACAGAAGTCCTATGCCGATCTGAAGCGTAAGGACATAAAATTTGAAGTGGGTGACAAGGTTTTCTTAAAGGTGTCATCGTGGAAGAAAGTGCTAAGGTTTGGTCGAAAAGGTAAGCTAAGCCCCAAGTTCATCGGGCCTTATCGCATGCTAAAGCGTGTGGGACCAGTAGCCTACCAGCTCGAGCTACCTTCAGAGTTAAGTCAGATCCATGATGTGTTCCATGTTTTGATGCTAAGACGCTACCGTTCGGATCCATCTCATGTTGTACCAGTGGAAGAAATTGAAGTAAGGCCAAATCTGTCTTTTGAAGGAGAACCAGTGCGAATCATAGATCGCGATGTTAAGGTATTGCGTAGGAAATCGGTTCCGTTGGTTAAAGTTCTATGGTGAAATCATGGTTCTGATGAGGCAAAATAGGAACCAAAGGATGTGATGCGACAGCAATACCCTCAACTCTTTGGACCAGGTAATTTCAAGACCAAAATTTCTTTAAGGGGGTAGAACTATAACATCCTGAATTGGGGGCTTTGCATTTGTTATATTTTGTGTGTATGATATGCTCTGTGTGCTGTGTTGGTGTGTTTGGGGGTCCCGGGAAGGTTTGAGGTTAAGCCTGAGCCTTGCTAAAAATTTCTGTTTTAGGTACTTTAAGGGTAAGCTAGCTCAGTTAGGCCTTAAGAGATATTGTATATGTTGGATGACACAAAAGAGTGCCTTAGTAAGGTGGCAAGGAGGCGCCACTTAAGGTTTGAGGTAAGTGACGCCACTAGGGAGTTGGAGGAAGTAGGTTCAACTTGCGTATTCCTCATTTTAAGAACTATTTTTGGCGTCAAGGGAAGCAGAGGTAGAGTTCGAGCTGGGATGCTTGAAGAGGGGAGAGTTGAATAGGTCAAAAAAATTCAAATGTATGGACAAGAGTAAAAAGGGGGTTTGAAAGCTCTCAAACAAATTCGAATGAGTGGTCAAGAGGAAATTAAGGAGAAAAAAGAAGGGATTGAAGGGGTGTGGGGTGCTAGCCGAATTTTGAAAAGGGTTAGGTGATGTTGGGAATTCAATTTTTAGGTGTGTGAGAGTGTGCCAAAAATCAAAGAGGTGTTATCTTTAGGTGGTAAACTTTTGTGGTGTTAGTTTCAACATTTGAGTGTAAGACATTTTAAGCAATGTGGTCCTTTTCTTTGAATAGCTGAAATTCTCAAGAGCAAGTATTCATTCTTCTTTAGTCAAAACCAAAAATCAATTCTTTTCTCTCATCCTCCCTTTGCATTTTGGCAACTTAGGTTCTTTGCTTTGTCAACAGAAGTCGAAACCCCATTCTCCATTTCTTCTTTCTATCTCTTCTATTTCTTGTTTAGCCGAACTTCCATTCACTCCTAGTTCTCCTTTTCATTTTTGTTTCCTCGGTTTATTCTCTTTTCCCTCTTTTCTCTTCTTCATCCATACCTTGTGTTAGCCAAATCCACAAAGGCCATTAGGTATCCATTTCTTCATAGCCGAAACTACCGTTACCTTTCTTCTTTTTCTTCAAACTCTTACCCTTTTTCCTATTTTTATCAAGTGCCGAATACTCCTTAGTTTGCCGTTCACTTTTGGGACACCTGCCGATTTGGTAAGCTTCATCTTTGTTGAACCTTCATTCCTCCTTTGGCCATGCTAAATCTTTCTTTTTGGCCGAATAGAGGAGGGGTGTTTCTTTGTAGTACTCTAATCTTTTGGTTTGACTATTTGCACTTGTGGGCGTCTAAACTTGTGTTATTTGTTTTAGGAGTAGAAACCAAATCGAATCACCCTTTTTACTGGGAGTGCAAGCTGAATCTTTGGGTGTTATTCGTTAGGAGTTAAGGTAAGAGGTGATCTCTCTTATTTTGTTATCTCTCTTTTGGGTTGGTAGCCAAAGCCGAATGGCTAATTGGCCTAATGTTTGGATGCTTGGCTGAATATAGGTGGAAGTGGTGTCACATTCTTTTTGGAGATTTTTAGGATTCGCTTGACTTGTGAACCAAGCCTAAAGCTTTCGGTCTTTTTTGTCTATCTAGGTAAGGAGATCTATTCAGCTAAACGTGTAAATCTATTCATATCTTACTCTATGTGTTAACTCGGTCTTCTGACCAAGATCTGTTCCATGGACTCGAATGCTAGCAATTCTAAGGAGGGGGTTGGACCCATAAACTCATCCCTTAAGTTTAAGAAGCGAGCAGTGTCAGCGGTACGGGATTTGCCTTTGGATTGTGGGCTGACTTTTGAGCAGAGTCGTAGGCAGATAGCAGTAGTTTCGATTAGTGATAGTGTCGACGTAGAGGTGACATTACGTGTTATCAGGTGTGTAACTCTCGCACACATTGTATGTTAGTTATGTTATTAACTGTTATGCCTAAAAGCTGAAGTGACGATATTGGTCACTAGAAATACCCTTGCGGGTTTGGATCAAGGATTCCGGGTAAGTTCCGTAATACTCTGTTGTTAGTAAAAGTATGTATGAATGGAATGTTTGATTGTTATGCATTTGAAAGTATGATCATATCATATTAACTGTTAAACATGACATGGACTTGGGGTGTGACGTGATGAGGGAGAAAAACGTGATCTCTTTTAGACTGTCACTAGTGGTTTGGTACCACAAATGGGTTGGCCCCACATAATACCTTTGTGACTAAGTCTCAGTGGTTTGGAACCACTACCACATATATATTATTTTGTGACTCGTCCTAGTGGTTTGGTACCACAGTGGGTTGAACCTACATATATTCATTACGAGATTGTCACCAGTGGTTTGGTACCACAAGTGGGTTGGCCCTACGTATTCTCTTTTGTGACATTTGTCACCAGTGGTTTGGAACCACTAGTGGTTAGGTACCACCAGTGGCTAGGTGCCACAGTTATTGGGTAAATTCAGGAGATACGAAGATTGAACAAGATAGGTAGATTGGGTTGCATTGCATACATAACACATATGAATTTGTGTGAGAGCCTAAAGCTCATTGAGATGGAGATTTACACACTGAGTCTCAGTGACTCACCTTTCTTGTGAAATTTTACAGGTAAACCTTAGACCACGGACATGGAGCCGAGTGGACTCAAGGTGGCCATGCGTAATGCTTTAAGAGACTATATTTTAGTATTTATTTTAATCACTACTATTTAAATTTGGATTTTGGGTGTTGTAATAAGGCCATTTAAACGTAATTTGGGTTTTTTTTTTCGTTATGATATTGGCATGGTTGTTTAGTAAATCGTCAAAATCAGTTTTTTTTTAGAAATGATAATAACAAAAACATTGAACTTATGGCTTTACAATGGGCTCATTAATGGTAGGTTTTAGTAACAAATCGTCTCAAATTTTCAACTGGAACCCAAATTTTGTTTCCAACACTCGCTTAATATGATTTTCCTTAAAATTGAATTTGAATAAGAAATCTGAACTAAATAATTGTTTTAAACCCTCGCCAAAGGCATAGAGACTTGTAAAATTCCCTCAACTCTGGGTTTAGGTTCGATTTTCAAAAATTTTTCTTCTCTGTGACATGTCAGATTCGGTCGTTGCATTTTGATCGGGTTTGGGGTGTTACAAATATCATTCACATTTCTACTTCTAAATTCATCTACTTATCCCCCTATTCACAAGGAATAGTCAAGGACTTGTGTTTATCGTCATTATTGTAAGTATAAAGCCAATGCCACATTCTCGAGGTTGTCTTATATGGAGTCACCTCTAGATGCCAATGCCATATCCCGGATATGGTCTTATATGGGATTACCTCTAGGTGCTAATGCCATATCCCGGATATGGTCTTATATGGAATTTCCTATCATGTATCGATGCCATATCCTGAATATGGTCTTATACGATTTTCATATTCATTACCGAAGCCATATCCCGAATATGGTCTTATACGGGGTCTCAACTTCGGTTCGAGCCATGTCCTGGACATGGTTTTATACGGGACCTTATCTATTTCATATCTCAATGACAACATTTTTTATAATCAATATGGCCTATTAGGACTTTATTATCTCATTCACATTAACTACTCAATTTAGTAGAGCATCATGCATTAATATAATGCCAAGCATTCTCAACATGCTAACATAAATGTTGCTTTAATCACATACAAACTTACCTCGATTTCAAAATGAGCTAGCTTGTCAATCTAGTCCGATACTTTGTTCCTTCCCCGATCGAGGCTGGTCCTCGATTATTCTTGCTCTATTATAGAAATTTAACTCATTTTAACCACTATATTAATAAAAGCATTTCAAAAATCATGCTTAGGTAAAATTACTATTTTGTCCTTAGACTTTGGCAAAATGACGATTTTACCCCTAGGCACGGAAATAAATTCTAATCACATTTCTACCTTCAACAATTATAGGTGAACATTTAATGCTCTTAAAGTTATCAGCAAAAATCAACATCTCACATATTAATCCCAAACTTTATAACCTTTTCATCAAGGTCCTATTTGGTGTTTTCATGCTAACACCTTTCACAAAAGTTGTTCATCTAACAACTAAGACTCATTTTCTTCCATAACGATGAAACAATAAAAATGATAGCTCTCATGGTAAAACTCTAAAATTTTCACAATATTGCACAATAGTCCCCTCATTTGAAAGCTTAAGCTTTAGGGGTCTCAAAAGTACAATTATTTTCAATAAAAGATCACTAGAACACTTACTAGGATGAAGGAGAGCTTGCTGAAAATTTTGAGCTTTCAACTCTCTATTCTACTTGCAAAAATCGGTGCAGAAAGATGGAGAGAAAGATGATATCTTTTCTTTCCTTATTCTAATATTAAACTAGTCAAATTGGTCACCCACTTTCACCAACTTTGACCAACATTGTCCATCTTTGTTTCCTATATTAGCCTATGGCCGGCCAAGCAAAATATTGGGGGTCTAATTTCCTAATAAAGACCTCCAATTGAAAATCTATGGCCATTTGGTACTTTTAGCTTATAGAATGGAATTTTTGCACTTTATGTGATTTAGTCCTTTCTCGCGATTAAGCATAAAATCGTTAAAATTAAAGCACCAAAATTTTCATGCACATATGCTATCATGTTCTAACTCATAATATAACATGAAAATAAATTTTTCTAATCTCGGATTAGTGATCAAGATCACTATTCTGACCCCTAAATCGGGTTGTTACATAAGAACAAATCAAGTAATTATTATATGGTTCAAAAATAATAACAAGATCCATCTTAGGTTTCATCCCCCTCAGGTATTTGAGGGGTTTAGTTCATAATCATAAAAGAATACATCTCAAAAGAAAAATAACAAAACATAAAGAAAACCCTAAAACCCCCTGAAGGAGAGATCCTTAGTCTTGAGTGTGATTTCAACTTCTGGGATGGATCAACTGGCTTTCTTCGAGTGAATCCCACAATTCGGTCTCTCTGGCTCGCCTCCTTGGCCTAGCTGGATGCCCCCTTGAAGGTTGGCCTCTAGGGTGTTTATATAGGCTTTTGTAATGTCTTTCTTTGCCTCTAAGTACCCTAATCTGAATAAAACTAAAACAGGTCACGGTAGGGACACGCCGTGTGGCACGGCTGTGTGAATCGAGTCCAGGCCGTGGTCAGATCTGCTAGAGAGGCACGGCTGTGTGTCTTAAGCCCAGGCCGTGTGAGTTTCATACTTTGGCCCATTTTCTCCGTTTTGGCCTGTTTCTTGTTCTTTTCATCCTCCGGTGCTCTCCTAAGTATAAAAAATGAAATTAAAGGATTAGGAGCACCAAATTCCACAATTCAGGGAATAAATCATCCAAAAGTATGCTAAATATGGGATTAAAATATGAATATATTATGGTTTATCAAATACCCACACACTTAAGCATTTGCTTGTCCTCAAGCAAAAATCTCAACTCACAATTAGAATTAACTTCCCTCGATTCATAATTCTCATCAATAATATCTTATCATAATTCATGGATAATTTATACATTGGATAATTTAACTCAAAGAGTCCTAAAGATTCAAATAATTAAAGTCACAAGTTTGTAGCACGAAAAATATAGGTGTTTCCCTTTATCTAAATAATTACCTTTAATTCAAAATCGACAAGAGTTGACATCCTTACTAAAGATTCACTCAAATCACTCAAAGTGTTTAAGGTTCAAAATTAAGCACTCAAAAGTCAAACATGAAAAGTTATTACCATAGGCTTACATGAAAATCAAATCTCCACCACTATAAAATGAGATGATACACAAATCAAAAGGTCTTTAAAGGGTTGTAATGGGGCTCAGGTTAAAGGTGTGGATAAAGGCTGAATTAAAGGGTTAGAATCGAGATTGAATTGACAATTTACCTAACTAAAAAAATGAACTAATCCTGAATAATTACATCAATTGAAACTTGAAAATAATAATACGAGCTTCTTCTTCAAAATGTTAAATTTAAATGTATAAGTTCACTTAATCACAAAACTAATAATGAATATACTTCAATTTTTTAAAAACAAATTGAAATAAGTACATAATATAAGATGAATTCAACTACTGAAATAAAATAATTAGGTAACTGATCAATTCAATTCTCGATAGAAGGGTAGTCAAGAGAAATAGTGATAACAAATACAAGATGGTTTTAGGTTAATATTAGTAGGTGAGTCAATAGAAGGGTTGTTAAGATCAAAGAGGTTCACTAGGGATTAATTGTAAGGGTAGGCTTTTAGTGGAGTGAGTGGGTTAAATTCTAAGTGCCTTTATCATCTCTATATATCAAATCAATGATGTGGTCTTGACATGTATAATCGAAGCAAGTTCTAGAATAAAAAATCAATGTTGACACACTCATAATCAATAAAGTGAGCACGAAAGGAATGTATACTCTAAAAGGCTCAAGATCTCACAAGAATTATGGGTTTTTGATATTAACCTTGTAAATTTGAAACTTCAAGGTAATAATTAGATTTAGGTAGACAACCTAACAAAATTTTAATTTTTGAAAATAGACTCATTGATGAACCGTAAAAGTAACATATTTTAACCCCATATTTAGTATGCTTTTGGATGATTTAGCCCTTGATTTATATGTAAAAAGGTGCTTTTAATCCTTTCTTTTCATGTTTATACTCAGGAAAGCACCTGAGGACGAAAAGAACAAGAAACGGGCTTAAAACGGGCCAATTTGGGCCAAAGAGGAAATCGACACAGCCTGGACTTCAAGCTACATGGTCGTGTCTCGTCAAATTACTTCAAATGGCCATGCCACAATTTACACGGTCATGTCTAAATCAACAAAATCGAAACATAGCCTGAAGTCAATTTACACGGGCATGTACCAGTGCATTTCACTCCGATTTGGATACTTTGAGGGAAAGAATCACTTTCCAAAGCTTATTCAAACACCGAGTAGGAAGTATACTTGAATTGGGACACTTAGAGGCTAAGTAAAGCATTCCAAAAATCTATATAAACACCCTAAGTGTATCCTAAAAGAGGATGGTTAGGTAGGCCAAAGAGCTGAGCCAGAAGGCTAGATTTGTGGGAATTACTCGAAGATAGCCAGTTGATCCATCTCAAGGAGCCGAAATTCTACTCAAGACGGCGGATTTCTCCTTCAATTCCTTCAGGGGGTTTTAGGGATTTCTTATGTTTTGTTTTATCTTTTCACTTGAGATGTTTTCTTTATTCATTATGAACTAAACCCTTCAGATACCTGAAGGGGATGAAACCTAGATGAATCTTGTTATTGTTTTCTAAATTATTTGATAAATACTTAGTTTGTTCTTAATTATGCATGCTTAATCCAAATCTGATGTGCTTAGGTGGAGGAGGAATAGACCCTACTTAAGAGTAGATCTATATAATTAAGTGGAGTTGATCGCACGCCTAGAGATAGGGTGAAACCTAATATGGGAGTCCATAGATCGATTTACTGCTATTCTATGGGGTATTAGAGAAAGAGATTTTCATTAATTAACCTAGGGTTAGACATTATTTGCCTCGAGAGAGGGTTTAATATACGTTAGGGAGTTTTACGGATGAAACTAAGTGAATAAATCGTATGGTTCAGTGTTAAATAACAAGTGAAGTCTAGGTGGATTCTTCCTGAAGGTATCGCCATGATCAACTGAGTTTCTCTTCAAGTTATTTCCCAATTTGATTCTTTTTGTTTTTGCGTCTTTAGTTTAATAGTCGTTAATTTAGATTAAAGCAACTTCACTTATTTTAGGCTAAATAATAAAAAGAAAGTTAGTATTAGTACTTTTAGTTCCTTTGGGTTTGACAATCCGGTCTTGCCTAAGCTATACTACTATTCGATAGGTACATTTGCCTTTAATCATTGTCAGACTTAGTTTCTAGGTTCGATCATTCTCTTTATAAATTTTAAAACTCGATAAAACAACGATCACTCATCATGCTTGATTCTTTAATATCTTAAATTTTAAATCATCAATGCACAATTATCTATGCCTTAATTTAAAACATATCGATAAAAATCATAAATCAAAGGAAATTTCACTCTAATCGTAACATGAGAAAATTCACTTAAGAACAAGATATCATTCAGAATTTAAAAAGTTAGGCATAAAATTCACCCCCACACTTAAGATGTACATTGCCCTCAATGTACAAGGATAGATAATGATTAGTAAGAAAATCATAAGTTTAGGGAGAGAAGTGAAACTTCCTAAATTTTGAATGGATTTAATAAAGAGAAACCAGATATGATTGAGTAGAGGTGAACGTGGGGGAGCGCCTTGAGCTGTTTGAAATTAAATCCTCAAAGCAGCCGGTCTGATTTTATTGTATCGTAAGCTAAATCTAAATGGCATAAAGAATAAGAAGAAAATAATAAAAATAGAAATAAGAATAAAATTAAATAATGGAAAATGAAATAAGAAAGATAACGGGAAAATGAAAGGAAGAAGGGGTTTAAATAAAGATGCAACCCACGCCCATGCTCCTGCCTATGGTGCCCACACGGCCACGGCCACACCCGTGTGTAAGGCTATGTGGGTATGGAAAACCTGTGCCTAAACATGAAAATAAATAAACTAAACTAATTAGTAGGGTTAGTGCTCGGGTTGCCTTCTAAGAAGCGCTCGTTTAAAGTCTTAAGCTAGACTTACCTCTCATTCGCATAATCATGGTGGTTTGAGGAGGTGAAAATCCTTTCTCATGCTATCAATTCGATTATCGATATATAGTTTAAGTCGAGTGGTGTTTACCTTAAAAGTACCAAACTTAGGATTACTTACCTCGACTGTTCAAGTATAAGAAGATATTCAGTACCATGAAAGGGATTTCTTTGTTTGTTTTAAGGTCTGAACTGGCGATTCGAGGGTCTGTCTTATCCAACAATACATGTTCTCGTATTTTGATGTGATTTGTTGTTCCTATAAGCTTGTCTGGAGATTCCCTCTGCTTTGCTTCGTGTGGCTTAGATTCCTCCTTGAAATGTGCCTTCCACTCATCTAGTTCATTAATCTGAAGGCTTCGTTCCTCATAAATTTCTTATTTATTGGCACGAGGTCTATGATGTAGCTCAGTTATGTAATTTCGTGGTGTTTCCTGTAAGGAAGGTTGAACCATTGAATTTACATTCTCACCTTTATCGCTCGATGTCCTAGCCGAGTCAAGAGCTTGAAGAGTGATCATTTCATCACCTACATGAAGTGTGAGTCCATCTGTACCAACATCAATTTTAGATCTGGCAGTTGCTAAAAAGGGCCTTCCTAAAATTAGAGGAATAGTATTGTCCTCATCCATATCTAAAACAATGAAGTCTACTAGGAATACGAATTTGTCAATTTTAACTAGTACATCTTCAATTATACCTCTAGGAATATGAATAGTCTTATCAACTAATTGAATACTCATCCTAGTTTCTTTGGGTTTCCCTAGACCTAGCTGTTTAAACATTTTATGAGGCATAACATTGATGCTTGCCCCTAAATCAGCTAAAGCATTATCAATAGATAAACTACCAATTAAATATGGAATTGTAAAACTCCCTGGATCTTTTAATTTTTGTGGTAGTTTATTTTGTAACATTGCTGAGCATACTTGTAACACCCAAACCCGGCCTAGAAGTTAGGCTTGAGTCTAAAATTTCACATTAAAGGCACACTTCAAACGATTTTACAAATTAACCATTTAAGGCCCAAAAGCCCAAAATGCTTGTATCTTGTTAAGTTAAGATGAAAAGCCCATATTTTAGGAAAACATTCATATGTCAAGTTATTTTGAAAACCATGTCAACTTTAGAAATTTTATTTAAGTTTATTAACTGGATAGTTGAAATAATAATAATAAAACCAAAAATTTAAAGTCAATTAGGAGATACATGGCCTTATTACAATCCAATGAAAAACAAAGTATTTAAAATAAATTTGTTTGAACAAATTAAAACATCTGATCAGCTTGTAGTGTGGCCATCTCCGAGTCCTCTCCCACATCGAGCCGTTTATTCAGGATTACCTAAAACATTAAATAAAAGGGTGTGAGTTTTGAAACTCAGTGTGTACAACCCTTGGCAATCAAATCACATAAAAATATTCACATTGGGCCTAAGCCCTATCAAAATCGGTGGTCTTGGCCTTAGCCCATAATGACATCATACCATATCATATCATATTGTATCATAAGCAAACAAGGTAATGCAGAACCGTCCCAAAAATCCATCCGCTACACACACCATTTCCCTTCCAACCTTTATACACACCTGTGGGGATTTCTAAATTGACCCACCCATCATCTACACACCAAAGGTAGCACTCAAAACGGCACTACTCAATGTTGCAGCAAAGCTGCTAATCATATAATGGGCTTAAAGCCACCAGTGGATCCATGGCCATACGACTATGCGATCCTCAAATCTTCCTCCGTACCATAATTCCCACCCATATGCATCCTAAGCAGAATATCATATGAATGCATCAAACACACGAGTAACATCCATAAACTCATATTTGTCACACAGGGGTATTTTCGTCGTTACACTACCTAGGGGTATTTTCATAATTCTACCCAATAGGGGTATTGTGGTACTTTTGTAAAATAGGGGTATTTCGGTAATTTTACAAATATAAGGGTATTTTAGTAATTTTACAAATATAAAGGTATTTTAGTAATTTTACAAATATAAGGGTATTTTAGTAATTTTACAAATATAGGGGTATTTTAGTAATTTTAAAAATATAAGGGTATTTAGTCCCTCTCGAGTTTTAGTTATGAACTTTGGCCTATCAATAAGTCCTTGCGGCTAAAGTGAACAGACACTTAGCACCAGATAGGATTCTAGAGAAGAGGAGGTGGGCCACTAAGGCCGCTTAAGTACCAAGCTCTCCCTAGATCCAATCCTAAACATGCGTATGCCTGTTGCCACACCCTAATCCATAAACTTGTTCATGGACATGTTTAATTAGATTAAGTCTTATGAAATTTAAGAGTTGTTCAAACTAGGCCTAAAGTCCATAAACCCTAGCATACTTGTCTATGGCCCCATAAAGCCCATCAAACCCAAATTTCATCCCTACGACCCATTAGGCCTAAATCACATCCTTATGGCCTGTTAAGCCCAAAAAAATTCCAGATTATGAATTATGCTTAACTGAATCAATTCATACACCAAACCAAACGAACTCATCAAACCTAGCCTTAGGGCCCACTGGGCCCATTTAGCCACATTTAGCTTTTTGGCTTTTCGGCATTGCCAATATCGTGTGTGTAGTGTTTGTACACACCTGGTAACCTTGTGTGCTGCAAACCCCTTAGTCACAAACCTACAATCGACATTACTAGTGATTAACCAAAGCTTTAACACATACTTATCAAAAATTGAAACCACACCATACCCTTACCGTGTGCCTCATGTTCTAATAGCCCTTTCTTTACTACTATTTGCGATTATCCTCTAGATCTGCACCTAAACACCTATATCGTCAAAACCAAGTGACCCGTATTGTACATAAGTCACCCCTATAAGCAACATTAGATTTAGCCATCTACTAAACCATGACTGAGTCGAGAACATTTACCACCTTGTTAGCAATCCTTACCTATCACGCTTGCGATTGTTGAGTCTTACCCTTGTTAATACAAGTTAACGACAATGAGGGGTTAGATATACCTTTTGACTTTTAACAAAATGCACTAAAAATTCAACTAAGCACTTACCGAAATTATTCTTTGATCCTACGGCTTAGATATCTACTTGAACAAGATTTGGCTTCCAAACGTGACTAAGAATCGATAATAATCAATTGAGGTGGATGAACAAACAACAAAGAATTGACATAAACAGGGGTTTCAACAAACAGGGATTTCGGCAAACAGGGATGGTGGTATTTGGCAATGGAAGAAAATAAAGATGAGGGAAAAAAAAGAGAAAGAAAGATGGAAACTCCAAGAACCCCTTCTAAGGATTTGGCACCCCCCTTTTATAGCCAAAACCGAACTACCTTCCCTCCACAGTCCTATTCAGCCCCAACACTTCACCCTCCTCACCTCCTATATTTTCCCTCTGATAATACCTTAATCTTATCCAAAATCTCCTCTACATCCATCAGTCCTACTTACTACAAACTCTCTGGCAAGAGTACAAAACCAAAACAATTCTTGCCGCCCACCTATGCAAAATAAAACACTCCAAAATACACTCCTCCTGCTCGAACCTTGGACCTCTTCAGCTTTCACACATGCCACCTCATAGCTCCCAAGTGACACCACTTTCCACTAGACCCCAAGCCCATTTGTGTCCTATTTTCTCTTAATCTACCTAAGAGGTCTACTGACTGAAGTCACAGTTCCCTTGGGGCTAAAACTAAAATTTTTCCTGTACCCTTACTTGATCCCATGACTTCTCCAACACCCCGAAACATTCCAAATTCATTAACCCTCAAAGCTCACATACCAATTTTCATTTTCTTGCTCACTTAAAAAATATTTCTGAGATCCAAAGCCCAAAGCCCAATAGGCCCAATTTTTCTAGGCCCGAATTCAGGGCGTTACAATTCTACCCTCCTTAAAAAATTTTCGTCCTCAAAATTTCCAACTCTTAGAATAGTCACACAACCCAAATTACACAACTGCGCTTCTGCTGCGCACTCTAATTCCAAAACATTAGCTTGGAGTCGCTCCGCGATCGACCCACGACTCCCTGTACCATTATTGGGCTGAACGACCCTTTTTAAGATCATTAACATGGCCTGCGATACGGTATCTTCCGTAGCGGCAGCCCGTTCATATGCTCCTCTTTCAACTACTGGTGAGGTCGGAGCCTTCCCTACTCTAACGTTGGGCATATGGCCTGACTCGGACGACCCTGCCCTAACACTTCCACGACCTCTGCCGCGGCCTCTTGCACCTCTTCTAGCACTCATCGTTGCGTATTTCTAAATTAAAAATTTTATGAAATTAATACATAATTCCACTTGTTTAGGGCACATGTCTTATGCGAGTAATAATTTTTTTAAGGTTATTACGCGGTTGAGAATCCACTACAGGCTTAAATTTCCTACGGGTTTTAGTCTCTAAAACCTATTGTTTAAAGTAGCCCAATATCTAAATACAATTGCAATAATTTAAACAAGTAAAATAATAGAAACACATACTTGGCTCGACGTCAAGAGCTCGGTGAACCACACTGCAAGAATCCTGCCAAACATTCTAATCTACTTGTTTTAAAAAGACCCAAAATTTAACGCCCATTTCATAGCCCAAGCTTTGAAACCTGGCTCTGATACCACTAAATGTAACACCCCAAACCCGGCCTAGAAGTTAGGCCCAAGTCCGGAATGTCACATTAAAGGCACACTTCAAACGATTTTACAAATTAACCATTTAAGGCCCAAAAGCCCAAAACCCTTGTATCTTGTTAAGTTAAGATGAAAAACCCATATTTTAGGAAAACATTCATATGTTAAGTTATTTTCAAAACCATGTCAACGTTAGAAATTTTATTTAAGTTTATTAACTGGATAGTTGAAACAATAATAATAAAACCGAAAAATTTAAAGTCAATTAGGAGATACATGGGCTTGCTACAATCCAATTAAAAACAAAGTATTTAAAATAAATTCGTTTCAACAAATTAAAACATCTAATTAGCTTGTAGTGTGGCCATCTCCGAGTCCTCTCCCACATCGAGTCGTCTATTCAGGATCACCTAAAACATTAAATAAAAGGGTGTGAGTTTCAAAACTTAGTGTGTACAGCCCTTGGCAATCAAATTACATACAAATATTCACATTGGGCTTAAGCCCTATGAAAATTGATGGTCTTGGCCTTAGCCCATAATGACCTCATATCATATCATATCATATCGTATCATAAGCAAACAAGGTAATGCAGAGCCCTCCCAAAAATCCATCCGCTACACACACCATTTCCCCTCCAACCTTTATACACACCTGTGGGGATTTCTAAATCGACCCACCCATCCTCTACACACCAAAGGTAGCACTCATAGCGGCACTACTCAACGTTGCATCAAAGCTGCTAATCATATAATGGGCTTAAAGCCACCAGTGGATCCATGGCCATACAATTATGCGATCCTCAAATCTTCCTCCATACCATAATTCCCACCCATATGCATCCTAAGCAGAATATCATATGAATTCATCAAACACACGAGTAACATCCATAAACTCATATTCGTCACACAGGGATATTTTTATTGTTTCACTACTTAGGGGTAGTTTCGTAATTCTACCCTACAGGGGTATTTTGGTAGTTTGGCAAAATAGGGGTATCTTAGTAATTTTGTAAAATAGGGGTATTTTGGTACTTTTACAAAAATAGGGATATTTTGGTAATTTTATAAATAAGGGTATTTTAGTAATTTTACAAATATAAGGGTATTTTAGTCCCTCTCGGGTTTTAGTTATGAACTTTGGCCCATCAACAAGTCCTTACGGCTAAAGTGAATAGACACTATACACTAGGTAGGATTCTAGAGAAGAGGAGATGGGCCATTAGGACAGCTTAAGTACCAAGCTCTCCCTAGATCCAATCCACGGACATCGTATGCTGTTGCCACACCCTAACTTGACAACTTGTTCACGGACATGTTTAATTAGATTAAGTCTTATGAAATTAAAGAGTTGTTCAAACTAGGCCTAAAGTCCATAAACCCTAGCATACTTGTCTACAGCCCCATAAAGCCCATCAAACCTAAATTTCACCCCTACGGCCCATTAGGCCCAAATCACATCCTTATGGCCTGTTAAGCCAAAAATAATTCCAGATTATGAATTATGCTTAACTGACTCAATTCATACACCAAACCAAACGAACTCATCAAACTTAGCCTTAGGGCCCACCGAGCCTATTTAGCCACTTTCAGCTTTTCAACTTTTCGGCATTGTCAATATCGTGTGTGTAGTGTTTGTACACACTTGGTAACCTCACGTGCTACAAACCCCTTAGTCACAAACTTACAATCGACATTACTAGAGATTAACCAAAGCTTTAACACATACTTATCAAAAACTGAAACCTTACCGTACCCTTACTGTGTGCCTCATGTTCTAGTAGCCCTTCCTTTGCTACTATTTGTGATTATCCTCTAGATCTACACCCAAACACCTATATCATCAAAACCAAGTGACCCATACTGTACATAAGTCACCTCTATGAGCCACATTAGATTTGACCATCTACTAAACCATGACTAAGTCGAGAACACTTACCACCTTATTAGTAATCCTTACTTATCACGCTTGCAATTGTTGAGTCTTACCCTTGTTAATACAAGTTAATGACAAGGAGGGGTTAGATAGCCCTTTAGGCTTTTAACAAAATGCACTAAAAATTCAACTAAGCACTTACCGAAATTATTCTTTGATCCTGCGGCTTAGATATATACTTGAACAAGATTGACTTCCAAACGTGACTAAGAGTAGATAATAATCGATTGAGGTGGAGGAATAAACAACAAATAATCGGCATAAATAGGGGTTTCGATAAATAGGGCTTTTGGTAAATAGGGATTTTGGCAAACAGGAATTTTGGTAAACAGGGATGGTGGTATTCAACAATAGAAGAAAATAAGGATCGGGGGAAAAAAGAGAGAAAGAAAGATGGAAACTCCAAGAACCCCTTCTAAGGATTTCGGCACCCCATTTTATAGCTAAAGTCGAACTACCTTCCCCCAGTCCTATTCGGCCCCAACACTTCACCCTCCTCATCTCCTATCTTTTCTCTCTGATAATACCTTAATCTTATCCAAAATCTCCTCCACATCCATCAGTCCTGCTTACTATAAACTCTCCATGGAAATAGTACAAAACCAACACAACTCTTTTCCGTCCACCTATGCAAAATAAAATAAAACACTCCAAAATACACTCCTCCTGCTCGAACCTTGGACCTCTTCAGATTTCACACATGCCACCTCATAGCTCCCAAGTGACACCACTTTCCACTGGACCACAAGTCCATTTGAGTCCTATTTTCTCTTAATCACCTAAAAGGCCTACTGGCTGAAGTCACAGTTCCCTTGAGGCTAAAACTAAAATTTTTCCTATACCCTTACTTGATCCCAAGACTTCTCCAACATCCCTAGACATTCCAAATTCATTAACCCTCAAAGCCCACATACCCATTTTCATTTTCTCGCTCACTTAGAAAAAATTTTGAGATCCAAAGCCCAAAGCCCAATAGGCCCAATTCTTCTAGGCCCAAATTTGATGCTTTACAATACTGCATTTAGTTCCACATGCATTCCTCGTCTAACTTCCTATTGTTTTTTAAAAGCTCTATTAAAGATTTCATTGAATTTGGCATCTGCGAAAGAGTTTCAAGAAATGATAAGTTAATATGTAATTTCTTTAAAAGTTTAAGAAATTTACGAATTGTTCGTCTATGTTGTCTTTGTTCATCGCATGGGGGTATGGTATACGAGGTTGGTATTCTTTAATTACCAGTTTTGGTTTTTCTTGGTTTACCTCAACCTTACCTTCTCATACCATAGGTTCTTGCCTTGGGTTTGGTTCGTCTAACCTTTCACTGTCATGACCTGTTATGGCTTGAAGTTACTCTTTTGGGTTAGTTTCAGTATTGCTTGACAAGTTACCTTTTGGTTGTTTGGAGATCAGCTTAGCAAGTTGCCCTAACTGGTTCTCGATCCCTTAAATCGATGCTTGTTGATTTTTAAGTGTTGTTTCGGTGTTTTGGAAATGTGTTTTTGACATCGCTATGAGTTTTGTCAGCATCTCATCAAGGTTCAGCTTCTTTTCTTGTAGGTAGGGTTGCTGTTGAAAGCCTGGGAGGGGTTGTTGTCTTTGATTTCCTTGGCCACCCAATGAAAAATTTGGATGGTTCCTCCAACCTGCATTGTAAGTGTTACTATAGGGATTATTTCGAGGTCGAGGATTATTACCCATATAATTTATCTACTCATTTTCCATGCCATATCCGTAGGGTGAGAACTCAGGATTCACCACACCTCCACTTGTTTTGCATTGCATTATCGGATGTACCTGCGAAGAGCACAAACCATCAATCTTTTTAATTAAAAGTTCTATATGGTATGATAGCATGGTTATTGCGTTGAGGTTAAAAACACTGGTGGTTTTTGTTGGCCTTGTCCTCGTGACTTGCCACTGATAGTTATTTAGTGACATCTCTTCAATGAATTCGTAAGCCACCTTAGGTGTTTTGTTATTCAGGGTTCCGCCGGTGGCTGAATCAATGAACTGCCTAGTTGTGGGGTTCACACTGTTGTAAAAAGTTTGGACCTGTAGCCACAAGGGTAATCCATGGTGTGGGCACCTTCTCAATAGATATTTGTATCTCTCCCATACATCGTATAGTGTTTCTAGATCCATCTGCACTAAAGAAGAGATATCATTCCTTAATTTGGCCGTTTTGACCGGTGAAAAATATTTTAATAAAAATTTTTAGTTATTTATTCCCATGTAGTGATTGATCCCCGTGGAAGAGAATTCGACCACTGTTTAGATCTATTCCTCAAAGAAAAGGGAAATAACTGAAGACGGATGACATCATCAGAAACGCCATTAATTTTGAAAGTATCGCAAAATTCTAAGAAATTCGCCAAGTGATTATTTGGATCTTCATCCTGCAAACCATCAAACTGAACAAATTGCTGTATCATCGAAATTGTGTTAGGTTTCAGTTCAAAATTATTTGAAACAATAACAGGTCTAACAATACTTGACTAAGTTCCTGTTAAATTAGGTTTAGCATAATCATATATAGTTCGAGGAGCATGATTTTCGTCCACCTCATGAGGTAGTGGATTATTCTCAGCCATCTCTTCGGGAGTATTAATTTCGTTCTCTTGCTCTTCTTGTTTGTATTGAAGGCTTCTTATTTCTCTATGATTTCTGCAAACATTACCTTCAATATCATTGTCATAAATTAAGGGTCTTGTCGGGTTCCTTCTAGTCATAAACTAGAGGTACATGCTAGGAACAGATAAAAAGAAAAATAAAATTAGAAAAGTAAAAATAAAATTTAATTGCAAAAATAAAATATGGCTAAAGTAATAAAAATTGAGCGTTCTTAATATTTCAGTTCCCCAACAACGGCGCCAAAAACTTGATGGTGATGGAAAAAGTCTTAAAATTTATATAATGAATGATCGAGCCTAGAAACTAACTATCACCACGATTGAGTCAAGAGCACCTATCGAATAGTAGTATAGTTTAGTGGCAAGACCGAATTGTCGAACCCAAGGGAACCAAAAGTACTAATGCTAACTTTTTCTTATTATTTAGCCTAAGAATTAAGAGAATATTTGTTTAATCTAAAATTAATTAACTACTAAGCTAAAGATGCTAAGACACAAAGAATGAATTGGGGAAATTCTTGTGGGAAAACCAAATGATTAAGACAATACCCGAGGAAGACTCCACCTAGACTTCACTTGTTATCTAACTCTGAACCAGACGATTTATTCACTTGACTTGATCCATAGGATTCCCTAATTTATATTAATACCTCTCTCAAGGCTACTAATGTCTAACCCTAGGTTGATTAATTGAAATCTCTTTCTAATTTAAACCTCTAGAAATGCATTAACTCTATCTATGGACTCCCATATTAGGTTTGACCCTAATCCGGTAGATTTTCGTCATCTTATCTCTAGAGTTGCGATAAACTTTGCTTAACTATGCTAGATCTACTCTTAAACAGGGAATATTCCTCCTCTGCCTAAGCACATCAATACTTGAATCAATATCCTAAAATATCTAAGCAAGAATTAAGAACACATAGTTAAGAAGAAATCAAGTATTTATCATATAGTTCAAAAAATAATAACAAGATTCATCTTAGATTTCATCCCCCTCAGGTATTTGAGGGGTTTAGTTCATAATCATAAAAGAATACATCTCAGAAGAAAAATAACAAAACATAAAGAAAACCCTAAAACCCCCTCAAGGAGTTGAAGGAGAGATCCTCAGTCTTGACTGTGATTCCGGCTTCTAGGATGGATCAACTGGATTTCTTCGAGTGAATCCCACAATTTGGCCTCTCTGGCTCGACTCCTTGGCCTAGCTGGATGCCCCCTTGAAGGTTGGCCTCTAGGATGTTTATATAGGCTTTTGAAATGTCTTTCTTTGCCTCTAAGTTCCCTAATCCGAATGAAAATAAAATAGGTCACGGCAGGGACACGCCCGTGTTGCACGGTCGTGTGAATCGAGTCTAGGCTATGGTTAGATCTGCTAGAGAGGCACGACTATGTGTCTCGGGCCCAGGCCGTGTGAGTTTCGTAATTTGGCCCATTTTTCTGTTTTTGGCCCATTTCTCGTTCTTTTCATCCTCCGGTGCTCTCATAAGTATAAAACATGAAATAAAATGATTAGGAGCACCAAATTCCACAATTCAGGGAATAAATCATCCAAAAGTATGCTAAATGTGGGATTAAAATATGAACATATTATGGTTTATCAGTAGGATTTAGATATTAAGTTTTCTTTTCTTTTCTTAAAATGCTTGTTCTTTTCTCTTGTAATCGATTTTGATCATAGATTTTTTTATTCAATCAAATTTATTAAGTTTATTTTCCTTTGGAAGCGGTGAGATTCGTTATCCCAATCGAGAGATTCACTATTTTGCTCTTAATCAATACAAATCAGGATTATTCTATATCTTATTTCTCTTTCGATTTATTCGTGTTATTTACATGTCTATATAAATTGAGTTTGAGATTATGAATACCATGAGTAACTAGTTCACTTAGGGGAGACTAATGAGTGGATGGGGAAGTAATTAATGAAGGATCAAGGGTTTATCAATCAGATTAGTTGGAGTAAATTACGCGTTCTTAAACCCTAGGCTTAACAACCTTAGGAAGTAATCAAAGGTTAAACGAGGTCGGGAGATAAGTTTGCTGAGTAAACTGTAATTTGTCCTAGTTGAGAAAGTAAGGTTAGAAGATAAGCGAATATCAACCAATTAATTAATCAGTTAGAGGCTGAGAGGTAATAATTGGTTAGTTAATAGTTAATCCATCCTAAAACCCGAATCCAAAGTTAATTACAACCCCTGAAACAAGTTAATCTTCCTTATTGGTTTAATTGGCTTAGTTGTTTGTTTGTTTTATTTTTTATTTATTTTACTTATTTGTTTCCTGATATTGATCTCTTTTATGATTTATCGTCATATAGAACTTAACCATTACTATTTAGACTTATTATTATAAAAAGTTTTAATAGATTTAATTTATCCTCCATTGGGTACGATTCTCAAAATACTTTACTGTATTCTGTTGTAACACATTATTATAATACAATTTGACCTGTATACTTGTGGATACCATTGCTTTATTTCTTATATTTTTGGTGTAGTATTTTCCAGTCAAATCTTTGCAAGTTTGGTGACTGTCAAGTTTTTGGTGTCGTTGTCGGGGAAGCTTCGACATTAAATCTGAAAATATCTTTACAATTAATAAGATAAAGAGAAAATTTAAAGACTATAGATATGATATTTTATTTATTTTATTCTAATTTTTTTTTTTTAAATTTATTCTTAATTTGTAGGTTGTTTATGACCTGAAGTAGAAGCACCCCAATTGAACCCTATCTAGATCTTGAGTAAACTATTAGGCACAATCATTAGATGATGAATACCAATCCATCTGTGGAAATTAATCCACCGCAGGAGAATCTATTATATGAATACCCACAAGAGTAACAAGAGAACATTTGTATAGAAGTCCTGATAGATCAAAGGACATTGTGCGAGTACATTTTACTTACACTATATGTAGTGTAAGGCAATATCGAAAGCTCGATGATCAATGTCAATAGTTTCAAAATAAAGACAGCTACGATCCAGATGACTTATAATACACTGCAATTTAAAGGAAACATGGTGGAAGACCTGAATCAGCACTTGATGCGGTTTCTACAACTCTACGACACCTTCAGGTACAATGGAATATCCGATAATTCTGTGTGACTTCGGTTATTTTCATTTTCTTTGTGAAATAATGCAACTGATTGGTTAGGCTCATTAGAACAAAGTTCCATTACCATGTGGGAAGATTTAGCGAAAAAATTTCTTCATATATTTTTCCAAATTAGTAGAACCATTCAGCTTAGGTGTAAAATCACTAATTTTAAGCAATATGAAGGTAAGTCCCTTTACGAGGCATGGGAACATTTCAAGTCGATGCTAAGGAAGTGCCTACACCATGGATTGCAAGCATGGCTCCAAATTCAGATATTTTACAATGGTGTTGATGGTAATATCAAATCCAGCTTAAACGGAGTGACTAGAGGATCTATCATGTTCCAAACTTACAAATGAGCCTATAAAATCATAAATGACATGACTATGAATTCATACATGTGGCCCAATAAGATTCACATACAAATTGAACCTCCAACAATAAAATTTGTGAATGAAGATGATCGATACCAACAAATCTTAGAGAAGCTTAACTATTTGGAGATAAGTGTCAAACTGACAAGAGCGGAGCCATGTGTTTAAAACCAATCGGAGAAGGCGAGCTACATAGGTAATAGGGGTCGAGATCCTTATGCAAATATATACAACCAGATTGGAAGAATCATCCAAACCTCAATTGGGGAGGAAACCAATGAGGTGGAAACTAAATACAAAATTGACCAAACCCTCATTACTAACCTCCACACTTACAACAAAGTTTTGGGTAATGACCATGTTGTATGTGGTTAATGATTCAATCGATTAGAAGGGGAGATGCAAATGATGAAGACGGACACTCAAAAAGTCCAAGCCACGTCCAGACGACTTGAATCCTGAATGGAGAGCCTTTGTGATCAGATGATTCAGCTAATGACGATGTTTCAAAAGAAGAATGGCCAGAGAATCCCTAGTAACACGAAAAATAATCTTCGAAGAGATGAGAAAGAGCACGTAAATGCGTTTGCTCTACGATTGGGAAAAACACTTGAAAAACTAAAAACACCCACACATGAAGAGGATAAGGTTCCTGAAGATGTTGATGAACCCATGGAGGAGAAAAAGCCCAATAAGTCGATCGAGGAGATAGTAAAACTGGTGCCTGATCTGGTAAATACAAAGTTGAGCCTTACAAAGGTACCATTCTCGACATGATTAAAGAACAAGAAAAAAAGGGACAAGGTAGAATTCATAAATTTTCTTAATTTATTTAAATCCTTAATGTCAATTTACTGCTCTTAGCACTAATTGATAAAATTTGAAATATGCCAAGTATTTAAAGGAAATCATGACAAGGAATAAAAAAAATGAAAAAAAGGGCTAGCATATTGACATTGATGCCAAGTGTAGTGCTTTAATTGCTAAAAGGATACCCTCGAAGTTAAAATATTTGGGTAGCTTCATGATTCCAATAGAGATAGGGGACTGACATTTCAATAAAGCTCTATGCAATTTAAGGGCTAGCATAAACTTAATACTTGTATCGATCTATCAAAAAATCAGAGTTGAAGATTTTAAAGATATCTCTAGAACATTGCAATTAACTTAATGATCTTTGGTACATCCAAAAGGTTTACTAAAGGATGTATTGGTCAAGGTACAGAGATTTATAATTTCTGTCAACTTTGTATTCCTTGATTTTAAAGAAGATCAAGAAATCCCCATTCTGTTGGGAAGACCATTCTTGGCCACATATAAGCCAACCATCAATCTCGAACAAAACAAGTTTATAATGAAAATTGATGGAAAAATAGAAGTGTTCAAGTGTGGTCATGATTCTCAAAAGGAGGGACTAGTTTGGGAAGGGTGTTATATTCTATTCGATTTAATCCCTAATTACCTCAATCAAAGGTATGTTTCAAGTTGTGCAAGTGTAGGTAAGTGAAATGCAAGAGAATGGGACAAAGGGAGAGATACTGAAAGGAATGGAATTGATTGAAAGGCCAACTATAGCCATAAAAGACGAATAAATTTTAAGGAACTACCAGATAAGTTTGATAGTGCAACATAATTTCTAAACCATTGAACTTTAATTAATTTGTAAATATTGTGGATTAGTATTATTTTTTATTTGTTGTTAGACTTTAGGATTAGTAATCTTTTATTTGATGTTAGAATTAGAAGAAAGTAGGGTTCCGGGAGGAATGAAAAAGATAAAATTTAGTTGAGGGCAAGTATGGAAAACTGAAGGCCTTTGACAAATCTCGGATAAGTCAAAGCCATGTCGTCACATAACAAACCCATGGCGTGACACACACATCTCAAACCTAAAAATATAAGAAGTCATTATTGTGTCACGCCATACAAATTCTATGACGCAACACCCCTACTTCGAAGCAAAAATAAGGGCAAAATTTTACCTCATGTCGCACTATGCCTTCTCTATGGCGCGTCATACTGGCTATTTTTGGCAACTTTCTATCCGTGTTTCGACATGATCTTTAGAGATATTATCCAAGTTTTTATGGCAAGTAAAACCCTAGACAACTTCTATATATTTTCCTTAGCAGCACTTGCATCATCCAAGCCTCTGTAAGTAACCAAACACCTTCGTTACCTTATTCTTCGAGATTCTGCAAATTCTTTACCTTTCACTTGTTCCATAGTCCTAAAAAGAGGAGGAGAAACCTTTTAGATGCTAAATTGAGAGCTAATAATTTCAAATAACTTTGAGAAAGGGAGCTCAAAATTAATCTATGTACCATTCGACAAAAATCTCTTTTTCAGGAGAGAGGTTTTGAGTCCCTAGCATCGTTAGCAAGTGAAATGAGGGAGAGCATTCAATTCCATAAATGGGAAATTTTTTGTGAAATCCAAAAGGAACAAGTATGTATTCTGATAGCCAATGAATTTTATGTTGCCTTAAGGGAGATTGAGACAAATCGACAATTGGACGTACCATGGCTACAGGTAATTGTTTGGGGAAAAGAAATTTCTATCTCACTACCTAAGATAGCGAGGTATTATGACACTCTGTTATTCCTCTACGACTTTATGCAGAAAACCGATCTAATGTATTTTTGAGAGAGAATATGGAGGAGAGAATCAACCTCCTAACGAATGGACAAGGTGAGTGGAAACACTATCTAGGGATGAATTTCCCGACATTATTTACGCAAGGACAACTAACCCCAAGGGCAAGAATGTGGTTACAATTCATTAGTACTCGAATCTGCCCAACTTCTGACATGTCCAACATAAATACTTTCCAAGCTATGTTGGTGTCTGCTATATTACAAAAGAAAAGCATCTATGTTGGAACATGGATCTACGAAAGCATGCTTCATTGCGCAAGGAAAGGTAAGGTAGAATTGGTTTTTCCACATTTAGTAATTGCTTTGTGTAGACAAGCCAAGGTACCAATGAGGTTATTCAAACATTACTTGGAACCATCAAAGTATCTGATACGAGAACCTAATGTAAAGCATTTGGTGGGAAAATAGAAACGAAAGGCTATCAAGATAAAACCAAAACTAGGTGAGAATGTGTTACTTGATTCAGAATGGATAGTTCGATGAATGCAAGAAGCGGTACCAATCTACGAGGACTATGTGAGGAAAGAGCGGTTTAAGGCTGTCGCAGTTTCTAGAAGCGAAGTAGAAGTAAAGGTTGAACCAAACAAGACGGAAGAGGTCAAAGAGGACCCAAATGAGGACTCAGAGGAAGATCCCGAAGAAGATCCAGACTCAGAAGGTCACCCGGATGAAATAGATTGAGGAGTTGGAGTCTGATTCCAAGTAATTCTAAAACATTTCATCTAATTTTTAACTTTTTTTTTCAAAATTTGGACTATTTATTTTATTTTTATTTGGGATGATTTTATTTTATTTTTTTATTTAGTTAGGATTTTAGTTTATTATATATATTTCTGTTAGTTTTCCTTTGTAGGAACCCCATATTTTCGAAGGCACTAAATTTCAGAACCAAAACTGCAAAGGAGGAGTAGCCCCACCAATTGTATTACACTTATCACACCAATCAGGTAACCTCTTTTTTTATTTTTCTTTTTTTAGTAGTTTTTAAATTTTTATTTTGTTTGTTTTCCATGTGCTTGAGCTTGTAGATATACAAGTGATTGGTTAGAAGCATGTTAATAAGATTTTGTGAATAAACTGTAAATTTAGTTTGATAATAGTTTATTCTAGATTATCTAATTTTAGACTAATTAGTTCAATTTATTACACTTTGAGTAAATTTAAGATGCTAAGTATACCACATGATAAATGATTATATAAATAGCATGCATGTTTACTAGAATTATAGGTTGTAGACATTGATAAACTTAGTTGATTTAATCTATGTATGGAATTACCTAGGGACGACCTAATGCATTGTTTGATAGACAAATTTTCAAGTCAAAAGCTATCTTGTATATAATTCCTTAGTACCTATTTTGAAGCCTAAATCCATTTTCTTGATGAACCAAAAATGAAACCTCGAGTCTAATAGATAATTTATATGATCCTTTATGTAACAGCCCGATTTAGGGGCTAGACGAAATAGTGATATCGGGATCACTAATCCGAGATTAGAGAAATTTATTTTCATTATATTTTGTGAATTAGATTATGATTGTGTATGTACATGAGAATTTTGGTATTTTAATTTTAGCGATTTCATGTTTAATCGCGAAAAAGGACTAAATCACATAAAGTGCGAAAGTTCCATTCTATAGGCTAAAGGTACCAAATAGCCATAGATTGTTAATTTGAGGTATTTAAAAGGCAATTTAGCCCTTTGAGAAGGCTTGGCTGGCCACAGACTAGCATAGGAGAAAAATTTGTCCATGTTGGTCAAAGTTGGTGATAGTAGGTGGACTAATTAATAGTTTAATATTAGAATAAGGAAAGAAAAGATATCATCTTTTCTCCTTCACCTTCCACCAAAAATTTTCAGCAAATAGAGGGTAGAAAGCTTCAAAAATTTCAGCACACTCATCCCTTTACAAGTAAGTGTTCTAGTGATCTTTTCTTAAAAGTTGTTGTACATTTGAGACCCCTAGAACTTAAGCTTTCAGATTAGGGGACTATTGTGCAATATGGTGAAATGTTTAGAGTTTTACCATGAGAGCTTTCATTGTTATTTGCTTCATTTTTATGGAAGAAATTGAGTCTTGGTTGTTAGATGAACAACTTTTGTGAAAGGTGTTGTCATGAAAACACCAAAAAGAACCTTGATGAAAAGGTTATACAATTTGTAGTAAGTATGTGAAATGTTGAGTTTTGATGATAGCTATAAGAGTATTAAATGTTCACTTAGGCTTGTTGAAGGTAGAAATGTGATTAGAATTCATTTCTGAGCATAGGGGCAAAATGGTCATTTTGCCAAAGCCTAGGGGCAAAATAGTAATGTTGCCAAAGCATGACTATTAAAATTCTTTATTAATGTGAGTATTAAAATGAGCTAATTTTCTATTATAGAGCAAGAAGAATCGAGAATCCACCTCGATCGGGGAAAGAACAAAGTCTCGGACTAGACCGTCAAGCTAGCTCATTTTGAAATCGAGGTAAGTTTGTATGTGATTAATGCAACATTTGTGTTAGTATAATTGAGAATGCTTGGTATCATATTGATGCATGATACTCTACTAAATTGATTTTGAATATGATGTTGAAGTCCTAGTGGACTATAATAAATATGAAAATGATATCATCGAGATGAAAAATAGGTAGGGTCCCGTATAAGACCATGTCCGGGGCATGGCCTCGACACCGAGTTGAGATGCCGTATAAGACCATATTTGGGATATGGCTTCGGTAATAAATATGAAAATCGTATAAGACCATATCCGAGATATGGCATTGGCATTTAGAAGTGACTCCATGTAAGACCACTTCGGGGATGTGGCATTGGCTTCGTACCTACATGAATGACAATGAATATGTGTCTTTGACTATCCCTAGTGATTAATGGGATAAGTAGATGAGTTTAGAAGTAGAAATGAGAATTGTACTAAAGTCATGTGAAGTGAATACAGGTACTCATGAATGAGTCACAAAGAAACGATTACAATGTGTGGCACGATATGTGCTAAATAAGGGCAACTATAAGTAAGTATGGCAAGAAGCCTATGACTTGTGTATGGTTAGTTAATGCCATAGATGGATTAAATTATGAGCCTATTGTTGCTACTTATTACCATGCAAACTTACTAATCTTTATGCTTACCCCTTTCATTGCCCTTTCTCCTTGTAGTTCTGCCAAGAATAACTCAAGGAACGCGGACGTAGGAGTTTAAAAATCACACTATCGACATCACTTTGGCATAAAAATGTAAACTTGTTTGAATATGGCATGTATAGGACGTGGGTATTTTGTTAAGTTGTAATTGTTAGTGATCGGGTCAAACAGTCGAGTTTTAATATTTATAAAGAATGATTGAACCTGTAGACTGACTGTGACAACAATAGAGGCAAGTGCACCTATCAAACAGTAGTATAGCTCAGGCAAGAATATCTTATCGAACCCAAGGGAACCTAAAGTACTACTACTCACTTTCTTTCAATTATTTAGCCAAAAATATGGAGTGATTGGATTATTAAACTAACGAAATACTTAAACTAAATGCAAAGACAAAAGAATGAATGGGAGAAAGACTTTCAGAAAACTCAGTTGATAAAGACGACAACCTCAGGAAGAATCCACCTATGACTTCACTTATTATTTATTCCCCAAACCATATGATTTCTTTTCTTAGCTTGATCTGTGAGACTCCCTAACCTATAACAAACCCTCTCTCGAGGCCGATAACGTCTAACCTTAGGTTAATTAGTGGAACTCTCATTTTCTTATAATAACCCTGTAACATCCCAAATATGAGGGTCTGTGCATTTTGTGTGTTGTAGGGTTAAGGTGTTAGCTTGAGATTTAGATGTGCGAATTGGGCTCAAGTTTAGTCTGAGGCCTGGGTTAATGTTCTAATGGGGAGCTATAGGGCATAAAAATAGGTATCTATGTTTAAAATTTGCAAGATGGGCTTGTGGCCTAACATCGGGTAGTGCTACAAGGGATCAATAAAGTGGCATCACCAAGGGGAAAGATTGGGCCAAGTGTTGGCCACTTGGAGCCCATGCTCTTGGGCTAAATTCGGCACTCTAAGGGGGCTAGGGGAGGACGGCACAAAGGCTAGAAAATAGGGGATTTACATGCTTTATTTAGGTGGATAATATGCTGATGTATGAGGGGAGGAGTTGGTGCTAGGTAGGCCTCTTTTGAAGGAGGTTGTAGATTTAGATAACAAGGGAGGATAAGGGCTATCAGGTGGAGGCAGAGTTGGCCAAAAATCAAACTCTGGGAGGGAGAGAAAAATCAATTTGATATGCCGAAATTAGTAGGCACAAGTGTTAGTCTTTTTCATCTTTTTTTTTTCTTTCTCATCTTTCTTCTTCAAGCCGAAATTCTTTTTCATTTTCTTGAGGGTTCTCCCTTCCTTTGCCACAACTCTCTAACTCTCTCTTTTCCTCTTCAATATCCTTCCAAAGGCCGAATACCCTTGCCCATATTTTCTTCTCCCATAGCCAAAACCTTTAAAGTTTAGCCTCTTTTTTTGAAGTTTCACCATAGCCGAATCATTATCTCAAGATTGGTAAGTTCTCGTCGTTTTCTTCTTTGCTATCTCTTTCTTTCTCATCTTTATTCTAACCAGAATCACTTCCTTAATATCTCGTTGGTTTCCACTCTTTATTCCTAGAAGTCGAATCTTCCTCGCTATGATCTCTCGTGCCAAACTTTGAGTAAAGCCGAAGGTATGTGTTGGTAATAGGTCGACCGAATGGCCACTCCCTTACCCTTTCTCTTTTATCGAATCCCATCAGGTACTTGTGTAGGTGCGATCATCGTGTTGGTCTAATGATTGGATGCTTGGCCGAATGTAGGTAGGGTGGTGACGCTTCTTGAGGAATTTCTAGATTTGTCGATCTAGGCAAGGGTTTCGTTTTAAGTGTTATGATTATCTCTTAGATTTGATCTCATCATTTAAGTTCGGTTTAGTGAGCAAAGGATTGTTATGGACTCAAATGTCAGTCAAGCAATAGGAGGAGTTGGATCTGTAAACCCAGCCCCTAAGTTCAAGAAGTGAGCAGTATCGGCAGTGCGAGATTGGCCACCGGGTTGTGGGCTAGTGTCGGAGAAAGATCGTAGGCAGATAGTGGTAGTCTCGAGTGAGAATAGTGTTAAAGCTGAGAGTGCGATAGTACTAGTGTCAAGTGTGTAACTCTTACGCACTTCATATGTTGTTATGCTAAATGTTGTGTTTTGTCAAAAGCCGAAATAGCAGTGGGAAACATTACGTTACCCTTATGGATATAAGCAAAGACTCTGGGTAAGTCCATTATGGTGAATAACGTGCTTTATCTATGTGAAACCTGTATGTGTGCCATGTTATATTCCTTTAAGTGTTAAGTATGATCATATTGTGTGGAGAAACATATACATAAAATATGGGTATGATGAGAGGAGGGGGAAGGCATGATTTACTAGACTGTCACCAGTGGTTAGGTACCACACGTGGGTTGGCCCTATATATCATGATTTTGTGACTAAGTCTCAGTGGTTTGGAACCACCAGTGGTTAGGTACCACATATGCTTATGTTGTGACTTATCCCAGTGGTTAGGTACCACAGTGGGTTGGCCCCACGTATCGATATAAGGGATCGTCACCAGTGGTTAGGTACCACAAGTGGGTTGGCCCCACACATGAATATTTGTAACTTCGGTTACCAGTGGTTAGGTACCACCAGTGGCTAGGTGCCACAATGGGTAGATTTGGGAGACTTGGATGGATATTTAGGTTGGATGGGTTGCATGACATGCATATTTGCATATGAATCTGTGTAAAAGCTTAACATCTTTTGGGGATGGGGAATTACACACTAAGTCTCGGTGACTCACCCCTTCCGTTACTTTTTGCAGATAATGCCTAGATCGTGGATTTAGAGCCGGGGTGGACTCGTGGTGGCCATACTCAACATTTTTCCATTTCAATGTTTATTTTGGATTTAGTTTTCCTCTACTATAAGTTTGGTTTTCAGTTTGTAATAAGGCCACTTAAACTTTACTTTGGAATTTATTATTCGTTCTGTTTCTCCTTAAACTTTTATTAAACGAAAAAGGCATGCCAAGTAATTTATGAAATGGACGTATTTTTATAAACTTAAGTAAATTCTTTGAGTTTTTCTAAAGTGAAACGCCGGATAGATAATAAACAAAGGCTAACAACAAGGTAATTCTATCATGCTGAATTAAGTTTCAAAATGTTTTAACAATTCGCTCAATTCAACCACGTTTCTCTTTAACTACACAAAAGTTTTCTTTTCAAATCAAGTCGACAAAATGGTTTGGAAGACATTTTCTTCCCAGTGACATGCCAGATTCGGTTGTAGCATTTATATCGGGTTTGAGGTGTTACATTTTTGGTATCAGAGCCCTATTCAAAAGCTCAGCTGTGGGTATAAGGCCCAAAATATTTTCAATGAAGGGTGTGTAAAATGATTTTCAGGGAGATGCATACTTCGGAAAGCATGGCACCTGAGTCTCCGGCACCGATCCACCCAGGTAAGTATCCTAACCTTTGATGTGATATATATATGATGGGTTTAATGGGTTTGGTAGGGACGTAGATAGGTATGCTAGGGCTTATGGATCATAGGCTTAGTCACACAAACTCCTAAATTCCATAAAACTTAACTTCCCTAATTAAACATGTCTGTGAACAAGTCAGAAGGACTAGGGTGTGGTAACAGACATACGCATGTCTAGGATTGGATTCAAGAAGATCTTGGTATTTAAGCGGTCCTAGTGACTCACCTCCTCTTTTTTAGAATCCTACCTGGTGCGTAGTGACTGTGCACCTTAGCCTCGAAGACTTGTTGACGGGCCAAACTTTATAACTAAAACCCGAAAGGGACCAGTACCTTATCTTTGTAAAATTTCTTATATGTCCCTGATTTTGTAAAATTGTCCACATTACCCTAGGTTGAGAAATTTTACCGAGATACCCTTGATTTTTTAAAATGACCAACATACTCTTGTTTGAAAATTACCAAAGTACCCTTTTTGAGAAATTCTTGAATTACCCCGATTCTGAAAGTTGCCAAAGTTTACAAAATTACCAAAATACCCCCAAATTATAAAATTACCAAAATACCCCCAGATTACAAAATTACCGAAATACCCCTATTTTTAAAAATCACCAAGATACCTTATTTTGAAAAGTTACGAAAATACCCCTATAGGTTAAAATTACGAAAATACCTTTGGGTAGTGCAATGACGAAAATACCCCTAGGCAATGAATGTGAGTCCATGAATGTACTTGTGTGATTGATACGTGTATGTGGTGCTCTATTGAATGTTGATTGAATGTGAATTCTAGAATTAGGAAGTACAGACTTGAGAACTGAACTATGTAGACATAGTTCGGATGCGAAAGAACCACTGTTAAAACTCCCTTTCATAAGACTGTTCGTTGTTAAGCAATGGAAGAAAGAGTTATTAATCTATAAAATATCTAATCAGATAAATCGTGAACGCTAGTCATGAGCACTCGAGGACGTGGGTGTAATGTGCATGGTCGTGGTAGGGGTAGGATGACTGTGTCAGAACTAGTAGGGTCTGGTTATGAGTCGGAGGATGAGGTACCAACGCCGGCAGCTGTGGGCGCTGAGTTCCAGGAGCAAACGGGTGGTGATGACGCGGTGTCGCAGGCTATGCTACGGGTCTTGGAGAGAGTCACTGGAGCAGGCGTAAGTGCGGGGGCTCAAAAATCTCTGTCCAAACGACTCTGAGCTAATGGAACAGAGGTATTTAGGGGAGTTTCAGGTGTAGCTCCCAACACAAGGAGTATTGGTTAAAGGCAACAGAGCGCATAATGGATGATTTGGATTTCACGGCTGAGGAGAAGTTGAAAGGAATAGTGTCTCTTCTTCGGGATGAGTCTTATCAGTGGTGGCTTACGGTCAGGAAAGGTGCGATGGCCTATGAAATCACTTGGGATTTCTTTAAGGTGGCTTACCAGAGGAAGTACATTAGGCCTAGTTATATAGATGCGCAACGAAATGCATTTCTGAATTTGGTGCAGAAGAGTAAGTCAGTATCTGGGTACGAGGCGGGATTCTTGAGGTTGAGCAGGTATGCACAGGGTATCGTGGCTACGGAGCATGAGCGTTATGTTAAGTTTGAGGATGGGCTAAGAGATGAGCTGCAAGTGTTGATTACTCCGCAGCGAGAGAGGGAATTTGCCGTTCTTGTAGAAAAGGCCAAGATTGCTGAGGAGGTGAAGCAAATCGAAAAATAGAATCAAAATAGGAATAGGGATAAAAGGAGTTTTGGGCCATCAGGGTCTGCTGGGAGTTCTCAGAAAAGAGCTAGGTTTGGTGGACTGAATCAAGCTGCAAGGCCTGCTGCTGCTACTCAGTGGCCACCCCAGTGTGCTCGATGTGGGAAGTCTCATTCGAGGGAGTGTTGGACGGGTAATAGAGGGTGCTTCGATTGTGGGCCAATAGATTATCGGATAAGGGATTATCTGCGGAGGTGGCTAGGACGCAGACCGAGAATCAAGGGCGTACATAATTTAGAAGAGATGGTCAGCGACCGCAGAAGGGTCGAGGTGCATCTAGGGGTGGTAATGGAAACGTACGAGGCTGTGGAGCACCGGGTAGGGGTGCTAGAAATACCGACGCAAGACAGCCTGGGTTGGTCTATACAGCGAAGCTTCGAGAGGAAGACGACGCACCGGACATCATAACCGGTACATTTTTAATTTTTGGGTTACCTTATACTGCTTTGATTGATGCTGGTTCGACGCACTCTTATGTTGCTAGTAGTATAGTGGGAACTCTGAACTTGGCCTATGAGACTTCTTCTAGGGAGATGACAGTAATTAGCCCTCTAGGACACTCTGTGGTGGTAAACAAACTGTATAGGGATGTACCCCTAGAACTTCAAGGGGTAATGTTTCAGGCTGATTTGATGGAACTGCCATTCGAGGAGTTTGATCTGATCCTAGGGATGGATTGGTTAGCAAAGTATCAAGTGGGCTTGGACTGTGCAGCTAAGCGCATGGTGTTGAGGACGATCGATGGTGGAGAGGTGGTGATGATAGGTGAGAGAAGAAACTACCTATCTGGTGTGGTGTCTGCCTTGAAGGCTGAGCAAATGGTGAGGAAAGGATGTGAGGCATTTGTGGCTTATGTTTGTGCCTTGGAGGTTAAGGAATCAACTTTAGAGAATGTTTGAATGGTGAAAAAATTTACCGATGTCTTTCTGGAAGAGCTTTCGGGTTTGTCTCCGGATCGCGAAGTGGAGTTTGGTATAGACCTTCTACTAGGAACAGCGCCGGTGTCTATTGCCCCATATAGAATGGCGCCGAAGGAGTTGGTGGAGCTGAAAGCACAGATTTAGGAGTTGTTGGATCAGGGTTTTATTCGACAAAGCGTATCGCCTTGGGGATCGCCTGTGCTTTTTATTAAGAAGAAGGACAGATCAATGCGAATGTGCATTGTTTGCCATCAATTGAATAAGCTGACAATTAAGAATATGTATCCATTGCCAAGGATAGATGATTTGTTCGACCAACTTAGGGGAGCCTCAATCTTTTCCAAGATAGATTTGAGGTCGAGATATCATCAGCTTAAGGTAAAGGAGGCGGATATCCATAAGACGATGTTTTGTACTCGTTACGGTCACAATGAATTCTTGGTGATGCCGTTCGGATTGACGAATGCACCTATAGCGTTTATGGATATGATGAATCGGGTGTTTTAGTCGTATTTGGATTGGTTCATCGTAGTATTTATAGATGATATTCTAGTGTACTCAAAATTGGAGGAGGAGCACGATGCACATCTGCAAGTGGTTTTGCAGATTCTAAGAGAAAAGCGGTTATACACAAAGTTTAGTAAGTGCGAGTTTTGGCTAAGGGAAGTTACCTTCTTGGGTTATGTGGTGTCAGTTGAGGGGATTAGAGTGGACCCTCAGAAGATTGAAGCTGTATTAGATTGGAAACCATCGAAGTCTGTGGTGGAGATTCGGAGCTTCCTAGGTTTAGCAGGATATTACAGAAGGTTTGTGGAAGGGTTTTCTTTGATTGCAGAGCCGCTAACCAAGTTGCTAAGGAAAGGGGTTCCGTTTGTGTGGTCAGGCAAGCAACAAGAAAGTTTTGAGAGGTTAAAGAGGATTTGACGAAAGCTCGGTGCTGATTCAATCAAGTAGGGAACGAGTTTACGGTTTATTGTAATGTGTTACATACAGGATTGGGATGTGTGCTGATGCAAGAGGGGAAAGTAGTAGCGTATGCTTCTCGACAATTGAGACCTCATGAGGTGAATTACTCGACACATGATTTGAAGCTGGGTGCAGTGGTTTTCGCCCTAAAAATTTGGAGACATTACTTGTATGGAGAGAAGTCTATTGTGTACACAGATCATAAGAGTTTAAAAAACCTCCTTACTTAGAATAATTTGAATTTAAGACAGCGGAGATAGATCGAGTTGTTGAAGGATTATGACTGCTCGATTGAGTACCATCCAGGTAAGGCTAATGTGGTAGCTGATGCCTTGAGCCGCAAGGTTGTGGCAGAGTTAAGACCCTTGTTTGCCTACCTTAGTCTGTATGATGACTGAAGTCTGCTGGCGAACTGCAAGTGAAGCCAACATGGGTGGACCAGGTTAAGGAAAAACAATTGGTAGATGAAGTCTTAAGCGCTTAGTGTTTGTAAGTGCAGAAAGGTGGATTGGAGGGGTATAGTTTGAGCAGTGATGGAGTGTTGTGTTTTTAGGGGAAAGTTTGCATGCCTAAAGATATGGAGTTAAGGCAGAAGATTTTTTAGGAGGCACATAGCAGTCCATATGCTACGCATCCTGGAGGTAGTAAGATGTATCGGGATTTACGGGAGCAGTTTTGGTGGGCGGGCCTAAAGCAAGAAGTAACTAAATTTGTAAGTAAGTGTTTGACGTGTCAACAGGTCAAAGCCAAACATCAGTTACCCTCAAGATTGTTGCAACCGGTAAAGATTCTGCAATGGAAATGGGAAAGGATCATGATGGATATTTTAGTGGGCTACCCCTCACGCTTACTAAGAAGGATTCGGTTTGGGTGATTGTTGACCGTTTAACAAAGTCGACTCATTTTATACCGGTTCGGGTTGATTACTCTCTCCAAAAGTTGGCTAAATTGTATATAGCGGAGATTGTGAGGTTGCATAGGGTGCTAGTGTCAATTATTTCAGACAGAGACCCTAGATTTATGTCAAGATTCTAGAAAGCATTGCATCAGGCATTGGGTACGAGGTTGGATTTCAGTACGGCGTTTCATCCCCAGTTGGATGGACAGATAGAAGGTAATTCAGGTCTTGGAAGATATGCTAAGGGGTTGTGTCTTGGATTTTAGAGGCAGTTGGGAAGAATTTTTACCGTTGGCAGAATTCGCGTACAACAATAGTTACAAGGAAAGTATTCGGATGGCACTATATGAAACGTTATATGGTCAGAAGTGTCGTACCCCTACGTGTTGGACGGAGTTGGGGAGCGATGAGTTATCGGGTCCGAGTTGGTGGTCAAATGAAGAAAAGGTTGTCGATTCGAGCTCGTCTGAAGGAAGCTTCGGACAGGCAAAAGTCCTATGCTGATCTTAAGCGGAAGGATATAGAATTTGCGGAGGGTGACAGGGTGTTCTTAAAGGTGTCACCGTGAAAGAAAGTGCTGAGATTTGGGCGGAAAGGCAAGCTGAGCCCTAGGTTTATCGGACCTTATCAGGTGTTGAAGCGTGTGGGACCAATAGCTTATCAGTTCGAGTTGCCACCAGAATTGAGTCAGGTGCATAATGTGTTTCATGTTTCCATGCTTAGACGCTACCGCTCAGATCCATCTTATGTTGTACCGGTAGAAGAAATTGAGGTGAGGCCAGACTTATCTTTTGAAGAGAAACCAGTGCAGATCTTGGATCGGGAGGTCAAAGTATTGCGTAGGAAATCAGTCCCTTTGGTGAAGGAGTTATGGTGGAACCATGGATCAGAAGAAGCGACATGGGAGCCGGAGGATGTTATGCGACAGCAATACCCTCAACTCTTTTGATCAGGTAAATTTCGGGGCTGAAATTTATTTTAAGTGGGTAGAACTGTATCAACCCAAATATGAGGGTCTGTGCATTTTATGTGTTGTAGGGTTAAGGTGTTAGCTTGAGATTTAAAGGTGCGAATTGGGCTCAGGTTGAAACACCCCACACCCGGCCCACGAGCCTGAACCGGATCTGGTATGTTCCTAAAGTAAACCGATTTCAAAACACATTCGATACTTAGAGAAAATTGTAGATTTTAGAAAACTATTAATTTGAGTTGGGCTTAGATTGAAAACCCATTTATTTGATTTTGTAAGCCCATTTAATTAAGCACAACCAATAACGTTCTTAGCATGAAACTTAACAATAATGTAAAAACAAAGAATAATCCTTGGGCCTTATGGCCTTATTACATCAAGTAAACCCAAAATAAAATTAAAAAGTATTAAAATTAAATACGGTCCAAATTCTAAAAGAATTCTTCAAGTGATGCATGGCCTCCTCATGGTCTACCAGCCCGTTCAAATCACCGATCATCACCAAAAATAATTCCCACAATGGGGTGAGTCAACAGACTCAATGTGCACACAATACTATCAATCAATAATTCAGCAATTATGTTTAAATCATCAAGTCCATATAATAATGAAATTATGATGCAACCCAAACCCAATCCTAATGGTCCATCCGCTACTCTCCACCGTACACGCCATTCACACACGTGGGGACTACTAAGTCAACCCTCCATCCGCTACTCTCCACGTTGTGTCATTAGACACTATAATCAAATTTAAACGTTGTGTCATTTGACACTATTGTAACCGGTTACCAAATTTCGCAATGTGACCGTAGTCAACATTTTTCATTGGTGAGACCAAGTCAACACCTTCGTTGGTGAGACCAAGTCAACACTGTTCTCCCCTTTCACATAAATCCCGAATGCCCCAAAACATATATATAGCATAACTTAATTTAATGTTCATATTCATATATTTGCATGTTATTAAATAACATTTTCACAATCCTATCTAAGTAGGAAACGCACAGGTACTTTTTGCCACATTTGTGGTACATAGCCACATTCACATTATTATTCATATCATATATTAAATATTTAGCCATAAATATCAAGGATAGTAAGGGTACACACCTTTTTCGCTAATAGGTTCCTTGATATCTCGAGAATCGATCTAATTTTTAGATCTATTAATCCCTATATTCGCCCATCAATTAGAACACATTAATAAACCCCTTTTTTAGACAAAACCAAATCCTAGTAGGATTTGTAAAAGAAACTCACCTTTGCCGATTTGGTGTTTACATAATCCGAAAAACTTCGTTTTCCTTTACTTGTTGTTCGCCAACCTTAAAACTTCACAAAAATTAGTTTAGGCTTTCTAATAATTATGGATCTAGTCTAGGTAACCACATGAACCTTGGCCGAATGTATAGACTTTCTTACCTTAGATCCCGGTTGATCTTTATTTCAAATTCTCGCCAAATCACTTGTTAGATTAGATCTATTGTTTGATTATGAAAGGGATCTCTTAGCCGAATGTACATTGATGTACTTACCTCGTTTTCGAATCCCGAAAAATCCCTTATGCTATTCGGCCATGATCATGAGGAGGGGTTAGTATCCGAATTTTGGTAAAAAGAAAAGAATAGAAGTTGATTGATCTTAGATCTTACCCTTTTTGATGTTGTAACTGACTTCTCCTTTACTTAGAATCGACAGGGATTTGGCCTTGATGGTAGAAACGGAGGAGAAAGGAGAAGAAAAGAAGATGGTATTTTGTTCAAGGAGAATTGAAAAGAGAGGAGAGGAAAGCTATGCAAATTTCGGCACACTCTAGGAAAGATGAGAGGATGGCCTTGATTTTCCTCTTTAATCGAAATTGATATGCCAAGAGTCCTTGACTTGGCCACCACTCCTTTACAAGTGATAATATTATCATTTAATTATCACTTTAATTAAATTATAAGTACTTTATCCATCCTTTATCTCCTTATTTATTTTTATTAAAAGAAAATCCTTTACTTAACACTTAATTAAACGAGTTTTAATCAAGTGAAACTCCTCTTATTCAACATGCTTGTGCCGCCCCACCTCCTAGCCTTGGAAGCAAAATAAGGCCTTCATTATTTGCTTCTGGGTGCCTCAAACTCAGCCCAAAACCTTTTGCATGTGGGCCATTTCCTAAGGCCTTATGTGGCATCTTCAGCCACATTTCCAAGCCCATTGTTGGGTCAAATTTCACATGCTTTATATTTTTAGGGTCACTTGGCCCTAAGTTCCCTTTGGGCTCTAAATTCGACATTCGGTCATTTTAAGTTTCCAAAAATTTTCATGCTGCTCAGATTTTCCAAGTTTCCAAAATGTTTAGTTTCCTATTTTGGCTTGGTTTCCAAAATGTTTAGTTTCCTCTTTGGCTTGGTTTCCAAAATGTTCACTTTCCTAATTTACTTGGTTTCCAAAATGGTCACTTTCCTATTTTAGTTTAGTTTCCAAAACTTAACATTTCTAAAGCATTTTACATTTCCATACATCTCCTTCCATTTCCACACATTTCCATACATTTCCATACATTTCCTTACATTTCCATATATTTCCATACATTTCCATACATTTCTTACATTTCCTTTCATTTCCTTACATTTCCTTTCATTTCCTTTCATTTCCTTTCATTTCCTTTCATTTCCTTACATTTTCCTTATATTTCCTTACATTTCCTACATTTCCTTACATTTCCTTACATTTCCTTACATTTCCTTACTTTTCCTTACTTTTCCTTATATTTCCTTTCTTTTCCTTACATTTCCTTACATTTCCTTTCATTTTCTTTCATCTTAGGGTTCTTGAAACTCTTGTAACACATCCAACACACCTAATCGATCCCACTATCTCATGAATTATGCACTAACGATAACCCCTAATCTAGGATGTTACAGTTCTACCCCTTAAAAATAATTTTGTCCTCGAAATTACTTACTATCGCTCATCCGCATGATCTAACTCACCACACTACGCTATTGTCAAGACTCGATCTTAAAGAACTACCATACTTTCTAGGCACATTCTCTAAGTTCACGCTCCTTAGAACTCATTTCTAACGTCATGATTTAATTAAAAAGTTTTATGAATTAGTCCTTGTTTTACTTGATTACCCCAAGAAGTTTTATGGAAAGAATTTTTGAAGTGGTTCTTTCGTATTCATACATGCACACAGCCTTTTCATTCATTCACACATCCATCAAACAATTATGAACCTTAGTTCATTCGGAGAAACGTTGTAGGTTTTTTCATTTGTTGTTTTTCCACTACCCGGGGTATTTTCGTAATTTGTCCTCTGAGGTATTTTCGTGATTTGTCAAAATAAGGTTCCTTGGTGATTTTGTCACAAAGTATTTTTGGTATTTTTAGTTCACTGGTATTTTGGAAAATTTTGAAATGAGGGTATTTCATAAATTTTTAGACCTTGGGGTATTTTGGTAATTTTTCCACAAACCGAGGTAAATTGTAAAATTTTAATAAATCGGGGATATTTGAAGTTGTAAAACTTTGAGGGTTCTTTTGAGAAATTTATTTTCCAAAGACGATGAAGTTGCAAAATTTTGGAAATCGTGGTCATTTTGGAAATTTTGGTAAGTTAGGGCAATTTTGTAATTTTCCAAAATCAACGTATTTTTTATAGTTTGCATATTAGGGTTTTGGACTTTTATAACATAATGAAATTTTGGCAAAACCGTTGAGTGGTTGGACATTTTATAAACCGAGGTATTTTCGTAACTTTACCACTAGGGTACTTTTGTAATTTTTATAGATCAAAATTTTTTCAAAATAATTGTGTATGTAAATGGTTTTCGTGAATTAAGGATAAGAGAAAGAAAGTGATTTAAGAATTTTAATATTAAGTGTTTAAAAATGGCTAGTTCCTTTCGGTTTTAGTTATTGGGTTTAGCCTATGATCGAGCCTTCTTGGTCGGGGTGAACCAAAGCTACGCACTGTGCGAGATTCAAGTGGAGAGGAGGTGAGTCACGCGGGACGGCTTAAGTACCAAGCTCCCATGGAAACCATTCCTAGACATGCGCACAACAGTTACCACACCTAGCTCGGTGACTTAATCACAGGTTTGTCTAGTGTATTAAGTCTTATGTATTTGTGTTTGAGTGGACTAATCCTAGGGTTCAAGTTCCTATCATGCTATTCTACGTTTCATTCCTTTTCTACCCTTCTATAATTCACATAATCACACGATAGATAGAGGTACTTACGGTGGACTGCAGTCGGAGACTTAGGTGCCATGCCGTAAAACCACGCTTATTTTTCAAAGATAATCATTTGGCTCGCTTTGAAAACGTTTTGGGCCTTAGCCCACGTGCCGAGAGTTTAAAACGGGCTCGATATTAAATCGAAACACCCACACCCGGCCCATGAGCCCGAACCAGGATCTGGTATGTTCCTAAAGTAAACCGATTTCAAAACACATTCGATACTTAGAGAAAATTGTAGATTTTAGAAAAACTATTAATTTGAGTTGGGCTTAGATTGAAAACCCATTTATTTGATTTTGTAAGCCCATTTAATTAAGCACAACCAATAACGTTCTTAGCATGAAACTTAACAATAATGTAAAAACAAAGAATAATCCATCGGGCCTTATGGCCTTATTACATCAAGTAAACCCAAAATAAAATTAAAAGTATTAAAATTAAATACGGTCCAAATTCTAAAAGAATTCTTCAAGTGATGCATGGCCTCCTCATGGTCACCTAGGCCGGTCAGTCACACCGATCATCACCAAAAATAATTCCCACAATGGGGTGAGTCAATGACTCAATGTGCACACAATACTATCAATCAATAATTCAGCAATCATGTTTAAATCATCAAGTCCATATAATAATGAAATTATGATGCAACCCAAACCCAATCCTAATGGTCCATCCGCTACTCTCCACCATACCGCCATTCACACCGTGGGGACTACTAAGTCAACCCTCCATCCGCTACTCTCCACGTTGTGTCATTAGACACTATAATCAAATTTAAACGTTGTGTCATTTGACTTTGTTGTAACCGGTTACCAAATTTTGCAATGTGACCATAGTCAACATTTTTCATTGGTGAGACCAAGTCAACACCTTCGTTGGTGAGACCAAGTCAACACTGTTCTCCCCTTTCACATAAATCCAATGCCCCAAAACATATATATAGCATAACTTAATTTAATGTTCATATTCATATATTCGCATGTTATTAAATAACATTTTCACAATCCTATCGAAGTAGGAAACGCACACAGGTACTTTTGCCACATTTGTGGTACATAGCCACATTCACATTATTATTCATATCATATATTAAATATTTAGCCATAAATATCGAAGGATAGTAAGGGTACACACCTTTTTCGCTTAATAGGTTCCTTGATATCTCGAGAATCCCGATCTAATTTTAGATCTATTAATCCCTATATTCGCCCATCAATTAGAACACATTAATAAACCCCTTTTTTAGACAAAACCAAATCCTAGTAGAATTTGTAAAAGAAACTCACCTTTGCCGATTTGGTGTTTACACAATCCGAAAAACTTCGTTTTCCTTTACTTGTTGTTCGCCAACCTTAAAACTTCACAAAATTAGTTTAGGCTTTCTAATAATTATGGATCTAGTCTAGGTAACCACATGAACCTTGGCCGAATGTATAGACTTTCTTACCTTAGATCCCGGTTGATCTTTATTTCAAATTCTGCCAAATCACTTGTTAGATTAGATCTATTGTTTGATTATGAAAGGGATCTCTTAGCCAGAATGTACATTGATGTACTTACCTCGTTTCGAATCCGAAAAATCCCTTATGCCGTCCACCTCCTAGCCTTGGAAGCAAAATAAGGCCTTCATTATTTGCTTCTGGTGTCTCAAACTCAGCCCAAAAACCTTTTGCATGTGGGCCATTTCCTAAGGCCTTATGTGGCATCTTCAGCCACATTTCCAAGCCCATTGTTGGGTCAAATTTCATGCTTTATATTTTAGGGTCACTTGGCCCTAAGTTCCCTTTGGGCTCTAAAATTCGACATTCTGGTCATTTTAAGTTTCCAAAAATTTTCATGCACTCAGATTTTCCAAGTTTCCAAAATGTTTAGTTTCCTATTTTGGCTTGGTTTCCAAAATGTTTAGTTTCCTATTTTGGTTTGGTTTCCAAAATGTTTAGTTTCCTCTTTGGCTTGGTTTCCAAAATGTTCACTTTCCTAATTTACTTGGTTTCCAAAATGGTCACTTTCCTATTTTAGTTTAGTTTCCAAAACTTAACATTTCTAAAGCATTTCCTTACATTTCCATACATCTCCTTCCATTTCCACACATTTCCATACATTTCCATACATTTCCTTACATTTCCATATATTTCCATACATTTCCATACATTTCCTTACATTGCCTTTCATTTCCTTACATTTCCTTTCATTTCCTTTCATTTCCTTTCATTTCCTTTCATTTCCTTACATTTTCCTTATATTTCCTTACATTTCCTACATTTCCTTACATTTCCTTACATTTCCTTACATTTCCTTACTTTTCCTTATATTTCCTTTCTTTTCCTTACATTTCCTTACATTTCCTTTCATTTTCTTTCATCTTAGGGTTCTTGAAACTCTTCAGAACACATCCAACACACCCACTGATCCCACTATCTCATGAATTATGCACGAACGCATAACCCCTAATCTAGGATGTTACACAGGTTTGGGCTGAGGCCTGGGTTAATGTTCTAATGGGGAGCTATAGGGCATAAAAATAGGTATCTATGTTTAAAATTTGCAAGGTGGGCTTGTGGCCCAATAGTGGGTGGTGCTGCAAGGGATCAAGAAGGCGACATCACCAAGGGGAAGGATTGGGCCAAGTGTTGGCTGCTTGGAGCCCATGCTCTTGGGCTAAATTTAGCACTCTAATGGGGCTAGGGGAGGATGGCACAAAGGCTAGAAAATAGGGGATTTACATGCTTTATTTAGGTGGATAATATGCTGATGTATGAGGGGAGGAGTTGGTGCTAGGTAGGCCTCTTTTGAAGGAGGTTGTAGATTTAGATAACAAGAGAGGATAAGGGCTATCAGGTGGAGGCAGAGTTGGCTGAAATTCAAACTCTGGGAGGGAGAGAAAATCGATTTGATATGTGAAATTAATAGGCACAGTGTCATTTTTTCATCTTTTTTTCTTTCTCATCTTTCTTCTTCAAGTCAAATTCTTTTCATTTTCTTGAGGTTCTCTCTTCCTTTGCAACTCTCAAACTCTCTCTTCTCTTCTTCAATATCCTTCCAAAGGCCGAATACCCTTGCCCATATTTTCTTCTCCCATAGCCGAAACCTTCAAAGTTCAGCCTCTTTTTTCAAAGTTTCACCATAGCCGAATCATTATCTCAAGATTGGTAAGTTCTCCGTCGTTTTCTTCTTTGCTATCTCTTTCTTTCTCATCTTTACTTTAAACTGAATCACTTCCTTAATATCTCATTGGTTTCCACTATTTATTCCTAGAAGCCGAATCTTCCTCGTTGTGATCTCTCGTGCCGAACTTTGAGTAAAGCCGAAGGTATGTGTTGGTAATAGGTTCAGTCGAATGGCCACTCCGTTACCTTTCTCTTTTACCGAATCCCATTAGGTACTTGTGTGGGTGCGATCATCGTGTTGGTTTAATGATTGGATGCTTGGCCGAATGTAGGTAGGGTGGTGATGCTTCTTGAGGAATTTCGAGATTTGTCGATCTAGGTAAGGGTTTTGTTTTAAGTGTTATGATTATCTCTTAGATTTGATCTCATCATTTAAGTTCGGTTTAGTGACCAAGGGATTGTTATGGACTCAAATGTCAGCCGAGCAATAGGAGGGGTTGGATCTGTAAACCCAGCCCCTATGTTCAAGAAGCGAGCAGTATCGGTAGTGTGAGATTGGCTACCAGATTGTGGGCCAGCGTCAGAACAAGATCGTAGGCAGATAGTGGTAGTCTCGAGTGACGATAGTGTTAAATTCGAGAGTACGATAGTACGAGTGTCAGGTGTGTAACTCTTACGCACTTCATATGTTGTTATGCTAAATGTTGTGTTTTGTCAAAAGCCGAAATAGCAGTGGGAAACATTACGTTACCCTTATGGATATAAGCAAGGACTCGGGTAAGTCCATTATGGTGAATAACATGCTTTATCTATGTGAAACCTATATGTGTGCCATGTTATATTCCTTTAAGTGTTAAGTATGATCATATTGTGTGGAGAAACATATACATGAAATATAGGTATGGTGAGAGGAGGGGGAAGGCATGATTTACTAGACTGTCACCAGTGGTTAGGTACCATACATGGGTTGGCCCCACATATCATGATTTTGTGACTAAGTCTCAGTGGTTTGGAACCACCAGTGGTTAGGTACCACATATGCTTATATTGTGACTTGTCCCAGTGGTTAGGTACCACAGTGGGTTGGCCCCACGTATCGATTTAAGGGATCGCCACCAGTGGTTAGGTACCACAAGTGGGTTGGCCCCACACATGAATATTTGTAACTTCGGTTACCAGTGGTTAGGTACCACCAGTGGCTAGGTGCCACAAAGGGTAGATTTGGGAGACTCGGATGGATATTTAGGTTGGATGGGTTGCATGACATGCATATTTGCATATGAATCTGTGTAAAAGCTTAACATCTTTTGGGGATGGGGAATTATACACTGAGTCTTGGTGACTCACCCCTTCCGTTACTTTTTGTAGATAATGCCTAGATCGTGGATTTGGTGTCGGGGTGGACTCGTGATGGCCATGCTCAACATTTGTTCCATTTCAATGTTTATTTTGGATTTAGTTTTCCTCTACTATAAGTTTGGATTTCAGTTTGTAATAAGGCTACTTAAACTTTTCTTTGGGATTTATTATTCGTTCTGTTTCTCCTTAAACTTTTATTAAACGAAAAAGGCATGCCAAGTAATTTATGAAATGGACGTATTTTTATAAACTTAAGTAAATTCTTTGAGTTTTTCTAAAGTGAAACACGGATAAATAATAAACAAAGGCTAACAACAAGGTAATTCTATCATGCTGAATTAAGTTTCAAAATGTTTTAACAATTCGCTCAATTCAACCACGTTTTTATTTAACTACACAAAAGTTTTCTTTTCAAATCAAGTCGACTAAATGGTTTGGAAGACGTTTTCTTCCCAGTGACATGCCAGATTCGGTTGTAGCGTTTAGATCGGGTTTGGGGTGTTACAAACCCCTAAGGAAGCAGTAAATCGATCAATGGATTCCCATATTAGGTTTCACCCTAATCCGCAAAATCTCGTAACCCTATCTCTAGGCGCCCGATCAACTCCGCTCAATTATGCTAGATCTTCTCTTAGGTGGGGTATATTCCTCCTCCACCTAAGCATATCAGATTAAATTAAGCAACATAATTAAGAACAAAACAAGTACTTATCATATAAATTTAGAAATGAAATAACAAAATCCATCATAGGTTTCACCCCCTTCAGGTATCTGAGGGGTTTAGTGCATAACTAAATACGAAAACATCTCAAGAGTAAAGAATAAACAAAATATAAGAACGCCCTAAAACCCCCTGAAGGAATTGAAGGAGAGATCCTCCGTCTTGAATGGAGTTCCAACTTCTTGAGATGGATCAACTGGCTATCTTCAAGTGACTCCCTAAAAGATGAATGCTTCGACAAGGAGCCTAGGCCAAAAAAGCTCTCTTTAATGTTTGCCTTGGGTTGTTTATATAGGCTTTGGGATGCTATACTTGGCTCCTAAGTATCTCCTTCAAGTAGAATTACTATTAGGGTGTTTGAGTAGACTTAGGAGTATGTTTCTTTGGCTTCAAGCATCCAATTCGAGTGAAATTGCTCATTCCGTGGCAAGGGGTATGGCCATGGCACACGCCCGTGTAAATCGTGGTTAGGCCGTGTCTCGATTCTATCATTTTGGGCACGGCCGTGGCAAGTCAGGGTTTAGGCCGTGCTTCAGGTCTATCGATTTGGGCATGGCCATGTAGATTACTAGGCACATCCGTGTGTGGTAAGTGGATGATGCACGGTCGTGTGATGGAGTTGAGGCCATGCTCTAGGTATTTGGCGAGGCACGGTCGTGTGGAATTTGGGCCAGGCCGTGTTGATTGCTTGCTAAAGCCCAATTATTCTGTTTTAAGCCCATTTTGTGTTCTTTTTATCCTCGGGTGCTTTCCTGAGTATAAACATGAAAAAAAAGGATTAAAAGCACCTTTTTACATAAATCAAGGGCTAAATCATCCAAAATCATACCAAATATGGGGTTAAAATATGTTACTTTTACGGTTTATCAAATACCCCCACCCTTAAGCTTTTGCTTGTCCTCAAGCAAAATTCTCAACTTACAATTAAAACGAACTTTCCATAATTCACAATTCCTATCTACAATGTCTCATCATAATTCAAAGATAATTTATACATGGATAATTCAACTCAAAGAACCCTAAAGATTCAATTACGATAAGTCATACCTTTATAGCATGAAAACGTAGATGTCTCCCCTTATCTAAGTGATTTCCTTTAATTCAAAATCAACAAGGACTGACATCCTCACTAAAGATTCACTCAAATCACTCAAAAGTGTTTAAGGTTCAAGAATAAGCACTCTAAGTCAAACCTGAAAAGTTAATCCCATAGGCTTGCTCGAAAATCAAATCTCCACCATCAGATATGAGATGATACATGATCAAAAGGTCTTTAATCGTGGTTGTAACGGGGCTAGAGTTAAAAGGTATGGATAAAGGCTGAATTAGAGGTTATAATCGAGATTGAATTGACTAATTACCTAATCCAAAAATAATGAACTAAATATGAATATTTACATCGAATGAAAACCAATAATACCTACTATTGATAATTACTCTATAATAAGAGTATTTTCATCACTCAAAATTTGATAATACTTTAATACTGAGCTTTTTCTTCAACAATTGGAGTTTTAAATGCTCTAAGCTCTTTTATTTAATACTAATATTGAATATACTTGGATTTTTTAAGAACAAACTAAAATAAACATAATAGAAGGAACTTTGGTGATTGAAATAACCTAATTCAAACAATTGATCAAATCAATTCTCGATAAAGGGTAGTCAAAGGAATGTTGATAACAAATACAAAGGGATTTTGGGTTAATATTAGTGGGTGATTCAATAAAAGGTTGTTAGGATTCAACGGGTTCACTAGGGTTATTTATGTAGGTAGGCTTTTTAGTGGGGTGAAGCGGGTTAAAACCTAGGTGCCTTTATCTTCTCAAAGGTATCAAATCATTAATATGATCTCGACATGTATAAACGAGGCAAGTTCTAGAATAACAGTTCAAAGTTGACACACTCATAATCAATTAAAGTGAGCACGAAAAAGGGTACATGCTCTTTAAGGCTCAAAATCTCACAAAAAATTATGGGTGTTTTGACGTCAATCCTTATAAATTTTGAACTTTAAGGTGATACTCAAATTAGGTTCAACAACCTATCAATTTTAATTTTTAGAAAGTAGACTTATCATGCTCGATTCTCTAGTATTCTTCAAATTTAATTATCAATGCACAATTAACTAAGACTTATTCTAAAACATATCAATAAAATCATAAATCATTAGAAATTTCATCCTAATTAATAATATGAGAAAAATACTTAAGATCAAGACTAATTTAGGGTCTTGAGAATTATGCAAAAGTTAGGCAATATTACCCCCACACTTAAGATGTACATTATCCTCAATGTACAAAGATAGATAATGAAATTTATGTGCCAAATCAAAAAGGTAAGTGGGGAAAGTAATACTCCCTGAAATCTGGATGATCCTTGGCTTTGGTGGCGGTGATGGTGTCTTCTATGGGTGGGTGGAGTGGCTAGAAAAGCAATTTGTTAGATGAAGAAATTGGGTAGCCTGTGAAGATATAGCCAAGAGGTCTAGGGTAATAATAATATTATACTAATAATATAATTAAAGATTAAGGAAATAAAATGAAGGAGACTAAGAAGAAAACTAAAATTAAAAGAAAATACTAATGGACTAAGGAGTCCTTATTGTTGGATGGTTCACGAGGTGGATGTGACCTCGAAGGCTGTGGTGCGTGATTACCAAGCAGCCTTTAGAACCTAAAACCAAGAAACTAATATGAAATAAATTAATTTAAGTAGGAAATAAGTAAAGATAAGGAAAATAAAGGAGACGAGAAAAGAAAAATAGAACCGAAAAGGTTTTCGAGACCCTTGGCGTGTCAATTAAGTGAAGCTGCCGGTATGAACTCATGTTGAGGTCTCCTCTGAGGAGATGATGCTTACGTTTCTTTGGCATGATCTTTGTGTTGCTCAAGTGTCTTGGATCTTTTCTATGAATAGGAAGAAAAATTTAAAAGAAAAGAGAAAGAAGGAATAAGAAAGAAGATGGGACAAAGAGGACGGGCTGTGGGGATTTAAATAGGATTTCAAATCTGGCACGCTCCCATGCCCATGTACCGATGGCATATCGATCCACACGGCCGTATCGCACAGTCGTGTTGTGGGGTGTGTTGTCCTTCCACGCCTGTTCCTAAAAAGCTATTATAGGAGTACGATTGGAATACATGGGCGTGGTCTGCCCGTGCTAAATAAGTCAGTGTCTTAGCACGGTTGTGAGGCACGCCATGCTATTTTTGTCAGTGCTCGTACTGTGGGTGGTTGGATCCGTGACATTGGGGGTGGTTGGACTGACTTGCACGGCTCGCTCTGTCAGTGTGGTGGTTCTGGTGGTCCACACGGCCATGGGCACGGCCGTGTGTAAGCCCGTGTGGCCTGGAAACCTGATCTTTATTTTAATTTGGAGAGAGAAGAGAGAAAAGAAAGGAAAAGAAAAATAATTTTGAGAAATAAAAAGTGTTAGCGCTCGGGTTGCCTCCCGAGAAGCGCTTGTTTATAGTCTTAAGCTAAACTGTCTTAGGCTTTGAAAATTTAGGGAGGTTTAAAGGTTTGAATATTTTCCCTCTTACTGACAGTTTTATTTTCGTGACAAAGTTTAGGTCGAGAAGTGCTTACCTTGAAATTGTTGAACATTGGATTGCTTACCTCGACTATTTCGTGTGGGAAAACATCATGTACCTGAAGGAGTATTTCTTCCTGTTTCTTCAGTTCTGTTGAACTAATGTAAGGATCGACTTTATCTAATAGCACTTGATCTTCTATTTTAAAGTGATTTGATGTCCCTATAAGCTCTTTTGGTGGTTCCTCAGGTTTTATTTTGTGTGGATCCGATTTTTCTTTAGTGTGTATCTTCTGCTCTTCTAAATTATTGATCGTACGATTTTGTGTTGGATGATGTATGAAGGTTGAATAATTTGATTATCTATTGAAACGACTTTCTTACCTTCATTTTCTATGGTTTTGGCTAAGTCGAGAGCTTGAAGATTGACCGATTCATCTCTTACACGAAGTATGAGTTCTCCTATGGCAACATCAATTTTAGTCTTGGCAGTTGCAAGAAAAGGTCTTCCTAAAATTAAAGGGATTGAATTTTCCTCATCCATGTCTAAAACAACAAAATCTCTTGGGAAGACGAATTTATTGATTTTTACTAAAACGTCTTCAATAATGCCCCTAGGAATTCTAATAGTTTTATCAGCTAGTTGGATACTCATCCTAGTTTGTTTGGGCTTCCCTAGACCTAGTCATTTAAACAAAGGTATAAGGCATGACATTTATACTTGCCCTAAATCGCCTAACGATTATCAATAGTTAATCTACCAATTAAACATGGAATAGTAAAACTCCCTGGATCTTTTAATTTCTGTGGTAGTCGGTTTTGTAGCATTGCTGAGCATGTTGCGTCAAGTTCCACATGGTGCTCTTCATCTATTTTGCGTTTGTTTGTTAAGAACTGTCTTAAAAATCTCCTTGGGTCGGGCATATGAAAAAGAGCTTCAAGAAGAGGTAAGTTAATGTGTAATTTCTTTATAAGTTTTAGAAACTTACCGAATTGTTCCTCTGAATCATCACTTTTCAATGCTTCAGGATAAGGTATTCGAGGGTGGTACTCTTTAATTATAGGTTTTTCTTGTGCTACCTCTATTTTACCTGTTTCTTCCTTGGTTTCTTGTACTGAGGTGGGCTGGTCTACCTTTGTATCCTCTTAAGATGTGATGGCTTGTATCTATTCTTTTGGGTTTATTTCTGTGCTGCTTGGTAGACGTCCTTGTTGACGTTCTGAAACAAGCTTTGTGAGTTGTCCCACTAACCTAGTGATTTCCCTGACTTGTTCCTTGATTTCTTTGATCGATATTCCTTGGTTATCAAGTTTTGTATCAGTTCTTTGGAGATAGGCATCGTGGTTCCGCCATGAACTTTTTCAAAGATCTCTTCAAGATTTCAACTTCTTTTCCGGTGGAAAAGGTTAATTTTGGTAATTTGGAAGAGGTTGCTACCTTTTATTTCCTTGTCCTCCCCAGGAAAAGTTTGGGTGGTTTCTCCAACCTGGATTGTAAATGTTACGATAAGGATTATTATTAGATCTAAAATTGTTACCTATATAGTTTGTCTGCTCGTTTTCTACTTCTGGTTGGTAAGGTGGGTACTTAGAATTCGCCACATTCCCACTTTTTTCTCATTGCATGACTGGATGTACCTGTGAAGAACATAAATTATCAAGCTTTTTATTCATTAACTCCATCTTTGTTGACAACATTGTCATTGCCTCTATGTTGAAAACTCGCTGATTTTGTTGGTTTAGCCCTTGTAATTTGCCATTGATAGGTGTTCAACGACATCTCCTCAATAAAATCGTAAGCCACTTCAGGAGTTTTGTTGTTCAAAGTTCCACCGGCTGATGAATCAATCATTTGCCTAGTTGGAGAATTCACACCATTGTAGAAAGTTTGGACTTGAAGCCACAAAGGTTATCTGTGGTGTGGGCATCTCCTTAGGAGATCCTTATATCTTTCCCATGCATCATATAACGTTTCTGCATCATTCTGCACAAAAGAAGATATATCATTCCTAAATTTAGCCATTTTGGCTAGTGGAAAATATTTTAAAAGAAATTTTTTGGTCATTTGATCCCATGTGGTGATTGACCCTCGTGGTAACGAGTTCAACCACTACTTTGCTTTGTTCCTTAATGAAAAAGGAAATAATTGAAGACGATGGCATCGCCGAAATGCCATTTATTTTGAAGGTATCACGTAATTCTAAAAATTAGATATATGAGTGTTTGGATCCTCATCCGCAAACCATCAAATTAAACAAATTGTTGAATCATTTGTATTGTGTTAGGCTTTAATTCAAAATTATTAGCAGCTATAGCGGGCCTAACAATACTAGATTCTGCTCCTGTCAAATTAGGTTTAGCATAATCATATATAGTATGCGGAGCATTCTGTTCTTGCACATTTGGTGGATTTTTCTCGTCCATCCCTTTAGTAGGATTGGATCTTTGCTGTTCTTCTCTTTGATAGTCTAGGGCTCGTCTTATTTCTCTGCGATTTCTGTGAGCGATAGCCTCAATGTCACTTTTAATGGTCCTCTCAGATTTCTTCTAGTCATAAACTAGAGGTACCTGATATGAAAAGAAAGAAAGAAAGAAATTTAGAAAAACAAAAACAAAAATATATGTATAAAAGAGAAATTTAAAAATAAAAATAATGGCTAAAGTAATAGAAATAGAGCTTTCTTAATATTTTAGAGTGTCCCTAGCAACGGCGCCAAAAACTTGATCGTGTCAAACAGTTGAGTCTTAATATTTATAAAGAATGATCGAACCTGTAGACTGACTGTGACAACAATAGAGGCAAGTGCACCTATCGAACAGTAGTATAGCTCAGGCAAGAATATCCTATCGAACCCAAGGGAACCTAAAAGTACTACTACTCACTTTCTTGCTATTATTTAGCCTAAAATATGGAGTGATTGGATTATTAAACTAACGAAATACTTAAACTAAATATAAAGACAAAAGAATGAATGGGAGAAAGACTTTCGAAAAACTTAGTTGATAAAGATGACACCCTCAGGAAGAATCCATCTATGACTTCACTTCTTATTTATTCCCCAAACCATATGATTTCTTTACTTAGCTTGATCCTTGAGACTCTCTAACCTATATTAAACCCTCTCTCAAGGCGAATAACGTCTAACCTTAGGTTAATTAGTGGAACTCTCGTTCTCTTATAATAACCCCCTAAGGAAGCAGTAAATCGATCAATGGATTCCCATATTAGGTTTCACCCTAATCAGGCAAAATCTCGTAACCCTATCTCTAGGCGCCCGATCAACTCCGCTCAATTATGATAGATCTTCTCTTAGGCGGGGTCTATTCCTCCTCCACCTAAGCACATCAGATTAAATTAAGCAACATAATTAAGAACAAACCAAGTACTTATCATATAAATTTAGAAATGAAATAACAAAATCCATCATAGGTTTCATCCCCTTCAGGTATCTGAGGGGTTTAATGCATAACTAAATACAAAAACATCTCAAGAGTAAAGAATAAACAAAACATAAGAACTCCCTAAAACCCCCTGAAGGAATTGAAGGAGAGATCCTCCGTCTTGAATGGAGTTCCAACTTCTTGAGATGGATCAACTGGCTATCTTCAAGTGACTCCCTAAAAGATGAATACTTGACAAGAAGCCTCCGCCAAAAAAGCTCTCTTTAATGTCTGCCTTGGATTGTTTATATAGGCTTTGGGATGCTATACTTGGCTCTAAGTATCTCCTTTAAGTAGAATTACTATTAGGGTGTTTGAGTAGACTTAGGAGTATGTTTCTTTGGCTTCAAGTAGTCAATTCTGAGTGAAATTACTCATTCCTGCGGCAGGGGCACGGCCATGGCACATGCCCATGTAAATCATGGTTGGGCCATGTCTCGATTCTATCATTTTGGGCACGGCCGTGGCAAGTCGGGGTTTAGGTCGTGCTTCAGGTCTGTCGATTTGGGCATAGCCATGTAGATCACCAGGCACGTCCGTGTGTGGTAGGTGGATGATGCATGGCCATGTGTGATGGAGTTGAGGCCGTGCTCTAGGTATTTGGCGAGGCACGATCATGTGGAATTTGGGCTAGGCCATGTTGATTGCTTGCTAAGGCCCAATTACTCTATTTTAAGCCCGTTTTGTGTTCTTTTTATCCTCGGGTGCTTTCCTGAGTATAAACATGAAAAGAAAGGATTAAAAGCACTTTTTTACATAAATCAAGGGCTAAATCATCCAAAAGCATGCCAAATATGGGGTTAAAATATGTTACTTTTACGGTTTATCAGTTAGCCAAAGTGTTGGTTGTTTATGGTACTAAAGTCATTTTGTAAATGTTCTTAAGTTAGGCCGATACTTGGCATATTCTTATGCTTAAATGAATATGATATTCTTGAAGTGTATGCCCTTGTGAATGGACATTTTAATGAGTTCTTAGACGTTCTTTTGGGTTATGAATGTGTTGTTTTGAATTGGAGTATGTATGTGTGCAATGTAGGGTGGCAAAGGGCTTGGTAAATAGCCATCTAATTGTCCACACAGGTAGTCACACGGGCATGTGCCTAGGCCGTGTATGACACATGGTCAGCCCTAAGGGTGTGTGGATCGACCGTGTGTCCCATTACATGCTAGGTTTGCAAGTTAGTATGCTCCACGGGCATAGACACGGCCGTGTGCCTCAACCATGTAAGAGACACGACCTAGGACATGGCGTGTGCCCAGGTCGTGTGAAGTCTGCATGTTAATTGTAGAATTTAATTTGACACACGGGCTAAGGACACGGGCATGTGCCTTGGCCGTGTGACCATAGTGAGTTGATGACATCATAATCATAGTGCCAAGGTTTTGGCACACAGGCTAACACACGGGCGTGTCAAGGCCGTGTGAGGGACATGGGCCAAGGACATGGGTGTGTGTCCGGCCGTGTGAAATTGGTCAGGATCGACCACGGATGGAATACACGGACATGTCTTAGGGGTACACGGGTGTGTCCCTAGACCAATATGGGCATGTGGCCCCTATTTTGAGGAAAAGTTTTCCAAGCTCGTAAAAGTTCTCGGATAGATTTTGAAACCTCTCAGAAGTATGCTTAGGGCCTCGTGGGCCGAGAATGAGCAAGGGATGGGTTTAAATGAAATTTATAGCCTTAATTGAGACATTTAAGCGAGATAAATAAGCGAGATAAATTAGGTAATGTCTCAAAACTAGTTTTGACTTTGAATACGGGTAAGGGGTGTTATATTTATTGGTATTAGAGCTACGGTTTAGTCTATTTTAAGACTATCGTAGCGTAAGTACGAGTCTAGCTATACATGCCATACGTAAAAGTGTCTGTGTATTGATAGTGTGATGGCTCCTGACATTTAAAAATTGTGTTTTATGTAGTATATGGATTCTGATCCAGACTGAACTGCAGTCGAAGATGTTGCAAGTAACACGTCGGCTCTCGCTCAAGGGACTGCGCCAACTGATAGAGACTCGAGACTTTGGGTCAAGGGGAAAGGGCCCGATAAGCCTTTCTCCACATGATGAGCAACTGGTATACTGAATATACTCGAGCAAATCCTAATGCTCAACCCCATCCATCCCCACCAATTCCTCAACCCACTCTAGTAGCACCTCAAGTGGTTGAGGTAGTGAGGAGAGAAAAGCCTCTGGTCGATAAGATCTGGAAGCAAGGAGCCAAGAATTTTGGGCAAATAAGGACGATGGCTCGGAGAGAGCAGAATTTTGGCACAAGAATACCATTAGGGTATTCGATGAGTTGTCCTGCACGCCTGAGGAGTGCTTAAAGTGTGCGGTATCTCTCTTAAGAGATTCAGTCTACCAATGGTGTAACACCTTTATATCGGTGGTACCAAGGGAGAGAGTTAGCTGGGAATTCTTCCAAAAGGAATACCGGAAGAAGTACATCAGTCAGAGGTTCATCGACCATAAGAGGAAGGAGTTTTTCGAACTAAAATAAGGCCGTATGTTAGTGACCAACTACGAATGGGAGATCGTAAGGCTTAGCAAGTATGCCCAGGAGTGCGTGTCTACTGAGGTAGTCATGTGCAAGAGATTCGAGGATGGATTAAATGAAGAAATCCGTTTATACGTGGGAGTCCTCGAACTAAAGGAATTTGTAGTATTGGTGGATAGAGCCTGTAAAGTCGAGGAGTTGGCTAAAGAGAAGAGAAGAGCTGAAAATGAGTCTCGTGACTCGAGGAAGAGATAACTGAATAAGTCTCTCCAATCCTCATCTAAGAAATCGAGGGATTTTACCACTCGATCAGTCACTTCAGTCGAGTTTTCAACCCGAAGTAAGGACAACCAATTTTGGGGATGAAAGGGCAGACCACATCAGTTGCTAGTGTGGGCAACATCCGACCAAGTAGACTAGAATGCCGTGACAGTGTGGCAGGTGCCATTCTGGTAAGTGTCTAGCAAATGAGAAAGCTTGTTTCAGGTGTGGGTCCTTAGACTACTTCATTAGAGACTACCCCAAGGTGGGTGAGAAAGAAAAGCCTCAGAATGCAAGACCGGAAGTACTGCTAGGGGAAGACCACTGAGAAACTCGGGAAATGAGGTGGGTAGCAAGAACCCATCCAGAGAGCAAGCCGCAAGAGTCGAGGGTAGAGCACCGGTGAGAACATATGCCATTCGTGCTCATGAAGAGGCATCTTCCCCCGACGTAATCACGGGTACATTTTCTCTTTATGATATTCGTGTTATAGCTTTAATTGATTCGGGATCTACCCACTCACATATGCATGAATTAGTCTCTAGCATGAGCATGCCCATAGAATCTACTGAATTTGTAATAAGAGTGTCTAATCCCCTAGGTAAGTATGTGCTGGTTGATAGAGTTTGCAAGGGTTGCCCTTTAATGATTAAGGGTCATTGTTTCCCGGTCGATCTTATGTTATTACCGTTTGATGAGTTTGATATCATCCTTGGGATAGATTGGTTAGTTACTCATGGGGTAATTGTGAATTGTGGGAAGAAGCTTATTGAGTTGAAAAGTGAAAATGGAGATTTTATTCATTTGGAATCAGATAAGACAGATAGATCACCAGTAGTGATATCAACTTTGTTGACTCGAAGTATTTGAGGAAGGGGTACGAAGCCTATCTTGCCTTTGTGTTGAACACTAAAGAGACTAAGTTGAGAATTGAGTCGGTACCCATAGTATGCGAGTACACAAATATGTTCCCAGAAGAGTTGCCAAGGCTACCTCCTATTAGAGAAATTGAATTTGGAATTGAGTTAGCTCCGGGTACTGCCCCTATTTCTATTGCTCCCTATAGAATGGCTCCAACTGAGCTAAAAGAGCTAAAAGAAGAGTTACAAGAGGTAATGGATAAAGGATTCGCAAGGCCAAGTTTTTCTCCGTGGGGTGCTCCCGTTTTATTCGTGAAGAAGAAAGATGGTTCTATGAGACTATGTATAGATTATCGGCAACTCAACAAGATGACTGTGAAGAACAAGTACCCGTTGCCGAGGATCGATGATCTATTCAATCAATTGAAAGGAGCCATGGTATTTTCCAAGATAGATTTGAGGTCAGGGTACTATCAGCTGAGAGTCAAGGACTCGGATGTACCGAAAACCGCATTTAGGACTAGGTATGGCCACTATGAATTTTTGGTCATGCCTTTTGGTCTAAAGAATGCCCCTACGATCTTCATGGATTTGATGAATTGCATTTTTCGGCCATACTTGGATAAATTTGTCGTGGTCTTAATCGACGACATACTGATCTACTCTCGAGATGAGAACAAACACATCGAGCATTTGAGTATGGTTCTGCAAGTTTTGAAAAAAGAACAATTGTATGCCAAATTCAGTAAGAGTGAATTTTGGCTTAAGGAAGTGGGATATTTGGGGCACATTGTCTCGGGAGATGGAATTAGAGCAGACTCGAGTAAGATTTTAGCAATTGTTGAATGGAAACCACCAAGGAGAGTAACTGAAGTAAGGAGCTTTCTAGGCCTATCCAGCTATTATAGGCATTTTGTCAAGGGGTTCTCCATGATAGCTACCCCAATGATGAGACTTTTGCAAAAAGATGTGAAGTTTGATTAGACAGAAAAGTGTCAACAGAGCTTTGAAAAATTGAAGACAGTGTTGACTGAGGCTCTAGTTCTGATGCAACCTAAACCAGGAAGAGAATTTGTAGTTTACAGTGATCTGTCCTTGAATGAATTGGGTTGTGTACTTATGCAAGAGGGTAAAGTGATTGCATACGCCTCTAGGCAATTGAAATCGCACGAGAAAAATTACTCGACTCATGATTTAGAGTTGGCTGCAATTGTATTTACGTTAAAAATTTGGAGACATCATTTATATGGTGAGAGATGTTAGATTTTCAGAACCATAAGAGCCTAAAATATTTGATGACTCAGAAGGATTTGAATTTGAGGCAATGAATATGGTTAGAGCTAATTAAGGATTATGAATTGGTGATTGACTACCATCCGGGGAAGGCGAACGTAGTCGTCGATGCCTTGAGTAGAAAATCATTGCTCGCACTAAGAGCTATGAGTACTCAGATGGATTTGTTGGATGATGGTTCCATTTTAGCCGAGTTGAGGGCTAAACCATTATTTCTCCAAGAGATTTGTGAAGCTCAAAAAGATGATAATAGTTTGCAAGCCAAGAGAGTTTTATGTGAGTCGAATGTTGAGTCAGACTTTCAAGTAAATCCTGATGGATGTCTGACATTTCGAGATAGGTTCTGTGTACCCAGAAATGATGAGCTTATTCATAAGATCTTGCATAAAGCGCATTGCGGATGTTTAACTGTGCACCCCGGGAGCACTAAAATGTACAATGATTTGAGGAAATGGTATTGGTGGCTTGGTATGAAGAAAGATATTTTTGAGTTTGTATCGAGATGCCTGATTTGTCATCAAGTGAAGGCTGAACATCAAGTACCTTCAGGTTTACTTCAGCCTATTATGGTTCTTGAGTGGAAATGGGACCGTGTTACCATAGACTTCGTGCAGGCTTCATCGTTGACTCCAAAAATAAAGAAGAAAGATGTTGATAGACTCACAAAGTCAGCCCATTTTATACTAGTGCAAGTCGATTATTCACTTGATAAATTGGCGAACTTGTACATGTCAGAGATAATAATACTTCATGGTTTACCGTTGTCAATCATTTCGAATAGAGATCCGAGATTCACGTTACGATTTTGGAAAAAGCTGCAAGAGGCATTGGGCATGAAATTAAGTTTCAGTACAGCCTTCCATCCACAAACCGACGGACAATCAGAGAGGGTAATTCAGACACTCGAAGACATGCTTCGATGTTGTGTTTTGGAATTCCACAGTAACTGGGAGAAATGGTTACCATTAGTGGAGTTCACCTACAACAACAGCTTTCAGTCAAGTTTGAAGATGGCGCTTTATGAGGCATTATATGGGCGTAATGCTGAACTCCCTTGTATTAGTTAGAACTCAGAAATAGATACACGGGGTTGATTTGGTTAAGAAAACTGAAGAGAAAGTAAAAGTGATATGTGACTTTCTGAAAGTCGCCTCAGATAGGTAGAAGTCCTATTTGGATTTGAAAAGGAAAGAGATAGAATTCAAAGTTAGTGATAAAGTTTTTCCAGAGATCTTCTAAAGAATTCAATTTGATTTTGAACCGTTCCTAAAGTGTGTTTTGGGCCATATAGGCTTGATAAGGGGTGATAAGTAAGTTTATTAAAAGTTTTAAATTTGAGTGGAAAGTCACGTATCGATTTTTGTATGATTGCTTGCGTATAATTCTGGTAACGCCTTGTACCCTGTTTCGGCGTCGAATACGGGTAAGAGGTGTTACACTTTAGCCCCATATTTTTGAATTTTATCAACCGGAGCTTTCCCTTTTCTAAAGATTTGGTACCTGTACCCTGTGGGATCTCGAGAACCGGTGGAGGAGTAGGAGGGGGAGCTTGAGCTTTGCTGCACTACAGGGTTAGTTTTTAAGTATTGACTGAACCATTCATTCATCATTTGAAAGAAGGCCAATTTAGCCTCTTCACCTTGGTCCTCTATCTTAGGCCTTCTACTGCTAGTAACTTCGATTCCTTCTGTGCCCATTCTGAAGCCGAAGCATGACTCCCTGCTTCCTCGGGTTGAGCTCGGTCAGCAGGCATTTACTATAAGAAAAACACATTTTAAATGGTCAGGAGATATCACACTATCAAATATAAGATAATGACATGTATAGCTAATCCCGTATTTGCTACATCGGTCTGAGAACCAGCTAAACCGTAGCTCTGATACCAATAAATGTAACACCCCTTACCCTTTTCCGTCGTCGGAATAGGGTAGGAGGCATTACCAGAACTTACGAAACCAATTTCCATTTATCCGAATCAAGTACCATTTATTTATCGAAAATTATTATTATGTCCCTTAGATAGGCTTCCGAAGCCCAAATTATGTATCGGAACTAGACTGGAACCAAATCAGAATGACAGAGAATTTTTTACAAAATCCAAAAATTATACTTACTCTAGCCATGTCAATAGCTAGGTTACAAACATCCATTTCCATGTAAACATTGGTATTTAGTCTATACATGCCATTCTTTCCAAATAAGTCATTTTCATATACCAAAAGATATGGGTTGATAGTGTGATAAGGCTCGACTAATCTCTGGCCTGCGAGCTCCCGAGCACTACAAAACAGGGAAAAGGAGAACGGGGTAAGCACTTGGTGCTTAGTAAATTCATGCAACATGAATTTTACTTACCATACATATACATCCATCATTTAACAATACAAACACACATCCAATTCACATAAACATATACCTATCACATACAAACTCAAATTTTGCATTAGTTAAGCAACATCATATAAATTCAATACAAAGATAAATGATTGATGAGCTCATCAATTCCATAATTTTCATGTTCTTCCATTTCTTATATTTATCCCGTTGAATTTCTTAGAATTTCAATGGATATTCAGTACTACACTTTTTTGTACAATTTCGGGTCCGTCAATTCGTACATATATGGGTATACTCTTTTTCCAAAGAGCACATTCCCACGAACCTCATTTCTTACAGCAAGATTAGCAGTCCAAGCTAAATCCCCTGTATCATATGCTCAAAGAGTATTGTCAGGATTACCAGTCCAGGCTAAATCCCCCGCAATGACAATTACTCTAATGAGCTTAATTTCAATTACTCATTCGAGCTAAATCCATTTAACACATATTCTTCGGGAGGACTAAGATTTGGATCACCCATTCGAGCTAGATCCTTTTTACCGTCAATTCCCTTTTCAGTGGTCCATCGAAGTCTATTTCATTCAACCGGGATTTAATTCCCCTTTTTATCGAGAATTATCAATTTGTTTTCATCAAAAATCATACAATGAACATCCAAAAATATTAACATCAATAAACATACATTCCAAGCATTTAAGAATATAATTCAAGTTCCACAAACTTACTCGTAATAATTTGTGGAAGTTGTAAAGATTTCAAGGATTATTCGGTAACTTTTTCCTTCCCTCGTTTATCTTCAATTTCTTGATCTATAATATAAAATTTTTCATTTATCAGCATCTAATTTTAATCTAATTTATTTCACAATTTATACTCAAAGTTGCATATTTATCCCAAATTGTATAGATTTTACAATTTGGTCCCTACTCAATTAACCCCACAATTGAGCTGATTTTTCCTCAATTAACACTTTATTCTATCATATTAAACTACTTCACAACCTTTTGAAATTAGAATTTCAGCATCAAACCTTAATTCAAAACTTTTTCACAATTAAGTCTTAAAAATCAATTTCTACTAAAAACATTTAATAAATCCATCTTTTAACAAAATTAAAACTTCAAATCCATGTTTATTAATCATAAACTTCCAGTACTCAACCATGGAAACTTTCAATTTCATCCATAAAATCAAAAACTAATGAATTTAATAGTAGGACCTAGTTGTAAAAGTCTTTAAAACATAAAAATTACAAGAAAAAGGCAAGAATTAACTCAATTGATGCAAAACTATGAAATACCAGCTTAAAGAACCCTACTTTGGCATTTTTACTGATGATAATGAATAAAAATCAAAAGAAATCTAGATATTTCCACTTTAGTCTTAACTTCATTTAGTTAATTATGCAATATTCCAATTTTACCCTTAAATCATCAATTTTCTTGCTGATTTCATGCCCTTTCCATCCAACCCAAATAATTTTGGGTCTAATTGCCTTTTAAATCCTTTCTCACTAGACACTTAAGCTATTTAATCATTCTAGCAACTTTTACACCTTTTTCAATTTAGTCCTTTCTATTTAATTGACTACCCAAACGTTAAAATTTTCTAATGAAATTTTAATACCACAATAACAACATTTCATAAATATTTATAAAAATATTTTTGACTCAATTTAAGAGATTGAGGTCGCGATAACTCGATTTTACCCAATTTCTGCAATTTTTTTCTAATTAACCATTAAATCGGTAAAAATTTTCTATCAATATTTTCATACGACTTTCCTACCATATTAATATTCATGCAATAATTTTTAAAATAAATATTCTTTTTAAATTAATTGTGATTACAAAACCACTGTTCTGATAACCCTGGATTTAGACCATTACACCAATGGCTAGATTACAAGCATCTTTTACATTTACATGCCAATATGGCCTATATAACCTATACATGCCATTACAACCATAATTGATTTACCATACTATATCGACATAGGCCGATGGATAGTGTGAGTGATCTTCACCGAGTTTCCAATCCAACGAGCTTTCGATTAACTATAAAACAGGGGAAAATAAAATGGGGTAAGCATTGTATGCTTAGTATGTTCATATAACATGGTACTTAACTACCATTTATTCTATTTTGAGGTAACTATGTAAGGCATATTCAATCAATTTGAACTCAAGCCATATACAGATCCTCATTGCCCTTGTTATTCATATAATCCATAACAACATCAAGACATGTATGAGCTCAATAACAATTAAATTTCCAAGCACATATGCTATCCATAACATGTATTCATTTATCGTGTATAAATCATCTCTTTGTATTACAAGTATAATTTCATAATAGCTCATCTTAATTTCAGATTATTTCATATCAGAACATTACTCATATGTTACTTGAATTATCAATGTCACACGAGTAGTAGTACACTCAAAGTGTACAAGTCTATAACCAAGGATGAACTTATATTCATCAACCAAATTTCAAGTACAAATATCATCGTCTCATATTTCTATGTATCAATTATCACATATCATCATTTTCATGTATTTCAGGTAAATACATGTAATAGCTCATTTCTTAATCATAATCTTCTCATGTCAAGAGTTTTACCCATTGGATTTATTTGGAATATCGATGGTTACATCGATAGTACACTCGAGGTGTACAAATTAGAATCCGTCAATTCATGTCCATTAGTACCCATAAGGTACAATTTCAAATAGTACACTCTCGAGCCACGCATGTATACAACAAGATTACCAGTCCAGGCTAAATCCATTTTAGGACATATGCTCTAAAGAGCTTGATCTGGATTACTCGTCCAGGCTAAATCCAATCCATAACGTATGCTCGAGAGGATTTACATCAAGATTACCCGTCTGGGCTAAATCCTTTTAGAAATATGGTCAATAAGATTACTCGACCGAGCTAAATCCCACCAACAACAAATGCAAGGCCTCATTCATTTTGGGAAATCACATATCCATCGATTTTCCATTTATTCAGACGGCATTTAACACTTTTCAAGCATTATCAGGCATGTGATCAATCTCATACATTTTTAAATCCATGCAACCCAAATGTTCACATTCAACTCAAGCATAAAATTTACATTTTTATCACTTATCATTTATCGAGCATTATTGTTGATCGGGCACATTTCATTTATTGGGCTTTGAAGAATATGTGATCATTTCACATAATTAAGGAATTTATACAATTTACAAACACAACATTTAATTCAAGCATAAAAAATATATATACAATTTAGTTACACGAACTTACCTAGACAAATGTTCGTGTACATAAATCTACTAATCCAACATTTTCCTCTTTCTTTGTTCTAGCTCCAAATTTGGTCTATTCGGATCTATACGAGTAAATTTAACATTAATTTATCACATTTCACATTCAAGTGGACTCAATTTTCATCCTAGGTAAAATTACCATTTTGCCCCTAACTTTTCCATAAATTCCATTTTTGTCCCTACGCTCGGCAAATGAAACTTGTGAAAATTATTCCCTATTCCAAGCCTAACCAAAGCCCCATGACAAAATTTACAGCACATGTGTTCATAAAATTTTAGAATTTTACAAGTTTACTTTTTAGTCCCATAATCATGTTTTCATCAAAAATCATTTTGTAAAAGTTGTTTATCTATCAACAATATTTCATTTTCTACCATAAATTTCTAATTTTCAGCATATACATCCATGACCCAAATTTCATACCTTGATAACTTTTCAAATTAATCCCCCAAATAGATAGATTAAACTATCTCGATTCCAAAAATATAAAAATCATTAAAAACGGGACTTGATTTCATACCTTATTGAGCTTGAAAAGTTTTCATTCTCTCTCCTAGGGTTTCCATGGAAATATTTGGGGAAGGTGATATGAAAATTTTTTCTTTTTCATTTAATTAAATTGTCATTTAATAACTTTTCATCTTTCAAATTTAGTCCTAGCCATTTTTTATTTTTCCATGGATGGCTCATACCAAAAGATCTATATACTTTCTTTAATGGTCTAATTACCATATAAGGACCTTTATTTTTGAATTTCATAGCTATTTGATCCTTCTAGCTACTAGAATCCAACTTTTGCATTTTATGCGATTTAATGTTTCTTGTAATTAAGCATATAACCGGTAAAATTTTCTTATCAAAATTTTCACATGACATTTCTATCATATTATGGACCATAAAATAAAAATAAATTATGTTTTCAACTTGGATTTGTGGTCACAAAACCACTGTTTCGACTTCAACGAAATTTAGGCTGTTACAAGTGCATTATTTTTAAACATTGAGATCTATTGAGTGGGGAAATGTTTGGAGTTGGAATTACTAGAGGGAAAATGTTTCACATAGGATGCGTTTTCAATGCACTGTCAGAAAAATGCATTGAAAGCGTGTCTAGCTGGACGCATTTTCTCGCTGACATGGCCTAAAAACGCTTTCAGCTGGACATACTTTCAATGCTTTTTTCTGACAGTGCATTGAAAACGCGTCCTACATGGGGCATTTTCCCTATAGTAATTTCAACTCCAAACTTTTCCTGAGAAAATTCTCTAAATCAATTACCACTCACCCCGGGTCTATAAAAACAATCTATTTCAGCATTGAGTGGCATAAGACATTTACAAGCAAAGAAACTTGTAAGAAGATCAGAAGAAGAGAAGTTGGCACATAAGGCATAAGTTGGATCTATCACGTAATTTGCATAAAGTAAGGATCTATTTTTGTTGTTCATATTTAATTACAACACTATTTTTTGCATAATATTATTGTTTCGAACATGTGGAACAGGTTATTTCGTTGAAAATGAGTACACGAATTAATGCTATTGTTTATTACGATGGTGAAGTGTGTGACACCAAGAACAGGGTCGATTTTTTCAGAGAACACAATTTTATTGGCTTTTAATCAGAACATACAATTGCTAAAATTGTGTTAAAGAATTAGGCAAAAAATCATCAAATTCAACCAGATGAGAGTATTGTCACTTAAATATTGATTTTGTGCTTCGGTGACCCCGTTAGATATGATGCTTTCGATATCAGAGGTGTGAGAGGGTTGGAAGCAATGGTGTAGACACATATTGATAGTCTATCACCATATCTCGAGTTATATGCAGAGTTTGCAAGGACAGATGAAGATGCTTAGAGGTCGAACATGTTCTAGTTTGATAGGCCAAAACGAAAGAACAAGCTAAGAGTCCAATGACATAGTTGTGTGGTGGGTTCACCAGCTTGTTAGAAAGTTCCCATTATGATATCTCGAAATCATCAATGGGAAGACACTTATCTGTTTCGACCTTAGATTTTAACTGCATCAAGAAGAACACCAAATAGTCGGGGTTTGATGGTAACACAGAATACTAAACCCTTACACGACACTCAGTTAATGGTTTTGATTTGACTTCGGTCAGTCGATGTTTAATGTTGGGAATACTAACAGGGGAATGACTTCAAGTTCTAGCAATTGGCAATCAAGAGGTGGTTTTGGTTGTTTTGACAACTATACAAGAAGAGATGATGTACTCCCTCTGACATCCACCGACAAAGGGACATCCAACCCTGAAAATATTGGTGGGGTTGAGAATGAAGGGGGCACTGAACCCGATATCAGACCAATTTGGGAGATTGGTGTTGGTGGTTTAGGAATTGTATTATTTTTTGAACTAGAGCCAATTCCAACTAAACCAAAAGATGGAGGTTTAGATGGTGAAGGTCTGGGCGAAGATGCCAAAGAAGATCAACAATTTATGGTGTACTCTCTTCCAACCCACATGCATAATATGGACCTATCAACAAAAGATGTGTTGGAGCTTGTAGAACTACCACACAGAAGACTGTGTCATGCGAGTTCTTCGATGGATTCAAGTGATTTAGAAGTGGGGAAGGAGTTTTCCTCTAAAGATGGTTTTGTCGTAGTAGTGAAGCGATACAACATCAAGAATGGGGTAAACTTCCATGTTGTTAAATCCTGATCTAACAAGTTCAAGGCAAAGTGCGCAATGCAAGACAATAGATGTGCATGGAAAATCGTGGCTTCTGTTAAGAGTTAGACGAGGTTGTAGACCAAAAAAATACCGCTCCGCATATGTGTGTTGTCATGGGTACTGCATCAATTTTGTTTTATATTTGGAGAGTTGAATTGCTAATTTTAATGTAATTATGTCATTGCAGGTATTTCATGAGATCATCCAAAATTGGATTCAGAGATGATTGCAGACATAATACTACCTATGGTCAAAGCGAGTCCCATGGTTGTTGTGTCAGTTTTAATTACAAATATCCATATCCAGTTGGATTACACATCATTGTACCGTAAGGAGTGGATCACAAAGTAGAAGGCACTAGAGAAGATTCATAATGGGTGGGACGCATCGTACAATGATTTATGGCAGTGGTGTCAGGTACTTGAAGGTACATTCTAAGTTGCGTAATCGATATGGAAATGACACCTACGTACTACAATGATCAGTTGCTCCATGGATGCTAAGTGTTCCATAATTTTTTCTGGATTTTCAAGCAATGTCGACAAGCATTCTGGTATTGTAAGCCACTGGTACAAATTGACAATGCTTTATGTATGAGAGATATACCCATCGGTTGTTGTTGGTTATGGCATAGGATGGCAATAAAAAAATCCCGTCGATTTTCATTGCAATAAATCTAACATATGCATCATATCCGATAGAGGACCTAGAATACTGGCCGCAATTGAGTGGCAGGTAAGCATTTGGGATCATACACACCATAGATATTTTCTAAGACATGCTGCGGTGAACTACCACATATAGCATAATTCTACAGCTCAACGCGCATAAGTGATTAACATGGGTATGTATTCGCCATTATTTCAATTGTTTGATATTTAAACGGGCTATGCGAGTTTGGGCATTATGGATTAAGTATTCACTTTGACAGGGTACGAGCTCGTCAAATACCATTTCTTGAAATGTTGGAAAACTTACAGGCAATTAACAGTGACGGGGCAGGATACCTCTCTAACATACCATTCGATCAGTGGACACAATAGTATGACAAGGGGTCTACAATATGGGCACATGACAATTAACCTGGTGGAATGCATCAATTCTGTATTGAAGGGAACACGTTATTTGCCAGTAACCTCGGTTCTCAAAGAAGCTGTTGATAATAGGAATCATTTTCTCTTGTATATTCTAACAGAAAAATTCACATGGATATTTATACTAAAAGAGTAGGCCTAGCTAAGGAAACATGTTAAATACATTAAATCAATAATTCTACTTTTAAGATAATCTAATCCCTAAAATCAGTAATGAGATTAGCTAAGATAAGCTATCAACACTCCCCCCAAGTTGGTGCATAGATGTTACACATGCCCAATTTGCAAACTAAATTATGATACCTTCTGTTATTAAGTCATTTAGTGAACACATCAGCTAATTGCTTGTTAGAGGCTACATGACTTAAGCCCAATATGCCAACAATCAATTTTTTTTTAATGAAGTGTTGATCAATTTTTATGTGCTTTGTTCGATAATGTTGTACTGGGTTTTGAGCTATACTAATGGTGACCTTGTTGTCGCAGTATAAGGATAATTTTCATTTACTCGACAACTTTAATTATTCCATAACTTTTAATAACCACAGTAGCTTGCAAACACCTTGAGTCATGGCTCTGTATTCTGCTTCAGCACTTGACCGAGCAACCAAACTTTGCTTCCTACTTCTCCAAGTGACTAAGTTTCCTTCCACAAGTGTGCAATATTTAGATGTAGACCTTATATCATCCGGAGATCCAACACAATCTACATATATAAAACCTTTTATCTAAAGAGGACCATGTTTAGAAAAGAGGAAACCTTCTCCTAGGGCAGACTTTAGGTAGCGTAGAATGCAAAAAACAGCCTGCTTATGTGATTCTCGAGGATCATGCATAAACTGACTTACCAAAATAATTGCATATGCTATGCCAGGTCTAGTGTGTGAAAGATAAACTATTCTACGAACAAGTATTTGATATATTTCTTTATCCACTAACTCTCCTATTCTAGCTTGCAACTTATGTTTGCTTTCTATGTAACATTCGGGATTTAGGGGTTGTGTATTTTTGCCTAAATATATATGGAAGCATGCTTGTGTGTATCTTGAATGTGTCTTGTGGATTTTGAGAACTTTAGAGTGTAGGTAAGTGCCTTAGATAATATTAGATTTTAAGCCTTAAAGGGGGAGCTAGGCAAATAAGGCCTTAAGAGAATTTGAAGGGGAAATTGGACATAAAAGTGGACTTGTTAAAGTGGCAAGGAGGCGCCACTTAGGGCCTTGGTAAGTGGCGCCTCAAGCAATGGAGAAGGGCTCAGGTTCGAACAGCAAGGGGAGCACTTTTGGAGTTGTTTTTGCGTCAGGCTAGAGGGGAGTTGGACGGCACTAAAACACTAAGGAGATGAGCTCTAGATGTGGTCAATTTCTTTTTAAAATTTTGACTAAGGGCAAGGATAATGCTCGACTCATTCAAATTATTTTAAATGAGCAAAGAAGAGGAAAAATAGGAGAAAACCAAGGATAAGCTAGTGTTTGAGTGTTAGCCGAATTCAAGAGAGGGGAGTGAGATGAGGCATTCGGTCATGTAAGGGGGCTATGTGTCGAAAGTTTAAGGCTATCAAAGTGACGTTTTGGCCATTTTCTTTTGCCGAAATTTGTTCCACTCTCTCATAAACTTTCAACCCTTTTTCTTCCATAATCAAACCTCACCAAAATTCACTCTTTTCCTTTCATTTAGACCTTGGTCGAATCATCCCAAGACCATTAGGGTCAATTGTTTTTCTCATTTGTTTAAGGTGTTTCGAATCTACCATCTTTCCTTCTCATCTTTTCTTTCTATTCTACTTAGGCCGAATTTCTCCCTCCCAAAAGTTCTTCATTGCCAAAATTCTTACATCAAAACACCACCACTGCTGAACCTTTGTGAACCTCGTCTCTTTTCCTTCCCATTTGTTAAGGCCGAATATCTCTGTGGGTTTAAGCAAGGGTGCAGTCGATTTCAGCAGTAAGGGTATGGATCAACTGTTGTTCGTTTTCTTCTTTTTCTTTTAGATTAGCCAAAAGTTAGAATCTAATCTCTTTTACTTTTTTTGGCCGAAACCTTGAAGAAGGAATTCGAGATTTGGTTGTTGTCGCTACAAGGAAGAGATCATTCGGGATTTCGAGATTTAAGGTAGGCAAGTGTGATTTAGGCCGAAGGCCATCTGCTTTAGTTCAATAAATGTTAAGACTGAATCTAACATAAGGCTTATAGGTATTTCGACATCTCCATAGTCAAGTGACGATTTTCGGGATTTAGATTCACAAGGTAAGGGAGTGTTAATATTCGGCCAATGCCATATTAAGTGTTAGTGACCAACCGATTCTGACTATGTTTTTTTAGGGAGGAGTACAATCTATTTCGGTAGATTTTCGGGAGTCAGTAAAAGCGTTAGTACCAGGTTACACTAATTTCTGATAGATTTATGGGGGTAACATTATGAATGTGATAATGAAAATATTAAAAATGTGGCTAAGGCTACCATTCAATGGTGCAGAGTTCTCAGGTACGTTAACCTTTACTACTTTGTTAATAATGTTATGAACATTGGATATGACTCATATGTGAATTCGTTATGAATGTGGAATAAGGTATATAGCATGATCTCTGCATGTTTTGTATGACACATGGACATATGGGTGATTATGAAAAGGGGAAGTGATCTGGTGGTTTTTACCACAATATCTGGTGACTCATGTCACATAATCTGAATGTGGTGACGTATGTCACAAAATGTTATCCGTGACTTTGTCACATTATCCGTGGCTATGCCACAATTTATAAGGCGATGTGCAAGTCGTCTCAATGACGCCTTTGATGGTGTGTAGCAGATGGAGGGTCGATTTAGTAATCCCCACGGTGTGATGGTAGGTACGGGTGATGTGTAAAGGATGGATATTTAGGTGGGGTTGGGATTGCATTATTGCCTATATTTGTTATGTATGATCTGATATGCCTAAGTCATTTGGGAGTTTGTGTTGGTTGTTACACACTGAGTCTGTTTGACTCACCCTTCGTGGGCTAACTTTTTGCAGATGAAACGTAGTAGATGGACCGGGTCGGCAGGAACTTAGGAGTGGCCATGCACAGCTAAAGTTTTCTTCAGTTTTATTATTTAGTTATTTTGGGTTTATTTTGGGTTATAATTTGATGTAATAAGGCCATTATACCTAATTGTTTTATGCATTTTTAATTTTCTGATATGATACAAACAACATCAAATGTTTTGAAACTCAATTACCTACGGTTTTTCAAGTTACAATAATAATGAAATTCTAAAATTCGGTTTAACTTATGACTCTTGAAAAAGAAAAATAAAATTTATCAATTTAGCACCAAATTAAATTACAACTCGAATCAACTTTTCTACAAAACCACCACGATTTTCAAAATGTTATTTGAAACTTAACTACATTTTATTTGAGAAACATGCTAGATCCGGTCAGGGCTTGTGGGCCGGGTTTGGGGTGTTTCATTCTATAGGTGATTTTACGTGTTTGCATCCCATCATACCTTTTTTAGTCAAAAGATCTAGGATGTATTTTCTTTGAGATATGAATATTCCTTTCTTTAATCTGGCAACTTCAATTCCCAAGAAATATTATAACTTCCCTAGATCTTTTATTTCAAATTCTTGAGCCAAACATTGTTTTAGCCGAGCCATTTCTTCCTGATCATCTCCTGGCATCACTATGTCATCAACATATACAATAAGAAGAGTGATCTTACCCTCGTGATGTTTGATAAAAAATGGTATCATCAGGATTGCTTTGTTTATAACCAAAAGTGATAATATCTTTGCGAAATCTTTTAAACCATGCTCTGGGAGATTGTTTCAATCCATACAAGTCTTTCTTCAATCTACATACTTTCCCTTACGTTTTTACATTATCAAATCCAGGAGGTATCACCATATATACTTCCTCTTCTAAGTCTCCATGTAGGAATGCATTCTTCACATTAAATTGTTGTAGGTTCTAGTCAAGGTTGGTTGCACAAGATAACAAAATTCTGATGGTGTTCATTTTGGCAACAGGGGCAAACATCTCTTGATGTTATACTCCATAAGTTTGAGTGAAGCCTTTAGCAACCAATCTGGCTTTGTGCCTTTCAATCTAACCATGAGACTTGTGTTTGACAATAAACACCCATTTGCATCCCACCAAATTATTGTCTACTGGAGAAGTTACTAACTCACAAGTCTTATTCTTTTCTTGTAACACCCCAAACCCGCCCATGAGCCTTGATCGGATCTGGTATGTCACAGAGTAAAAACGTTTTGAAAGATTTTGATCAACTGGTAGAAATCTAAAAATTTGCTGAGGGTTTAAAATGGTGTCTGTTAAAACTCTGGTGGAATGGATTTTAAAAACTTGGTTGAGTTGAAAGCTTTTGAAAACATTTGATCATTTAAACTTTTAGAACCATTTGGGTTGTTGTAACTTGGTGAATTTTGCTACCCGATGGTAACATCTTTGAAAACTCGTAAAAATTTCCCATTTTGAAAACATCACTTTTAATCGATTCATTTAAACAATTTATAAGTTCATTAATAATATAGTAGATGTGAAGTAAAATAACTATTTAAACACCCAAAATAATAATTAGCGGCCTTATTACAACCCAAACCAAAATTTAGTAAATAATAAACTTAAATCGTGCTGAATAAAATTTTAAATCCAAGGAACAAGCATGGCCTCCTCGAGTCCTCTCGGCTCCATCCCATGAGCTACTCATCCGCAAAATGATATGGGAAGGGGTGAGTCACCAAGACTCAGTGTATAAATCCCCAACCCGGAAGTGCAAAATCATACACAAAATATTAGTAAAACATGCAAACATGCAACCCAAAACTAACCATCCATACTCCTTTAACTACCCCGTGTTGTCAAAATCACTGGTGGTCAAAACCACTGGTGACCGGAGTCACAAATCAAGTGATGGGGCCAACCCATCGTGTGGTCAAAACCACTGATGACCATAGGTCACAATTATCAATATGTGGTCAAAACCACTAGTGGTACCAAACCACTGGGACTTAGTCACAATTTATATCATCGGGGTGGTCAAAACCACTGGTGACCGAAGTCACAATTAAACTGATGGGGCCAACCCATCGTGTGGTCAAAACCACTGATGACAGTCCATAGAGAATATTCCCCCTCCTCTCTTCAATCCTGTTACCAACATGCTCATAACATGCTTAACATATTATCATAAATCATGCATATAAGTCATGGCATAGCATCTTACTCATCATATCATTCATATAACATATTCAAAGTAACAAGCGACTTACCCGGAATCCATGCACATGCCCACAAGGCAAATCACTATCAAAATAGTTAACGGTAACAAATTAAGCAATGTCAACTAATAAAGTGTGTAAGAGTTTTACACACCTATTTAACCGAAGATCTAAGGAGAAATCCCGAATCTATGCGATATCACAAAATCCCAAAACGTATTCTCGTATTGCTCCTACATTCATCCACTATAGGTTAGTATCAAAAAGCTTTATTCGGCTAAACTAATAATCCCGAAGAACTAATTGCACCCCTAACCAAAATATGCCCTAGGCCGAATCTTTGTTATCACTTACCAGAGTAAACTGAAATCTCGGAAGCCTTTATCGATCAGCCCCTAAAATCATAACATACATGCGGTTACTTACTTAAACACAATACATCGCCCATAGCCGGTCATGATAGCCACTTACCTTGAAAAACTAAAACCTGAAAGACTCCTTCAAAGCACTCTAGCGTCGGCTACACACAAAAGGTATGATATTAGGACCATATACACATTCGGTCAACCTTACCAAGGCCTATTCAGCCATAGTAACTAAATCCCGAAGGCTCATTTGTGGCACTTACCCTAAACCGATTTGCTTTCCAACAAATCCTGAAGCCACACACACCACTTGTATTCGGCTACACCTTGAGATCACATAATAGTTAGTCTTCGGCTTTTCGAATAATAAAAAGAATGGCCTACTAAAACGAGTCCTTACCACCACTTACCGTATTTGATCAACAGAGAGAAGATGCTTAGAACGACTGCTTCCAAAATCCCGAAGGCCTCTTTTTCAAGAACCGATTTGGAGAAGAACCAAAAAGTGATCCACTCTTGGTTGATATTCGGCTAGAAGAAAGAGGAAGATTTTGGCATGGAGAAAAGAGAAGCAATAGAGATTCGGCTTACACAAGATGGAAGATGGAGTTTGAGTAGAAAAGGGGTGATAGGTTCGACCAAGTAGGAACAAAAGAAGAGAGGGATTTGGAGATTTTGGGCTAGGTGGACTAGAGAGAATTCGGCTAGGAACAAATTTGGAAGAAAAAGAAACACAAGTCTAGATGAATTTCAGCACTAATTTGCTCCCTAAAGAGCCTTTTGGCTGGCCACCACCTTCCCTTCAATCCAATCCCGAAACAATCTCCTATCTAATCTCTTTATCACCCGTTTAAACTAAATAAAAAAAACAATACTTATCTTCATCCATTTGAGAGTCCACGCACGGTCCATTAGCTCCCTCCCTTCACGCTAGTATAAAAAAAAACATACCTTGTGCTTCCAACGTGACTCAAACTTGAGTCCCTCCTTCTTGCTTGGGGCGGCATTCACCAAGGCCCTAAGAGGCGGCCCCAAGCCACTTTACCAATCGACTTTCATGTCCACCAACTCCCATAAAATCTTTTGAAACCTCCTTAACTTAGCCCCTTCCTTTTAACGCCAAAAGCCCAAAATAAAACACACCTCCTTGTGGCCACCATGATTCAACCTCCTCCCTAGACACTCACAGGACGCAAGCTCCCCAGCACCTAGGGAGCATCCTAAGCCATCCTGCTAATCGGTTTCTTATGTCAAACTTCTCCAACAATTTCTCTTAACCCCTATCTCACCTAGCTCCTCCTCTTAAACACTAAAAGAAATTTTAGCCCTAAGTTAGCCCTAGCCCGGGGTTATGACTAGACCCCAGAACATGTCAAGCAGATATAGCATACATATTTCTTCAAGCACGCACATGGAAAATAATTAAATTGCAAGCAACCCCTAATTCAAGATGTTACAGTTCTACCCCTCTTAAAAATAATTTCGGCCTCGAAATTACCTGGATCAGAAGAGTTGAGGGTATTGTTGCCGCATCACATCCTCGGGTTCCCATGTGGCCTCCTCCGTACCATGGTTTTGCCATAGCACTTTTACCAAAGGTACTGACTTCCTCCTCAAAACCTTGACATCTCGATCCAAAATCTGTACCGGCTCTTCCTCGAAAGATAAGTCCGAGTTCACTTCAATTTTGCAACCCAAGACTACGTGTGATGGATCGATCGATAGCGCCAAAGATCAAAACATGGAAGACGTCATGGATCTGGCTCAACTCTGCCGGCAACTCCAGCTGGTAAGCTACCGGTCCCATACGTTTCAACACTGTGTACGGCCTGATGAACCTAGGGCTTAGCTTGCCCTTCCGGCCAAACCTCAGCACCTTCTTCCAAGGTGATACCTTCAAGAAGACCTTATCACCCACTGCATACTCTACCTCCCTGCGCTTAAGATCGGCGTAGGATTTTTGCCTATCCGACGCCTCTTTAAGACGAGCCCGAATTACTCTAACCTTATCTTCTATCTCCGCCACTAACTCTGGACCCAACATCCGACGTTCACCCAGCTCTGTCTAACACGTAGGAGTACGGCATTGTAATGAACCGAATCGACCCTAATCGAACGGTGGTTTGGGACCATAAATCGAGCCCAGAAATATTTAAATATTATATTTAGTGTTTATTATGTATGTATTTATGTGTGTGAAAGTTTCAGAGAAAAATTTTATTGTTTAAGTATTGAATTTGATAAAAAAGACTTAATCGTAAAAAGTAAAAGTGGCCAACTAAAGTGTAATGTGTTAAATTGAGCATGGCTTTTAATGTGAGGTATTAAAAGGAAAATAGCCCATTTTACGTTAATGGTCGCCACCTTGATGCATGTAATAGTGTTTGAATTTTATAATATATATTATTACATTATGTGTTAAAATAAACTAATTAATATATGTTAATAAAATAAAAAATAAAAACCATGCATTGTTCATCTTTTGGCGAAAAACACAAAAGAAAAAGGGAGAAAAGCCTTGAAACATTTGGCCTTATTCAAGCTTAATTAGCTAAGAAATCTAGCTCGAGTTTTTGTTAATTTTACGTTTTTGAGATCGTTGCTTAGTATATTACCCGACCCATGCTAGAATTTCTAAGATTAGTGTGTATATATGAATCGGCCATTGATGAATTCTTGAGGTTTGTGATGTTTGATGATGTTAGATGAAAGATAGGTTAAAAATTAGTATATTATTTTTTGGAAATTTTGGTGAATTTGTGTTTTTAGGGCCAATTTGTAAAAATAAAATTTTAGAGGGGCTTAATTGTAAAATAAATGAAAGAAATAGACTTGTATAGTCCTTATACATATTCAGCCCTTAAGGAGTATGGGGAAATTTGATGTATTTTGAGTTTTATGCAAATAGGACTAAATTACAAAGTATTGAAATAGTAGGGGTAAAATGGTAATTTGCCCATTTATGTGTTTTGGGACTAAATTGAGATGAAATGTATTTGAATGAACTAAATTTTAATGTGTATTAGATCAAGAGCAAAGAAAAACGGAATTAGATCGGGGAAAGATGAAGGTTCTTGAATAGCCGATTCACACGGACTATCGACAACCGAGGTAAGTCCTTAAGCTGAATTAGATCAAAGAATTGTTATGAACATATTAAATGGTAATGTTTGATAAATTTTAGTACATAATTTTGTCTTAGCCGAATGTATATAAGTACATTAGATTGTTTGTATAATTTGATATTGTGATATGAATAAGTATCTCGATGTGAATTGTGGGATTTTACAAAGACGTAACGATTTTATTTGTTTAAAGTAAATAAGCTTAGCTGAATTGGTTATGTAATATAGTGATGAAATGTGTGTGGAATGATTGACCACGTTGATATAATCGGGCTTATTGCCTAGCAGTGCCTCGTCTTGCAGTGATATAATCGAGCTTATTGCCTAGCGGGCCTCGTCTTGGGTGATATAATCGGGCTTATTTCCTAGCAGTGCCTCGTCGGTGACATATTCGGGCTTATTGCCTAGCGTGCTTAGTCTTGGGTGACATATTCGACTTATTGCCTAGCGTGCTTAGTGCCGATGAACTACGCGGCTTATTGCCTAGCGGGCTTAATCTTTGGTGATTTATAATCGAGCGTAAACTTACAAAATGGGGAAGTGATGGTGGTAAATGAGCAAGTCAAAGCTTGATTAAGCAAATTAAATAATTTTGGCCACAAGGTATGTATTGACTTAAGTGTGTGTTTATATATATATGAAGTTGTGATTGAGTAGATTTTAAATAAAGTATTATGCATTTGGTATCTTGGATACGTGGCAATTTGATATTGATTAGATGATGTTCGTTGATCAACATTTAAGCATTTGATGATTTTATGAGTATGAATATACAAGTATATTGACTAATTAGGAATTCTATAGATAGGTAATTAGTCATGTGGAATTAACCCCATAATTGTG